>CAWUFW010000915.1:1200000-2400000 GCA_963921515.1 Calotriton arnoldi
TGATAGGTCGAGTTGGATGAGGGCTGCGGAGTGGCCTTGGTCCAGGAGGGTGCAGATGTCGTCTGTGGCAGCGAGTAGGGCGGTCTCTGTGCTGTGGTTGCTTCGGAATCCGGATTGGGACGGGTCGAGGACGGCGTTCTCTTCAATGAATCGTGTCAGTTTCCTGTTGACTGTTTTCTCTGCAACTTTGGCTGCGAAGGGGAGGAGCTAGATGGGCCGATAGTTCTTGAGGTCGGTGGGGTCAGCTGTGGGCTTCTTGAGCAGGGGTCTGACTTCTGCGCGCTTCCAGTCATCTGGGAAGGTGCCTGTTTTGAAGGTGGTGTTGATGGTGCGTTGTAGTTCGGGTGCGATGGCGGCCGCAGCTCTGTGGTAGATGTGAGGGGGGCAGGGGTCGATGGGGGCCCCCGAGTGGATGCTTTTCATGGTCGAGGCGGTGTCTTCGGCCGTGATCGGAGTCCAGTTGGAGATGGGTGGCTGGCTGGTGTTTCTGGGGGGCGTGGGGCCGTCTGTGGCACCTGGTGGATGGTCGATGAAGTTGTCATAGAGGTTTTTGATCTTGAGGTGGAAATAGGTTCCAAGCTTGTCGCAGAGGTCTTGGGATGGTGTGATGTCTGTGGCTTCGCTGCGTGGGTTGGTGAATTCCTGAATGACACTGAAAAGTTCCTTGGAGTTGGTGGAGTTGGCCAGGATTTTGTTGTGGATGAAGTTCCTCTTGGTGGCTCTGATCTGGTTATGGTAGTCCGTCAAGGCGTCCTTGTAGGTGGTGTGGTTTTCGGTTGTCTTGGTGTTTCTCCAGTTCTTCTCCAGGCGTCTGCAGGTGCGTCTGGCTTCTTGGAGAGCGGTGGTGAACCAGGCGGCTTTCCTAGGGCGTTGTCTGTTGGGGTTGCATAGCGGGGCGAGCTCATCTGCGCAGTTGAAGATCCAGGTGTGGAGTTCTCTGGCTGCGTTGTTTGCGTCGTTTGCGTTGGGTGCCCAGGTGTGATTGTCTCGGGTGAGGGTGAAGTTAAGTTGCTCGTCTGTAACCTTGCTCCAGTTCCTTCGAGGTGGGCATGGGGCTGGTTTGGGTGCCTTGGGTTTGTTGATGGCGAAGTGTACGCAGTGGTGGTTGGTCCATGGCGGCTGTGTTGTTTGGCTGAATTGGATGCTGTTTCCTGCCGCGAAGATGGGGTTGAGGGTGTGTCCTGCTCTGTGGGTCGGTGTGTTGATGAGTTGTTTAATTCCGATGCTGGCGAGGTTGTCACGAAGGATAGTGGAGTTGGGGTCACTGGGGTTCTCGAGGTGGAAGTTCAGGTCTCCAATGAGTATGTAGTTTGCTGAGGCGATGGCGTGGGGTGCGATGAAGTCGGTGATGGTGGTGGCGAAGGGTGTTCGGGGCCGGGGGGTCTGTAGATGAGGGTTCCTCGGAGTGTGGCTTTGGGGGTGGTCTGGATCTGGAAGTGCAGGTGTTCGGCGGAGGGGAAGGTTTCGCTGGAGGTGGTGAGGTGGAGGGTGCTCTTGTGGGCGATGGCGAGGTCCCCTCCTGGGTGGTTGGGGCGGTCTTTCCTCTGTCTTGTATCCGTCTGGGATGGCGGTGCTGATGTCGGGGGCGGAGGATGCGTTGGTCCAGGTCTCTGTGAAGAAGGCGATGTCGGGCGAGAGAGAGTTGAATAGGTTCCAGATTTCCATGGCGTGTTTGTGTATGGAGCGTACATTGAGGAGGATGCATTTTAGGGTGTCCCCGGTGCTGGCGTTGGCGGTGTTGGAGGCCGGGGTGGCGGTGAGTGTCTGGCGGCAGTGGAGGCAGGAGAACTGGCCGTGGGTCGTGTTCGGCGAGGCCTGTTGGCATTCTCTAAGACTTCCAGGGTTGAGTGCGAGGAGGGTGGTTGTGTCGTAGCGATGGGTAGTGGGAGGTCCAGAGTTCCTGGTGCTGGCCGTGGTCGGGTCGCGGATGGGCGCAGACGGGCTTGCCTTTGGCACGCCGGCGCCGCGACTGCTGCGCGCATCCGCTGCGTGACCGCGCAGCGGCCGCCATTAAGTAGGGGAGGTGGGAGGGAGGAGAGGCTGGGAGGCGGGAGTGGGGGAATTCCGGAAGGGAATTCCGGGGGGGAGGGGCCGCAGGGGCAGCAGCGGCGAAAGGAACAGGCAGGCACGAGAAAATAAAAACAGTGGTGGAATTAGAGCAAGACACAGATGGGCACAATAACAGTGGCACAACAGGGAAAAATTAAGAAAAAAACGGCTGAGAAAGGTTACGGTGGTTGCAGGCAGTCTGGTCCCAGTTGGAGCGGGCAGCAGGCGCAGGAGCGGGCAGCAGCCTTGAACCTCCCAAGGAGGAGGTCGGGGTCTGGAGGCAAGAGACGGCACAGCAGAGCTGCGGGGAGAGAGTGGACCTAGACCGAGGGTCGGAGGTTCTAAAGGCAGTCTGAATGCTATGTGTCTATACCTATAAGCCCCCACTGGAGGACAATGGTCTGGAGTAAGAATGGAGGGCAATGTAATCATATGCGGATGTCAAATCAATAGCAGAGAACAACGTGGTGCCTTTTAGGTTCATCAGTGTTTCCCCTATATTGGGGTAAGTGTGCCTCGCCACCTAAATGGCTATTGTCGTGGCCCTGACCTGCCTGTGTTCTCACTACTCCTGTATCTTGTGTGCGGAGGGTTGTGGGATCGAGCACACTTCTCAATACCTCCCTGGCTGTTCATGGGGCTCATTGCCCCATAGGCTTGACAACTTTCTTGGCATGATAATTATCCCCCGGGGCCCTAGGTCACCGAGTCATGAAACACCAAATATAAAAAGTAATATTCCCCAGGGTCTTCATGCTGACTTATCATGATGATATTTGGTCTGTCTCATCATGAGTATTGTGATATTTGGGCTGAATCTATTCTTCAAACTAAAGCAGATTACTTCTCGAACAAGATTCTGAATTCTAAAAATAAATATAAAGATATATTTGCAATTGTGAATGAGCTGTCAAACCCTGACAGAATCACTGCTAAACTAGCCCCTACCCAGGCACTGTGTGATTCCCTGAATACCTTTTTCATCGATAAAATCAGTTCCATCAAAGCTAGTATTCCGGATAATCCACCCTCTGACAAACAGGATGTGACGCCCAGGAACCCTTACTCGTTACATCAGTTTCCTGCTATTAGCAAAGAATCCCTCCCGGACCTGTTAACTAAAGTGAAATCAGGCTCTCTGGCTGGCAGTTGCCCCCCACATATTTTGAGTGACATTTTTCTAGCGTGCCTGAGCTGGCTATATCCCTCCTAAATGCCTCACTTAACCAGGGCTTGGTCCACAGATTCTTTAACCCCTTTACCGCGGCGAACATTCCACGCCGGTGCGGCACTTCAAAGGAGTGGGCGGGACCGCGTCGGCCAACGGACGTGCGCAGCACTACCGAGGTAGTGCTCGCGATGGCCGTTGGCCGACGAACGCAGCGAAGGGGTTAAGGAATCTGTGATAGTCCCTCTAATTAAGAAAACCATTGCAGATCTTTCAGTCCCCTCGAACTACCATATCATTTCATTACTTCCCTACCTGGCCAAAGTACTAGAAGCCCATATGGCCAACTGCCTTTGCTCTTTCATAGAACAATCTCACTTCTTACAACCCCGCCAAGCAGGCTTTCAGCCCTCTCACTCTACTGAGATGGTAATTTTGAGTGTACTGGATGAAATAAAGAAAGAGGCTGATAAAGGTACCACCCAGGCATTAGTGCTCCTCGATCTCTCGGCGGCCTTTGACACGGTCGACCATAACATTTTGGTGGATCGTGTCAGGGGCGCAGGGGTTCAGGGAGCTGCCCTTCAATGGCTGACATCCTTTTTGACGACCGCTCACAGTCTGTTCGTCTTTTCCAATACACGGCCCAAGAGTTAAACTAACTTGCGGGGTCCCGCAAGGTATCTCTTTGTCTCCACACCTGTTTAATTTGCATTTCCTTCCTCTTATTCAGTCCTTGGGGGAAAGTAAGGTGTGCATCTTTAACTATGCAGACGATCTGCAACTGATTTTCACCAATGATAATACCCCCGCCTCTATTCTGAACTTTCAGACCACTATGTTATACATCCGCAATTGGATGAATAACAACCACTTAAAACTAAATCCTGACAAAACAGAGCTGATTCTAACCGGTGGCTGTCGAAACCCTTGGACTTCGAATTTCCGGCCAGCAGAGTTGGGAGTGACCCCACTTCCCTCTCCCTCAGCCAAGAGCCTTGGTGTTACAATCGATAGGGACCTTTCGATGAAAACCCAGATTGGAACAGTGGTTTCCACCTACTTTTTACAACTTCATAAAATCAGGAAAATTAGTAGATTCCTTACACCAGAAGCAGTCATCTAAGTCATCATGTCTCTGGTAATCTCACATCTTGATTACGCCAACTCCACTTACTTTGGCCTTCCTGGGTACCTAATGAGAAGACTGCAACTAGTGCAAAATCAGGCAGCGAGACTTATTTTTCACCAGCCAAGATGGCATCACGTCACTCCTCTCATGAAGAATCTGGACTGGCTTCCAGTAACCCAACACTGTGCATTCAAGGTCGGATGCCTGATATTTAAATCACTCCATGGCACATGCCTGGAATTTATTTCCAGTCTTATCCAGAGGTATGTCCCTGCCCAGGACCTTTGGTCCTCCCACCTGTCTCTGTTAGCCATTCCCTCCTTCAAGCGGAAAAGAACTGGTGGATCCCGCTCTGCAGTATTACCCCCCTCTTTTTGGAACGGACTCCATCTCAACATTAGATCGTCTCTATGTTACTCTTACTTTAGGAGACAATTGAAAACCTGACTGTTTTCTCAGGCCTATGAATGATTGATCTTATGAGCGGCAGTTCACCTTCTCTATAAGCGCCATGAAACCATGTGGTGTATGTGCGCTATACAAATTCTTTTAACATAACATAACAACATAACTCATAGGCACATGACTATGGAGATATTTAAGCTCACTCATAGTAACATGACTATGGGGATATTTGAGAATGACTCATCAGGATTTGGGAACGGTATTTACACCACACTGAAACCATGAGGGAGTGCTTGGCTTAGCCACTGGCGATCCTGCTCTCCTGAACGTCTCTTTGACCCGGCCGAGTTTCTTCTGCATTGCAGCTCTCCTGCGATTCTCTGACGCTGCTGACATCTTCTCCCCTGAAATTCCAATGCTCAGTGAACTCCAACTCTGCAACACAGCACAGTGCTCCTGCAAATCTCCGATGCTGCGGACAATCTCTCCCCTGGAAATCTAGCGACGCAGCGAATACCAACACTGCAAAGACGCATCTAAAAGGAGAAAACATGGCTAAGTACCATCCTTAAGGTTAGTGAACTAACGGAAAGTGTGTCAACCAAATACTTGTTTTTATGATACTGAAAATCAGAAAACAGGACAACTCTTGAACTTTTTTGACATGCATACCAAGGCCTTGGTATTAGCGCCCAGTGACATTCTTATGTGCTATCCTTTATTGTGCTGTACTCTGTGAATCCAAAAGCACACTCACACAAATTGCACCTAGTGTTGAATGAACAAGGCATACCTTAGTGTGTTATGTGAAAACACAATGGGGCATATTTATAAGCCCCTATCACCACCACAATGTCACTTTCAGTGACGTATTGGCGATAGGCACCTCGCCTAATTTACAAGGCAGCGTTAAGCCACTTAACGTGGTTTAACACTGCCTTGTAAATAAGGCACCATTTCACGCTGTATTTAACGTAAAAGGGGAGGGAAATGGGTGTTGTGGTGGGCGTTCCACCGCCACACCCATTCATTTGATGCTGCACCCTATTTACAAGGGCAGGGTAAATAGGAGGCAGCGCCAAAATTAAGACCAGGGAAAACCTGGTCTTCAACAAGCAAAACGAGGAGAAATGCTTTAGTTCTCCTCATTTTTGCTGTTTCCATGTGTGCTGCCTTGTGCAGCACACATAGAAACAGCAAATTGCCTATAATTGTTTATGTGCAGGAAGGTCCTCCTTCCTGCACATAAATAATCATTTTAAAAAAATGCTGTTTTGCAACTTCTATGTGTGTTGCATTAAGCAGCACGCATAGAAGTCAAATAACGGCATTTAAAGATTGTTTATGTGTAGGAAGGGTGACCTTCCTGCACATAAACAATCTTCCCCCCAATGCAGACACCCTTGCACTATGGTGCAAGGGAGCCTAAGTTGGCGCTAGGCAGCTGAACTCAGCGCCAGCGCTAGGAGAAACGCAGGGGTGTGCCGCATTCTTGTGAATACGGCACATCCCTACGATTTCAGAATGGAGAAGTGTGGCGTGAGCAATGTTTGCTTAACGCCACGCTTCACCATTCTACTGTAAATATTCCCCAATATATCTTCAGCCAAGAGTGCCACAACTCCAAGGGTAACAGTTAATTATTGGAAGTCAATGCAGCAATAGATTCACTATCATTTAAGTGACTGTTGTCAAAGGCGGGAGGGAATATTTCATGACTACTCATTTGTTGAATAACCTCTCTACTTGTTTTTGTAGTACAGCTCACCGCATACTACATTATACACATATCATGATGACACTTTCCAGGACTGAGAAGAAATGTACCTACATCTCCAAGGAGACGGTGGCTGAGCTCGAAGGCATGCAAGTCTCTCTGTTTTCGATTTTGTCCCATCCACGCTTCTATTCTGGGTTGGCAAGAAAGGCGGCAAACCATTCAGAGGCTTCAATTTCCTCTATGACACCTTCCTCGAATAACCTGCCAATTCATTATATTAGGGTTCTCACTTCACCAAAGGTATACTTTTAACCTTGTGTGTCATGGGCACAGAATCATTCTTTAACACTATCATGTGGGAAGACCTACTCAATTCTCTGGCAAGACCGAATTAACTCTCTGTCACTCTTCCCGAGGATAATATCGAATTTGTCGGCTTTCTAATGGGAAAACCTACCCCAATGCCTACACTTACAATCACTTGCAACTGCCCATTAATGGGATCTTCTTGGTACAGACAGAGTTTTCTTTCTTGTGCCTGAGCTTGTGACAGTCCAGGCATGTCCCAGCATTAGAAGCATCAAAGGGTTTTTTCACTTTGTACCTACACCACTTAGATTTTGGAAAGGCATAGGACTCCCCATCCTGGTAAGAGCTTTGGGGTCTTTTGAGCACTCCTTCTTTATATCCTTCTTGTGTCCCCTATTTTGGGATCACCCCCGCAGACTACAGCGTAATGTGCAATCACCTATTAGCTGCCTTCTCAAGCTGCCTGGAGTCTTGTGTAACTCTGAATGATAGGATGTGCTCATTTAGCATCAGAATAATAGCCCTTTCACACAGAATTAAAGTGCTTTTACTGAGACCTCTACAAAATCAAGCCAGAATTGTTGTGAATCATGGTGTATCCCAGTACTCCTCCTGTGTTAGCCTAAACTTCAGCACAAGGAAATCATTCATGTGAGTGTATGAGTCATTTACTCACTCTTCTAGAGCCAGTAGTCTATACCTACATAGGAAATGCTGCAAACGTGTGTAAGGTCACCCTTGTGAACCTTTTCCCCATTTTTTAAGAGAGAGGCCAAGAGTCACCCCCAACTACAAACTAGTTCCATGCATATTTGTTGCATCCAAGACACCTTCGTCAGATACCTTTGGACATGGGGAAGAACTGAAGGCATGCAGCTCTTAGGCGTAGGTCTGCTCCCACTTGACTGGGTGGAATCTTTTTAGATCTTCTTGGGTCTGTCCCTGATTATTTGTTTTATTACAATGTGACTGTCATGTACCATGGTCAACTTTTAGGCTAGGTGATGTAGAGCAGCATAAAAAAGTTGATATCTTTAATTATATTAGGGAAAGTGAGCAGAGTGTTTGAGCTTTGCAAAGATTTTTCAGAGGGAAAGTTCTATGATTTTGATTTTGTATTTTTCCTAAAAGAAGGTAAATAATTTTTCCCAGTGTAACAGTTGTTCACTCTTGTATAGTGATGCTGATGATGTTGTGTTTTATTTGGCAATTTCAAATAAATTCCTAGGACCATCTTTTGCAGAATCATATTCTGGTCTGCAAAATTCTGCTTTAACTTCAAATATGTGTACATTAATACTTATTATGCTCATTCTGTAGTATTGTTTCTATATTTGTTTGGTAGCTGTAAGGGATTTTTTTTATCATTCAAATCGTTTGATCCATTTGCAAGAGTATTTGATTCTTCTGTCTGAGTCTTGAATATAGCTTGCGACTACTGGAAATTCATCAATAGCCTCTGAAATTGCAATATGTAACAGGCCATTAAAGAATGTATTATGAGCTCTGCTGGGATTTTATTATGTTCAAAGAGAGACATGTCATGAGGATGGACCTAATGATTAGAAAGACTTGCTGCAATAAAATCATCTAGACATTTTGAATCATACACCAGCGATCCCTCTAGGACACGTGTGTGAAGTATAAGAGTGATACATGACATAACATAACACAACATAAATTTATGAATCACCATATACAAAAAATAAATAGCACATCTAAGGCTGTACAATGCTTTGGACTAGGTAAAAGCTTAAATTTGACCAAAAAAAACCTCAAAACAATGGTTCATATTTTTTATTTTTTTTCAACTGCAAGCTTTGAAGACACATGACTTTCGTAAAGCACCCCATTTAAATCAAACTGACATGTCAGACAGATTACAGGTGAGGTGGAGAGGTATAACCGTGTGGGATAGTACCCCAACTGATCTAAATAAGTCCTGCACCCACATTTACAGGTGAATGAACTGTGAGGTTCATTTTACCATTTGGAAAATTTAGGAAGTAAACGGATTCTGTTAGGCCTGTCAGCCTTAGGGTAATATTCAGCAAAACTTTTTGCCTTACTCCTCCATTTCTTGCAGCTCTCATTTTTTGTTGGCCTTAGGACTCTGTGCTCTTTATACTACGAAGCAGTGCTCACTCCCTAAAATATAGTAAAATGGGCTTACACCCAATTTGACACACTTAGCTTACTTGTATGTCCCCTGCAAAGTGCTACTACTTGTACCCAGGGTCTGTAAGTTAAATGCTACTAGTTGGCCTGCAGCACCGATTGTGGCACCTACTTAGGTAGTCCTTTCAAACATGTCTCTGGTCTGCCATTGATAACAATCTGTTCAGTGTTAATTTAAACTGTCATATCGACCTGGCAAAAAAAACCTTCCTTTGTAATACTGTAAGTCACCCTTTGGGTAGGCCCTAAACAGCCCTTAGGCGAAAAAGAGGACAAGGGGGACCCTACTCACTAGGAACCAGGGTAAGTCATATGTATCCGAAAACAACGGTTCTAGCGGGAATACAATAAATCTATACTGGTAATTAAAAATGCACAATCGCGATCAATTAGGGTTAAGGATGTCAGAAAAGAGAGCCTCGCAGACTTGGTGTTCATAATAATTCTCTTTTTATCCAAATTTTTATAATTCAAAAACAATAAATACACCGACCGAGAAGAACCACAATAGTGATTATATGTCCCAAGCAAATGAAACCATCTAATACATTGTGAACAGACATGTGATATATACAGAACTTGGTTTCCACAACTATTGAAAAAGACAGCGACCACAACATGAATTGATAATAATTATAGCCTCTGTGTACAATAGTCAGAGCTATTTAAAATGGTTCGCTATCAATCGAGTCGACGACGTTTCGACCCTCTTGCAATGTGGGGTCTCCACAGGACCAAGGGGTAAGGGACAATCTGAATTGTTAGGAAGAGAAGAAAGAAGAAAGAATGTGCTTAGAAATGGTTGTTGGGATCTGGAATCAATGAAGGATTGGGAAAGAATAGTAAATACCTGATGGTAGTTTTACAGCCGCGTGAGAGGCACATAAAGTGTGAGACACCCGTGAAATGAGAAAGAAGAAATTAATACTCACACGGGGACTCGGTCGAGCACTGCACATAATGATACAAAGGGGCACCAGTCAGAGGCAAACTAATAAATAGCAGGCGGGTAACTGTACGTATTACAGTCCAAAATAGAATCTTACCCCGTGTGAGAGACGAAGGGCTGTTAACTGGTATTAATCAATTGTGGCTCAGTCACAATAGTGGGCAGGATCAACACCTGTAATAGTAAGCATGAGGCTTGTAAGTGAAGTACGTGGACTGACAGACTGTACAATCGTAGAAATAATGAAAAGAAACAAGGGAGAAGGCTTACCACACAATGTAGTGGTACCTGAGCAGAAGCCTCCGCTGGATAGATAAAGTCGCGGGACCGGTAGTGCCACGGCAGGAGAATAAGGCTGTGAAATGACGAGCACATCAGTAATGTATTCTAATGGGACATGTTAAAAAACCGCTGTGATAGACATGCATGGCCAGAAGAGTGTGGTGGGTGACAGCGAATGGAACAGGCAACATGGTGGAAGGGTAAGACGCGCTACTAAGTGGGGTGCTGATGTATCATCTAAAACCCTCCTGAACGATATAAACAGGCCAAGGCACTGGGTGTTAGAATATGTGGCGCGTGTTAGGAAGGGCTAAAGAACGCCTATGTAAATGAAAGGCTAAGGAGGCACGTGCATGTAGCAAACTAGCTGTAATGTTGGTCAGTTATTAATTTATGTATAAAGCAAGGTGCGCGCATATCTCTTAAGTGAAAATTCCCCATGCGTATAGCTGGAGAAGGGGCACTACATTGTGTGGTAAGCCTTCTCCCCTTGTTTCTTTTAATTATTTCTACAATTGTACAGTCTGTCAGTTCTATTTTGGACTGTAATACGTACAGTTACCCGCCTGCTATTTATTAGTTTGCCTCTGACTGGTGCCCCTTTGTATCATTATATGCAGTGCTTGACCGAGTCCCCGTGTGAGTATTAATTTCTTCTTTCTCATTTCACGGGTGTCTCACACTTTATGTGCCTCTCACGCGGCTGTAATACTACCATCAGGTATTTACTATTCTTTCCCAATCCTTCATTGATTCCAGATCCCAACAACCATTTCTAAGCACATTCTTTCTTCTTTCTTCTCTTCCTAACTATTCAGATTGTCCCTTACCCCTTGGTCCTGAGGAGACCCCACATTGCAAGAGGGTCGAAACGTCGTCGACTCGATTGATAGCGAACCATTTTAAATAGCTCTGACTATTGTACACAGAGGCTATAATTATTATCAATTCATGTTGTGGTCGCTGTCTTTTTCAATAGTTGTGGAAACCAAGTTCTGTATATATCACATGTCTGTTCACAATGTATTAGATGGTTTCATTTGCTTGGGACATATAATCACTATTGTGGTTCTTCTCGGTCGGTGTATTTATTGTTTTTGAATTATAAAAATTTGGATAAAAAGAATTATTATGAACACCAAGTCTGCGAGGCTCTCTTTTTCTGACATCCTTAACCCTAATTGATCGCGATTGTGCATTTTTAATTACCAGTATAGATTTATTGTATTCCCGCTAGAACCGTTGTTTTCTAAACAGCCCTTAGGGCAGGGTGCAGTGTATTTAAAAAGTTGGACATGGTTGGTATTTTACCAATTCAAAGCTGTAATACTGTGCCTGGAGTGGTAAATGGCTTTTGTCATTTTACAGCTCGGCGTGGACAGCACTGTGCTAGTCCTATGCTTAAAGACTTTGCTGTAGAAATGGCAAAAGACTTTGTCCCTTTCTATCTCGGCATGGATGGCACTGTGCTAATCCTATGCTTAAAGACTTTGATAGAAAAGCAGACATTTGAGGTGAGCAGATCTAGAGTGTCGCTGGTGTTGAGAGTGCTTTATACAGGAGCTGCTTTCCACCTAAACTTGAGAACTATCCAGAGTTCTCTGCTTCTTTTTTGCATCTACTTTTAACGTATACATGTTCTGGTTGTAAAAATGGTTTGTTACTACTGCAAGGCCTGTCTCTTCCATAGGATACCATTGGTTTAACTTATTATATTTAATAAGTGATAATGTTCAGTTGGGAACAGGTTGGAATGTCAAGGTTGGTGTCTAAAGAATTGTAATTTAAAACCCTCTTTAATGGTATAGTCAGATTTCAAGTCACAATTCTGAAAATGCCACTTTTACAAAGTTAGCTTGTTCTTGGCACAACCATTTGTGCCTGCAACCTGTATCCTGGGACACATGACTAAGTGTACTTGACAGGTGGTCTTTGTGTATTGCTCCCAGACAGTGAGACAAAGGGGGACTTTGTGTTGGCAGGAGAGGCCACCTATCACACTTGCACATCACAATGGCTCTGCCTGAACACACTGACAAAGGGTTTTGACACTAGCCATGTGTGACCCCAGACAAGCTGTGGCCAGTGCAGAAAGGCAGGAAATTCCACACCCCTCTGGGGGTGGAAACCTTCAGAACCTTCTCCTACTTCAAAGTGGACACTTGGTCTAAATACTGGACCCTTAGACCCTACTCTTCAGTACATCTCTGGACTGGTGAAGACTCAGAAGGACTGCTGTGCTGCTCTACAAGAAGAACTGCTACTCTGCTGCCTGAGTGAAAAGGAGCTGATAGGCATCTTGAACCCAGGGCCACCAGTGGTATTCCAAGGGCTAGTTGACTGGCCTCTTGTTCAGAGCCTTAGGGACAAAAAAGACTCCAACCACTGTGAGCCCTAACCCGAAAGTGGTTCCAACCCCACCCTGGACTCTTGGAATTGGGCCTGAAGGAGCACTGTCAGTCAAGCTTTGGTCCTGTGGGCAAAACCAACACAGCGCAATGCTTCTCCTCACAGCTCTGCTTTGGAACCGCTGCAGCGCAATGGATCCCTAACGCTGGACCTCGCATTGCAGCCCACAGTCTCCATGGAATCACAACTGCACGACTCATTCTCAATGCAAGCTTTTGGATTGCAAACCTCTCAACGACTGCATCCTTGATGACGATGCAGGACTCTGCATTACAGCCCCACAGCTTCTTCAGAACCACTCCTGGCTGTGTTATGCATCCTCAATGCAGGATCTCGCAATGCTTCACAAACCAGGATTTAAGGTACTTTGTTCAGTGGGCCCAACTCGGTCCCTGTATCCGGCCTGCACTGTATCATGGTTGGCCTGAACTTGTGACTTTGTCCCAATCATGCAGGACCAGATAACCACAGTTGACGCTTTGTCCTTCTAGGCACTATTTTTAGTTAATTCTTTAAAAAAGCATATCTCCGTTTATACTGATTGAATTCACATAAATTATAAAATATTACTCTATCTTTCAAAATTGGTGTGGGAGTTTTCTTGTGTTGGGTTTTCACTTTATTACTGTTTAAAGTGCTGCATAAATACTTTACACATTGCCTCTAAGGTAAGCCTGACTGCTTTTGTGCCAAGCCACCAGAGATTTAAGCACAGGTTAATTTTGTGTTTCCTTGTGTTTCACCCTAACAAGAATTGTGTTTGTTGCTTGAGTCGGGTTTCACACCCCTCAACCAATAACTCAATTTTCACCAAGTGAAAGACAGGCAGTGGCTGTTGGCAGAAATACATCCTACCCGTGCCTAGCTCTCACAACACATGGGGAGCATGGAATACTCCACTCTCTGCCCTGCTTTGTAACTACCTGATCAAAGCAGTTGGTAATTGGGGACAGAAACTTGGCCCATTGTTCCAAACAGAAAGGGGATCTCCATGAAGATTTTCACTTGGCAAAATCAGGTCTGCAAGATGTTCTGTCTTTCTGCTGGAATAACTCAAAATAACCAGATTTTGTTGCGTGGATACAGACAGAAAATGATAATTCTAGCTAGCCAGTCTCCCAACACCGAGATTAGCCTAATTTAGGGGCATATCATCAACGAGCAGCGATAAATATCGCCGAGCGCGCTTAGCGCGATTTTGTTCAACGCCGGCTATCACCGGATTTGATCGCCGAGATATCACGTTATTTACAAGGCTTATCTCCACGGCGATGAAAACCCGGCGATAGCGGCGAAATGCAGGTTTATCGCTGTGAATCCAGCGATAAACCTGCAGCGAAAGGGGAATCCTTAGTAATAGGGAGATGTGGATTTAGCCGTACAATCCACCTCCCATGTAAAAGATAGTGGAACAGGATTTTCTCAGACGTAAAATACCGGCGATAACCGCGGTTAGCGCGGCTTTTCATATCGCTATGGGTGTCCTGGGCGGGCTTGTAAATACTGCGAAGGACAGATAGCGATATTTTTAATGTTGTTTTTCTTGGGAACGCCTACTTTGCATCTCATTAGAGATGCAATGCAAGGCGTAAGGAAAACCGGTGCTGAGACAAGGAAACACGCGCTAGCGTGTCCTTGCTAATAGTGCGATGCCATTATCGCCGCTTTTCGGCTGAAAAGCAGCGATAATGGGCTTGATAATATGCCCCTTGGTAATTTGGCCATAATTTATCCATTGTAAATCTGAAGTTTGGGATTCCAAAGGTGGACAAAAAGCATTTTTGAACAGTACTCTCTTTTTGAGCCACACTCCTTCTTTTCAGTTACTCAATATCTTGCTTTCAGAATTATATACTTTTTCAGGTAGACCATCCATTTATCCATTCCTTGTGATGTCTAGCATGAAACACAGTACACACATGTTATAATAGCATTGTTTTTTATTTTATTTGTAGAACCATTGACTTTTTATCTCAAGTGCAATGCAAAGAAAATTCAAGAATAGAACTTCTGAATGTCAGACATTTAAAAAACAAACTCATTTATAATAAGCAATTATCGATCGAATAACATAATATTTCAAAAATGTTGACTGTATTACAAAGCATTGTTTCACACATCCACTTCTATTATATTATTGCTAAAATATATTAACATGTCTATCATTTTTTGAAAACTTCCCAGACTAGTTTACAAACTTTCAGATTTTGTGAAAAAGTTACATGCTTTAGAAACCAGAACAAGTCCATGCCTTCAGACTTAAAGAAATATCAGACAAGAGCAAATTAGACATTTCCTTCTTTTTTCAATCTTTTTTACAACGTCTGTTCTTCTGTTTTGTTGAATTGTGTACTATTATTTACATGATTATCCATCGTTGCTCTTGCATCAGATTTAATCCAAGGAGGGCCATGTAATTTCTGGTAAACAAATTAAATTAAAAAAACACATTAGAATATTAACAACATGAAGAGTAAACGTTTTGTATGAATGTTTTTACCAGTAATGCCAGTTGCAGAAAAGCAATACTGTTTCTAACATTTTTTTCTATCATCCTAATTACAGTCAGAATTCCTGCATTACTATGCTATTGTTTTGCTTTAAAAAGTTACAGGGTTCTACCCATGTGGTATGTGTGCTGTATGCTCATTCACTACAGTCACAAAGGAGACCCACCTAGATGAATCACATACAAAGAAGGGGCACACCAACTGTAATACCAAAAATTGAATAGATCTGATCACCTGCCCCTGTGCACTGATTTATGTGGGAATGACAACAAGACCAATCAAGATCAGAATAATGGAATATTGCAGCAATGTGCACTGCAGATGCAGCATTACGAACATGTCTGTACATTTTCTCATTGTCAGTCACACACCAGATGACATTAATGTAGACTGTTCTGGAAGCTAATGATCGTTGGGACCGAGGGTCGCTGTTCAATATAGAACGCTGGATTTTTCATCTGAAACACACTTGCGTTGATTGAACGACGACATTCCGTGGCATGAATGCAACAAATGAGGCTGAGAACTATATGACCCAGAGTCATGCAATACTGCGAACCACATACCCTGAGTAACCCATGATCATGACACCCTCTGGACACACTTAAAGGCAATTGTCACATAACATTACAGATCTCTCCCAGTTAGGGATGATAGTACATATGCCTTCCCTGGAGGGCCCAAGTCACACATTGTTGTGAAGCTCATGACTCATAGTCACCCATGATCATGACACGGCCTGGACACACCCAAAGGCAATGGTCACATAACATTACAGATCTCTTTCAGTTAGGGATTATAGTCAATTCTGGGAGAAGCCAATAATCTAATATGGACTGACACTACCACACAGGCTGGTCTATGCATCTCCTAAATAAGACACTGGGGTGCAAGCTAGTCCTCTCTCTCTGAGTGGGACTACGGAGGTATCTATCCATCTAACCTCACTTAAAAATCCCCCTTTTATCTTTCTAATCTAATAGCCATCACACTAATATCAGCACCTTTTAAAGATGGCTGCGATTTGGCTTGTGAATCCAAGACTGACCCATTGGGTCCCCTGTGTGTTCGTTCAATGTGCTGTGGGAGCGTATATGTTGGACACAACTCTTTTGTGGTCCAGCTATTGCCGCAGCCACATTGGCTGGGCTGGCACATTTTGAAATGTTATGAATGGCCATCTCTTTCCCAGTTGTTAGACAATACCTCAGTCAGGGAGTTATTTTCATCGCACCATGATGGCCGCACAGATTTGTACTCCTGTGTTATCTATTACACCTGGACCCACCCTACTCATGACCAGTCAGTGTCACTCGGACGAGCCCAGTAGGGGTTAACATACAAAACACAGGATCCAGTTGTCCGAATTCATAGACTATAACCTGGCCTTCACAGTTACAGGTGGGCTGGGCGATTTCTCTAAACATGATACTTTCTCACATCCAAATATATGTCATCTACCTATATTGACTAGGTTAAGATGGCCGCACCTGTATGACCTGACATCAAGTGACCTAAAAAACAGGGAAATAATCAGGCATATGAGGTACACCTGATTAGGAATATATATATAAACATATATATATATATATATATATCTATATATATATATAAACAGCTACCCCTTGCCCAGCACACTACTTCCAGACGGGCAAAGAGGGGTAGGTCATGAGTGAAACTCCGCGTTGGACTATGTGAGTACTTCAATTACGGCTGCATGCCTCAAGGCTGCCACACGCACTTGCTCCTATCCCTAACCAAATTTCTTTTACTTATTATATTTCTTACAGTTTTGAACCACAGTTTACACACGGTTCTCTACCCTGATCTAAGGTACAATGGCCAATACATTAGAGAGTATGAGCAATTCCTACCCTAAGCTGGGATACAATACTATATGGGTACTGAAGTGTCTAGATATCTAAATGTAATTTTTATATGTCTGTTTGTCTTGATATGATACTGTCTGTTTACCACCTTCATGTCACTCGCCTAATCGGTTGTGTGCTCTATTTTTCATCAATCACAAAGGAGTTACAATTGGGTACCAAGCATGTTTTGGACAGGATTCTAAAGCATAAGAAATATGACTGCAAATACCTACCTCGATTTTCTTAGGAGGTGTTCTGGAAGTTACTTACCATATGTACTGCATTTATGTAAACTTCCTTCTACACTGTATGATTTTTCTTCTCCTTCTGTGTAGGTTGGAAATCGAGATCTCATTAGGGGCTTCACATGCAGGTACAAATGACCTAAGCTATCCCCTAAGATCACATTCTTTTTAAGTATGCACATCCCGCTGAGGTGTTGGGTAAGGACTACTCACTAACTAAGTTTGGTCCTGAAGAAATGCCACAATCCCTCCTGGACCACATAGGTGTGAAACATGTAGACCTTTTGATCACACACTGTAAATTGTCATGGCCCATAAACCGCATTGACAATATTTGCACTCGTGTTTTTAACCCTGCCAAGGGGATCATGGATTAAAGAGCCTAAATGATACCCCTTAGGTAGTTTTAAGGCATACATTTTCACTAAATACACCACCCTGCCTCCACAGAACCTTACTCATCCTTACTGCTTAAAGAGAATATCTCCACCAGAGAGCCCTCTCGCGGGTCCCCCGGGGCATTGCAGCACCAGCCCCATGAGGACCTAAGCTCCATGATGAAGCATGACACCCACTTGGGTGTGTGATGGCTCAATCTTCGAATAAGGAAGATGTCCCCAATCACTAGATTTTTCAACTACACCCTACTCTGGCTCTCGTTTGATAGGAACAGCTACCCTCCATTTGTATAAGCTGTTAAAGTCTAAGCAGGAATGGATATGAAAAGGAAGTTTGTTCCAGTGATGAGGAGCCAGATAGGAGAACGACCGAAACAAGTGCCACAAGTTGACATAATCTGTTCTCTCATAGAGAGATTCTCGTCAACCAGGATGCTGAGATTTGTAACTGCCTTCCTGGGATGAGGGGCAGAGCCTAACACAGAAGGTCACCAGTCATCCGCCCAATATGCCTAGGCCCTCCCAAACAGCAAAGTCTTGGTCCTGTCTCCATTAAGCCTGTAAAAACAGTTTGAGGTCATCCAGGTGGCGAATTTCCTCATGCAATCAGTAAACCTACTTTTGGCATTTTCTGGATTGTGCCCAAAGGAAATGACTAATTGAGTGTTATCTGCATATGAGATTATTTCAAAGCCACAGGATTTGACAATTTAGGCAAGGGATGGCACATAGATTTTATAAAGAGTAGAGCTCAAGGAGGAGCCATGAGGGAACCCTTTGTCCAACATCATAGTCCCAGTTTTGAAAGCGTGAAGAGAAACCATCTAGGTCCTATTATCCAAGAAATCTTTAAGCAAACTCGAAGCTTTTCTGTGGATACCTATCTCATAGAGTCTATGGACCAGGATGGAATGAGAGACTGTATCGAATGTGACAAGCCGACTAACACTAAAATCGCCAGGAGGCCGGCGTCTAGAGAGAGTCTGATGGAATCCCTAATTGTTTCCTTGCTGTGAACGGCCCTAAAGTCAGATTGCACGGGATCCAAAATAAGATGGTCATCCAGCTAAGGGGAGAGGAGTTTATTCACAAAAATTCTGAAATTTTTCTTGATTTTCCCCTTAAAGTAATCTGCAAGAGCGTCACACAGAGATTGTGAAGCAGGAAAGATAGATGTACAGGCATGCGCCTTTGTAAAATCATTTAATACTATAAACAGTTCTTTAGAAGAATTACCAGCTTTACCAATCCTATCAATGTATCAATGGATCTTGGATGTCTGTTTCTTCAGTCAAGATTATCCCTGACCAAAGTACATTTATATGTGAAATATTCAGTATCCAATGTTAACTGAGTGCCTTATCAGAGCTGCCACTGTGTTTATAATACGTACCCCTATCCACTTTTTCTTAAAACGGGTACAGCCCCATATTGTAAAGCAACTGTGAAAATCCAGCTTCTACAGTTTTGGAGGTATGTTTAAAGGTTAAAGAACTAAAACAAGCATATAAAGACAAACCTGAATGCTTAAATCAGTCGACTCATCCTTGGTATTCGTTGAGGAAGCATTATTGTTGTTCAAAATACACCTCTTTCCAACCTGTGTAGAAAAGGAATCTGTATATTTTATATGTTTCAGAACAACTGCATACTACGTTAAACAAATTCGGCAACTGCCCACTGGTAGCAAATGTCAAATCAATAGATGATAAATTAAAAAAGAAACAAGTGTGTAGGATGGCACTCTACATTAAACCAATGTTCAATTTGACAGTGTATGGACCAATCCACACTATAAACACAAGCAACACATTGCTGCAGCTATGCAATGATACATTTAATTGTTTTCTTTACAATTCACATCTGTAAACTGCTTATGCAGTAGTATGTTCCACAAATACAAAACATCAATGACCCTGGGGTGATAAACTTTTCTCCTTTTGTGTGGAGGCAATTGAGCGATTTCTCTGATTTCTTTGCCCAGGACAACCATGCATAAAGACGGTCGGCCTGGCCTAAATAATACAGGATTAATGTGACAAGGACCAGATTGTGCTGTGGTAGATGGGCTGTCAGCCCAGAGGTTTCCAACAGCAGGTCTACCTAAGGTTGTGCTGTCAGAAACCCAGCACTTTGCCTCACTCTAAATAGAAGATGGATAATGACAGACTGGTGGGTTATGAGCACCATTTATTTACAGCATTACTCCCTCTCTCTTAATGCCTTCCTTAGCCACAGCTTTATTTTTCAAAATGTCCCAGTAGGTCAAGACAGGAGGCTTTAGCCATCTATGTCTTCCTGAATACTAATTTTCAGCAACTGCATAGTAGCCTTGAAATTCAATTGAATAGCTCTGATTGGGACATTTCAGCTATTTGTAGCCAAATATGTTGCATCTTTTCTATAGAGCCATTGTTCTCCTAACCATGCTTTAGAAGGTCGCTCTCTTGTACGTGCTGGAACATCTATGCCAGGTTTACCCTACAGTGCCTAAGCTTACATGGAAAGCTGTGAGTCCAAGTCTCTCTACAGCCAGGAATCCCACAAGGTCTATTTCAGTCCACCCCCAACTGGGCAGGCTGTTCTCCCACAGAAGGTGCAACACTGCTTCAGGCCTTTCTCTTCCTGAGGCAAAAAATTATGCTGACTACCTGATCCTGCAGAGCAGATCTTGTCCCAGGGAGGTAGTTGGGGTGTCTTCAGTCTTCTTCATAGGCAAGACCATAAAGAACCTCTGCCTCTTCAGCATGTCCAGTAGTGCTCAGAGAATCTGGTTGTAGGATGTATATTTATATCATGCACCCCAGCTACAAAGTAGTGACACGTTCTGATCAAATTATATTCTTAATTATATTCTTATCTTAATTTCCACAGCCCACCAATCTCACTATCACAGCAGCTTATGTTTGTCTTCTTGTACATGATGCCAGAATCCTTTGTTCAAAATGGCTGGACCTTTCTCCAGGATCAGAGGTCTAAAACCTCGCCTAGGGCATGCCATACGCATACGAGGAACCACCCCTTCCAAACCACCTCTAACTGTAATGGAATAAGGTTCCCTCCAAATTAAGCAGCAACAAGAAGCCTAAGGCAGATCTGAACATTATGACCCTTGGATTTTGTCCAGGGTATTGCAGGAGTGCAATACTTCAATTTAATCATGCTAAGTGTATTCCAGTATTTGGCAAATAACTTTGTGTCCTGGAGGATATACACTGCATCTGCACCTGAACATAAACTGCGCTGCCCATTAGTCCTCTGAACCCTCATATTGTTTGTAAATTGCATCAGCCATTTTTGGTGTATCTGGTATATGTGTCCTCATGGTTCATTGGCCCTGATAGGCAATTGAGATATATTGTTGCTACAGTGAGGCCTTGTTGCCAGAACAAAGAAAACTTTGGAGATTACTTGTTTCTCTTTGAAATCAAGTTTGGGAGCCTGAAGCAACACACTGAGAACCATTATGAGGATTTAAAGCATAGGCTAAAGCAAACTTTGACAGATGGAAGTAGTTACTCTAAATTACCTTGAAGGATAAAATAAGCATATCATTTTCACTTATTTTGATCCTATTTAGGTGGAGAGATGGAAAGGATCTGCTTCAATGCAAAGACTGTATCTTTATACACCATACAGTTGTTTTGTATTTAGGGAGGGAATAGAGTGTTAAGGGAAATTAATATTTGGTATTAGTATGAGCTACATAATACACTGAATGTTTGTCACATAATGCCCCTTGAATGTTTATCGGTACCCTGAAGTATAAGTTTATATATACACAGAAAGGACTTGCCTTGTTAAAGGACAAATGTAAGATCTAACTCAAAGATTTTAAAACAATAATTGCAGAGAACTAATGTATGCTCCAGTTTGAGGAATGTCAACATTTCATTTAAACAGATAGAATCTAAGACATAGAGAGAATCTGAAGATATGTATTTTCTACAGTCAAGTAATGATGACTCAATATCACAATGAAGTCATGTCTCTAGCTAACCAGTATTGACGATGGGCATTTAGTGCCAGCAGGGTGACGAGTCAAATAGGCAATAGCCAGTGTATTTATTTTATCTCTTATCCCAAACCTCTTTTCCTGGGTCTGTGGTTAGCCAACATATAGTCATTGTGGGGCCGATTCACAGAACTAATCTGAGACAAAATCCTAAACTTACTACTCTTGGTATTCACAGAAGGCATTTAGTAGTAGTAAAGTTAGGATTCCTAACTTTACTACTACTAAATGCCTTCTGTGAATAACAAAAGTAGTAAATTTAGGATTATATCTCAGTTTAGTAGTAGTAAAGTTAGAGTCCTAACTTTACTACTACTAAATGCCTTCAGTGAATACCAAAAGTAGTAAGTTTAGGATTTTATCTCAGATTAGTTCTGTGAATCGGCCCCTGTGTGTGGTTGACTGTAGATAGGGAGAATAACAGAAGCATTAATTGCAGCACACTGCATCTTAAAAGTATCCTGTATCACCCACAAAGAGCTTCTTTATGGGACCCTAAAAGGCCTGGGCAAGCAACCAGCAATTTCTAGAGATTGCCGCTCCCTGAAAAACAAACTCACTACTCCTAGAGTCCACTGGATTCCTGAAAGAGAGATCCTACTCTAGCTCGTTCACAAGAAATGGTCCCAGGATCTAGAACTTGCTACTGCTGGAGATATGCACAAACCCCTCCTCTCTGGCCTAAAAAAGAGCATGGACTAACTTCGGATCTAAAAGAAAAAAAATATCTAATGAGAACTGCTATAGAATTTTCCTCTGTAGCAATCACTTTTCTGTTTCTTTTTTTTCTCTCCACCTATGTATTGACTTTGTAGATTCCATAGAGAGACACTGACGATTCACTCTTACTGTGCTAGTCTGTCGTCTCCTGCTGTTCCTGGCTCGAAGTTGACGAGGCATCTGCCTACTTCTGATACTCACACCAGCCCTCTACCCCTAGTTTGCAGTTGAATATTGGCAGCACAAGGAGAGTAATGCTTGTCTTATGCTTTCAGCGACAGGCTAATTGCCTTCTTGCTGCCTCCTCTGCACTCATAAGTCATTCAGTTCATGAGTGCTTTCCTTTTTATATCCAGCTTGGTGCTTACACTATTTAGCCTCGCCTGCATACAATTGTATCCAGGCCAAATTACTGGATTATTGCCCTGTGACCACTGCAATTCTGAGTGTCCCTGGACCCTAGAATATCCCTTATATTTTCTCGTCCTGATAATAGGCTGACAATACCAATAGGGTCTAAATGCTGTTAACAATACAACAAGCAACAAACTTGCTGGTAGTCAGGATTTAGTCAGACTACAGATATATGTTTGCCTGCAACTATAAAAAAAAATGTGGGTTGTTTTTTTAACACACACTTGTTACTTCTTCGCTGCTGTACATTGCTTTTTCCTTGTAGTTTTTGTTTCACTGGGGACACTCAGCACACCTTTTTGAGCTAGTATTATTCTGACAACTCTTGGATAATATATTTAATGATTATATTAAGTAGATTTCTTTCAAGGACAAAAGGACTGTTGGGAGATGATGTATACATGAGCATTTATTCCTAACAGTGTTTTCACTGCACATCTTACCTTTGTTCAAATGAGATACTTGGGGAAAACTGTTCTATAATATTAGTGTATACCCAGGTTGGCCCTGGTGGATGGGATGCTCTTGTTGCACAAAATAAATAACTGTTGAACCTGGCTTACCTATCCTTCATGTAACTTGTTTTTGTTTATTCTGTACAGCTCTCGATAACCCAGGGTCATCAACAACTTTCTTAATTATTTTTTTAATTAAACCATAAAGGTTAAAACAATTTTGTAACAATAACATACATCAGTAAAATAACCAATAAGCTAATACATTTCCATAAAATATCATAATATAACAAAATAAAATCTAGAGTACATCATAAAGGATAGTTCACGTTCCTCAACCCACCATGCAAGATGGAAGCAGGTACGTGGATTTAAAAACATTTGTAAGTACTTCAAGGTGGGTTTAACCTGAGTAACGTGCTTCTCTTTTAGCAATGGAATAATACATTTTAACACAAGTTCACATAAAAAGGACAAAACATTATAAAGTGCATAGCGTCCTGTTTTAAAACAAGATCACAATTACAAGGGTGCGGAGAACAATCGTTTTACCAACCTGCCAACAAATGATGTATCATATTAAGTCTAAATCTAGTCACTAAAAAGCTATGAGAGAAGGCCATCCTAGGTCCCATCTTTTCAAAATGTGTAGGGAGCTCAATTTATATTTATATCAAGTTGTTACTCACATTTTATTTAGAAGAAATACAAATACAAAATTGTGATTTTCTAATTTAGTTCTATTCACAGTCTATATCTGAATTAAATTAAATCCCAGATCTAAATAACCAGCCTCAGCCAGCAGGTGTTTCGCGGTATTACAAACCGCTTCTTCAGGACTCACAATTTAAGATAGAATCCTTTCCTCAACATGATATTCCTGTCACATCCGCAACTGCGTTACATTCCATCTCATCTCTTTTCAGGGTTATTTTCCAGCACCTAAATCTACAAGATGCATAAATCTCTTTGGTCAATACAACTTCCTGACGTCTATTAATGTGACTAGATATTTATACCAGTGTTCACAATCAAATTCAACTTCACCATATTGGTATGCAATCATTGTAGATAGAGAATCCTCATTCAGCACCAAAAATCCTGTCACTCGTGTGAGGCTATAGTGTTCCAAAAATACCTAGGTTTATGTAAGATTCGAAAGTTGGCGAGGTTAACAACATAACATAAGATCTAACACATAGTATAGCCAACTCCGAAATTTCCCATATGGACTTGGATAAATACATAAAAGCTTTCTTTGTCCAAAGACCGTCTGCATTCACAAGATTATGTGGGTTATTAGAAAATTTAAGGTCGCCCTAATTTAGTAAAATATCTCTTGACAAAGGAGAGCTTGGAAATTCTGTTACATCCATTCAAAACAAGACAGTTACTTAATATAAGGTGGTTTAACTTGGCTTTTGGCTTAAGCCAAACTGAGATCCACTGTAATAAGGGATGCCTTTTCACAATGTCAGTAAGGAAATCAAAACCCAACTCTTCATGAACCTCGAAAGAGGCATAACTGTTTGGAAGAAATAACCATTTCCTCAAACATTGGTTTTCCACAGTTTGGAGGGGAGAAATATCAGCGTAACCCCAGAAATTGCTGCAATAGGTAGCAATAGAGACACATTTTGCCACATAAATGTTTAAAATAGCTGCAAAGGATCTATTACAGAATCTGGCAGCAAAATCAAAAGTAGAAGAGAATGATCTCATAAAATTCCTTGATCTAGAAGATAAAAAGAAAAGACTCAGGTTCCAGCAGAGTCAAATAACAAACCTAAGTATAGATGCGAGTTAACATTACTACTAATATTATTATTCACCTTAAAAACTTGAGATTTAATGCATCTATTTTTTCAGACTCAGACTTAAATCCAAAGAATCCAAAAAAGCCACAAAGGAATTTAATAAGTATTGAAGACCCAATGCTGTTCTGGCATTAAAACTGTATTGTCTGCATACAATAGAATCCGACATAGACCACATCATGACCAACTTTGCACAACAATACTTTCTAGTTTTTGATGCAGAGGGTAAACAAAAAGAGAGCAAGAATGCACAGTGGTCATGTTTGATCTTTATAAATCTCACAATAAATAAAGAAATACATTTGATCTGGATTACAAGGCTAGTGTTTTCCGACACCCAGTTGAGAGGTCTTCTTCACGTGAACCTATATTTACTCTGAATTTGTGAGAAGGATGAAACCTAGCTTGACCCTTTACGATATCAAGTGTGTTTTTGTCCACTCTCAGCTCCCACATTCCTGGCTATCTGCCCAGTGATTACCCTTCCAGCCTTCCTGCTCCCAGTGGCACCTTAATTTCTACTGCCAGAGAAGTAGTACACATCTCATCAAGGGTACCCACTGTCAGTAGGCAAGCCCCGCAGAACTGAATTAAATACTGCTAAAACATCCAGGAAGTGCAACTTAGGTTTTTACAAAAAAAACCTTTATGATATGAGCATCACAAATCTTTCTTCACCGCAAAACTATATAGTTAATAAATATTAAAATGACACTTAATTAACTTTGTTTTATTCCCTAACCCAATATGTGAAGAAAACGCTTTAATCAAAAACAGGGCTTCCCCATCAGAAAAGCGACAGGAGCCTTTATAGTGTGTATCATACTTTGTAGATTGTCACTGTAGGGAAATAATGCTCTGAATATTTAGCATGTCCTACTTATGTACTGCAACTGCTCAGGCCACAGGGTAGTAGGGATAAACATATTTCCAGTCACACATGAGGGTGGTATAAATATATAATGCAGTCCATATATGACAATTAACTTTTATGACACTGTTGCATTTCTTGTGCCAAATTACTGTGGCCTTACTTCAATGTTGAAGATGCCATTTGTGTTTTGCCACTTTCGCTTCCACTCTGTGGGTCAGAGCACATAACCCGTCCAGAGTCCAAACGCCAGCACAACTATCGCAAAAAAATGTGAAAAGCTGAAGAGTGGCTATGAAAAAAAAGGTGACTCTAGCACATTTTCAGGAATTTGTGGCTTTAATTGAGAGTTCTTCTTATTCATAATCTTCTTTCTGAGGAATTTATTATGTACCTGCCCAGTGAGCAACATATTCCCTACTGGTCAGCTAGTGAAGAGCAAGAAATGTTTTACTTCACTGTTCACTACTCCTGAACCCTGATCTATATTTTATGGATGACCTATACACATGCCACTCCATGCCACTCTCCCAGTTTGATACCCAATCCCAACTTAGACAGTCTGTTGGAAATTGGATTATTAGTAGGGGCAAATGTATATCTGCCACTAGCAATAATGCCACTAACACAGTATAGGGCTCAGAATAGGTCTTAGAAAATTAGTCCCATGCTCAACCCTTGGTAGCTTGGCTGCGAGCAGGCAGGCTCAGCTTCAAAGACAGGTATGTAAAGCATTTAAAAACACCAATTCAGTAAATAATTAAGACACAATGCACAATAAAAATCCAACTCTAATTTATAATAATATGAAATATTTTTATCTTTAAAATGACACCAAAACGACAAGAATCCAATGTAGGGAACCGGAGATATGAATTTTTAAGATTTAGCATTATATAGCACATAGAAACCTATAGCATCTTAGCGGGACATCTGGTCGCGATAGACTGGGTCAAAGTTTCAGGCCGACCGCGATGGAGCCCTGGGTGGCTACCCCTCGCGGTAGGTCTCGGTCAAAGTTTTTACCTTCTGACATAGAAACTTTTCTGGAGCTTTTCTTCCTAGGGTCTCTCGAAACTCTCAGTCAGTCCGGATTTGGTGAGAGTTCACCGGATTGCCTTGCGACGAGCTCCTGGTCAAACTTATGGAAGTCTGACCTCCGGAGCATTCCAGCAGGACGAACCAAGGATCCAGGCCGACTCGCGGTTGAAGGCAGGTGGCTTGGCTCTCGCGGTTGCTCCCAGTCACCTTTTCTTCGTTCGGACCTAGAAACTTTTACGGAGCTTTTTCTTGTGGGGTCTCTCAATGCTCTTCACAAGGCTGGATTCGGTGAGGGTTCGCCGGCCTCGGATTTCGCCTACTCCCGGTCAAACTCTGGAAGTCGGACCTACGGAGCTTTTCAGCGGGACGACACTGGACGGCAGGCCGGCTCGCGGTTAAAAGCAGGCGGCTTGGCTGGCCAGGTTGAGTCGGTCCACTTATGGAGCTTTTTTCCAAAGTTGCTCCAAACTTTTGGAACTTCTTCTTGAAGTTCCCCAAAGGGTCCCAAAGTGTCTCAAACTTACTCCAAGAGTCTGGAAGCTCCAAGATGGTCCTTGAAAGTTGAGGACTTCAGTTCCCAGAATCCACTTGGACAAAACCCTTACAAATCCACTGGTAGTGCTCCAGGTTGAGGATTCTTGGTGGTGATGTTCCAGGTGAGCTCTGTTAACCTGTAGCTTGCAGGGAGTCCACTCTTTAGCCCTTTTACAGCAAGGTAGTCCACAGGGCTGTAGTTCCAGATGGTACAGAAGGCGCAATCTTCAGATGGCAGGCCTTAGTGATTGCACATCAAACTTCTCAGCATGGCCCTTCTTGCTCTCTAGGTTTCAAGCAGCAGATCTGAGAGGCTCTGCCCCTCTCAGATACTTATTCCAAGTTCTGTGGGTCAAGCACGAGGGCACTCCTGTCCAATGAGGGGCAGGGTAATGCCCCAAGGTATGACCACATCCTGCAGAGTGTGCCACTATTTCGTCCCAGAGTGCGCCAAATCTTCCAAATTCATCATGGCTGATTTTCCAGCAGGGAGAGAAGAGCTGGCTAAACACACCCCGTGGACGGCTAATCTCCATAATCTCTCCCCCTTGCATCTGCTCATTCCTTTCTTAAGTCTAGCATCTGCCTGGGTTCAAAAGAGTACAGTTGTAAATGACACTGGTGTCTTCTTCTTCCTTTGAAGTCCATTGTTTACGACTCCTCCCCCTGCTCTGGCATTCCTGTGTTCCAGAACACTGCCCGCCCAGCAGAGCTGGTTAACCCCAGGGGCTCTTTATCACCTCTTCAAAGGAGCCTGGATAATCCACTTAACTCTGACCAATCAGGACAGACCACTGGAAGGCTGAATCTGGGCTTACAGACAAGAAGGTCTTATAACTTCTTGTCTGAACATTATAGGAGAAATTCAACAATATCATATTGTTGGATTTATCAATACCATTCTGGGAAGTCTTTGAATGCTATTTGTATCATTCTCGTACCAGCATTTATTAGTTAATAACTTTTTGCCATGTTAACCTATGTGTCAGGGAATTTGCAATGGGAAAAATGGCTTGGGCCATTTTTCCAGCACCAGGGCTTATAAAAACATATTTTATACGTACTCAGCCTATATCCACAGGACCCCCACCCCTGGAACACCTAGCGGAGACTTTAGGGGTTCTGAATATGTATACATATTGCAGATCCTCCCTCCACAGTGCTGCTAGCACCAAATTGGAGTTTGTGCAGCACTTTCTCACAATGTGGGGAGTGAAAGGTTCAATTTCACTTAACTAAGAGCATACAAAACTCATTTTATAAGGGTCCTCCTTATAAATACCTGACCCCCCACCCCTGGGACATCTAGGGGAGACCCTGGGGGTACCTAATATGCCTAAACATTGTAGGCTATCCATTTTTAAGTGCCCTAAACACGAAAGTCGAGTTTGGGCACAATTTACGTTTTAAAAGCAGTCCTGCAACACAGAGCTACTTTAAATTGACCTCAGGCTTCAGCAGTGCACACATGCAAGTGCAGAAAGGGCTGATGGCCTCTAAACTGCCATGCCCTATTATATACTACGGACTTAGAGGTAGTTTCAATCCCCCTGCCCTATTATGTACTAGGGCCTTATAGGGTAGGTCATGCCAATCACAGGGGTACCCCGACCCACAGTGTACCCTAGTGTATGTAGGTGTTTTCACTGTCTCTTTCATCATAGCACTGGCCCTGGGCCTGGTTAGGCAGAGCACAGGGTTAGTCAGAGTCAGTTACCACCAGTACCAGTCAGCAAAACGTTGGGGGGTGCCCAGGGCACAGGATGACTTTGCAACACAGTCTATTACAAAATCTGTTTTCTTCACTGATTTTGCACACATTTCACCAAATCGATTGCGGTTTCCTTAACTTTGGGCCCGATTATGATCTCGGTCGGAAGGGCTCCGAATCAGATTTGGTTTTACCGAAACCGATACGGAGCCCTTGTTTCTGACCGACTCGTTCCCCATTCCGAACGACTAAGTACGATGCCTGGAAACCCTTAGTGCTGACCGAATAGTTTCCGGAAGGCATACGGAGAGATAGAGCCCTCCGGAGCCAAATCGTACAGCTCTATGGAGTAGGTTTTCCAAGCGAACAAGTACGATGAACGATTCAGACAGCCTTTATGATTCCTTTTGCCCGGATTGAAAAGGCTGCTGGAATCAGTCTTTGGGGGCCCATAGCAGGCCCCACTTGACCCGGGGCCCTCCGATTCATGCCCGTGGGGGTACCCATGGGTCATCCCTTTCAGACCATGCACAGTGTGGCAGGCACCAAGCTGTGCCTGCCACAGGGTGCACAATGATCCCCAACCACCCCTTTTGTCAGTGGGAGCCTGTGTACGAGTTCGGTACACAGGATCCCATTGAAGTCAATGGGAGTCCAACCGAATCGTCTCCAGATGCATTCAAAAGCATCGTACTTGTTCGGTCGGACTCCCCTGACACGAGTCGTACAGAAAGCATTCTGGACACAAGTCGTTCGGTTTGCTTTCCGCACGAGATCGGAATCGGGCACTTTGTGTCCAGTCACACTCAATTGAACGAAAATAAAATAGAATTCAATTTCCTCCATTCTGTGTTAGACTCTCTGCACATTTCCCTTGTGTGCTTTTAGAAAATCCCCCAAAACTGTGACACATAAAGAGAAACACGCATAAGGACAGGGACAGATAGATCTTTACCGGAGACACACAAACATGCAAATGTCACTCAAGAATAGTTCAAAGAAATTATCAGAGCAGCTGAAATAAGCGCAAGCCTAAGACATACAACTTCAGTAACTAACAAAAGTTAGTCTGCTTTTCCAAAGATGTCAACACTTCTTCCATTATTCATGTGCAGTTCAGGCTACGCAATGCCTTTGTACGCTTAATACAATGTACTGTTATGCATATAAAGGCTACATCTATTTTTCAGTACGTAAGTACATTGTAAAAATCCCACAGTTGTAAATACTGGATGCCATAAAATATCATGCCTAAAATATTTTAACTCAATACAATTTTTGGAAGCTTATATACCTCCATGCTTCCAAAGTTGAAGTGAATGAATTCTGTGGCAAAAATAAAAGCAAGTCAAAAGGTATATGAATTGCAAGGGGGGCTTTTTCTCTGCCAAACAAAAAAAATAGAAGGAGGTAACAAGGGAAACATTACAACTGACTACAGGGATTTTAAGAGTGCTTCCAAAGTCTAAACCAATCTTGTGAAGTCTTCCACATCCAGGCTTCTCATCTAGAGTTTTATGAAGTGTTTTTGGACTTTGAAACATCTAGAAAGTGTTTAACTGAAACAATACTTTTAGAGGTTACTACACAAAGCTTTTTCAAGACATATCTTATGCCTGAAAATGTCTCTCATACATGCATGGTTAACGATCACCTGATTTATGCAAGTTATGTTACAGTATTCACATATATCTTTGAAGGACGTATGGATTACTGGACATTTTTTCAGGCGTCTCATGGGGTGGTCAAGGAAACAAGGAATTCATACTTTAATGCGGCGTAAACTGACATGGTGGTACCTTTTAGGGTATTCACAAGCATTGTGAGATGCACTATCCAAACATATCAGCCGTTCTAATCTAGCACGTGTGAGTAAAAAGAAGTATACCGATGGACGCGGCGCGTGTAAGAAATGGTAATGTGAACTAACAAAATAATAATGCCCATCAAGGAAAAGTATCACAGACTGCAGGATTACAAGTATTCCACTTGATTTTGTGACTTGACTCCACTGATTTGAACCATCTGTGCAATGTGATTGCTTATTTTTTATTGACCATCCCACTTCCTATTTTTGAGGTATACTCGAAAAGAGAAGTACCTCTTTTTGTGTTTTTTCACATTTGAATAAAGTTAAAGGCTGGTGAAGTTTTGATCATGCACTTTGCATGTTGTCTAGAACCAGCGGTTATTCTTTTTAACATAAGTGCTTCTGCTCAAACGTTTACTGGAGCGGCCCACCAGGAGCATGGCCCACCTCAATCACTAGTGCCCCCATGTCTTAATTTATAAAAATAAAGAGTGCCAGGACCCATGCGTTTTCTTAGATGATAGCTACTGGACCTGGCAACTTACATTGCAATTTAAGCACTGCACACTGCCAGTGCAGGCTCTGTCCACTGCCATTGAATGGAGTCCAGAATGGATGCAGTCATCTCTAAGACCTGCATTTCAAGTTGCCTGTTATGGAATGAAATAATTGTCACCCCTGATAAAACCCAGCACTTCGAGAGTGAACTACTGAGTTGACAGAAATTATGTCTACATCATGGGTTTAGTTTGTCAAGCTACCAAAGGAACTTAGAGGATCTGGGTTAGGGAAAGACCGCAGTCTGAAAGCAACAGGGAGTACTTGTCCACAGGCACAAGGGGCTTGCATTATTTTACACAGGTATCGCTCCATCTGACTAGCTGATGAGTGAAAGTACAGAGACAGAAGGGCTTATTTATGAGAGCCCGGCATCACTTTTGGGCCATGTAAAGTAGTACGTGTGTGACGCAGGGCTCTCAGGTTGATTTATGAAGCCACGCAAAGCCACCCTGTGAGGCTTTGAGTGGCCTCATAAATCATGAGTAACGCAGTGCAAATCGCTGCGTTGCCTTACTCTCCACCCGAAAGGCATTCCATGGGCATTGCGGTGGGTTTTCCCAAACAGCACCCATGGAATTTGACGCTGCCAGAGATTTACAAAATCATGTAAATCTGGGGAAGTGCCAAATCTGTACGCCTCATGAGGTGAGGCATAATGAAGAGAAATATGTTTATTTCTCCTAATTTTTTCCTCTTTCTATGTGTGCTGCATTTTGCAGCACACATAGAAAGAGGAAAGGGCCTCTTAGGATTGTTTTTGTGCAGGAAGGTGCCCCTTACAGCCCAAAAACAATCCTGCATGCAATGGAGGCAACCTTGCACCATGGTGCAAGGGTGCCTACATTGATGCTATACTAAAGGGGATGATGGACAGAACGTTAGAGCCAATCAAACACTCACCCCCAGTCAACTGATCTGGGTTTAATCCATCATCATTCTTTAGCTCACTCCACCACCCCAGTTCAGACATGGCCATATGCAAATCAGTCTGACCCTGTGCCTCATGGGAACAGTCCAGCCCGAACTGCCAAGCCATGTCTTCCCTGGACCGGAAACAAGCATCCTAGGACCGGTTTCTGGCATTCCAGCCGTCATCAGCCAGGCTTGCTTGAATCCAGTGGCAAAGTGAGCAAGGGACCCACGTCTGGGCATACCCCCGCCAACTTAGGGGCGAACAAGCGATACAAAGGGGATGATGGACGGAGCGTTAGAGCCAATCAAACACTCACCCCCAGTCAACTGATCTGGGTTTAATCCATCATCATTCTTTAGCTCACTCCACCACCCCAGTTCAGACATGGCCATATGCAAATCAGTCTGACCCTGTGCCTCATGGGAACAGTCCAGCCCGAACTGCCAAGCCATGTCTTCCCTGGACCGGAAACAAGCATCCTAGGACCGGTTTCTGGCATTCCAGCCGTCATCAGCCAGGCTTGCTTGAATCCAGTGGCAAAGTGAGCAAGGGACCCACGTCTGGGCATACCCCCGCCAACTTAGGGCGAACAAGCGATACAAAGGGGATGATGGACGGAGCGTTAGAGCCAATGAAACACTCACCCCCAGTCAACTGATCTGGGTTTAATCCATCATCATTCTTTAGCTCACTCCACCACCCCAGTTCAGACATGGCCATATGCAAATCAGTCTGACCCTGTGCCTCATGGGAACAGTCCAGCCCGAACTGCCAAGCCATGTCTTCCCTGGACGGAAACAAGCATCCTAGGACCGGTTTCTGGCATTCCAGCCGTCATCAGCCAGGCTTGCTTGAATCCAGTGGCAAAGTGAGCAAGGGACCCACGTCTGGGCATACCCCCGCCAACTTAGAGGCGAACAAAGCGATACAAAAGGGGATGATGGACGGAGCGTTAGAGCCAATCAAACACTCACCCCAGTCAACTGATCTGGGTTTAATCCATCATCATTCTTTAGCTCACTCCACCACCCCAGTTCAGACATGGCCATATGCAAATCAGTCTGACCCTGTGCCTCATGGGAACAGTCCAGCCCGAACTGCCAAGCCATGTCTTCCCTGGACCGGAAACAAGCATCCTAGGACCGGTTTCTGGCATTCCAGCCGTCATCAGCCAGGCTTGCTTGAATCCAGTGGCAAAGTGAGCAAGGGACCCACGTCTGGGCATACCCCCGCCAACTTAGGGACGAACAAGCAATACAAAAGGGGATGATGGACGGAACGTTAGAGCCAATCAAACACTCACCCCCAGTCAACTGATCTGGGTTTAATCCATCATCATTCTTTAGCTCACTCCACCACCCCAGTTCAGACATGGCCATATGCAAATCAGTCTGACCCTGTGCCTCATGGGAACAGTCCAGCCGAACTGCCAAGCCATGTCTTCCCTGGACCGAAACAAGCATCCTAGGACCGGTTTCTGGCATTCCAGCCGTCATCAGCCAGGCTTGCTTGAATCCAGTGGCAAAGTGAGCAAGGGACCCACGTCTGGGCATACCCCGCCAACAGGGCTGAACAACTTGTATTGCTTTGTTCGCCTAAGTTGGTGAGGTATGCCCAGACGTGGGTCCTGCTCACTTTGCCACTGGATTCAAGCAAGCCTGGCTGATGACGGCTGAAATGCCAGAAACCGGTCCTAGGATGCTTGTTTCGGTCCAGGAAGGCATGGCTTGGCAGTTCGGGCTGGACTGTTCCCATGAGGCACAGGGTCAGACTGATTTGCATATGGCCATGTCTGAACTGGGGTAGTGGAGTGAGCTAAGAATGATGATGGATTAAACCCAGATCAGTTGACTGGGGGTGAGTGTTTGATTGGCTCAAGCGTTCCGTCCATCGTCCCCTTTTGTATCGCTTGTTCGCCCTAAGTTGGTGGGAGTATGCCCAGACGTGAGTCCCTTGCTCACTTTGCCACTGGATTCAAGCAAGCCTGGCTGATGACGGCTGGAATGCCAGAAACCGGTCCTAGGATGCTTGTTTCCGGTCCAGGAAGACATGGCTTGGCAGTTCGAGCTGGACTGTTCCCATGAGGCACAGAGTCAGACTGATTTGCATATGGCCATGTCTGAACTGGGGTGGTGGAGTGAGCTAAAGAATGATGATGGATTAAACCCAGATCAGTTGACTGGGGGTGAGTGTTTGATTGGCTCAAACGTTCCGTCCATCGTCCCCTTTTGTATCGCTTGTTCGCCTAAGTTGGTGGGGGTATGCCCAGACGTGGGTCCCTTGCTCACTTTGCCACTGGATTCAAGCAAGCCTGGCTGATGAAGGCTGGAATGCCAGAAACCGGTCCTAGGATGCTTGTTTCCGGTCCAGGAAGACATGGCTTGGCAGTTCGGGCTGGACTGTTCCCATGAGGCACAGGGTCAGACTGATTTGCATATGGCCATGTCTGAACTGGGGTGGTGGAGTGAGCTAAAGAATGATGATGGATTAAACCCAGATCAGTTGACTGGGGGTGAGTGTTTGATTGGCTCAAACGCTCCGTCCATCGTCCCCTTTTGTATCGCTTGTTCAGCCCTAAGTTGGTGAGGGTATGCCCAGACGTGGGTCCCTTGCTCACTTTGCCACTGGATTCAAGCAAGCCTGGCTGATGACGGCTGGAATGCCAGAAACCGGTCCTAGGATGCTTGTTTCCGGTCCAGGGAAGACATGGCTTGGCAGTTCGGGCTGGACTGTTCCCATGAGGCACAGGGTCAGACTGATTTGCATATGGCCATGTCTGACCTGAGGTGGTGGAGTGAGCTAAAGAATGATGATGGATTAAACCCAGATCAGTTGACTGGGGTGAGTGTTTGATTGGCTCAAGCGTTCCGTCCATCGTCCCCCTTTGTATCGCTTTGTTCGCCCTAAGTTGGTGGGGTATGCCCAGGCGTGGGTCCCTTGCTCACTTTGCCACTGGATTCAAGCAAGCCTGGCTGATGACGGCTGGAATGCCAGAAACCGGTCCTAGGATGCTTGTTTCCGGTCCAGGGAAGACATGGCTTGGCAGTTCGGGCTGGACTGTTCCCATGAGGCACAGGGTCAGACTGATTTGCATATGGCCATGTCTGAACTGGGGTGGTGGAGTGAGCTAAAGAATGATGATGGATTAAACCCAGATCAGTTGACTGGGGGTGAGTGTTTGATTGGCTCAAACGTTCCGTCCATCGTCCCCTTTTGTATTACATTGATGCTTGGCTGCCGAAATGGCTACAGAGTAGGGAGAAAGGACAGGAATCTACTGTATTATTTAAATATGGTGCAATCCTACCATTTCACTTTTGCATAGGGCAGTGCAGCAAGGTGCCTTGCTGCACTGCCCTATGCCAAAACCCCATAAATGAGCCCCAGAGTGTGCGTGCTAGGAAAAATCTTCCCTCATATCACCTATACTGGTAGCACTAGTTACTTGTGGAAGCCAACCTCAAACCTGTGCTAGCTAGTACTTCAAGTACATGTGTTTGCATCTCCTGACTACTTGTGTTGGATGGAGGCTGCCACATAGCCAGCCAGGTACAGCCAGCAACAGCAGCAGGACAGGCCAGCTGAACATAGCAGAGTACATCAAGTTTGATTCTAGCTTGAAGATACAGACAGCATTCAACTCTAAATTATGGAAGCACCAACAACTGCAGGGTGCATGTCTGTCTATGCTCATGACATATTCAACAAGGAGCAGGGGAAACCTAAATTCTGTGTGAATTTAGGAAGTTAGGCCATGGCCTACTAAGCCAGTGCCTCATTAAACTTTAACAGTGCCATCAATTCAGGCAGGGGCAGAATTTCCCACCTTGTTGATGTTTGTTGGATGACCCAATTCCCAGAATGCAGTGAGCAGGCATACCTTACATGGGCTTGCACTAGGGAAATGTGTGTATGCACTGCAGACAGCCCTGGAGACAAAGAAACGAGAGAAGATAGATGAGTCAGAGATGAGCTGTCATTGCTTTAATCTGGTAACCACATCTATATGTAGACATGTAAATAGGCATGTATTTGATATTTGTATGACATGAACTTAGCCAAATGGCAGTGAAGTACTGTATATGGTCAAACTCATAGATGCAACCAAACAGTGATAAGAGTGGAGCTGTGTTCTGAGAGTGGCGCCTGACTGTTAAAAATCATTGTATAATTGTATTTAAAGAGGTATGACTTCAGCATTTTCCTAAATTGGAGCTTGGTTGGGGCAGTGCTGATGGATATAGGATCCTGGATCATAAATGAGGAAAGATGTTGCCTTGACTCTTCTTTTTGGTGCTTCATACTTTACAGACTGATGATGTTCAGGTTGCAGATCTGCTGAAAGCTACTGAAGATAGGGGTTTTGTCATTCTGATATGCAGATGTGCTGGTTGTGATGGCTTTGTAGATGATGTAGCTTGTTTTGAATATAGTGTGATCTGGCAAGGCGAGGCAATGGAATGCCATCAAGGTGGTGTGATGTGATCATGTTTCTTCAGTCATTTTTTGAGACGTGCTGCAATGTAGATAATTCATTTTATGGAGGACAGTTTGGGATCTAGGATAAGGAGAAGCGGGTTTGCCATCATCCAGACATAAGAGAAAAAGGGCTTCAAAGGCAGTGCTCAAGTTTGTTTCAACTAACTAACAACAAAGGGTTTTGGCTCTTAATCAGTAAGGCTGAGCCCAATCAACAAAACTAACCACCAAAATGCCAATACTGATATTGATTTCTCTATTCTTTCTTTATTACGGCGCATTTAATGATTTAATGCTACCAAGAAACTTTTATTTCCACAACTTTTTGTTTATTTTTTCGATAGGCTTATTTGTCTTTTAACTCATGTTTTTCAAACATAGTACACAATTTCAATATAAATTACTGTAAAACACCAATCAAATTTTTGTACAAAAATTCATCAAAGTAATTTTTCAAAATCAGACAAACATGTAACAATAAATGACAACATTCAAAGACATGGACATTGAAACAACATTTATGAGACAACACACATTTTGCCCTGTGCGGTTCTATGACCCTGCTCAAATTACTTATAACCTTATAATTCGGGCAATTACCAAACAGTGCTTTTGATTTTTCACTTTTACCTCCCCGTTACGATCACCAATTGAATTCTTATAATTTATATCGTTTTTTCTAATCAAAACGCAACCACGGGTACTTTTGATTTATGGCTATGCACTTGTTTGGGTTAACCAAGGTCGATTCGTTTTGAACCCTCCTTTACTTCAAGGGGTTCTCCTCAGGACCAAAAAATACTGTGGACAAAAAAACAAATATACTATTCTTTGAGATCAGCCGATCTCCTCTGTGCGCAGTCCATCATCATGCGGTGAAATCTGACATAATCAGAAAAATTTCCTTTCCTAGATATGAATTTTATTAAGTCTAGCGGCCATTATTATAGTCAAAGCACTAAGATAAAAACTAAATATAGATTTTAGGAATCTTGCTGTACGTAGTATAGCCAAAACTTTATGCTGATCTCATGTTTACATCCTCGATTAACACACAGAGCTGTGATTTTCTTGATATTAAAATCAAAAATGTTAGTGGTCAACTCCAAGTAATAACATTCATATCTTGCATTGCATTGTCGTTTTCAGGTTATCCTTACCTGTAATTTTCTAGAAGGAAGGCAAATCTCCCAATTGAATAAGGGTTGATGACTTTCTTCCTAGTACTACAATAGGTAGGTTTGTAGATTATTAATGGATCATGTGTTGTTGTTGGTGTATTAGTGTGCTGATGATGTATAACAACAGACAAAGTTAGAGGCTGTAATAGATAAATTGTATATCAATGTTTTAATATGTCAAATAGGGAACGCATTTGTGATCGATTATGAGTACTGCTATCTGGGGTATAGAGGCTAATGTATTGTTGTATCATCCAAAATTGTCTTTTAGAAAACTCTGTCCTGAAGAAGGTGTTTGATCCATGTCTCACCGAAACGCTGCGTCGACTGCTCTGTAGTTTTCTCATTTTTTTAAAAAAAGTGTTGTCGCATCATTTTTTTTGTGTGTAATATGATATAATGATCACTCTGTACTCAATATTATGAAATTGCTATTTTTACTTGCTATTTTTACTTGATTTTGAATTGTGTAAGATTCACTTTGAAAAAAATGTTTTTAATTATGAATAAAAACTGAATCATTTTTTTATATTGTTCCCGGTTTGTATGTCCCATTCTGATTACAGTAATTGTATTGTAACTGTTGAGTGAATAATCATTGTATAAGCACCAATATTGGATAGCACTACACTACACAAGACATGATCCATACATAAGTTTCTGGTAGGGATCTGTTTAGTTTTGATGCTTGATTACCCTTTCCCTACTGCAGCTAATAGGGTGCATCCTCCTTTTTTCTACCGCAAAGTAACACAAGAAGGCGCATTGCACTGCACTGCATTATTTTGGGTTAGAAACCAACGCACATAGTGATTTTTTTTGGTTTGTCAAACCCACAAGAATAATTTGCGTCAGGCCTGCGTTAAAAAATTAATGCAAATCAAACCCAAAGTTTTGTGCTCAACCCTCTGGTTGCCTGGCACAGAGGAGCCAGGCTTAACTTCGAGCCAATTTGTAAAGTGTTTGTGCAACACTTCAAACAGTAATAAAGTGGAAACACCACACAAAAAGGATCCCACACCAAGTAAGAAAAGTAAAGTTTTTTTTAAAAATGAAACAAGATCAAAATGACAAAAATCTAATCAGTACAACTGAAGAAATCAAATTCAAAGATTTAGGGGGGGGCGCTGGAGAGCCCAAGGCAAAATGGCCAGACCTTAGTGCAGCTACGCCGATCAGAACTCATTATCTGTCAATTATGTGGAAATCCGATATTGTACTCACTAATTTGCACATCATCGACAAGCGGACACAGTTGTGTATACCCACATAGTAGAATTTCTGGCCAAAGCGGTGATTTGGCATTGCTTGTAGGCTCCGTGATTGGACGGTGCAGCCTACGTTTGGGCAAGGCTTACCGCTACTGCTCCAGTGCCCGAGGTGGGGGGGATCCCGGAGACCGCTGCTGTCCTGTGGAGCCTAGTGTGGGAGGGAGTACTGCATTGGCACTATTTGGTGTCGCCGCATCAACACCCTCTGCTCCCCTGTCGTGGGTTGAGGAGCGTGGGAGACTTCTGCCCAGGAGGCTGGTCCACGAGGCCAGAGCACGTGCAGCTAGATGTCCATGGCGTGTTCTGACAAGCTGTTCTCAGCAGTACCCCCATCACCCAGGTAAACAAATATGGCCCAAATATAGATGGCCCCAGCTTCTATGTGACCATTTGGAATGAGCTCCTCAAACTACACACAACTACCATTATTTGGAGGAAGAGTTAAATACCTATCTTGAGCCCCTATGGGGCCACTACAGAACAGCAGGGGAGACACTTTGCTAAGGTATTGCGCAACTGTATGGAGGACTGCGGCCTGGTAGACCTATGGCGACATAGGTATCCTGGGTGGAAGGAGGGGACCTATATATCCTCGGTTCACAGATCCTGGTCCCATTTGGATTACTGGTTAGCGGCCAGAGACATATGTAATTCGGTAACAGATATGAGCCACCTTCCAAAACATTATTAGACCATGCCCCGGTCCGCCTAGTACTGAAAATACCTACACATATCCCCACGCCATATCTCTGATGCTTCCAGGCAACTTCCCTGCTAAACTCGGTGTTTCATGAAGAACTGCATACCTGCATTAATGCGTACTCCACAGATAATGTGGGCTCAGTGGTGGACATGAGTACTCTCTGAGAAGCCTTCAAGGCTCGATATGACACATTTGTATAGGCACCCAGGCCGGCATATTGAAATCTCTCCATACACAACTCCGTAACATTAAAACTTACATGATCTTGAGCGCAATTACGAAACCTGCCCAGATCCCCGCATTCTTGCTGCTATCTGAGAAAATGTCACAATATACGAAGAACTTGCAAACCAAGAACTCCGCTACTTGTCCAAACGTCATGTGGTGAGGTCCTAAGGGGGGGCGCCTGAGGCATAAAAATTGTTGTCCCAAATGACATAGAACACTATGACACCCCTACTATCCTAGATAGTTTCGCCTAATTCTGTGCAGAATTGTATGACACACACACATCTGCTTCAGTGGAAGATACCGCGGATTACGTAGCCGATTTTGCATTGGCCCAGCTATCAATGGGGCAAAGAGAATACCTATCCCAACCGATCACAGAGGACAAAATTAAAGAAGCCACTTCCCATCTTTCCAGCAGGAAAGCGCCCAGTGTAGATGGCTTGACAAAGCAAATTCTATAAAGAATTAGCCTTTATCCTCACAAAGCATCTTCTCGCCCTAAAATGCAGAAGTCTATGAAAAACATATTCTACTGCCCTCTCTTCGAGAGGCTCTGATTATTGTGCTATAAAAACCAGAGAAGGCCCTGGAGAGTTAAGAATCAAAGCGAACAGTGTCCTTAGAACAATGGACGTCTAAATCCTAGCCAAAATAATAGCAACTAGACTGCAACCACTCTTACCTAATGTAGTATTACCGGACCAATCGGGATTCATTCCGGATCCACCACGCACACTCTGTGCACCATTTTTGCATTGTTGCACCAGTTGAACCCAGCCTTGCCAATGGCGGTGGTCCTTCTGGACACAGCTAAAGCAAAGATTCTATTGAATAGTCATATATGCACAACATCCTACAGCTCATTGGACCCCCGATGTGTTTTTGCGCTGGATACAGCTGCTTTACATAAGTTGTGTGGACTGGGTGCATATCATTGGGGTGATTTTGGACAGGGATTGGTGTCCCTTATCCCTGTTGTTACTCGCGCTCGTGCTTGAACCACTTGCGTGTATACTGTGTCAATACCATGCGGAATCTGCACTGAGATTCAAGCAGCATCTCTTGGACATATTGCTGAATGCGGACAACATGGTCATCTATGTGCATGACCCAGTGACCAATGTAGATCCAATAATACATGAATATATCCGATTTGGTCGATACTCAGGTCTCGGGATAAACTGGTCCAAATCTATTGTATTTCCTCTGACCCCTATCACTCAACCACATGCGATTGACTTCCCCTTGCAGTACAGAATAAACTGAGTGAAGCATCTGGGAATCTGGATCCATGCAGACCCCGACCTTGTGATTTGGTTTAACTAGGGTAGGGTGATATCGCAGTTAGAGGACCAGGTCGCACGGTAGTTCCGTCTGCCGCTCTATATATAGTGGATCGGATTGTGGTGATGAAAATGGTGGTTTTACCTAAATTTCTTTATTTGTTTACTAATATACCAATAGTGCTGATGCGCTAATTTTTTAACACACTTAGGATGCATTTGATGACCCTAGCATGGGCGGGCAAACAGCCCTGAATCCAATGGTACACACTTACACTCCCATACACGCAGGGTGGGTTTGATACTTCAGACATGGAACTTTATTACCCTTGTAAACAGGCTCATTTTGCACGCTACTGGTACCGCCACCATGACTACGTCCCACATGTAGAGATTGAACATGATGATGCTCACCCTACTCCACTCACATCTATCTTATCTCACACTCGCACCTATGCTAGCAGGACTGAATTTAACACTATCCACTGCACCACAAGGGCATGGCACATGCTTGGAGCGTGAGTTGATTAGCTCCCCCTGTATGCGCTGGTGCTTCCTTTGCTGTTCCACCCAACCTTGTCTGTTACCCAAGGGCCACACAGACTCAGTATCCTTAGTGGGGCGGGCTTGATGACGATGGACGATGTATATGCTGGAGGGAAATTCATTAGTATAGGAGGCAAAGCCAATACACAACATCACACCCCTTGCTCACATTCATCTACTTCCCCCTTAGAGCTGCACTGCGTACAATTTTTACCACCCACCCTGATGAACTGTAGTGTGGTTTGTGGCCTCATTGTCTACGTTGCTAAGTTAGCTTAGGCCTGGCTGCCATGATGCCTTTTTGCACAATTTACTTTGTGACTTTGTTTTTCCAGCCTCTGCTTGTGCCCGGCTATATTAGAACTGTCTGCCTTTTTGCCTTTCACCTTTTCTCCTGTTCCCTGTGGGTTTCATCTGCACATCATGTACAAGGTCGAAAAACAACGTCCCTTGTTCTTGCTGATCTGGTCAGCCCCTCGCACTTAGACATAACACAAAATACAGCTGCACTGGAGAAATTTGTGTGCTTTTAATATTGTGATCTCGCTGTTTGTGGCACTTGGAGAAAAACCTTTCCAGGGAGAAGAGCTGTGCTTGTCTGATGATGTAAACCTTGCATCTAGATATTGAGGTATGAGGGTCCGCCTGACAAAGCCCAGAGGTCTTCTATTTTTATAATAAACTAGTTAATAGCACGGGGAGGGTGGTAAGGCCATTTAGTCCTATATCCACTGCTTTATAAAATGCTTTCCCCGTTTGTATTCCATGGAATTGTAACTATGCTTCTTATTTTATCATTATGTATTATGCTGATAGTACTGGCACGTGTACTGTATCTTAGAGCACGATAGTTGAAATAAACATTTTAAACTATACTGTGGCTCTTATTACGCACGTTGTGGACAAGTATGAGTGAGTTATGAAAGGGTGTTCTTACTGCTGCGAGTCCTGAGAGAGACTGTGTTCTGGGTTGTCTAATCATTGGTAGCTTCGCTGCGAATGAGATGCTAAAGCTAGTAGGATTGAGATTGTGGGTACTAAGGTGCATGGTTGGTTCACCACTATACTCCGAGGTCCTATTATCCTGTGCATAGCTCTGTATATGTGCAGAATCCCTACAACATGGTGCCACCAACGTGGTGGGCTTCTTATCTGCGAGACGCTTGAGTAGTGCTTGTGCTTGTTCACAACACCCTTCGCATACGCTTCCGGAAACGTGTGTGAGGGTGATACCTCCTATATTGATTTATTTATTTTAAGAGTTTTATATAGCGCTGGCTAGACCCAAAGGTATCAGAGCGCTTTACATTAGGTTCCACAATGTAACAGAAAATGATCACAATTACACATTACGTCAAAAAAATAAGCAATACATTGAGAGAGGAGAGAAAGGAGAGAGAAAATAGTGGAGGGGGAAAGGGGAGGTGAGAAGAGGGAGGATGAGGGAAGAGACGAAAGGAAGTCTGTCTAAAGACCGACTGGGTAGGTGACGTCCAAGGAGGGAATCCATGGCCCGTCTCCCTTTAGTTAAACAAGGTAACTCCATCGGGCATCAGTCAAAATAGCTAGGTCTCAAGTGGCGAGGGAAAGTTCACAGAGAAACAGGGTGGGGAACTATGGGCAAGGACAGGTGAGGGCAAAGGTCAGTAGCTGGGTAGAGGAGAAGAGTAGAGCGGAGAGTGGTGGGGGTAGGGGGAAAGGGGGAGGGGGAGATAAGGTCACGTGCGACGCAGGAGAGTTTGCCCAAAGTCCGGCTGGGTAGGTGATGGTCAAGGAGGGAATCCAAAGTCCATCTCCCCTTTAGCTCGCGAGGTAGGGGTAGGGGGTGGAGGGGGAAGAGGGAAGAGGGAGATAAGGTCAGGAGAGACGCAGGAGAGTTTGCCCAAGGACCGGCTGGGTAGGTGATGGCCAAGGAGGGAATCCATAGCCCATCTCCTCTTTAGCTCGCGAGGTCTCTCCACCGGGCGTCAGTCAAAATGGCTGGGTCTCAGCTGTCGATGGAGGGTTCACAGAGTCAATGACTGGGGCGACCGTCTTGAGGACAGGCAGGGGGGATGAGTCCTTGATATACGAATTCAGAGGGTCCCCATAATTTTCTATAATCCGGATGAAAGGGGGTGCAAACTAAGCAGAGGATCGGCATGATGAACAGCGCCAGGGTCCGCATGTCTTTAGGGGGTCTGTTCAGGATAGAGCTCGTCCAATTACTGTGCCTTTCAGGGATCCTCCTGTTATCTGCTCAGTTGATTGCCTGTTATATTACTCAGGGATTCGTCAGGGAGCAGCTCCACCTGTTAGTTGTCCCTGACGGCGGCCATCTTAGGATCAGGCAAGCCCCAAATGTCCAGGGTTGACCCTGCTTAAATGGACACCATTCAGAATATGCCACATTTCTCAGCAATATGGCTGGGGGGGCACACTGTCCTCCGATCTTGCCTTTACTTGTCCCTGGATTAGTTTCAGGGCATTCCAGGGCGATGAGCTCCATTGGGATCCAGCGCCGCCACCCTCTGGAGTCAGATCTGGCTTACCGGTCCGAAGCAGGGAGAGGCAGCTTCTTGAGACCCCAGCATTCTTCTATGGACCTTCGCTCGCGTCTCTACTTCAGTGCGATCGGCAGCTCGGTCGGCACTCCCGCTGTCACCACACCGCATCTCCACATGAATTAACTGCGGCGCCGAGCACAGCCAGGCCTCCCAGCTCTCATCCGCTAGCGCCGCTCTCGGCTCGTCAGTGATCGGGCGCTCCTCATAAATTCGGCCGCCATCTTGTCCCTCGCCGGAGCGCCTTCACGAGACTCACTCGGTTTTTCTCCGGATACAGCGCGTCTCCTCAACCTTTGACCGCATCTGCTAATGGCCGCTGTATTCCGATCTCTATATTCACTAATTAGTTGCGTGCCTTTCGACCAAATGCGACACGTTTGGTCGGATCTGTATTCCGGCCGGCGGAGCGGCACTCGAGAGCAGCCATTCCGCAGCGCCTGCATAGATCGGATCCCGCACTATGGGATCCGATGTTTTTATAGGTTCTTTCAAGCTTGAAGTTATTAAAAGGTGTTTATGTTAACCATATATTGCGCTGCCTCACATTAGGTTGTCGATCATTTCTGGTCTTAATGGCGGATATAAATATACCGGCACATAGCCGCGCTGCGCTCCGGGCCCATTTACTGGCTTATGGAGTGCCCGATGCGGGTGTCGCACTCATCTTTGTGGTGCAGGCTGACCCGGCTCACCACTTTGAGGTGTTTTACTCTTGGGTCACTTTTCCGGCGGTGGACGGAGCGGACAATTTGTTTCATGAGTACGCTCTCACTGCCCTACCCAATGCTTATCGGCCTTATCAGGCTCTTGAAGTACCACTTACGGCATGGCAACACCGTATTTGGTTTAGTGGCGCCCTCCCACATCCAATCACCCCGGTTCGTTTAGGCTATCAATAGACGGGGCCACTTGGCCAGTCTTGGCCGGGTATACCCCACATCCGCGTTATTTGACACTTGCGGTTGATGAACTGCGGGCATTGCATACGTCTTTAATCCGCGTGCACAGAGCGTTGGTACAATATGTTACAGGCAACGTCCAGGGAGCCCCTCCTTGAGTTGCGGCGCATCCAGCTGGACCGGGCGGTGTAACCATAAGTCCCGTCATGGTTAATTCAGTGATGGGCAAGCGCCCACAAAACAAAATAAGGATGATTTGCCTTATTGGCTTGCAGAAAAATTTGACCAGCTGGAGGCAGTTTTTCCAAATACTTCTCCTGTGGAAAAACACAGGATTTTAATGATTAGTTTGCCGAAAGACTTAATTCCCGAATTGGCAGAATGCAACAACTGGGGCAAGGTATTCGCAGCAGTATATGCGAAGTGTTTCGGCACCCCTTCCATGACAGTACTTCCCTCTGTAATTAAACGAGTGCAGGATGAACATGGCCCTGAAGCGGCTATGGAATTGGGGATGAGACTGGTGGGAGTGTTCGATGTGGTGGCTGATCTAATCCTTGCGAACGTCAAGGGCGATGCAGTCAACTTTCAAGTCGCTAATGCCTTGGCTTTGGTCCCGGAACTGGACAAGCCACGCAAATTACCGAAAATTTTTGCACAGGCTTATAAAACTATTGGCCGCAATGGTTTGGGAGTTAAGCCTTTTGCTAAAACGCAAACTCAATCACAGCCACAACAAATAACTCAGTCTGAGAAAGATGAGAAACCGTTCTTTACTAAAAAGAGCTGGAGGTTGAAGAAACAGGTTAAGCAACAGAAAAAAACAGGGTCGCGTGCCGCGTCCCCGGTTTCCATATCTTCTGAACGCACTTATGATTTGCGCAACAGAGTGAGAATTAAATCTCCAGATAGATTTCAAGTCCCTGACCCGCGTTCTCCTCTTTCTTCACAGGCACCATCGACCTCCCAGACTGGTGGAGGAGATCGCCAAGATAGAGGCAGGGGTCGTGAGGCCCCACAGGGACGAGACCAACCTCGACAACCAGTCCGAGGGAAACCAGAAGAATTTCCACGTTCTCGCCCACAATTTCAGAAGAAAAAAGTTGCAGCATTAACATCGAGGTATGCCACAGACGGTGAGAACGAGACTCCTGAATTGGACGTGGGCAGTGACGCTACTAGACAGCGCCGCAGAAGTTACCATAGTGCGGGAGGCACTACGTCCTCATGTGGAGGCGACAGCAACTGACACATTCATTACTGTTGAGACAGCTGACACCCGAGTGGCACCCCCTGACAGACTATTTAATATTGTCATTCAAATAGAAGGTGACATTGAGCGTGTTATTAAAGGGATTTTTGGGGAGAATCTGACCTCTTCTTACGACATTTTGTTGGCAGAGGCGGATTGGCTGCCCCCATTCGTACTTGCTGCTCGAAGAGGGGAGGAGGTAATCCTTCTGAGCTTTTCTCGTCATGTCCCCAAGGACAAAGCGGAGGCTCTCGCAGCTGAATGGGCTGGGGCCCTGGCTCCGGAGCTATACTGTAACCACGTGGGCTGGGATGAGGATTCTCCACCCCATGATATACCATTGCAGTCGCTGCCACAGCCACAACCCCAATATCCCATCCGGCGGGAAGCTAAAGGTCCCGTTTCAGACATTCTGACACAGTTAGAATATCAAGGAGTAATTGAAACATGCGTATCACCAATGAATAATCCCCTTTTTGCGGTTTCTAAACCCGATGGATCGTACCGCCTAGTTTTGGATTACCGACATTTGAACTCTCATTGTCGGACCTTTGCGGTACAAAATACCCACAGTTCTGCGCTTGTAGACAGTCTTGTTCGTAAAAAATATAAAACGACACTTGACCTATCCAATGGATTTTACACGCACAACTTGTCCCCGGAGTGCAGCCAATGGAGCGCTTTCACTTCCGGTGGAAAACATATCAAATTTCGGCGTTTGCCCATGGGCTACAAGAACAGCCCGGGTGTCTTCGCCGCCCATGTTGTCTCTTTGTTGGACAGCATAGACCCAGATGCGTGTTCGTACGTTGACGATATCTATCTGACAGACGACGAATTATGGCCGCATCTTTCGCGTGTGGACCGCATTATTCTTGAATTTGCGGTCTTAGGATACTAATTTAATTTTGCCAAATCTCACATTGCTGAATTTACTGTTTTGTTTTTGGGCTATGAGCTCAACAATGAAGGTAGAGGCTTAGCTCCCCATTTCTTGGAGAAGTGCGCACTTTTGCACCCTCCAACCACCCTGAAGAAGCTTCAGTCATTACTGGGTTTTCTAAACTTTGGGCGTACTTACATTCCCGAATATGCCCAGCGAATCAAGCCTCTATATGCCTTGATACAGCCTAGCTTTTCGAAGTCATGCTGGCTTCCTGAGCATTCCTCTATACTGCACTCTTTGCAGTCTGATCTACTTGAATCTAAGTTCTTGTTGACTCGTGATAACCACACAAACCTGGTGATTAGAACTGTCTGCCTTTTTGCCTTTCACCTTTTCTCCTGTTCCCTGTAGGTTTTGTCTGCACATCATTTACAAGGTCGAAAAACAACGTCCCTTGTTCTCGCTGATCTGGTCAGCCCCTCGCACTTAGACATACAACAAAATACAGCTGCACTGGAGAAATTTGTATGCTTTTAATATTGTGATCTCGCTGTTTGTGGCACTTGGAGAAAAACCTTTCCAGGGAGAAGAGCTGTGCTTGTCTGATGATGTAAACCTTGCATCTAGATATTGAGGTATGAGGGTCTGCCTGACAAAGCCCAGAAGTCTTCTATTTTTATAATAAAGTAGTTAATAGCACGGGGAGGGTGGTAAGGCCATTTAGTCCTATATCCACTGCTTTATAAAATGCTTTCCCGTTTGTATTCTATGGAATTGTAACTATGCTTCTTATTTTATCATTATGCATTATGCTGATAGTACTGGCACGTGTACTGTATCTTAGAGCACGATAGTTGAAATAAACATTTTAAACTATACTGTGTCTCTTATTACGCACGTTGTGGACAAGTATGAGTGAGTTATGAAAGGGTGTTCTTGCTCCCGCGAGTCCTGAGAGAGACCGTGTTCTGGGTTGTCTAATCATTGGTAGCTTCGCTGCGAATGAGACGCTAAAGCTATTTGGATTGGGATTGTGGGTACTAAGGTGCATGGTTGGTTCACCACTATACTCCGAGGTCCTATTATCCTGTGCATAGCTCTGTATATGTGCAGAATCCCTACAACAGAACACCCTGCCCTACAGGCTCCTACAATCATGCTAGCCAACGCTACACCAGAGGCCTTATCACCAAACTGTATGCAGCTGAACAAGGAGACAGACCTGAGACCCCATGACTAGCACTGGCAAAGTGGAATGAGGTGCTGGAGCAATCATTGGAATCGGCTGAGTGGGTTTTTTGTTGTTCACAGTTGAATTTGCTCACGTCTAATTGTAACTTGCAAATGAAACACTTAAAGTACCTTCATCAAATGTACTACACCCCTGCTAAACTGTATAGATATGGTCTGAGTAATGATGCATGCTGTGCATGGAGCGAGAGACCAGATGCTGATTTTTTACACCTGTCATGACTGTGTCCCCCGGTGCACCATTTCTGGATACAGATTACAAAGGCCCTCACTGATATGACACTGGAACCTATGGCATGTGAACCTCGAGGGTATCTGGGTGGCCTGGTAAAGGATCTGCAGCCCACTGCTCGCAGACCGGTGGAAGTCGCCTTGCTGCTGGCCAAAAAACATGTATCCCTGAACTGGGGCAAACGTAGAGCATCCAGTCGACGACAATAGCTCACGGAAATTCCCTACTGTAGTGAGGAGTTAGAACTGTATACTGAGGAACTCCCAGTATCGTCCTAACCCCTAAATATTTGGGGGCAATTTACCACATATCTTCTCACCCTCTCAGATATTAATTAGAAACCTGGACAAGGCACCAGGCTATTGCTGGATACTGTATGTTTTGGCACTATCAACTGTGTTCTATACAAATGTAGCTAGTATGCTGATTCTTCATGTGCGGCACAATTTGTTTGTTGTTGTTGTACTTGTGTACTTATTGCATTAATGCCAATAAACACAATTTTTAAAAAAACTAACCATGCTCCAACAAGCACAAAGCTCTGACTCTGGATATATGGCCGGGCCGGAAGGGGACAAAGTCGCAAGTTCAGGTAGACTGCAAAAGAGTGCGGGCCGGCTACAGGGAACCAATTAGGTCAGCTGAACAAAGTACTTTAAATGCTGGTGTGCAGAACGTTGAGAGGATCTGCGTTGAAGATGTGTTGCACAGCCAAAGCAATTTGTATTGCTGCCGTGTTACGGTGAGGCTGCGATACAAAGTCCTGCATCATAGTCACGGATCCTGTCAACAAGGGTTTGTGATGCGAAGTTCGGTGTTGAGGATGCAGCATGCAGTCAGGACCATCGGTTCCGAGAAGCTGCAAGGCTGTGATACGGAGTCCGTTGTTATTGTCGAGGCTGCCTTTGACAAGGTATGTGAGGGCCTGTGCTGAGGATGCATTGTGCAGAGGCAGTTCCGATGGGGCGATGGTCTTCGATGTGGGTCTTTGGGGTGGTATCTTCTATGCAGCAGTTGTAATAGGTCCTGGGGTTGAGGTACGCAGCAGAGGATATGCGTCAGTTTAACTGGATACACAGAGTCTGTCAGAGTACCTTAGGCCCACTTCTAAGGGTCCAGGACTGGGATGGCACCACTTGGCAAGGTAGGATTTACAGATGGCAGAGTTCAAGTGCTGGAGTCGAGGTTGTTGAAGCCTTTTGTTCCTCAGGCTCAAAGAAGGAGGCTAGCCAATTAGCCATTTGAGTCACTCTGGTGGTCCTTGGTTCAACAGATGCAGGTCTAGTCCTTTAAACCCAGGCAAGAGGGCAGCGGGTCAGCACAGCAGGGCATCAGTCCTTCAGAGCAGTAGTCCAGTACAGCAGTCCATCTTCCTGGCAGAGAATCCACAGGTCCAGTAGTTTACTGAAGAGTTGGAGTCTGAGGTCCAATATTTATATCCAGTTGTGCCTTTGAAGTGGGAAGAGGGTTCTTGAGGCATGCTGTTGAAGTGCACAGGTGCCATGCCTTCCTTGCCCTGGCTCCATACTAACTACAGTGGGTATGAGGCCTTTGTGTGGAGGCAGGATATAGCCTATTCAAGTGTAAGTAGGACTGTGCCCAGATGCTCCTTTCCATCCTGCCACTAATGGCCCATTCAGGCACACCTAGGCTCCATATTGTGCGTGGCTGTCAAGGAGGAATACAGAAAGCCAGACTGTCAACTACACCCAATCATGTGACCCAGAGACAGGCTGCAGGCACCAAACAGCTAATGCAGGAAAATGCAACTCTCTAAAAGTGGCATTTTCAAAATTGTAATTTAAAATCCAAACTTTGTCATGAGAGAGGGTTTTTCATTACAGATCCAAAGACACCAAACATGAGTGAGGTACATGTTCCCATTTGGACGTTACAACTTATTAAATGTAATAAGGTAACTCCAATGTTAACTCATGAGAGAGGTAGGCCTTGTAGAAGTAATACATTAATGTAATGGTTTTTCACTACCAGGACATGTAAAACTTAAAAGTATATGTCCTACCTTTTAAGTACATTGCACCCTGCCCTCTGGACTGTCTGGAGACTACCCTAGGGGTAACATATGAATTAAAAAGGAAGGTTTGAGTCTGGCAAAACTTTTATAATGGACTGTTCCCATGAGGCACAGGGTCAGACTGATTTGCATATGGCCATGTCTGAACTGGGGTGGCGGAGTGAGCTAAAGAATGATGATGGATTAAACCCAGATCAGTTGACTGGGGGTGAGTGCTTGCAATGTTCAACACTGCGTCCATCATCCCCTTTGGTTTTGCAAAACTTTTATAATGCCACGTTGAAATGGCAGTTTAAAAACTGCACACACAGGCTGCAATGGCAGACATGAGACATGTTTAAAGTGCTACTAAGGCGGGTGGCACAAGCTGTGCTGCAGGTCCATTAGTAACATTCAGTGTACAGGCCCTGGACAGAGGTAGTGCCACTTTACTATGGACTTACAAGTAAATTAAATATGCCAATTGGGTATAAACTAATTCTGCCATGTTTAAAGAGAGCACATGCACTTTAGCACAGGCTAGCAGTGTCCTAAACCCAGCAAAAACGTAGTCAGTACAACAGGAGGTCCTAGGGCAAAATGTTAGGGGGAAAACCACACCAAGGATGCCAGGTCTAACAGGTGCTATTTATTGTACCCAATAAATAACATTCCCCACGTTATTGTTATTTATCAGGTGTGATAAATAGCACCTATAGTCATAGTCAGGCCCTGATGTTAACAGTAGAAATCAGCTGCAAAATTTGAATTTCACCCACTTAGAGCTTTTCCCACCACAACCAACAGTTTCACTGGGACCTCGTCCTGTGATGATCCAGCTTATAGGCGACTTTGTTAGATACAGCCTGCAACCATTCCCCACTGGAGGACTGCGACTAAGTCAGTCAGAGACTAAGTTCGAAGGTAAAACCTTTGACTGAGGCAAAACCCACTTAGTGTATCTGACCTACGCTCCATCATGGTTGCTCAAACGCGAATAGTGACTACTGATTGGTGCTTTGCTTTACTGGTTCTTGGTGCCTTTTACCTTAACTCTTTGCAAACTCAACTGTATTTTTATTGCTTTGGTGTAATTTTACTAATTTTTCTCAAATGGTAGTTTTTTTTTTATATTGTGTTGTGTTTTGACTTTTTAACTCTTTTGTTAACGCTAAATACTTTACACTACTTAAGCCTGTTTGCTCTGTGCAATAGCTACTAGGGATTTATGGAAAATGATGAAACAAATACAATACAGTTAGCACAAAAGAGCACAATTAAATATTTCACTAGGCCATTAATGAATAATGGTAGAAAGCAATGCCATGCACAAATAACATGCAAAAGTCATATAATTTCTGAATTATTTAATATCCCGGAGAGGTAGTGAGGTATACCAAGAGCAAAACCCTCCCTAACTGGTAGGTTTAAATTATTGAAACTATGTTTTACCCTGACAAGTTTTTGGTCATTTTCTTTGGGGTGAACTCACCTTTACTCCAATTTCTTAGAGGGACACAACTGAAAACTGCTTCTTTGCCAAGTGTATGTTTCACTCAACATTTAAGACATTCCTCTGACAGAACATGTTCCCTCATTTCAGCATTCCAGTTATCTGCATCAGTATATATATTTTGAAATCATGAAATAACCCAAACTGCTTTCTTTTAAAGATAGTGCTTAAGTCACAGGAGGAGATTAACATCTTTAATATGGTGAAAAATACTTTTCACCTCAGTTCTATACACAGTGCATGTTATCCACAAGAGAAAATTAGTGGTGTATATTATCAAAAGCAATACAGAAGTAATGTTCCTTCCAACTTTCGACCAATACAGTAACATTGAACATTTTTCAAAAATTGCGTGTATCTTCTAGAGGCTAATTTAAAGTAGTAATATTCAAGGGAAGGGAGTTTTCAGATGGCCTTAGCTTAATTATTGCATTGCTGTTCTTCCTGACTAATGGGACGTTTCCCCATTTATTCACACACATTTATTTCTCCAATTTATTATATTTGTTGGAATGCAGTACCTGTTGGGGCCTCGTCCATTCTCCACAAATCTCAAATATATTAATACATGTTTCCAAATCAGAGAATCAGTTCCTTATATTTGCAAAAAAAAACACACTGATATGGATAGCAAAATGGCTTTATTTCACAATCCTTTAGGATTGCGAGACAAAAACTGCCTTGTATCTGGAATTTTGTACATGGATTGTAAAGGAGCGGCTCCATCTTTCTATCTTGAATCACTTCAGTATGTTTGGACTGTTTGCAGTAGAAGCCTGACTCTAGAGTCATTCTAACAAACTATTTCTGACTTCCAAAAGGCATCTCGATTTATGATTAGTTCATAATAAACACGCTTGGGTAATTTATCCTTTTTGACGAGGCCATACTTTCAGAAATCTTTGAGAAGAACGACTTTGACTTCACCCATTGAAAAGTTTAAGGTCCCAGAATTTCATATGATCGTACACTCTAGCAAAAAAATATTTTCTTGTTTGAAAACATTTGACTACAAAGGACTGCCAATAGCTGGCATACAACACCCAGAATTTAAATTTCTGGAATAGTATATGTTAGACCTGGCTTGTCCAGCGGGTTTATATCCAGACGTTTTGCTTTTGGCCTCCTTTTTTGGACCCTGTTTTTGTTGGTTTAATGACTCTGAGCACTTTACCACTACCGATCAGTGCTAAAGTACATATGCTCTCCCTGCAAATTATGACTATGTATTGGTATTTCCATGATTGGCATATTCAATGTACTGGTAAGTCCCTAGTACAAGGCACTGTGTGTGCCCAGGGCCTGTAAATCAAATGCTGCTAGAGGGCCTGCAGTACTGATTGTGCCACCCACATGAGCAGCCTGTAAATATAACTTAGACCTGCCACTGCAGTGTCTGTGCCCAGTTTGGTACTGCCATGTCGATCTGGCAAGTGCACCCGTTTGCCAGGCCCTAACTTTCCCTTTTCTTACATGTAAGACACCCCTCAGGTAGTCCCAAGGTACCCCAGTGGTCAGGGTGCAGTGTATGTGAAAGGTAGGACATGTATTGGTGTGTGTGACATGTCCTGATAGTGAAATACAGTGTATTTCGCTTTTCACTATTGAAAGGCTATCTGTCCCATAGGATAGAATGGGAGTTTATTCATAACATCTTATAAATATAACTTCGCATTGGGACAAGATAGAAAGATGGAGTTTAGTATGCCTGAACTCAGAATATAAAAATGCATCTTTTAGTAAAGGTGATTTTTATATTGTGTGTTTGCAAATACCACTTTTAGAAAGAGGGTATTTTCTTGCTTAGCCATCCTGTGTGCCTCTGCTGGTTTGTGTATTGACTGTTTGGCTTTGGAGTGACAAGGGCTGGGGATGTGCATTCTCTCAAACAGCCACCGGGAGGGGGGGTTGATGTGTGCCCTGCCTTTCCTGAATGAGTCAGCGCTGGGCTGAATAGACTTGGGCTGAATTCAGAGTAGGGGGAATAGTTCTCACTAGCACCTGAATTGGCCCCGTCTGCATTTAGAGTGGTGGGAGGAGATTTCCCTTGCACCTGAATAGGCCCTGTCTGCCTTGGACAATGCTGGCTCCACTCTCCACCTCCTGCCGGGCAGCTGCACCAGAGAGGACAGAACTGGTTTTGGATGGGCAAAGAGCTTCTCTGCCACCAGAGAACAAAGGAATTTGTGCTATAAAAAATGGGGCCCAGACCCCTGAATTTTAGATTACTGCTGAACTAACAAACCTGCCAGGAAGGAGAACCAGGAAAGCTGGAGGAGGAGTTCTGCCCCTGTGCTGTGTGCTGTTGGGGTTGGCCTGCAGTGGTTGCTTCTGTCTTGGGCAGGGAAAGGACTGGGCTGTGCTTTCATCATCCTGCTGTTAGAGTTTTCTCCAAGGGCTTGAAGTGGAGCTTGCCTCCTGTTGGAAGTCTCAGGGATAGAAAAAACTTCAAAGATCACTTCTGGGAATCAAGAGGAACCTTTGCCAAGGAGAAGAGCTGGAGAAACTGAGGAGGAATACTGCCCCTGTGCTCTTTGCTGTCTGGGGTTGACCTGCAGTGGCTACTTTCTGCCAAGGAAAGGAGAATGACTTTGCTGTGTGCTGTGTCCCCTGCTTGAGAAAGATCTCCAAGGGCTTGAAATAGACCTTGCCTCCTGGTCTGAAGTCTCAGGGACACAAAGACGTCACCCCGGTCACCCCTGAACTCCTTTGCTGGGAGTTCTGACCTGCTGAGAGGTGCCTGCCAGTGCTCTGGACCTCTGTAGGTTGTTTTGTGAGTGTAAACTACAAGAACTGTGAAAATCGATGCATCGCCTGTTTCCTACTTATCGCAGCGATGCAAGAAAATTTTTCCAACGCATCACCGCCACCGGAGAATCAACACAGCGCCTGCTCGCGGGTGAAGTGCCTGCCGTGCGACAAATCCTGTGCACCGATCTATGACGTCCGAGATCCCCGCACTGATTCTGATGCAGGCCCTGTTGGAGAAGAACCGATGCATCGAGGGGACACGGCTGAAGTCATCGCAGCACATCCCGGGTCTTCATGCATCACATTGTACCGGATCGTCACACATCGCATCGAAGTGTCAAGTCTGTCGCATCGTTGGGGGACGCAGTAAGAAACAGACACATCACCTCCCCACGGAGTAAAAAACCAATGCATCAACTCCTCTCCAGTAAGGAACCAATGCATCACCTCCCCTGCGCAGCAGTAAGTAACCGATGCATCACCTCCCCCAGAGCAAGGAACCGACGCATCACCTTCCCTGCGACCCTTTTTGCTTACCTTTTTTGACGCATCCAAGGTACTTTGTGTAAAAGTGTTGTATCCCACATTTTCTTGGAACAGAACTGTTTCTACCTTTTAAGAAACATATTTTTAGTACTGTATTGTGGATTTTTGCTGTTTTGGTCTTATTTTGGTTTAGATAAATATTACTTATTTTTCTAAACTGGTGTGGTGTCCATTTGTAGATTTTTAACTGTATTACTGTATGTGTTCACAAATGATTTACACACTACCTCTGAGATAAGCCTGTCTGCTCGTGCCAAGCTGCCAAGGGGGTGAGCAGGGGTTATTTTAGAAGTGTATCCCCTTTACCCTGACTAGGAAGAAGGGTCCCTATTTGGACAACGGTGCAAAACCTAGAGACCCATATTTTGAACAATATATATATAGATATATCTTTTTTTCAAATGGATATTTATGTGATTTTAAACACACAATCTGCCAAAAACTGAATTAGAAGATATACACAGAGAAAACTGAAACGTAGATGAATGTTCAAGTGGCGTCATGTTGAATGTAAAACCACAGATTAGCATGATTGTGCCTGATAGCATGCTGCCTCCATCACATGCTTGCTGTGATAACAGTTCAGCAGGGCACACAAGAAAGGCAGAGAATGATGCTGGATGAAAATACCTTTTTGAGAATTTAATTACCACTGTAGAAAGATGTCAACTATTAGAGGAAGAGGGAAATAAAGAGTTCACGCCTTGCAACATTCTGTAAAAGTGTTCTCCTTAGCTGCGCTAAACCATTACAGATAAATCTGCCATCAAAGTGACTAAAATGCGATTAACTCAATTTAAATAAAATGTATAATTTCTATCCATATACAGTCAAGGAAACACCAGTGGTAGCATGCAATAGGAAATCAACATCTGGGTGGCTGGAAACGCTGGTATCATTACTGGGTGCATTATTACCGAATTTGAATTCATACCCGTTAATACCTGGTGGGATTTACTAGGTAGGATTCCACCCCCTGTAAAACCTGTATTCATGCAGAGTAGTATATATGCACTGTTAGACGTGGCACCCTTGTTATGGTTTTCCCCTAACTTTTTCAACCAATCAGTTGATGGCAATATACTACTTTCCGAGGTAGTTGAGATTCCCACTTCCCTCTTAAGGGACCAATGTCTCCTTCATTACAGTTAAAGACTGAAGCAGAGCAAAAGAAGGCTGAGGCTGAGAGGGCCTTAGCAAGAGAAATACTGGGCACGGAAGAGAAGAAACTGCCCATAGAGGCAGAACAAGAGAAACTAGCCTTGGAGGAGAAAAAATATTACAGTCTCATGAACTGAGTCTGAAGACAAGACAGGCAGAGTCCATTAGTGATTGTGGCAGCGTACCTACAGTGCCCTCTGGAGACAAGAGGGTCTATATTCCTAAAGGTCTGGTGCCTGACTTTGTTGTGGGTATGACATTGACAAGTGGTTTGAAGCTTGTGAGGTGGCTCTGAAGATGCATATGATCCCTGAGGAGGATGGTATGACCAGAAGGCCACCCTGGTCGAGTTTCAGCCTGGCCAAATAGTGCAGATGATGTAGCCCACGGAACCCAGGGTCCCTGCCCGCTGGCCTGGGCCCTGTGAGGTGAAAGAATGAGGTCACACACCTGGTGGACCTTAAGACTCCCAGGAACACTGTAAGGGTTTTGCATGTCAATCGCCGCAAACCCCACTTCGAAAGATCTGAAGTAACCATGCTCCTGGATCGGACAATGGAGTGGAGGAGGAGAGTGAACCTCTCTCCTCTCCTTTCTTCCAAGGAGCAGGATGAATCAGTGGAGGGTGTTAGCCTCTTCCCTACCCTGACCCTAGAGCAACAGAGGGACTGCCGGCAGTTGCCGGGGCAGTTTGCCTCTCATTGCACCCCTCCCCAGGAGCCACTGCATGGTGTACCCATGATATTGATACAGGGAAAACTATGCCCATAAAGAGTAAAATCAACAAACTTTATGATAAGGTGAGAGCCAGCATAAAGGGGAAAATCACCAAAATTCTGAAGTTAGGGGTCATTGAGCCCTCAAACAGTCCATGGTCCAGCCCAGTGGTGTTGGTCCCCAAGGTTGTCCCTCCAGATACCACCCCAGAACTTAGGTTCTGTGCGGATTACCAGGGGCTAAGACTGATGTGCACCCCATCCCCCGAGTTCATGAGCTTAGTTGGGTGCTGCTAAGTTCATCAGCACGTATGACTTAACGTCTGGGTACTGGCAGATTGCCTTAACCGAGGGGGCCTAAGAGAGGTAGAATTTTCATAGCCCCTGTTTTGGTAAAATACTCACTCTCCTCATAGCCCAAGAAGTAAGAATGGTTGAAATGACTTTAATAAGTTGTAGAACACGCTGTGCAGGGCCGCGTTAAATCATTTTTAGGCAGCATCATGGCATTCAAAGAAAAATGTAATTTTTTTTGAAAATGCGTCAAGGGGACGTGCTCTTCCTGAGCAAGTATTTTACCAAAACAAAGTCTATGAAGATTCTGCCCCAGATGTGTGTGCAAATTGCACTACAATAAAAGGTTCCAGGGGGACAAATAGTTCTACCGGGTATAGTGGGGATCTGATATACATAAGTTGGTCCTGAAGAAAGGCACCAACCCTTGTTAGGCATAAGTTGGCTGACACATGTCAACCTCCCAGTTTTGATCACTTGTTAGATATGTAGAACGATCTAATAGTCCTGTTCACATCCCGTTTGATTTTTAACCTTGTGACTGTTCCCTTTTTATCTTGAATTAAAAGTATTATTCCAGAGCAGTAAGCAGTTTTAAGTAACTCATTTTCACGGATCCCACCACGCCTCTCAGAATATACACTCAACCTCCTGTTGGAGGAGAGGCCCAATGATGATGCCATTGACCACAAGCATGCCAGTGGTGAAAACATAACACTGAGGAAAGTGGTCAGTGAGGGCCTTTCTATTATCATTACCTAATGGAGAGACTCTCAGGATCTTTTAGAGTGGCATGGGTGCACTCCGTATGATTACCCTTAAGAGGTTTATTTTGCCAGGTTGACATGGTAGCTTAAAACTGCACAAGCAGGCTGTAATGCCAGGCTTGAGACATGCTGAAAGGGCTACTTAAGTGGGCCGCTCAACCAGTGCTGCAGGCCCACTATTAGCATTTAATTTACAGGCCCTGGGTATACGGAGTACCACTTTACTAGACGTTTACAAGTATATTTAATGTGCCAATTGGATATAAGCAAATTTGACCATGTTTAGAGGAGAGAGCACAAGCACTTTAGCACTAGTTAGCAGTGGTTAAGAGCACAGAGTCCTAAGGCCAATGAAAAAAGAGATCAGCAAGTATAGGAGCAGTGAAGGCACAGGTCTAACACGTGTCCTTCAGCTGAAAGTGGGCAGAACTACCCAACCTCCTGGGAGTTACCTGGAGAGGCCATTAGCATTAGTGTGCTCTCACCCAGGATGGTGTTCCACCGTAAAGTCCATTCCGTGTAGGGCGATGGACCACCTCAACAATGTGGGATTCTCACCTCTGATCTGCATCAACCATCTGAGGGGTCTGTGGTCTGTCTCAACCCGGAAGTCAGTCCCAAACTTGTATGGTTTCAGCTTCTTCAGTGCCCAGACCAGAGCAAAGGCTTCTCTCTTGATAGTACACCACCACTGTTCCTGGGGAAGTAATCTCCTATTAATGAAAGCTACAGATTGATTTAAGCCCTCCTCATTTAACTGCAAAAATACTGTCCATATGCCATGGATAACCTCAGCAGGTCTGAGCTGCAGAAACTCTGCAAGGAGAGGGGGCTGCATTCAGGAAAGAAGGGCACAAAGCTGGACCTTCAGGGAGCCATCCTCACCTATGAGGAAGTCACTAGGATGCAATCTCAGTCTGAGGACTCTGAGGGTGAGGGACCTAATGTGGAGGATCCTGATGAGAGGAAACTTGATTCGGGAATGAAAAATGACCTAGATGTGTGCCCAGAGAAGGAGCTCTGAGCGGAGGGAGGTTCTCTATCCACTGAAAGAGAGACCATTGCGAGGGCAGGGAGTAGTGTGTGTTCCAGAAAATTGTCTCAAGAGGAGCTGTGGCCAAAATGAGACTAGAGCCAGAAGAGAAGAAGGCAGAGAGAGAGACTTGACAGAAAATAAAATGCTGCTGAAGCATGAGACAAGCCTGAAAGAACTGGAGATTAAAGTTAGACAGAACTCAAAATTCAGCAGCAATTGTGTTAACATACCTACAGTGTCTAAAGGTGGCAAGAAAGTGTGCATTCCCAATGGTCTGGTGTCCAACTATGAGATGGAGATGATATTGACAAATGACTTGCTGCATATGAGGTAACTCTGAGGATACACAAGATCTCAGAGGAGTACTGGGAGGCCGGGGTGGCTTGTGAAAGTATATGCCTATAGTGGGGAGATATACACTACTCACACTAGCGGTAGATGACCAGATAAAGTATGCCCCTATGAAATCCATCCTTGTTGCCAAGTTTGGGCTGAACCCTCAGAAGTTCTGCCAGAGGGTCAGGGACAGCCACAAACTCCCAAACCATACTTATGTAGATTTCTTACATTACTCCAGTAAGGCACTGAATGGCTGAACCCGGTTGAGGGAATCAAAGTCTTTATGGCAGGCCTCTGTCCAAATCCCATTCTTGGGCTGTTTTTTCTGCGTCAGCTCAATTAAAGGGGAAACAGTGGTGTTGTATCACTTAACACATCTCCTGTAGTATCCAGTGAGGTAGAGGAAGGCCCTCACTTCTGTTTGGGATTAGGGGGTTCCCAGGCCAGGATAGTCCATATATTTTGGCCTAGAGGGGCTGTATCTTGCCCCCAACCATGAGGTGTGCCAAGTACACCACAGAACGCTGCCCTATTAGGCACTTGCTACCCTTGATAGTCAGGCTTGCCAGTTGTAGAGCTTAAAGTACTTCCAGGAGGTGAAACAAGTGGTACTCCCAAGCTGTTACTGTAGATAGCTGTGCCATTTTAGTAAGCAGCACTGAAGGCATCCATCCCAGCTAAGACTTTGTTCACCAACATCTGGAAGGTAGCAGGGACATTTTTCAATGTAAAGGGCATCATTCTGAACTGAAAGTGCCCTCTGGGGTTGGGAATGCAGAACCCTCTTTTTCCCCCTCAGTTAGGGTTATCTGCCTGAAGTGCCATTTGTACGCTCCACTCTAAATAGTGCGTGCAGACAAATGGTAAAACCTCTGAAAGCCCTTAGTCTGTCAGAATAGTCTCTCCTTTCAACGTAGTGAAGGTCCACCCGATTCTAAATGGGGTGGACAGTCCTTCACTTTGGCGTAGAGGGTACTCAGTTGCCCTTTGACTTAGTACCTTCTCTGCCAGACTCTAAATCGGGCCCTAATTTCTTTACAAAAGTGGTATTTTCTGAATATTAGGTTGAGTACCCTGTTACCAGTATATCCAGTAAAAATGTCCTTTCATTTTTGTTTTCCAGTGAGTGAAATAGCAAGAATGGGGAAAGAAGCTTTGGCAATGCCAGAAATTTCTTATTTGAAAGTGCTGGATACTAAGTAGAGTAGGAACAAACGTGAAGTTTTTAGTCACTGCTGAGGACACTTGTCATATGTTTCTTATCTTAAGAGCCATGGTTTGGACATAATATCATTTAAACGTTTGAAATACTGTTAATTTTACTTTCAGAAAAGATGGCTGTGTTCCAATTTTAAACCATGGAACAGCATATGGATGTTTTAAGTGAAAGAAATGTAGAATAATGGGCAGTTACTAACTGTTATGTTGTAGCAGGTAGTATCAACAACCAAGACATAGAGCAAAACACCTAAAATACCACAGAACCTTCAGAATACCCCAACTTTAAAAAGAAAATGTAAACTAAACAGCAACCTAGGATGTTACACCGACTTTCTATAGGTTAGCTGAGAGATAATGAATGGCAACTTATATGGAGTTAAGGCATGCATATATGGATGTGTTTACAACTTATATTCACACTCATTTACCCCACATACAAGTCAGCCCCGACTCCTGTTTCATGCTTAGGTTACTTCTCATTGCTCACCTCGACTTTTCCCTTCCATTCATTTGTATATTTTTTTGTTTCACAAAGTCTATTTTTAAAGTTGCATTTTTGTAAAAGTCAATGACTTACCTCCATGTTTTTTAAATCATCTAAATGAATTGACCAACCTCCTAGCACATTTTATTGGCCTTTTAGTTTTTGGTATAGCTCACGGTTACGCTTTTGTATCTGACTTTAGAATGCAGAGATTGGCTCACCCTATCAGAAGAAAGACTTAGAAAGCAGACAGTTCATGCTATTAGTTGCCTGCATCCAAAGCCTTCCTTTCAATGAAAGTGCTCATTTCCATTTTACCTCCCGCCTTACTTCTACAAAAAGACCTGTGACACATCCTTCCAATTTTAGTACGTTTATGCGTATCTTATGAAGCTAACTGTCACAATCACCGTTCCATTAAATCTGTTTTTCCGCTTGACAACTGTCCTACAAAGTACTTCAAATATGCCTTTTTCCATTTGGGAAGTGAAGCTGAGGAAGGTAGACTGTTGATTGTAATTCCCACATACTGATGGGCATTAACTGCTGAAATTGTCAATCTCCTCTTTAGGCTCTCTTTCCTCTTCTCACAATAATCCAACTGCAGAGGTTTGTCTTTTGTAACATTTTATCCCTTATTGAGAAAAATCAGATACACATGTTTTATCTTCTCCACGTACCCAAAAAGAGGTTTAAAGTTGTAAATTAAACCTGCTTTCTATTTTAATATTGCCAGTATTCAAAACTGGTGAACAACAGTAGTTGCTTATTTGAGTGGACTTCTTCAGTGGACCCTACATTTTTAGAAGGGGTACGTTTGAGCCATTATTATATAAAGGATTTTGATTTAATTACACATGATTAATCTCCTTAAACCTTAAAAAGAACTAATAATCTTTATTCTTGCTGTGTGCACACTTTATATTACTGAAGATAGAGTGTAGTAACAGTCGCTAGATTTTCAGTATTGCTAACCTGAATTACACTGGGTAAAAAAAGTTTGATTTTTAAAGTCAATTCTGAGCCACAAAACGTCCATTTCTAACAATTGAACCCATTGAGCACAATAGTTACTATGTTGAACAGAAGGATTGATAATTGCATTCGCAGTTACAGACATTTGTTGCAAGACCAAGTACAACTAGACACAAATAAGATGTATGATAGAATACTGACTATCAATGCCTACCTAACCAAGGCTAATGCCTGCTCTGGAAGCAGCGTTTACCTCTCATTAATTTCAAACTCTTGCTTGACAGCTGCTGGAGAGCTAATGTAAATTAGCCCCCAAGAGCTTCAGGGAGGGAAAGGGTAACTTTCTAACAGTTAGTTTTCCTAAATATTTAATAACAATCCAGCTTCATTATAGAATTGGGTTTTTAATAAACAGTAACACACGTGATTGAATTATTTTTTGCTAGTCCAAAACTCAAGATATCAGCATTAACATTTTAATCTACACTCTAGTTTTATCTGAAACAGCCAGAGCCTTCCATAGTGAAAATGGCTTTTGGGGCATGGCCACTGTAAGGACAAGGGGAATGTTAACATTCAATTCTTATATGTCCCACTTTTAAATACCATGCACCCTAGTTTATGGGCTACAAGACCTCCATAGAGGTGACTTATTTTAATTTACTAGCTAGGTTTATCACCTAACAAAAAGGTTATTTTGATAGGACAAACACCAGGTTTAAACTGCAGCTGTCAGGTTACACTGGTAGGCCTGAAATCATGTTTTCCTTATGACACTCGAGGGTGGTACAAAAGGTGCTGCAGTCCACATGCGATTTTTAACTGTCCATGTCCTGGTTCATTTACTGTAGCATAGGCTATGGCCTTATGAAAAAGTTAAATATGCCAATCAGTGATTAGCTGAATCATACATATTTTAGGGGTCAGAACACATATGCTGGGCACTAGACAGCAGTGCCCCAGTGTACAGAAGCTAAAAATTAGCAATAAAATTCAGCAAAACATGGGGGTGATCATGAATAAGGGGCATTTTCTCACAGTAAGGTTTAAAGTATGCGTGGTCGGTCTTTTTCTTATCTAGGTCCCAACCTATGGAATTCTTTGCCTCTCTCTTTACGCGAGGAAATCATGTATGGTAGATTCCTCAGTAGTCTGAAGACTTGTTTGTTTAATCTTTGATTTCCTGTTCGGCCCTTTTCCTTCCTACCGGTTTGGCGCCCGGGAAACCTCTTGGGGTAGCTGTGTGCCCTACAAATTCAGTTTAATAATAATAAAAAGTACTACGTTCCATCCTTTGTCCATGATTTTTCAGTCTACGAGTCAAACCTTGCAGAAGGGAGTTACCACATGGAATCTGCATACCTTATGGATTTGAAAACATCTCCAGTGACTGTGCAAAATTAGAATGCTTATCATGAACCTGATATAGCAATTTATACGATCAATGTATGGCAGTCGCAGCCATCATTAATCGTGGGTGGGGGTGTCGCGCAGGGAGGGTCACGCAGCGATGAGGGGGGGGTTAATTTAATAATAAATACAGAAACGTACCTGTCCGCCGGCCGGGTCGGGCGTTTTCTCAGCGCCTGTTCCTGCTCTCCTGCCTCTGGCAGGAAAAGGAAGCAGGCAGCCTCCCTCCCCTCCCCTAAGCCAATCACAACGCTGCAATGGCAGTGTTGTGAATGGTGGGGACGCCGCCCAGCCAGGGGCTTACAGGGATGCCATTTTCTCCATGTAGGCTGCATTGCAGCCTGCATGGAGAAAGGGCAGAATGCGTATGACTGGTTTGGGCGGCCCCAGTCATTGCGCCCTCAGGAGTGGGCACACCACTCCTCCCCTGCTTGCAGAGCAGCCCCACCCAACTGAACATAAAATGGTAACAACGGGAAGTTATTACCATTTTATGTTTCTGCTTCTCGCACTGAGGGAAAGCAGTGGGGCGACGCTCCTCCGCCTTAGTGGAGGAGCCGCCCCTGATGTATGACAAAGAAAGTTGGTCACTCTGGGTGTGTAATAACTCATATTACAGAGAGTGTGGAGAGGTGGGATTCTCTTTTCCCTGAATGTCTGAGTCATATTACTGTACACCTGATTATCATCTTCATAAGCAATATTCAATTAATGACAAATACACAAGTCTCTCTGGTATTCTATCTATTTTAATGATATAGGAGTCACCATGACCCCACTAGATGAGCAACTAAGGTCTATTTCCTTAAGTGTCTCACTATCCTTCTCTGCTTCTCTCCAGTTTGCTGTGCCCATGGATTTTGCCTATTTTCATTTTGCTCCAGCTTTCGTTCTGGCTTGAATACGCTTTGGCTATACACATCCTAGTCCTCGCTTGTGTATTATGTTTAGGTACGAAAGTCCATGGGTAGTTTTGGCTCGCACACAAATGTGGTAGCAGGATCTATACCTGGGATTTCCACTTAAAATTTCTCCTCACGTTTATTTATTTCCTTTTTTCAGTTGACCCTAGCTTTTTTGTGATATGCACCTTTGTTTATTCTAGATTGGACTTTGGTAATGTACCCCTTGGAAGGACTACCTGGCTGTATTTGTGGTATGCACCTTTGTTTATTCTAGATTGGACTATGGCAATGTACCCCTTGGAAGGACTACCTGGCTGTATTTGTGGTATGCACCTTTGTTTATTCTAGATTGGACTTTGGTAATGTACCCCTTGGAAGGACTACCTGGCTGTATTTGTGGTATGCACCTTTGTTTATTCTAGATTGGACTTTGGTAATGTACCCCTTGGAAGGACTACCTGGCTGTATTTGTGGTATGCACCTTTGTTTATTCTAGATTGGACTATGGCAATGTACCCCTTGGAAGGACTACCTGGCTGTATTTGTGGTATGCACCTTTGTTTATTCTAGATTGGACTATGGTAATGTACCCCTTGGAAGTACTACCTGGCTGTATTTGTGGTATGCACCTTTGTTTATTCTAGATTGGACTTTGGTAATGTACCCCTTGGAAGGACTACCTGGCTGTATTTGTGGTATGCACCTTTGTTTATTCTAGATTGGACTTTGGTAATGTACCCCTTGGAAGGACTACCTGGCTGTATTTGTGGTATGCACCTTTGTTTATTCTAGATTGGACTATGGCAATGTACCCCTTGGAAGGACTACCTGGCTGTATTTGTGGTATGCACCTTTGTTTATTCTAGATTGGACTATGGTAATGTACCCCTTGGAAGGACTACCTGGCTGTATTTGTGGTATGCACCTTTGTTTATTCTAGATTGGACTATGGTAATGTACCCCTTGGAAGGACTACCTGGCTGTATTTGTGGTATGCACCTTTGTTTCATCTAGATTGGACTTTGGTAATGTACCCCTTGGAAGGACTACCTGGCTGTATTTGTGGTATGCACCTTTGTTTCATCTAGATTGGACTTTGGTAATGTACCCCTTGGAAGGACTACCTGGCTGTATTTGTGGTATGCACCTTTGTTTATTCTAGATTGGACTTTGGTAATGTACCCCTTGGAAGGACTACCTGGCTGTATTTGTGGTATGCACCTTTGTTTATTCTAGATTGGACTTTGGTAATGTACCCCTTGGAAGGACTACCTGGCTGTATTTGTGGTATGCACCTTTGTTTATTCTAGATTGGACTTTGGTAATGTACCCCTTGGAAGGACTACCTGGCTGTATTTGTGGTATGCACCTTTGTTTATTCTAGATTGGACTTTGGTAATGTACCCCTTGGAAGGACTACCTGGCTGTATTTGTGGTATGCACCTTTGTTTATTCTAGATTGGACTTTGGTAATGTACCCCTTGGAAGGACTACCTGGCTGTATTTGTGGTATGCACCTTTGTTTATTCTAGATTGGACTATGGTAATGTACCCCTTGGAAGGACTACCTGGCTGTATTTGTGGTATGCACCTTTGTTTATTCTAGATTGGACTTTGGTAATGTACCCCTTGGAAGGACTACCTGGCTGTATTTGTGGTATGCACCTTTGTTTATTCTAGATTGGACTATGGCAATGTACCCCTTGGAAGGACTACCTGGCTGTATTTGTGGTATGCACCTTTGTTTATTCTAGATTGGACTTTGGTAATGTACCCCTTGGAAGGACTACCTGGCTGTATTTGTGGTATGCACCTTTGTTTATTCTAGATTGGACTATGGTAATGTACCCCTTGGAAGGACTACATATTCATAGTCATCAATACGTGCGGGGCAGCCCTGTTCCAGGCAGCGTAGGGGGGCTCTGGAGGTCTTGTGTACATGGGCATGGAGAAAGACATACATCATCATCTTAACAAGGAACAAGTGAAACTGCACAGTGCCTTCATAACTTACCTATACAAATATGTTTCAATATAGAGTCAAATATAAAGATTATTGCATAGAATAGGAGTATATTTATTCAGATTAGAAAAAACAGTTTATTCACGGATTGGGGCCTCGATAGTCCATCAGCTCATAGTACACAACACTGGATGCATCCCTGCTGCAGCGGTGTAAGAGTTAACCCTTGTATTAGCCGGTTTAAAATCGACGAGCCAGATATGCTTTGCACGATCACAACACACCACTGTGTTCTCACATTTGCATTGCAACCTGGACAAACCAAATTATCTGGTATAGCGCAGGAATGGTAGTCTAAAGTAATCGCAAAATACAACATCATTAATATTAATGAGACTGAACGTTTTCTGCAAACGCTCCTGAATAGATAGAGAGAGGCTGTGGCATATAGGCAAGAGCTGACGACTTTGGAACTGGGGAACTAGATTGTAGTCTCGGCGTCGGCTCAACATCCTGTGATTCTGGGCAAATCACTTAACCTCCCCGAGCCTACAAAAATGAAGGTGTCCTTGTGTAATGTATCTGGTGCTCATGTGAAGCGCACAATGCCTTCGCATCGAGTTCCTTCTATATACAGCTGAAAAAGAATAAAAAACAATGATGTGCGTGCAGCACTGGAGGCCTGCTAGGGAAAGCAAACCTCAGTCCCTGCATTCTCGTCATCCCCTAAAGTGAGAGGGACTGTAAAAAAAAAATATATATTTAAAAAAAAGATATATATATATACACACACGCACGCACGCACACACAAGTTTACGCTACAAAAGGTACTTCCAGGGGGGAATTTATAGTGTAGGACTGCTGTCTGCTGGCCCCAGTGATGCGACCTGCACTCTCAAAGTGGAACCTGTACCTACTGGACTATTTAATTTGAGAATGTTTCCGCTCTCTTGTTGGAAGCAGGTGATGTCAGTCTTTGCTTGCATTGCATGATGAATATAGACGAGGAATCATAATTTTTGTCAAAGAAAATCACACATATATTTGCAATTCAAAATGTTCAATATGTTTTAATTTTTCAACCTTGGAAGGTTTACCACTTTGTGCAGACCCACTGGGCCCAGAGTTTTGAAATCGTTCACAGACCGGAAGCATTTCACAATTCCAAAAATGCACTGAGTGCAGTGGTAATATATGACTTACCCAAATATAAAAATAATTAGGAATAACCTTGTCTTGTTTGTTCAGTAAAGTCACCAATATAAATATATATGAACACAGGCCGGTTCTCATTCACACAAGAACCTTTTTACGCAACAGCATGATGTTCGCATCCATCACAGATGCGAACAAAGCCCTTAGTACTCTTTGATCGAATCCTTCGTTAGCACCGATTTAAGAGGCCTAAATCTCAAGAGGCCTAAATCTCAAGTGCCATGCACTTAGCATTCAAATGCTACACTCACAGGACATTCATCTCTTCGTCAAGGACACATTTTTAATAAAAGCATCGGCTTTCGGCTGAATAAATTGTTTCGGGTTATTTTACTGTGCTCACACTGTAAAACATTTTCATCCTGCTGTGTTCACCTGCCGATATAGGCAATGGGTCTCAGGCAATATATATGTGAAATAGAGGTGGGCCTGAAACACTGAGGGGGATATTTACAAAGAAGTGGCAGAGTGGGGCGTTAGCCGTCACGGCTTAACGCCTCACTCCGTCACTTCAGAAACGCAAGGCTGCACCATATTTACAAGGATATGGTGCAGCCTTGCGTTTCCCCCTGCGCTGGCGTTACACTTAGCAGTGTAGTGCCAACGCAGGCACCCTTGCACCATAGTGCCAGGGTGTCTGCTTGCAGGGGAATATTGTTTATGTGTAGGAAGGTGTCCCTTCCTGCACATAAACAATCTTTAAATGCCGTTTTGTCACTTCTATGTGTGCTGCTTAATGCTTAAAAGATTGTTTATGCGCAGGAAGGGACACCTTCCTACACATAAACAATCCAAGGCATTTTGCTTTTTCCATGTGTGCTGCACAAGGCAGCACACATGGAAAAAAGCAAAAACAAGGAGAAATAAAGCATTTTTCCTCGTTTTGCCAAGCTAAGACCAGGTTTTCCCTAGTCTTAATTCTGGTGCTGCCTCCTATTTATGCTGCTCTTGTAAATAGGGGGCAGCGTAAGAATCAATGGGTATTACGGTGGAACGCCCACCGCAACACCCACTGCCCACCCCTTTAAGCCACGTTAAGTGGCTTAACGCTGCCTTGTAAATAAGGCAAAGCCCCTATTGCCATGGAAACGTCACAAAAAGTGACGTTCCTGTGGCGATAGGGGCTTGTACATATGCCCCTGAGGTGCTAATTCAGGTCAGGAGGTTGTACTGCAAGGAGGAGGGCAGAGGACAACTAGAGCCATACATGTGCTATGTGGGGGCTTTCACCTCCACATGCTGATTCCGTGCTTCCACTATAGCAGCACGGCAGCAAGTTGTCAGCACTTTCAAAAATAATGGGTCATGAGCCTGTTTTGAAATCATACTGCCTGTTCCATCCTCCTGAAACCGCCCTATCTCCCCATGGCACAAAGTGGAGGGTCAGAGTTAATGCCAGGTGACAAATTTGTATTGAAGTACTGTTTGCATTCAAATTAATTTTTTTAACAGCAAATACTGTCCATGGTCCAATAATTAAATAAAAAGAAACAACTATGGGACAGTTAAAAGTTTCCAGTGATGCGTTGGAGACGACAGAAAACTTTTTGCAGACCTAGAACCTGTGATTCTTTAACAAGCCTTACAAATACAACTGATTTGTAATAGCTGCACAATTTCCAAGCCAGAGAGCAAACCTCCTAACTAGAATCGGGACAAGCGCCACTCTGAAACCGATGACTGGTTACTATCAAGGAGAGAGAATAGCACATTATAAGTAACTCAAGGACAGCACACCAAATGATTTCATTGAAATTTGGCTTACAGTCATGCCACAAACACCATTCATAAAACCAAAGCTAAGAAAAGTAGCATTAATATCCCTACTCCCTAATGGCTGTGTAACAAATACAGTTCAAATTTATACATGTGCACAACACCAATGTCAGAACTGTGGTATAAGATACTATAAAATGTTTTAATGATGAAAACATTCAATAAGGTAGGAAGCATCTAAGAAAGTAATAGAGGATGAGGGGAGAGAATGTAGCCTTACGGCTAGAGCAGTTGACCTCGAAGCTGGGGAACCGGGTTCAAGTCTCAGCAGGGACCCTCAACATCCTGTGGTTCTGGGCAAAACACTTAATCTCCCACCCCTAACAAAACAAGCCTTTGCAATGCAATCAGTATCGCCTTTGGGACCTTATAAGTTTTTAGCGATGCAGCACATTATCGCACATTACTGGAACGTAGCCTCACTCTCATGTGTTTTCATTACAGGTGACGGTAATCACCACAACATAGGGGCAACCCAATGACTTCCGGTAATTATTATCTAGATTTTTTTTTAAATCACAGAAGCACGAGTAACAGCAGCAAAGTAATTATTAATGGCATCAGCCACTAAACTGGAATGCGCATTGATAAAATACTTGGGATAATCACAGGCCTGCAATATGGGACGTGGGTAAAGATTGCTGGGTAAGACGGCTCAGCAAGTTACACAAATATAGAAGTAGCCAATAAGCTTTTAAGTGCCGCAACTGACAGATTCAATAGTTTTTGCTGCTTAACCTTCTAAGGATGAGAGTCCCAGTCAACAGTGCTAATAAGAAAGATTTAAGAAATAACAGTGGCATAACATAAGTGCCCACTGCCTCTACTTGGGCATCTCTTCCCCAGATGCTTTTGAAGGGCTTGAGCTCAGCTAACAAAGAAGGCACCACAGAGATGCCTTAGTAGTATAGCATCTCTAATGGGCTGGTGGGGCTGGGGCAAGCAGTTGCTATTGTTTCTTATAATTACGCGTACATTTTTTAAATACGGACCACTTTACATTCATACTTTAAAACAAGTATTTTTTTAATCGCTTCATAAAATGTATGTGCGGTTTAAATAATTAAAAAATAAATCACCAAAGCAAACAGAAATGTTTCCCAATGGGTATGAAAAATGCTTGGTTTTTTAGTAATAATATTGAATGTGTGCATGTTTAAAAAGTTTCTGGTTGGAAAATAAGGAGTAGTGGGCGATTACCAAGCATCGTCAAATAATAAAAAGGCTCAGCCATTTATGAGTGTGGTGAGTGGACCCGCGTTCTATCCTGAGCCACGCAGTGTATAGGCTTTTAGCACTTCATCGCTTAAAACAAGATAAAAGCAACCAAGATAGGTTAAACCAAAAGAGTGGCACACACACTCAACAGTAAAACTAACATAACAAACGTTTTTAGAATGCTTCATTAAGCGTATACGCGCTCTAGGAAATTAAATAGATTTCAAAAGCTAGCAGACACGTTTACCAAAATGGAATAAAAACGTTTTGCTTTACAGTAATTATAAACAATGTGTGCACATTACAAATATGTTGATTTTAATATGGGCAGTGCGGGGCAATTCACAGGCATAAGCGAGCAGTAAGATAGCTCAGCGAGTTACACAAACATAAAAGCATGCAAGAAAGTTTAAATTAGTTGCGCGACTTAGTAATGCAATGCTGTTTGCTGCTTAACATTAAAAGGAACAAAGTGCAATATAGCAATGATAATAACAAATATGAAAAAGTACCAGCAATTTCACGTAGCAATAAGAAGTAAGCATAACAAGCTGGTAGGGCTGGGGCACAGACCGCAACAAAACTTCATAAAGCGGTTGAAAAATGTTTGGAATTCTAAGCCGCGGGGAGACAAAAAGGAAACCGGAACGGAGCTCAAAGCAAAGCAACTACATTGAGGAGTTGTCTTCAGCAGCCAAGCAACTAGATCATGGAGTAAAGTGTGTTGCTTTCCAGCAAATTATTTATCAAAAGAACATTAAAAAACATCGGCTGGAAACGCATTTTAAAAAAGAATGTATTTGAGCTTTGTTTTGCATCTGCATTACCTCCTCTGTCTGACATTCTGATTGTGTTAACCATCAGGGCATTCTTATCATGTCTTATAATCCGCACACAGAAGTTTCATATTGTGTAAGGCTTTGTGAGGGCTTTAAGTGGGAGGAAAAAACTGGGGGGTCTCTCAAAGGTGCGTGGCCAATATAATTAAGGGCGTGGCCAATGTAATTAAGGGCATGGCTTAACACCTTCGCCGCGATCGGAATTCCGCTTGTGTGCTGGACATTCCGATCGCGGGCGTGGTCGTGACGAGCTCAGCTCGTCTTGCGCACACGCCCACCGCGCAGCATGACGAGCTGAGCTCGTCATGAGCATCGAAGGGGTTAAAACACATAAGCTAAAAATCTGTGCTTAGCATAGTGTGCCGCCCTACTTGTATTTTGCGGTTTCTGTCTTTGCATCCAGATATATGATACAACAAGTAACATCATATCTACAACAAGTCAGGTCTATTGGCTTTGTCAATGGTTGTTAGTTGCATAAGATAAATAAGCAGCAACTATGGCTTGTATATAATATTGAAAAAGCTTCCACTTAAAGCCCTGGTGACACCACGACGATGTTGCTGCTCCTGAGTTTCACAAAGAGAAGGGAAATCCAGAGAGAAAATGACTCTCTTTAAAGGATTTCCCTTCCCCTACAACGCTCACCTGGCATGACGTCATGCCGTAACTTCTCCACTGGTGAGAAGTGTGAGCACGCGCACATCGATGTGCCTGCTGTCACTGCAGTCCGGAAAAAAATGAACCACCTGTGCCAGGCCACAAAACAGAGCCCGATAGAGCCCCGTTTCGAGGACCCCTTAAAAAAACTGCCGGTGCTCAGCACCGGTGAGACCCAGCCCACTTAGGTGGGTTTTACAGCTTAATGTGCAGTTTGGAGAAACTCTGAAAGGGTTTGCAGTCCTTGTGTTGTTTCTATCCAAATTTTAGTGATGCTGTCTAAGAAAATATACTATTATTTAATTGGGGATGCTAAAAGATGTGTACCTCAAAGCAACCTCATATATCAATCTAGAAGACAGCTGTGCTGCCATACCAAACCCAAACATTCCAGCAACCAGTATTTTGCAAAATAATTCCCTCTCAAGCTTAGTTCCCTCTCAAGCTTAGAGTTGTGCCTTGCATTGACTTATACTGGTTGCTCTCTTCTGTCTGGACAAAGCTATACCTCTGGGACAAGCTCTAATAAGAGTGAAAAAAAAGTTTATGACTTTGATGTAAAAATTGCAAAAAGCTTTCTTACATTCTAGCTCAGCATGGATGTATAGTACTGTGCTAACCCTATGCTTAAAAACTCAGCTAGAAAAACCGGCTTGTTTTGAGATGAGCAGATTTGGAATGCCTGAGGTGTTGTAGAGTGCTCCATGTAAAGGAGCTGCATACTGCATAAAACTTGGGAACTACCCAGAGTTCCCTGCTTTTTCTTCATAATTTATGCAGCACTCTAAGCCTGAAAAAAACATTATTTTGGCCTATTCTGCATGATCTTTGTGTCTGGAAAAGATATAGCTCTCTGAAGAGCTCTAGTAAGAGTGAAACACGTGTCAGGGTGGTTTTTATTCATTCCAGGTTAGCTTGAATGGTATTTTACTAATCCAAAGCTGCAATGCTATGCCTGGACTGGTAAAATGCTTTTGTCATTTTTCAGCTCCGTTTAGATGGCACTTGCTAATCCTATGCTTAAAGACTTTGCTGTGAAAATGGCAAAAGGTTGTGCCACTTTCTAGCTTGGCTTGGATGGCTCTGTGCTAATGGGTTTTTCATTGAAGTTCTATCTTTTTTAAAAATTAATATTGTAGTCTTTATTTTTTAACTAACTATAACTTAACTTTAACCCCTGCCAGAACTGTAATTATAATTCGTGTTTTGCATCCCGCAGTACTACAGCGAGTCCACTGCAACACCTAAAAAGTAGTGTTCATTATGAAATATTGTTGCTTAACTTTGAGGCTAGAGGTTTTCTAGATGGGTCAGATTACAAGGACCCCTTGGGTGTTTTTATTTAAAAATCACTTAACTTTTTTGTTGCCTTACTTTATTTACAGATAGATCCTACCTCATGTTTTGAAATTTGCCTATTTTATGGGGGCTATTCACCAAAACAATCATGAACTCAGGACAAGAAATTAGAGAGGAGATAGAGGAACAGGAGGAGGAGGCTCCAACTTCTAAAAAGGAGCTGGTGGTATGGGAATTTTTTTACATTTCTCCAGACCAAAAGTAGGTCTCAGTTGAGATCATGACCTGCAAACTGTGCCACAAAGAATTTTGATGGGACACTCGTAAAAGGTAATTCATAGAGACAACATGCATGCTGAAACACGTGTGAAACAAGCATTTCCAGAGCTGAGCACCAAAACCAGCAGCAGTTAGATAAGGGGAGGCATTACCATCTGGAGAAGGCCCATCTGTGTGGACCATCTGACAACCTACCCTCACAAGTCCCTAAAGATCAGAGTGATATTGTCCCCTGAGTACAGGCACATGGTTATGTGTCATAGCCGGTGCTTCAAGATTGTTGTGGTCTGTGTCATCCCACAGGGAACCTGATGTGGAGCACAAATGCCACCAGCACAAATAATTATTTTTTCTTTGGAACTCCAAGTTCACATTCCCTTGATTTTTTTCATTCAAATTCCTAATATTTTTAAAATGTGTCTTTATTAGGGGTGGGCGATATATTCTGCTTCACTGGAGGAATTGGCGGAATTTTGGCCACTCTGTGTTATGCTTGTAACTAGGGGTGGGTGGGAATTCTGTGGAGTTACATAAAAACTTCATGAGATTCCACAGGGTTCAGCCCACACCTAGAAAAATACCCCCCAGAACCTTATAAATTTGCTACAGGCCCTAAATAAACCTCTATTGGCGAATATATGTGTATTTGGCTCTGTGGGACTTGGCAAACTGACACAGTTGTATTTGCAGACTACACTGAATGCAAACTCTGGGTTCCCCTCAGCCTTTTAATGGTTGCCGTTCCCATTCATGTAGTTCAGGCCCAGATCAGCCCCTTTTATCTTCCCAGCACTTCCCTTTGTCCTGAGGCTGATTGCCCTGAAATCACAACACACTGTGTTTACACAGCAGAGTGCTGTGGTAACAAATTCCTTTGACGTCTGATGTGCAAACTGGGACGAGGGGAGAGAACCGCCTTCCGACTGCAGCTGGGGGCAATCATTTCCAGGGTGAGATACAGTAAGGACGGCACAAGGTGAACGACTATGTGCAGGGCAGTGCTCAATTTGAGCCGGAGCTTTCCGGTGCTGAGCACCGGCACTTAATTGGTTTCTGGTGCTCGGCACGGGCACCAAATTGTCAACACCACACTTAGGGCAGTCTGCCACAAGGTGGCGCTGCTCATGTACTTTAGAGATGAGCAGTATAAAAGTTGTTTAGGAAAACAATATACATAAAAAAATTACTAATTCCTGCCTCTCCAGCCATTCCCCAGACACATATTGCCATAAAGGAGGGATTCCAGGAAGTGGAGGAAGCATGTTTACTAACCCTTCCCCTGCCATTCTAGAGCTCTGGTCAGGCCTACAACTTCACACCCACCACATCAAATGACTGGCTTAGACTCCTACTTCGTGGCCGTGCTCACAAATCAGAAGCTAGAACCGTCTAGCCTGCCCATTTACTGTCTCCTCTCATAGCATCCACTCTTGTGTACTAGCGACTCCTCCAGTCTTTCTTTCGCTGCCATAATGCTTAACGAATTAAGTTTTACAGCTCATTTTCTACCTAGATGTGCTTATGTTATCCTTGACACCTACTGCTTCAAGTCTCACCATGCAACTCCTTATCACCGCTCTAGTTCTAAATACACCATTCTATTGAAAGATACACATAGGCTCCTGCACTGTGTACTTAGTTCATGAATTTAATTATTTCTATCTTAGCCCACTCCTTCTTCTAATCTATGTCCAGGCTCTGAGTCTTCGAGCATCTTTATGACTTGGCCAAAAAGCACATTGACTTTTAGCCACCCATCTCTAGACTGTCATCAATAATTGACCAAGAGAAGCTCATGTGATGGAGATGTTCTCCATATCTTCATGTTTGTGCTCTATCTAGGGAGCACAGTAGAATAGCATCACATCCCCTCCCTACCTTGAGATTAAGGTGAATGTTCTTGCTGGGGACACCTTTCCGAGGAATCTCTGACATCAGCTTTGTTAATTCGGGTCGATTCTTTGGAGTTCGCTATGTGTTCACTATGTGTAGTATTACATTGTACATGTAGTGCTGTTGATGGGATGGTGGATTGTACACAGCAGTGTTGCTTGGTAGGCAGTGTCAAGGCTGTCTGCCAGCTGAGTGTGTGTGATAGGAATCAGTTAGTTTTAAGACCCTTACTGCATACAAGTTCTGTCGGCTATCTCTGCCCTTAATGTATTGATTATGAAGGGATTAAGCGCAGAACTGCGGAAAGTGGCAAGGATGCTGCACCTGACTACGTTATCACCCAGAGCTCTGAGCTGGTGTTTTTTGTAAATGTACTAAAACAGGAAAAGCATGATAGAGCCACCCAAGCACTTCTCTGAGTCATGAAGCACCCACCCACCCAAGCACCTGCTAACTTTCCAAAGAGAGTGGGTGCACTCACAACGTGATGCTGAGGGCATTAAAAGTCAATTCAAGTAAATCAGAGATTGGTGGGGTTTGCTGGTCCCATTGATGCCTCCGCTGGCTTTTTTGTTAAAATGTTGAACATATCAAAGAGATTTCAAAGCAATCCCACCTAGCTGAAACATTGTTCTCATGCCCTTTCAGGCTTATTACTTTTTTTGCAATCTGGAGTATCTTTTTTCAGGTTTATCTTGTACCAGAATGTAAAAAGAAGTAACACACAAAAAACAGAAAAACACGCAATTGAATAAATTACTCGCACCTTGAGATGCTTTGTGTGTCTGCCATGTAAAGCATTTCAGTAATACTATTTCCTTTACAATGTAACATTTCACCTGCACCACAAGAATCCGAAGACAGACTGAGTGAAGCAAAAACTAGATCTAGTCTGTCCTTAAAGTGCCATGTTTGGAACGGGTAGAGGCTTAGAAGAGCTATCTGTGTAACAGAGTCTGGGGCTTAGAACCTGTATGTGAGTATGGGGTTGTCACATGTAGTACCACACATATATATTTCCTTTAACTGTGCCTCGCCTTTAGCACATCCAAACGTTCTCTTTGTAGAAAGAGGAAAAATTAGGATGCCTGAACACAGTGTGCCAAATGACTCGCTGGCTGCCTTTGAAATGTTGCCTGCCAGCTTCCTCTTTGCCCCCCTGGGGAAGAGAGAAGTTGCTGTGCCCTAGCTAATTGATTTAAACTGTGCTGGGGCTCTGCAGCAGCGCCTAATAGTACCTGCACTGAGAGCGGTCAGATGGCTGTGCCGCATCTCTGCAGTCTCCCCCAGAAAGCCGAAGAGCAGACCAGCCTGAAAACCTCTCTCTTTTGTTTGCCTAGCTGACTTCTATGAAACATGTTTCTCAGAATTGACTGCCCCAGGAAACGCATCCCTCCCAGCTGTGGACTTGAAGAGGGATTTTCTCCCACCCACACCCTCTGGGAGGGGTGTACATTCTGTTTGTTTTTGTTTAGAATAAACACTCTTCGGGATGCTTTCCCCACCATTTGTCGGTGGCACGGGCTGGGAGAAGTGCTGATTAATTCCAACGGCAGAGCAGTGCATATTTATTAGTAATTCTGCATTACCAGAGTAATGCGGAATTACTAAATTCCTCCAATTCCACCAGTGGAATTAAAATTTCCACCCACCCCTACTTGGACATGGAGTTTCGGCCAAATAACGCCAACTGCCGGAGCTTTTTCTTCTGTGCTGCACGAAAACTGTCAGTTGGTGAGCGAGATATGGGTCCCCTAATGTGATTATCGGTCGCCAGGAGGGTACCAGGCGAGATTTCTCCAGCACAAATGGTCTCTACTGTTTGAGGTCAAAAAGCTGCAGCTCGAGTAGAAAATCTACTCGAGCGGCAACAAAAACAACTTTTGAAGCTGCACCCTCCAGTGTGCCATGTGGTGCCCTTTGTGCTGATTCTTCAATGTGGAATGAGGTACCGCAGCTAAATCACAGCTTGTGCAGTGCAACATGCCTATTTATTTGCAAAGTTTTGTATAGCGCTGGCTAGACCCGGAGGTATCAGACCGCTTTACATAAGGATCAGCGAGTTACAGGTTACATGGTTACATCAATTACAGGAGCCCAGTATATACATAGGAGAAAAACATGAGATTACACAATAATATGAGTTATTAGGGCATAGTATAGCCAAGACACACGTCTTATGGGGAATGGAAGGTAGAGGGGGAATGGTAAACGGGTAAGCAATGCAGATAGAGTCAGGCGGACCGGCAGGGGGGAAAAGTAATTCAGGGGGAACAAAGCAGTCAAGGCAGTCAAAGTGAAAGACAGACAAAACAGGCTGGGGGCCAACGGTCCAAAAAAAGAAAAAAAAACGACCTGAGTATCGGTGAGAGTATACGAAGAGGGGTGGGGGAGACCATAGGGGGGGAGTAGACTAGAAGAAAAGGTCAATCAGGCGAACAAGGAGCAGTTCAGCAGCAAAGAGGATAGGTCGAATCCGCCAAAATGGAGGACCCACAGAAGCCAATAGCATTATCCCAAAATGGCGGGATATACAAAATCAAACAAAAAAACAGTAAAGGTAGCTGACTCCACGGCTCCACGCAGGGCTGGAAAAGGGGTGGCAGCCAAAGAATCATGGAGGGAGGAGGCGGGGGAGGGAAGGAAACACCAACGGGGAGATGAGGAAAAACAATGTCAGATGTCCGGCTGGGTAGGTGACGGCCGAGGGGGTGAACCAGAGCCAAACTCCTCTATAGCTGCGTAGGACAGCTCCACCGGGCATCGGCCAAGGTTGCTCGGGCTCCGCGGTAAGTACAAACAGTTAAGGTATCCGTCCAGGGGGCGTCGTCATAGTTCTATCGAAAGCACCGGTCCCGGTGTTACTGGGAAGCGCCATCCGCCTCGTCCACCAGCTCGCCCCCAACTCAAGAGAGAGGAGAGGAGAGGTGGAAGGGACAGTTCCAAAGTTATCAGAATTGTGGGACAACCCATCGTTCTTGCCTTCAGCCCTCTTGGCAGGAGTGAGAGGAGTTGTGCATAGAAACCTGATCCTCATCAGATTTTAGTCCTCTACAGGCCCCCACAGCGACATTGCAGATTTGTTCTGGGTGCCATTTTGGAGTCAGGCAATCCCGGGCCTGAACTTTCCTTGAATTAGCAGGTCTCATTATGCCCCCAGTATAGAGCGCTGATTATAGGGATCTGTTGATCCCCGTGACTCTGCAGCTGGTCTTGCCTCTAGTTCTGTGATTCTTTAACTCTACTATGATTTAATCCAGTTTATACATCGGGACCCCCTCATCTTATTGGTCGTCCACCCTATTCGGTGGTATTTCCCTGGCGGGCGCCATTTTGGGGTCAGGCGCGGCGTATCCTGCTTTAAAATACTAGCAACGTTTTTATGGGGGTTTAATTCAGGCACCCTCCGGTCCTCTAAACTCCCATTTGGATTGCCGGAGGCTATCTCCGCTTCCCCACTCACCGCCTCTCAGCCTCTGCAGCGCGTCCCCTGTGACGTGCAGGACCTTCGCGTCACCGGAGCCGTCTCCCGCGGGCTCCCGGCGAGCTCACCAGGTGATGCTGCATCTCGCGTTGTCGCGGACTCTCCGCAGGTACCGGGGGATCTTTGGGTGATTCTTGGGCTTATTGGTTGCTGCTTTACAACCTAGTGTCCGGCGCTCTCCAGAGCCCGCGGCGCCATCTTAGGGACCCTTGCTGGTCTCACGGGTCTCCGATCTCATCGAATTCCCCCAGGCATTCGGCGACCTCGCTCATATTTCTCGGTCCCTGCTGGAACCCCTCGTCATTGGGATCGGATTGGAGTCTTTTGGGGCTACATATATCCTCCGAATCTGGCCGAGACAGCTGCGTGGCTACGGAGCCGGTGTGGATCACGTCCACCCGGACATCTTGCCGCCGCTTCAATTTATGCTTGTTCGTGGAATTCCACAGAATCTCCAACAGGTTTTTTTAGCAACTTAGTGGAATTCCTCAGCGTAACTTTTTAGACCTGGCCCCTTGATATACTTCGATAAAAAATAGCTTTTTGATTTGTGTTTTTGTATCATTAGAGAAGTAATTTAGCATGGGTAGACATTGCTAATCTGGGCTGAATTTTTCTGGACAACATTTTTTAAAATATACTGATGTGTTGCAGTGATGATGTAACATTTCAGGAACCATGCAACCTATATACTTCATTTTGGTGTCAAAACAGAGGTTTAGGGGGTCAAGTAGTCCTATACAGACGGAAAATAGCTCCTCAGAGCAAACCTTCTGCCATTTTCCGAAATGGCGGCTCTATAATGATGTGTTTTAGCCATCATATTAGTAATTTATTTTAATATTGTATTTGTTTCAGGTTTTCAGTTGATTCAATTTTGTAAACATGAGCGAAGCACGGAGTCCTTACCTCCTGACAGAGTGTTGCTACCTCCAATATCTGAGGACTCCTTTAACAAAGAAAAATGTGTCATATGCCAAACTAATCCAAAAGAAAAGCTAACATTAACTGCAGCTGGACAGAAGAGAGTTTGAGATGCTGCAGAAATACAACAAGACAAAGTACACAAAAGATTGAAACTGATGGATGAAGAGGATCAATTATTTTATCATTGTATCAACAAGTGCTACAAGTCATAGATAATTGAAAAAAACCTGAAAAAAGTGTCAAAAAATAGCAGAGACCAGTGAATCACAAGAATCCGAGCCTTCTGAGACAGCGATGACAACCAGAGCCAATGGCCATTGTTGGACTTGGCCCTTTTTGCAGGGTCATCCCTGAACTTTTTGCCTTCCTCCTGTACTTTTTCTGACTTGTTTTTGTTGGTTTTATGACTCTGGGCACTTTACCACTGCTGATCAGTGCTAAAGTGCATATGCTCTCTGTTATAAATTGATGTATGGATTAGTGACTCCATGATTGGCTGGTTTGGTTTAGTTGTCAGACCCTAGTACAGTGCACTGAGTGTGCCCAGGGCTTGTAAACCAAATGCTGCTGGTGGGCTTGCAGCACTGGTTGTGCCACCCACAGAAGCAGCCTGTAAAAGTGTGTCTCAGGTCTGCCATTGCAGAGCCTGTGTGCAGTCTGGTACTGCCATGTTTACTGGGCAAGTGCACCCACTTGCCAGTGCCTAAACCTTCCCTTTTCTGCATATTAGTCACCCCTATGGTAGGCCCATGGGCAGGGTGCATTGTAAGTATAAGGTAGGACATGCCCTGGTGTGTGTGGCATGTCCTAATAGTGAATTACAGCCATTTTCGTTTTCACTATTACAAGGCTACCTGTTCCCCATAGGCCAGAATGGGCAGTTTGATTATTACATCTTATAATCCTAACTGACCCAGGGAACATGGTAGAAAAACGAATTTAGTATGCCTGAACTCAGAATGATAAAATACATCTTTTAGTGAAGTTGGTTTTAACATTCTGTGTTTGAAAATACCACTTTTAGAAAGTAGGTATTTTCTTGCCTAACTATCCAAGCCTGCCTCTGCTAGGTTGTGTATTCCATGTCTGGTTTGTGAGTGACAGGGGCTGGGGGATTCCAGGAGACAGGGTGAGTCAGCACAGGGCTGAATAGAGAGATCTGCATGGAGATGGGTGGGAGGAGTTGCATCTGGGACCTGAATAGGGCTGTGCCTTCCCTCCACAATGCTGGCTCCACCTCCTGTGGTGCGTCTGATGTCCCTGGCCTACACTGTGAAAAGAAAGAAGGAGTCTTGTCAACAAAGTGCTCCAGGACTGACCAGAACTGGTTTGGACTAGGCAAAGGCCTCTCTGCCTTCAGAGACAAAGGATTTTGGTGTATAAAAGAGGGGACCCAAACCCCAGAACTTTAGATCACTTTGGGAAACAAGAAGAAACCTTTGCTGAGGACAGGAACCAGAGAAACTGAGAAACTGAGGAAGAGACTATCCCTAAGCTGAGTGCTGTTTGGGGGATTGGCCTGCAGTGGTTGCCTGACTGCCAAAGAAAGGAGAGAGGAACTTTGTGCGTACTTTCATCAACTTGTGAAGGATCTCCAAGGGCTTGAGATAGAGCTTGCCTCCTGCTGAAGTCTCAGGGACAACAGACTTCACCAACCAGCTCCCCAAGAGTCTCTCTGGAAAGAGCCTGCTGCTGTGCCGGACTTTCTGAGGGCCTGCGTGTCGCAAGGAGCTGGAAGCGCGGCTCACGAAGAAGAAGCGTCGCCGCCGCAACCGAAGCGCATCGCATCGCCGAAGAAAAGGATCGACGTCGCACCAGACACCGCCGCATCAACGGAGAAGAGTGTCGCCGCTGCCGCTGTTGCATCGTTGCCGAAGCGCCTCGCATCGCCGGAGAAGAGGATCGACGTCGCATCAGATGCCGCCGCATCACTGGGTAGCGTGTCGCAGGGCCTGTCGTAACTCAGAAGAATCGTTGAGTCACCGCACGGCCGTCGCATCGTTGCCGAAGCGCCTCGCATCGCCAGAGAAGAGGATCGACGTCGCATCAGACGCCGCCGCATCACCGGGAAGCGTGTCGCAGGGCCTGTCGCGGCTCAGAAGAATCGTTGAGTCGCTGCACGGCCGTCGGGCGTGCACGCAACGTGTCGCATCAAGAAGAAGACGCCATCTTTGTTTCATTGCACCGGATCTTCATCGCATCACAGCGCTGCTGGTCGCATCGCCACGGAAGCGCAGTAAGAAACCGACGCATCACCTCCCCACGCCGAGAAGAACCGACGCATCCCCTAAGCATCAGTAGGGACCCGACGCATCACCGTTCTTGCGTGTAAGGAACCGACGCATCACCTTCCCTGCAACACTTTCGTTGTATAGCGTTACGCATCCAAAGGTACATTGAACTCAAAGTGTCGCATTTTACATCTTAAGAGAACTGAGCTAATTCTACCATTTTTGAAGTACAGTATTGTGGATTTTTGTCGTTTGTGGTCTTGTGTTAAATCTATATAAAGAATACTTATTTTTAATATACAACTGGTGTGGTGTCCATCTGTAGTGTTGTCACTTGATTACTGTATGTGTTCACAAATGCTTTACACACTGCCTCTGAGATAAGCCTGGCTGCTCGTGCCAAGCTACCAAGGGGGTGAGCAGGGGTTATTTTTGGAGTGTACCCCCTTACCCTGACTAGACGCAAGGGTCCCTATTTGGTCAAAGGTACCTACCTCTGCCAACTACAGACCCCCAAATCTAACATTGGTGGTCAGCGGTGAGTATTCTGGACTTGCATTTGTGACTCATGTACAGTGATTGGTGAACACTACTAGTGAGTGCAGACCAAAATGCGACCACATACTTTTGGTAGATTGTTTTTTGGGGGATTTTCTATTTTTGCAAAGAACTGCCAAGTTTAACCACCATGGATAAAGCAGCATCCATAGCATCTGTTGATTTTGATTGGGAAGAGGAGAAACTAGAATGCTACAATGTGAGACAGCTAAAGCACTTCTGCAGGAAATTTAAAGTTGCTATGACCGGTCTCACCAAGAAGGATGAGTTCCAAAAGGCGTAGAGGGCCTGGGTCGAAGCAAGGAATACCCCTGAGAATGAGGAAGGGGCTGAGAATGCAGATGAGCAGCTGGAGGGGCCATTGGGTCCAGAGGGGAGGAGAGCAACTTCCCCAGCAGGTAGCAGTGTTTCTGCCAAAGGCCTGTCCCCAGAGGAGTTGGCGGACAGGAAGGAAAACAGGATGCACGAATTGGAGCTTGCCAAACTCAAGTTGGGTGGGCAACTGGAGTTAGAGAATAGAAGATTGACCCTAGAGGAAAAAAGGATGCAAATGGAGCATGAGTTGAGAATGAGGGAGCTTGATTTAGAGCTCGAGAGGCTGGAGGCCATGAGTGTCTCAGCCCAGCAACAAGAAATGTGTGTAGCTCAGAGAGTGAGCTTTGCTGAGTTGGAGGTGGACCCCAGCTCAGATGGTGGCAGCAATATTGAGTTATCTAGTGCTGAGGGAGTAGTACACACACCCAGAGATGTGGCGCCTGACTTGAAGGAGGGGGTTAATATACACCAGGGGATTCAAGGATATGAGGTAGCTCCAGTGGTGCGCAGTGTCCCTGAGGTGGATTGGGGAACTGGCACAGGGGTTCATAGTCCTAGGGGTGGGAGGGACACTCTACTGACTCTAGATGAGAGGTGCAGGGAGAGGGGTTCCCCCATGGTTGAAGTCCTGGTGTGTGAGTGTGAAGACTGCCCAGAAAAGTGTGGGTTGAATGACAGAGACAGTCAGATACTGTCTTGTCAATCTCAGGAGAGTGGTGTGGAGTACGTGTGCGAGGCACTGGATGGTGAGGTGAAGGACAGTTTGGTTAACCCCTGTGGGGGGCTGTGTGATCCAATTGTGGGAGAGCATATTGTAAGTCCCTGTTTTCCAGAGCTATGCCAACACCTGTTGGAGAGTGAGTTCTCTGACCCCAGGGAGCTCACATTGGAGGCAGACCTTTTGGTAGATTCCAGAGGGTCTGGAGTGGCATTGGGGAGTGGCTCAGGTGTCTTCCAACCCAGAGTGGTGGGAGAGGCTCAGTGTAGCCCAGCTAGGTCCCGTGGTAGTGGGAGGGGTGTAGGGGCTCACGTCCTGTCTCTGCGGAGAAGGAGTGAGTGTGGGGCTGCGTGTCCCAAGGTGCCCGAAACCCAGGCTCAGGGCCTGGAGGGTTCCTTAAAGGAACACCAGGTTGGGGGCCTAGTCTGTACTAGTAGGCCATTTGAGGAGGATCTCCAAGTGTCAGGAGAACCTGGAGCATCTGTAAACGGAGCTCCAGTGGTTCTGGTGTCTGGAGGTGCCGCTCCAGTTGGGAGGGTGCAGAAGTCCAGAGTGAGGGGTGAGAGGGGGAGAGAGTCCCCAGTGGAAGAACCAGTGGGTCAGGGGCCAGCCAGAAGGGCTGAGTCACCGGTGAATGACCATGGTGACACCACTTCTGTCCTGGGGGATCTTCACGCGCTGTCAGATGGACAGGGGTCGGGAGATCTGCGCCAGGCAGACTGTCACACAACACATGAGAGATGTGTTACCCTCTGGGGGGCATGCGTGCTCCCCAGGAAGTCCTGGTGCACCAGGCAGATTCTTACACAACTCTAGAGGAGTGTGTTTCCCTTGGGGGGTTGGTGTACCCTCCCGGAAGTCCTGGGTTGCCAGGCACAGGTCCAGCCTAAGGGTACAGACCCTGGGTTGGAGGGCCAGGTTCAGGGTGTCCCCCCTGACCTGGAGGAAGGGGCAGCTGCTAACAGTGCCCCTACCAGTTTGTCTTCTGGGGCACCGCTCCAGGTGGGAGGGTGCAGGGCCCCAGTAAGGGGGGCGGGGAGAGGACAGCCTCACACCTGGCCTCTGCCCAGTCTAAGGGTACAGACCCTATGCTGGGATCCCAGTTGCAGGATAGAACCCCATAACTGGTGGGCGAATTGTGCAGGACACCTGCCACAGGTGCCCTGACAATTCTGGAAGGGGGTACCGCTCCTGATGGGAGGGGGCAGTACTCTGGAAGGTGGTGCAGGGGGAGGGAGTCCTCGCCTCTGACCCCAGTTCAACTGGAAGGTTTAGACCCTAGATTGAAGGACCAGGTTCAGGGTGTCCCCCCTGACCTGGATGCCCAGTTGCAGGATAGAACACCTGAACTGGTGGGCGAATTGAGCAGGACACCTGCCACAGGTGCCCTGGCAATTCTGGAAGGGGGTACCACTCCAGGTGGGAGGGTACAGAGCCCCAACAAGGAGGAGGAGGACCGGGTGTGGGAAAGCCCACCCCAGTCTCCAGTCCAGCCGCCGGGTACAGGCCCGGGGCTGGTAGGTCAGTGTCAGGATGTCATACCTGACCTGACAGGAGGGAGAGTGGACAAGGGGTGCCAAGCACCTGGGGCTACTGCTCCCCGCTCTCTGACGCCACAGAGGGTTGAGAGGCATGAGAGGCATAAGGCCTGGGTCTCATCACTGACTACGGTCAGTGGCCACTGTGGCTGGCTGTCTGTCTGTTGGGACACAACTGTGAGCAAGTTAAGGTTAGGTGTTGCACAGGTGGTGTCCACAGGTGAGGAGAAGGGTTCCCCATGGATTAGCTTGGTGGGCCCTGAGAGTATGGACAGAGGTATTCCAATAGGTTCAGATTGGCATAGAACTGGAGTATGCCCCTGCAGTTGCGGGCCAGGTCCAGGTTCTATCGCCCAAAGCAGGGAAGCCCAACAAGGTAGTGATTGGTCTACCCTGCGTTTTGGCTGGAAGGGGGTTGTGTTGGACTTGGCCCTTTTTGCAGGGTCATCCCTGAACTTTTTGCCTTCCTCCTGTACTTTTTCTGACCTGTTTTTGTTAGTTTTATGACTCTGGGCACTTTACCACTGCTGATCAGTGCTAAAGTGCATATGCTCTCTGTTATGAATTGATGTATGGATTAGTGACTCCATGATTGGCTGGTTTTCATTTACTTGTCAGACCCTAGTACAGTGCACTGAGTGTGCCCAGGGCTTGTAAACCAAATGCTGCTGGTGGGCTTGTAGCACTGGTTGTGCCACCCACAAAAGCAGCCTGTAAAAGTGTGTCTCAGGTCTGCCATTGCAGAGCCTGTGTGCAGTCTGGTACTGCCATATTGACTGGGCAAGTGCACCCACTTGCCAGTCCCTAAACCTTCCCTTTTCTGCATATTAGTCACCCCTATGGTAGGCCCAAGGGCAGGGTGCATTGTAAGTATAAGGTAGGACATGCCCTGGTGTGTGTGGCATGTCCTAATAGTGAATTACAGCCATTTTCGTTTTTCACTATTGCAAGGCTACCTGTTCCCCATAGGCCAGAATGGGCAGTTTGATTATTACATCTTATAATCCTAACTGACCCAGGGAACATGGCAGAAAAACGAATTTAGTATGCCTGAACTCAGAATGATAAAATACATCTTTTAGTGAAGTTGGTTTTAACATTCTGTGTTTGAAAATACCACTTTTAGAAAGTAGGTATTTTCTTGCCTAACTATCCAAGCCTGCCTCTGCTAGGTTGTGTATTCCATGTCTGGTTTGTGAGTGACAGGGGCTGGGGGATTCCAGGAGACAGGGTGAGTCAGCACAGGGCTGAATAGAGAGATCTGCATGGAGATGGGTGGCAGGAGTTGCACCTGGGACCTGAATAGGGCTGTGCCTTCCCTCCACAATGCTGGCTCCACCTCCTTTGGTGCGTCTGATGTCCCTGGCCTACACTGTGAAAGGAAAGAAGGAGTCTTGTCAACAAAGTGCTCCAGGACTGACCAGAACTGGTTTGGACTAGGCAAAGGCCTCTCTGCCTTCAGAGACAAAGGATTTTGGTGTATAAAAGAGGGTACCCAAACCCCAGAACTTTAGATCACTTTGGGAAACAAGAAGAAACCTTTGCTGAGGACAGGAACCAGAGAAACTTAGGAAGAGACTATCCCTAAGCTGAGTGCTGTTTGGGGGATTGGCCTGCAGTGGTTGCCTGACTGTCAAAGAAAGGAGAGAGGAACTTTGTGTGTACTTTCATCAACTGGTGAAGGATCTCCAAGGGCTTGAGATAGAGCTTGCCTCCTGCTGAAGTCTCAGGGACAACAGACTTCACCAACCAGCTCCCCAAGAGTCTCTCTGGAGAGTGCCTGCTGCTGTGCTGGACTTTCAGAGGGGCTGCGTGTCGCAAGGAGCTGGAAGCGCGACTCACAAAGAAGAAGCGTCGCCGTCGCAACCGAAGCTTCTCGCATCATCGAAGAAAAGGATCGACGTCGCACCAGACGCCGCCGCATCAACGGAGAAGAGTGTCGCTGCCGCTGTCGCATCGTTGTCGAAGCGCCTCGCATCGCCGGAGAAGAGGATCGACGTCGCATCAGACGCCGCCGCATCACCGGGTAGCGTGTTGCAGGGCCTGTCGCGGCTCAGAAGAATCGTTGAGTCACCGCACGGCCGTCGTATCATTGCAGAAGCGCCTCGCATCGCCGGAGAAGAGGACCGACGTCGCATCAGACGCCGCCGCATCACCGGGTAGTGTGTTGCAGGGCCTGTCGCGGCTCAGAAGAATCGCAGAGTCGCCGCACGGCCGTCGGGTGTGCAGGCATCGTGTCGCATCAAGAAGAAGACGCCATCTTTGTTTCATTGCACCGGATCTTCATCGCATCACGGCGCTGCTGGTCGCATCGCCACGGAAGCGCAGTAAGAAACCGACGCATCACCTCCCCACACCGAGAAGAACCGACGCATCCCCTACACATCAGTAGGGACCCGACGCATCACCGTTCTTGCGTGTAAGGAACCAACGCATCACCTTCCCTGCAACACTTTCGTTGTATAGCGTTACGCATCCAAAGGTACATTGAACTCAAAGTGTTGCCTTTTACATCTTAAGAGAACTGAGCTAATTCTACCATTTTTGAAGTACAGTATTGTGGATTTTTGTCGTTTGTGGTCTTGTGTTAAATCTATATAAAGAATACTTATTTTTAATATACAACTGGTGTGGTGTCCATCTGTAGTGTTGTCACTTGATTACTGTAGGGGTTCACAAATGCTTTACACACTGCCTCTGAGATAAGCCTGTCTGCTCGTGCCAAGCTACCAAGGGGGTGAGATGGGGTTATTTTAGGAGTGTACCCCCTTACCCTGACTAGATGCAAGGGTCCCTATTTGGTCAAAGGTACCTACCTCTGCCAACTAGAGACCCCCAAATCTAGCAGCCATCCACTTAGAAGATCGATAGCTACTCCTCGTCCACCTTCAACAGCTGATCCGAAAGCAGAGGATCTTAAATGTGTTACCTGTGTTTTAGCCAGAACAAGGGCAAAAAGGATTGATGAAAGAACAAAGTACAGAGTATGTTAGTCTCAAAGGGCAAACATGTTTATATCAGCAGCTAGTTTCTTCCAAGATAAAGTTTAAGCAGAGTGGCTGATCTGAACAGTGAGGTGAATGTATTTGTAGTGGATTTGTATGCCCACCCGAACTGTATGTGTGCATACATTCGAAAATATGAATATAAAAAGAGCTCCCAGCAGCAACGTAACAGGCAGCTTTCAGTTAAGTTTGCAGTCTTAGAAAGAGAAAATCAATTTTTAAAGCCATTCTTGAGTGCTGGCTATGGGTTCACACTCAGTGAGAGCAGGAAAATAATGGTCAACAAATGATTAAACTGTATTGAGCCATAATAATGAAATGAATAATTTTCTGTTGAGAATTTACAATGACAGAATTTGTTTTTGTCAGTCTAACAAAAATAATGAGTCACTTATGGTGTTCTCAGCTGATTCGACTCCTGAAGTTCTTGCTGCCAAAATATGATCATAGGATTCGGTAAAATCAGCAGGAACCATTTTAAGACACGTCCTGAAAAATTTAGATTTTGGACTTAGTGACAAATTTTGTGATGCCCCAGAGCTCTGCATCATGGGAGTCATCAAGAATGCCTTATGTTGTCTATACATTTTTTACATCATTGTTTAATATCAGCAAAGCAAAACTGTTGGAAACTAAAGTTCTTGAGTTCAGAACAGAATCCGACAACATTGATGATGACTTTGAAGATGTAAGCAAAGAAGTGGAAGACAATCCCATGAACCGACAGGCTTATGCTGTGCAAATGTACTGTTTTTTCCAAATCATGTTTTATTCATTACATCACAGCAAAAAGAGAGCTAATCACTTCAATGAATAGGATAGGTGTATCAACAAGTTATAATGACATAGTACGGAGCAGGAACATGTTAGTAGCTAACGCAGTAATATCTTGTGAATCCGACAGCACACCACTTGTAAGTCCCTTTACCAGGTAGAGATTTGCAATTGCTTCACTTGATAATTTTGATTTTGAAGACAGCTCTTCTTCATCTGGAACATCCAGCACACATGATACTGCCATGGTGCTTTTTCAAGACTGTACCAAGGAAGTAGGTGCTGGAAAACAAGCTGTGTCAACTGTAGGCATAAACAAATGTAGCTGCAAACTTATAACCCAACTGCCTTGCCAATGTGTGCGAATTCACTACAAGTCATCCACATTCCTAGTCTACCAGAAAGTTTCAAAATGACTGTGGACATAGATCTTCTTCTACCTGATGCTGCGGTCCGCAACGTTGATTTAACTGAATTTATCATATCACTTATTCCATGCGGATGGAAGGATGAAGAAAAGCCAGTACCTCTGTGGGCTGGAATTGATGCTCAGATCTCCCAGAATACCGTCCCACTGAAGAAGATTGGGTTTTTACCAGTAATACCATTTCCAGCCACAAACTACGCAACAGTATACACAGCTCTAAACAATTTCCAAAAAGTGCATGCTCAGCTTGAAGACAAGCTTAGCCTGCCAATTTTCTGGTATGAAGGTGTTTTCCGTATTGTAGCTGACATTTTTATGAGCAATTCAGTAGAATTTGATGATCTTTATCCAATGATGGACATTTTCCACTAGCCAAAAGTTGCTTTGCGGTGAGCAGGAAGTTATCTCAGTGGATGTGGCATAGAAGATGCACTTATTGAGGCTGAAATCTTTAGAAGCAATACTGTCCTGTCAGTATTGAGAGGACCACGTTATGTTACTTTGTTACAAGATATGCTCATCATATCTGAGGCTATAGAAACATTGCATTTGATTGCTTTCTGGAAGAAGAAAGACAAATTGTTTTGCATATCTTATCTCAGAAGTGAACAAGGCACAGGGTGAACTTCATTCAAAGGACATAATGCAAAGCCAGGAAATGCTCCTGTCGGTTGGGAGCAGACTCTTGATCTGTCAGTAAACAGATCAAAATATTGCTCCCGCCCGGAGGGAGCAACATTAATAGCTGCTCCCTACAAGAGGGAGCAATACTGGCTCCCGTTTCATGCGGGGAGCAGTCTGGTGCTGCGGGGGCTACGGTGCTTCCCCCATAGCCCCCAATAAGTATTTGATGGGTGCCCTGGGTGAGTACCAGAGCACCCACCTTTAGTTAATGAGAACCCCAGGGGACAGATTCCCTAGGGCTGATAGTGGGTCAGGAAAGGGAGCCGCATGGCCACCCGGCCACCCTCGACTTTATTTTTAGTAATGGCCCTGGGGGTTGTGATCTCCGGGGCCTAACAAGACTAGGGGAGGTATGCCACAAAGCTCCCCTCCCCTTTTATTAAAATAAAAGGCCCTGGGCGATGGGGTTGCCCAGGGCCTAACAATGTTCTAGAAGGGGGAGCACGTGGACACTCCTCCTCTTTAATTTAAAAAAATGGCCCTGGGGATGGGGTCCCTAGGTCCTAATAAGGTGTGGGGAGGGGCGCCACGCGGCCCCCCTCCTCTTTAATAAGAAAAAACAGCCCTGGGGGATGGGTATCAGGGAGAGGACCACACTGCCACCCTCCCCTTTAAAATAAGGTCCTGGGGGATGGGGCCCCCCGGGCCTAACAAGGCTCAGGTAGGGGGGGGCACATGGACCCCTCCCCTATAAAATATATATATGGCCCTGGCGATGCGGTACCCAGGGCCCTAATAGGTTTAAGAGGAGAGCCACATGGCCCCTTTCCCTTTAAAAAAAAAGGCCCTGGAGGGTGGGGTCTACAGGGCCAGGCTATGTGACCAACCCCGCCACACATGGCCAAAGGCCGTGCACAGCGTGGGGTTGGCTGCAAGCGAGAGGCTGGACGCTGGGCCTGGCTACAGGCCCGGCCCCAGCCCTGCATTACATGACCAAAGGCCCTGTGCAGTGTGAGGTTGGCTGCCACTATGGGGATTGGCCACAAGGCCTGGCCACAGGCCAGCCATCTGACTAACCCACCACTGTGCATGGCCGAAGGCTGTGCGCAGCACAGGGGCAGCGCAGGTTTGGCTGTATGCGGGGTGTTGGTCACAGGACCTGCAGCGAAAACCCCGCCACACATAACTGTTGGGGGGGTTGGATTTACATATGGTAATAAAATATTACTTTATGTTAACAAACCCTAGATGTTCACTGAAAAAATCAAAGGTTAAAGCAATGTTATAGTTTGGTGAAATGTTCAGTAACAATGCAACATTTAAAACTCTAAAGACCACTTAAATTCAACAGTTATAGTTGTCATGTAACTATAACTCATGCCCTAAGGTAATTATAACTCATGCTCTTGGAATGCACTGCTAATTACTCCACATATTACATCACTGATGACATCTACTATGACATCATTGATAATATCACTGCAACATTTGCAGTGAAATTATCAATGAGAAAATTGTGTACTATACCATCCCTGGACAGGCCCTACACCCAACCCTTAGTGGGCGGACATCTCCCATGGTTGAGCAATGCCCCGCCTTCACTGCAATGCTCTAAAGGAAGATCCCATTGTGTGAACACAGATGTAGTGCTCACATTGTAATGAGTTGAAATGTAATTGCCTGAATGTTAGTATCATACAACCCACCAAATATCCACATATTATGTCCACAGTCAAAATAGTCTCTGAGTGAGAACTGTGAAAAAACATGGAGGCAGGGTGAAATGTAAGAAGGCAGCATGCTGTCAAAGCTACCTGTAAATTTCTACCCACTAGTGTCAAACTGGCTACTAACTCTATATATGCATTCTCCCATCCTCTGGAGTTAACTGTCGTATGTATGTTTAGAGCGGGGTAGCTAAGGTATGAGCCAGAACTTTCCCTGGTCATTGGTAGTACCATTGTTGAACACGCAGTAAGAAAGGAGATGCATGCTGTAGGAAGGAGAGGCACAGGAGCATAAAAAAGAGCCCTCATACTGATGCCAACACCCTCTTCCCCTACCGTCATCTGGCCCCAACCTGCCAGAAGTCATTCCTGGGCCCCCTCGTCTCCTGCTTCTTCTCCTCGGGGTGCTGTAATTTTTCTGAAGGTTTCCGCCCAGTGCTGACTCTACCGAGCCCTACCCGGAATCCGGCAAGTGCTACAGCTGCGCGGGATCTCCTCCAGGGAGCCGCCGCCCAGCTCAAACTGCCCCGATGTTGCCTTGCATCCGCCGGACCCATGCACACCGCGGCTTCCAGGACGGAGGAGAGAGAAAACTAGACGCCCCCAGCCGCCGCGCACACAACCTCCAGGAAAAATCACGGACTGCCGCCTCCAAAATCACTTTGAGTGTCCTGGTAAGTTTCTCATTTTGCCTCCAGGACCTCTCTTTGGTCCGGGCGCTCCCGCGACCGGTGTTAGCCTGCCACCATGTTCCCCCGGTGAGAGCTGATTCATATAGACCAATATCACTCTTGAACACTGATTATAAGATCTTTTCAGGGATTGTAGCCTCTAGAGTAGCACAGGTCATTAGGGGAGCTGTGCATGTGGACCAAATAGGGTTTATCCTGGGGAGGCAGCTCAATGAGCTTACATATTTGATGATGGGGGCTATTGATATGGCAGAGGCCCAGAATTTGCCTTTGACTGTAGTGGCTGTAGATGCAGCAAAGGCTTTCGATCAAGTACATTGTGCATATCTCTGGGAAACTCTACAAGGTTTTGGTTTTCCTCAGAACATGGTGAAGGCCGTGCAAAACTTATATTGTCTCCCTAGAGCTAGGGTACTAGTTAACGGAGAGCTGCCTGACTGGTTTGACATCATCAGGGGTACGAGACAGGGTTGTCCCTGTTTCCGCTACTCTTCAATTTATACATAGAGCCCTTTGCTATCTCTATTAGAGCGGATTCCACTATTTCTCCCTTTAAATCAGCTGAGTTTGATGCGAAATTGGCTTTATATGCAGATGATCTGATCCTCTACACTACCAACCCGCAGGTTGCAAACCCCAACTTGATGGCCAATGCACAAAGTTTTGGCAGGATATTGGGGTATAAGGTTAATGTGGATAAGACCGAAATTATAGATTGGAATCAGACCAATAGTACTTGGGGGGGCTATACCCCAAATGAGATATCTCGGCATCTTAATCACACAGAAACTTGAAGAAATCCCTAGCGTCAACTGGAATAAAGTGAGCCAGGAAGTTGGGAGAATATTAGTAAGATGGGCTAATTTACCTCTAAATATATATGGCAGAGTTAATCTGATCAAGATGATTGTCCTTCCTAAAATTACCTTTCTTTTTAATTCCATTCCTTTAACATTTCGGAGGGAGGAAATAGCTAAACTCCAGGGGAAAATAGGTAGTTTTATTTGGGCCCCAAAGGGACCTAGAATATCATGGAAAAACTGAGGAGGAGATTGGATGTGGGGGATTAACTTTACCAGATCTGCTTATATACTGTTACGCTTTCCATTTTAAGAACTTCCGTATGTTAGCAAACAGGCCAGATATTTCATCAGTGGGGTTGCTTTTGAGGCAATGTTTGAGGATTTAAGTCAAGGTCAGGGTCACTTCCTATTCAAATATGGTGATCCGAAATATTTCAAAAAGGTAAGGTTGAAGATCCTGAAAACCGCCTTAAGATCATGGGTATATTTTTGGAGGAAGTTGGGAATACCATACTATTCGTCGTGGGCACTGATCTGGGACTCCCCGGGTACTCCTGCCTGTCTGATGGATCAGCTCAGTGAGCCCATTAAAATCCGTGGGGTTATACTATTGGGCAGACCTCAGAACAGGACCAAGTTTAGTGAGCTGGGACGTTTTAAGTGGCTGCACCAAGGGCCAATTAACAAGATTTAATTACTATCAGTTACGCCCTTGGTGGGCCTCCCAAGAGTGGGTGGAAGGGGACGAGGAGCTTTGGATGGATCAGGTAATGAGAACTGGCCAAAAAAAAGGAGGTCACATTTTGGTATTGGGCTCTTCCAGAGGCGGATGATAAGGGCGCGTCAGATATCTCGAACCTGTGGGCAGATGGGCTTGGGGAAGGAGACCTGGAGCAAGTTTGGCATGCTTCTTTTTCCACCTTACGGGCAGTGGTGAAACCCACCTTACTCAAGCGAAATCACTTATTTACTACATACAGGGTATACTGGTCCCCGGCTAAGCTCTCAAGAGTAACTGGTAATACATATGCATGTCCAAGATGTATGTTTGCTTCGGCGGATGACCTTCATATGTTTTTGCAGTGTCCGAAGATTGTGCCCTACTGGACATCGGTATGTAACTTTTTAAAGGAAGTGACTGGTCAACAGATCAAGGTAAGCCCTTGTCTCATATTTTTTGGGCTGTATCGAGAAGTCTGTATAAGATCAAATACGGTAACAACTAAATTTGTTTTCTATGTGATCTTGTTTGCAAGGCGGGAGATTTGCAGGCATTGGAAATCGGAGAATCCCCCACTGTTTGCTGACTGTCTCAGAAGTATTAACTATATGAACCAGATGAACATTACTTGTGACGTTATAAGCCTGGAGAAAGTTTGGGCAATGGAAGCAACAGTAAGTGGGTCTGATGATTATGCCATATATGCTGGAGGTCCCCCCTACCCCCCTGGTTGTAAGGGGAGGGAGAGGAAAGTGGAAACAGCAGTAATCTTTGCATGGTTGCGCTCATCTTCCCCTCTTTTCTCCTACTGAGGGATGAGAGTAACACCAGCAAGAAAGTTGGCGGAATGAGGACAAAAAAAAAAAAATTCTAATATTCAAAAGAATATCTTTACAGTTATTTTTAAATTAAATCTATTGTTTGGTATTCACAAACTATGAGTTTCATTTTACCAATAGTAACTGTCTGCCTGCTGAGCCTCCGCAGTCGGGGTAGAGATCTTGGCATGTAAAAAGATAGGACAGGCTTATCTACTAAAAGTGGAGTCTACACATTCATAAAATTATTATTGGTAAAATTAAACTTGCAGTTTGTGAATACCCAAAAAATAGTAACCTTATACAAGAGTGTAAGTTTACCTTTGTGACTCAGGCACAAAATATTTAATATAATTGTTGTTCAAATATGAATTTACCTTGAAAAACAAAAGACAAGAGGTGTTTGGAAAAACAGGAAGAGATGGTTTAATCAAAAACTTAGTCCGGGAGTACAGCTTAAAGAAAAAGGTCTGAGGATAGTACAATACTAGTGAGTTCTATACAGTTTTGGGTGTCATAAAAGTGCATCTGGTGATGCTTGTTTGATAAAAGAATGCGGGCCTTGTTTGTGGAGTCAGAAATAAAAGGTCCCTGATAATAAATGCAGGTGGGCCTCGAACTTGCGTGGACAAATGTGGGCCATAGGGTAATATGTCCAGATGTCCGGCATGAAGGTCACGTGATCACTGCGAGTACTGTGTGTGCTGTGTCCTGATTGGCTGCGTGTTTCTAACTGTGGCATCTGACTTTATGGTGTTTTCATAATGCACACACCCCTCTGGCCATGTGTGCTTTATTGGGGCCAATTTCCCCAGACCATTGTGGTGTCGCTGCACTTATCTGCGGGTCTGACCTGATTTTCCTGTTCACAAGTATGTCTACTGGCTATGTGCCACCCCACCTGTGACCTGTCAATCAGTTACTGCAGGCCTAGGTTGCAGAGCCTGCCTGATCACGTATTTCTGAGTCAGGGTTGAAGAAGAGTTCATGATGGGCTAATTTAAAACTAGTGATGCGACTTCGTTCATGTATGCGAGTGTACCATTACAAGCATTGGCATCATTTTTATCAATATCATCATAATGACTTTTCAGTTTCTTTCACCCTTCATTTACAATATTAAAGGATTCAGTGGTGGCTCCTCCGCTAAGGCAGAGGTGCGTCACCCCACTGCTTTTTAGCAGTGTAAATAAAGGAAAAATAAAATGATAATAACTGCACGTTATTATCATTTTATTTGTTCCTGCTGCATCAGCTTTGTGGGTGGGGCTGCTCTAGTGACAGAGGAGCAGGGGGAGGAGTGGTGGGCACTCTGAAAGTGCGCATGAATGTTTGGCCGGCCCTTCAGCCTGGGTGGTGAACATGCCCAGGCTCCAACTCCCTCGCTGAGAGCCGAACCACAGCACTCAGACCAATCACAATGCTGTATTGCAGCGTTGTGATTGGTTCATGGGAGCCTGGGTGCTTCCTGCTTCCGGCCACAGCTAAGGTACAACAAGGAGAGACAAGGCGATCAGGTAAGTTCATATTTCTCTGTTTACCACTGTTAGCCCAACTGCCCCACTACCCCGATCCGTGCCTGCCGCCACTGAAAGGATTGATTACTTTCCAATAAGTAAAGGCCGAATACATGGATCAAGCATTCGTTTTCATTCCATTTGAGTATTCAATCAGGCCCCTTTATCTCTGGATACAGAAATTTCCTCCATGTCACTTAAAATTTGGATTTTGACTTTCCCAAACTACCTATTACAAGAGAAGCTATATTTGAGGGTACTGAAGGCCGATGTCAATGAATACATAGAAATTAACCAAGGGACCACTAGAATATGGGTTGAGTGGACACTTTGAAAGCAATTATTAGTGGATTAGATCACTAATAAGAGATTGATATGTCTCCAGTTGGAACCTGGAAATTAAAAAGGTTCTAATCTGGGTGAGAAAACAGGGACAGCAACTCAGAGAATAAACAAAGGAGATATATTTTCAGGACCAATCAGCCTAGTTGAAGAATTTCATTGATTTTATTAACAACTCTATACATCTGAGCATAATAGCTCTGTGATCTAACATACTAATAATGAGATTCTTGGAATTTGCATAGTCTTTCTATTAAAGTCCAGGAAGAGCTAACTATTCCTATCATTTTGCAAGAACTGACTAAAACCTTTAGGACAATGAAATTACATAAAGCTTCTGGCATAGACTCAATACCTTCTGACATATACCTGATATTAACCCCAGGGATAGCACCATTATTTATACAGAGAGTCAAAGAAATCTGGAAAGGAGCACCTCTACCAGATTAATGGAACAATGTCTACATCATGATACTCTGTAAAATGAAATACACCTCCTGAGCAGGCTGAATCCTATCGCCCAGCATCACTGCTGTGGGCCTATTACAGGAGACACACAAGAATCATTGCTGCTAGACGTTCTTTAAAAAACATAATTAACTCGGTTTCCCTCTGGTAGCAAAGCTTTATTCCAGGTAGAGACACTATTGCACAAACTAATTTAGCAGTAGTACTGACAGACTGGGCCAAATTTACATGACACCCTTTGTCACTAATAGCTTTATTATATATGGAGTCAATTATTTTAATGTTGATAGAAAAACCTGGTATAGAATGAATTAGAATTCCTGGCCTAGAAATCAAATTAATAGCACATGCACTCTTTTCTTGGATATCTCTAACCCTAAAAAAGCAACATCAGTTTTTCAAGAATCAGCAGTCCAGTATGGAGGAGAGCAAAGGCATAGGAATCAGCATTTAGGAGATAGACTTACCGAAATATATGGCAAACTCTGAGAAGCTAACTATAAACAAATTCTCTGAGGATCCCTCAGATGCTTAGTAAGTAGAACAGCTCTCTATCTCTATGCTACAGATCACAAACATTATTAAAATGTTCCATCGAAAATATACCTATTTAGAGCCCTTCCAAAATATCTCCCCCTTTCATTTTTCATACAACTAGAGGGTCTGATAACTGCATTTATACAAGCTCATTGGAAACTCAAAGGACGGTGAAGATCCTACAATTAAGGGTTGATAGAGAGGGATGGGCTATAGAGCTTTTCCAATTCTGCTATTGTGCAGTCCTCTGCAGAAACTTTGTCAAATCGATTAAGAAACAAGTCCCAAACACAATCTTTATAGAAGCTCTACTGGAGGTATCACAAAATCTACATTTGTTTTACCAGCTCATTCTCTAAATTTCCTTTCTTTTAAAGCATTAATCAGAGGTTTCAGATTAATAATGTAATTTGCTGCGTCCACATACAACAGCATGATTACATAATCTTCCTTTTGCAGAGCTTGTTACAAACTTATATCTGTACCGTCAGGATATTTGTTTGAATTACCACCCCAAGACAAAAATTTAGCATATTAATTATGTTATCCAGTTTACTGGGAACTGCTCTATTCTATAATCTCTTCTCCATCTAGTCGGTGGTGACACACAAACGTTAAAATGGCATCACTTTGTAATTGCACAGATGGGCAAAAAAGTGTGGCTCTCCTGAAAAAGCATCACTATCACGTTATCTTAAAATGTTTATTTGTATACCTGACTACCTAATATTAAATGTACTGCATTTCACCATACTGGGGATTACTTCCTTTTGGAGTGTGACTAAGAATGTAGGTTGAAATCTCTACTAATTTGCAAAAAAAGCAAAGACAGCTTTAGCTACTTACTTTGAAATTTTAGTTTTTCGAAAGCCTTTCATGTAAGAAAAAGCTATATGCAACCTGCATCCAAGTATTACAGAACTAATGTGGAAAATGCTACAAGCAGTTTTAATCAATGTATAACCAGTGACAACAGAAGTAGTGTTTTGTATATTCAAAGTTAAAGCAATGATCACCACTACACATGAGAGAGGATGCTTGAATTTAGCCACTTTCATATTTGTCAACTAACTGTCTACTGGCATATTGCTTCTTGAAGACATGTATCCTAATATAAACTGCTCTTCAAATCAAAAATGTTATCTTATTAACTGTTTGTACTTGTTGTTGATCTGTTTTGTTTCACCTTATTTTGTATATCCAAATTGATTTACAATGGTTTAACAATAAAGAGTAAAAACAGAACAACATAATCTATGCTTTTATGATTGTTCTAAATTTCGCAAACACAAGGAGATGATGGACGGAGCGCTGAAACTTTTCAGACACTCACCCCCAGTCACAGATCTGGGTTGAATCCATTATCATTCTTTAGCTCACTTCGCCACCTCAGTTCAGACCCAGCTATATGCAAATCAGCCTTAACCCTGTGCCTCATGGGAACAGTCCAGCCCAAACTGCCAAGCCAGGTCTTCTCTGAACCAGTTTCTTGCCAAGCCAGGACTTCTCTGAACCGGGTCATCTCCTTGTGTTTGCTTTGTTCGCCCTAAGTTGGCAGGGTATGCCCAGACGTGGGTCCCTTGCTCACTTTGCCACTGGATTCAAGCTAGCCTGGCTGATGAAGGGTGTTACCCAGAAACAGGTCCCAGGATGCTTTTTTCCGGTTCAGGGAAGACCTGGCTTGGCAGTTCGGGCTGGACTGTTCCCATGAGGCACAGGGTCAAGACTGATTTGCATATAGCTGGGTCTGACCTGAGGTCACGAAGTGAGCTAAAGAATGATGATGGATTCAACCCAGATCTGTGACTGGGGGTGAGTGTCTGAAAAGTTTTCAGCGCTCCGTCCATCATCTCCTTGTGTTTGCTAGACGTGGGTCCCTTGCTCACTTTGCCACTGGATTCAAGCTAGCCTGGCTGATGAAGGGTGTTACCCAGAAACCGGTCCCAGGATGCTTATTTCCGGTTCAGGGAAGACCTGGCTTGGCAGTACGGGCTGGACTGTTCCCATGAGGCACAGGGTCAAGACTGATTTGCATATAGCTGGGTCTGAACTGAGGTGGCGAAGTGAGCTAAGGAGCGATGATGGATTCAACCCAGATCTGTGACTGGGGGTGAGTGTCTGAAACATTTCAGCGCTCCGTCCATCATCTCCTTGTGTTTGCTTTGTTCGCCCTAAGTTGGCAGGGTATGCCCACTCGTGGGTCACTTGCTCACTTTGCCACTGGATTCAAGAAAAGCCTGGCTGATGAAGGGTGCCACCCAGAAACCGGTCCCAGGATGCTTTTTCCGGTTCAGGGAAGACCTGGCTTGGCAGTTCGGGCTGGACTGTTCCCATGAGGCACAGGGTCAAGACTGACTTGCATATAGCTGGGTCTAAACTGAGGTGGCAAAGTGAGCTAAAGAATGATGATGGATTCAACCCAGATCTGTGACTGGGGGTGAGTGTCTGAAAAGTTTCAGCGCTCCGTCCGTCATCTCCTTGTGTTTGCTTTGTTCTAATTTCGCCCCACAATGCAAGGGACTAAAATATCCATTTTACTTTCTATCGATATAAAATATAGTAGACTAAAATATCACCATTAAACAATTAAGCATATTGAATTTAAAATATGTAACGAACAAACTTTAAAAATATATATAAATTGCATTTATATAACTACATATATTATAGGGAACATACATATATTATATAAATTAAAAACAACATAATAATATATACTTTAATTCACATGTAAAGAAATATGAAACATAAGAGAAATACAAATAATTTTAAGTAAACACAAATAAAAAAATACAAATAAAAATTAAGAATAATGAAATCACTACATATTTAAAGTTATGAAAATAAATATATATAATAACATTATTAAAGTTAAAATACATATCAATAAAATAATATTACTCATAAATATGGAGAAGAAAAAGCAAATTGAAACTCAAATAATATTAAAAATTAAATTACAAAAATTCATGTTAAAATTAAAAAAAGAAAAAATAATAATTATACTTGGCAGGGTCAAATTCACTATTTGGACTTCAAACTGAGCAAAAAAAGGAAAAGTGTTGGACATTGAAAGGATCATATTTACTATTCCCACTTCAACCTGAGCAACACTAGGGAAATTGTTGGCCTTTAGAGGGGTTATATTTACTATTCCCCCTCCAACTTGAGCAACAGTAGGGAAAGTGTTGGACTTTGGAAGATTCAGGTGTACTATTCCCTCTTCTAAAATGTGAATAAATAACTAAATCGAGATAAAAATAAGCATAACATATTTTGATATTTCAACAAATATTTTAAAAATATTTATTATTTCTAACGATATATAATTTAACTAAGTAATAAAAAATTAGATAACATTATTGAGATTTTAAATAAAAAGCATTTACCATGTAAATAATTATACCTGTGTCCTAAAGTAACTATAACTCACACCTTTGCAATGCACTGCTAATTACCCCCCATATTACATCACTCATGACATGTTCTATGACATTATTCATAAAATTATTGTAACATCTGAAATAACATATGAGAAGGGGGTTATAGTTATTTAAAGCATGAGGTATAGTTGCTTAAGATAACTATTACTAGTGAATGTCAGTCATTTTGTTAATTTAAAAAGGTTAGGTTTCATCTAACTATAATGCACCTTTAACATTTTATATATATATTCACTGAAAGAAATGAAAGGTTAAAGTGACGTTATAGTTAGGTCATTTTGTGAGTGACGACATTAACATTTTGAACTAACAAAACACAGAAATTAAACAGTTATAAAAGCAAAGCTAACTATAACTTGCACCCCACCATGCACTGCTTATGAACTCACATATAACAACACTTATGACATGTTCCATGACATCATTTATCACATCACTTATAACATCTCAATTAGCATCACTGACATCATCCAATGAGTGTGTTAGTTTGTTTTATAGTTTACATAGTGGTGAGTAGCAACCATATTACTTTTCTAACCAATTTTGTTAGGCCTATGTTCACCTAATGGGTCTTATTGTTTACAAAATGCATGTGCTCCTAATGCACCATAGGTGTGTAGAAGTATTGAACATGTTATAAATCTTTGCACAGTAACTCTGCATGCAGGTACCAGTAGTTGACTTGGGTTCAGCATGTTCCACACATCCCCCGTGGTCTACATCAATTAAAGATGGGTGGCGCCCCTGACCATAGAAGGCTTACAAGGGCCGCATGGCGAACCTCCTTTAAAAAAAATAATTGGCCCCAAGTATTTGGGGTTGTGGGGACTTTGAAGGCTTAGGGAAAGGGACAGAGTGGCCCATCTCTTTTGGCCCTTTACAGCCCCAGGGGTGAACTATAATGGCTACAGAGGGAGGCCCCACAACCCTCTTCCCCTAATTTTTTGCATTGGGCCCCAGAAGATGGGTTCCCGGGACAGAAAGTGGCCTGGAGAGGGGAGCTGCGCTCCTCTGCCCATAAATAAATACTTTGAGCCCGAGCAGGGGTCCCCGTGGCAGAACTCGGCCTTGGGAGGGAGGCTGCATGTCCCCTCCTCTTATGGAATTCGGTCCTAGGGTTGGGCTCCTGGGCCTACAATTGAAGATTGTGGACCTCCCATCATTTTATTTTTTTAAATCCTGAGGGAGTCCCACAGGAGTGCAACAAAAAATTGCTGATTTATTTTGCATTTTGGCCCTGCGGGGTCCCTCTGCCCCCCCCGCCTCCCCATGGGTCCTAGGGTGGCAGGGTTTCTGTGCCGTTTCATGTCACTTTTGTTTTTTAATTTAAGACAGTGGACTAAGTCCCCGAGTCCTTTAATAGCTGCTCGTGGGGGTCTGATTCCTGTGGGACCAAATTGGCCCAAGAGAAATAAAGCTCCCTGGGCCAATCAGAACAATGTTTTTAAATTGGCTCTCGTGCAAGAGTCTCTCGAACCACTCATGGACCCAGCCATCCAGATACACAAATATTTTTGACCCTTAATTTCTAAAAGTGTACTGAACGGATTTACACCAAATCACAAAAAGCCCAATCTGCAGACCAAGATCTGCAGTTTTTGCTGTAGCCCTGCCTAAAGAAGTCTATGGACAATACATGGGAATTTTGCATTGTGGGCTCCCCCCATTTTCTCTGTCCCACTTGACGGATTACTCTGTAGACTTTCCATTCACAAACTAGTCAAAAGGAATAACTTTTTGGACATTTTTGTGGAAATTTGTCAAACGTGGCCAAAGTTATTAGCAAAACAAAAAACTCTTATGCTATGGAACAACTGATTTAACTATAACTACCCAGTGGCGACCCCTGGGTAGTGTGTAGTGTGTGTGTGTGTGTGTGTGCGTGTGTGTGTGTGTGTGTGTGTGTGTGTGTATTTGTATTTACATTTATAAAGTGCATTATGCCCATAGGTGTCACAGCGCTACCAACGTAGAAGAAGCTGCTGAGAGAGGCTACAGCGCTAGTCATGGAAGGAAGAATAGCTAAGTTTTCAATTGCTTGCGGAAGACCATATGAGAGTTTAAACTAGCAATGAGGATCAGCAGTGTGTTCCACATGTTTAGCCGCTGCTATATATATAATACTATACAATTATTGTACAACAACAATAATACAATACAATATATAAAAATTGCATATAAAAATGAATAAAGACAATTACATAATTTAAATAATCAATAATCCTTTGGATTTTCTTTTTTTTTTTTTAATAAAGTTTGTATTTCATTGAAGGTGTGTTTTTTTTATTTTGGCCACAAATATCCAACTATGTACTGTGAGATAAATCTTGGACACCCATATTAAGGGGTATTTTTAGGTCTCGCCTAGGCAGCGCATGCGCTGTCTCGTTGAGACCTGCAGTATATGCTTTAGTGAGGGAGGCCCCGCCTCCGTTTTCCTATTTGTTATTGAGTGAGTCTTTCAAAAATGTACTACTTGCTATTGGGTAAGCGTGTTTTATGTCCCTCCTTTTTCCCTGTTGGGCACGCCTATGGCTATTGGCCCCTTTACTGGTATTAGTGCATTTTTTTGGGGTCTGTTGTTTTTCAGGGATCTCTTTTTTTAAATGTGCCTTGCTTTCTTTTTTTACTTTGAGGCAAGCTCGCTTCAGTTTCGCGCGAGGCAATTTCTTCCCATCCCTCCGCCCCTCCCGCAGTCCGATGCCTTCTCGCTCACTCACCCGTCCCCTCGCCCCCGTTCGTGCCTTCAAATGCTTGTTTTCTTTCCTGTTGGTGTTACTCTATTGGAGCGTGTTCAACTTCGGTGCACGTATTTTTTTTTTGTAGGACACCGAGGCTCCAACCTGGTTCCAAAACTCCAAAAACGGCAGTTTAGCCGTACAGAAACATCTTCACCCTTTTTGCAGCAACAGCACCTTCCAGGACCCGACGAGCGAGGAAGCGTGTAATTGGGCGAGACATGTGCGCGCGGGGGGCCAGGGGCCGGGAGCCGGGGAGGCAGGCAGCCGCAGGCAGCTGAGCCCAGAGCAGGGGCAGAGCCTCAAAGCATGGGAGCTCTGCCCGGGGGCGCTCAGAGCAGGCAGGATGCGAGGGGGATCCGCGCACACCACCGCTTCCGAGCAGCCAGCCCGGCTGCCAACATGGCCGAAGGTGCATTTTCATTCTTCCCTCTCCTATGTTTCCCTGGGATACCTGATGGCCCGTACCCACACAGCTGACGTGCTGCGGTACCGGGGCTCGCTCAGAGGAGACTGTGCTTCTCCATAATTCCGGGGGCATATTATTGCTACATCTGACAACGGAGGCCGCATTTTGGCCGTAAACGCAGTGGGGGCATACTTTGTGCTTGGGGGTTTGGGGGCGTGTTACTCCTGGGGCCCCGACTACCCATGTGCGCTCGGTTGCTGACCACCTCGTCTTTTCCCCTTGAGGCAGCAGAGAGGAGCGGGAGCCCGAGAGGCTGGCGGGGGAGTTGTCGTCCTCGGAGGAGGTAGAGCCGGAGGAGCAGGACCCGGGAGCCGTGCTGCGAGGCATTGGTCATTGCAAGTTGTTCGGTTGAATGGGCAAGTTTCACCTAAATGTGTATAAGAGTTGTGCTTTCCATTCAACCAACCATTGTTGTAATTAAAAAATATGTAACTTTCTAGTATGGCCGCCATGAATCCTGTTGCTACAGAAATGGTGTGTGGGCATACAGCATAGTCCTCCTTTTATGTCGCCACATGCTGTGGTGGGGCTTTGACAGTGTTGCCGGTTGCCTGCCACCCATGCCAGATCTGACTCCTCCTGCCTCTCCCGGGACGGCGGCAAAGTAGGAGTTCAGGCGAGAACATATCTTTCACATAGCTCTCGTGCTCCATGCTCCTGGCCTCCCTCCCCCCGCCCACGAGACAACATAATAACTGTGTCTCTGATGCCGCTGGCCGCCCTTCTATGTTGCTCACACCCAAGGAGCCGAGTGGTACATACCACTTAAAGATTTCCTTTATGGATAAAAGTTAATTTTCACCCGCCCTCTGTACCACGTCGTCAGCAGCAAAAAACAGCCCTGCGACAGCTCCGGGAACAGCTGCAATCCTGGGACCACAATAATGAAGCGGTCAGGTCAGTAAAACAGAATAATGTGACAAAGAGCAGCACTGTGCATTTGTTTTAAGGTATATTTTTCGCCCTTTGACCAAATATTTATCTCTGACATTATTATCCAAATTGAGTTATATTCTTGGTCTTAATGAGTAGCACTGGTTTAAATTGCTAACTATCTACATCTGCAGCCATCAAGAATGTTAATATATTTTGGGTCTGTAGAGGAAAAGGAAATTCTATTGGTGAAAGCTATTGTCAAAAGGGTTCTGATGTGCACTGCAGTCTATGGGTTATGAGAAAGGCTAGTTACAAGAATAAGTTATGAAAAAAATGAAACTTCCCAAAAAAAGCTATTGAGGGCTGTCTAATTCTTTTCAAAGTGTCACACATAACAATATCACACAATCTGCATGGTGCGGCTGAGATCATCTTCTGAGCAGCTGCAGTGCATGCCTGCCCTCTGTTGCTGAGCACTGCAGTCACACAGTCTATCTCTCGTTAGTGTCTATCCATTTCTGGTGCTTTGAAGTTTTAAGATATCCTTAGAGTTTTTTGTTGCTCAGAGGGGAGTAATTTCTAATATTTGTATGTTTTTCTCGTCTTCATTGTTTGACTTTGCTCGCGTGAAAGTGTCACTCATAGTCATTGAAATGTCACTCATAATTACACTGGAACTATGAAAATGTCACACATAGCAATCTGAAACCTTGGCAGCTATGGAGTTCAGCTCCTGGTGTGCTGGAAATGGAGGGCAAACCGGAGCCATGAAGCAGGACATGCGGATCCTGCTGCTGGGGGAAGGTAAGAGGTCGTGCTCTAAGGCAGGATCACCTCTCTGAAATCTTACAGATTTCCACCTGTAAGAGGCAACTGGTTGCGCCTCGTTCCCTGTCAGAAAACCACAGTGTCAGTTGGTTCATAGTGCATTGTAGTACGCTGCTTCCATAGCAGGGCATTAGAACTTAAATAGCACAGTGCCTATATATTGCGAGGAACACATTTAGTCCATCTGTTGTGGCCAGCGTAACCGAAGCCGTCGCTTGGCAGCAATGTATATGTGCTCCATCAACCCCCCATCTTATCCATTGCCCACTCTTCCTATACAGTTTTTTTATACTTCATTTTTTTTTTTTTACTATCAAAAGGGCTCAGGAGCTGCGACTTGTTGCTAGTCCTCTATCTATAAATGGGCTTTTGCACACTGTTCAAAAAAAAGAAATGTACGGCTCCATGATTACTACTCCATGTCATTTTCCTCCTTTCTCTAGCATCCTTTCTGTTTCCATATTCTTTCAACTTTCATTCCTTTAGTAGGTAAAAGACTTTGTCATTTACAACACCAATACCTTTAACTCTCACAAATGCGAGACCAATTTGCATTGCAAATGCTTGTTTTCAAATGTTTTCACGATGCAGGGCAGCAGGCAAAGTTGCTGTGCTGTGTTGTGAGAATGGGAGTGAACTGAAAGATGCCACATCTACTCAAATATGGTGTTCTTCAGCTCTCTCCCTGCGCTGGAACACTGTGGCTGCTAGCGCTAATGCAGGCACCCTTGCACCATGGTGCGAGGGTGCTACCATTAAGAGCGGAATGTTTTTGCATATGAAGGGATACCTTCCTGCACAAAAACAATCCAAACAGGCATATTCCTCTTTCTATGTTTGATGCAGGAAGTATTGAGGAGAAATAAACATATTTCTCCTTGTTATGCCTCTCTTTGGTAGGCTTACCAATTTGGAATTGCGTGAAATACATGGTCCACCCGCGGAATGACCATGCTTCACAAATGACACGCCTACTACTAAGAAATGTAATGCATTACATTTCTTTGCAAGGCCATGCAAATCAGGCTTTGCATCTCTATGTAAATCTCACCTAAGCCCTTGTGTCGCCCTGCGTATGTAAGACGTAGTAAAACTGGGTCTAAATGTCAGTCATATTTCTGCTTGTCAAATTATGATGAAAACTTAAAAGGTTTAGAAAAGGCACTTGCTAGGCACTAAGCTACACTATGTGAAACAAAGCCCTACAAATGGATGTGTTGATAACTTGCATACAAAACTTGATGTGAGACTTGTGCTAACTGGCTTTGCACTACACAGCAAAAAATATTGCCTGATACTGTCGTGTAGTTCCTGTATTATCCATACAGGACTTGCACGTTTGGATAACCTAAACTGTGGGTTTGGTGGCAAACTGATTCTGAGCACCCCCACCGAGAATGTTAGCCTGTTTGCATAAGCTAGCTCACAGTTCCACTAGTGTCTCATCTTATCGGGGAGAGATTAGTTTCTGGCAACCTTAGAAAATGACAACCCTGATCCCTCAAGATCGTGGAAACAATGTACTACTTTTCGCTCAGTCACTCGTGCTTACTTATCTCGTCTCAGAGATACACAGAATAAACAGCCTGGGCGTTTCAATAAGGATTTTTTGAACAGTTGTTATTCTTGTGTAGAATATATGAGCTGCAACAACCATTAGACAGTAGCAGAGATATATGATTAGCAGTATTAGGAATATAAATGGATAGTACAGTTCTACCATCTTGCACTACGCATGAATAAATACATGAAATATAAAATGCATTGATAAAAGAGAGTGCGTACTCCCACAATGCCTACCTAGATGTACCTAAGTGTACCTAGCATGTGAGTAGGTGTGAAGCCAAGAATCCCTCTAGGATTTAGTCGAACCCCATTACCTGAAGTGAGAATGTAGGAGCCCTTCTTGGTCTCGAGTTGGACACCCCGCAAGGGATGTTCAGACCACTGTCAGCTGGAGCGTCTGCATGCAGAAGCCTCAGCATCTCTGGTCAGTGTGTCGGCCTGGAAGTCTCAGTGCCCTCTGTCTAACACTAGCAAGAGGTGCTATATTTATACAGAAAATATCTGGGGCTCCTTAGTCCCTTGTTGCTTGTATTAGCCATTGTTGGATTTGAGGATGATGTATGGGATGAACCGTGTACGTAGATGTGGGGAGGAAGGTAGTGTAGCCCCAGCCTGGTTTCTAAGAACCCTTATGAATATTCATTCATACTGTGTGAGTCTATTGATGGAGGTATAGGACTCCATTGTTCAGGAGACACCCTCCTTCTGCACCCAGGACTAGAACTAGGTAAAGGTTCAATCCTAAAAGGCTCGTTACAGTGTAGTGTAGGGGAGGTAATGTAGGTGAAGAGGTATGATGTTACCCGGGCCTATATTGGGGTACCTATATGAAACATAACAATACATCACTCCAAGTGGGCATAATGAGGTGGAAAACATTTTTTGCAAAACAACACATTTTATGCAATTAACACTTGCCACATAGACATTAGTGCTTGAAAGTATGCAGTGAGTACAAATCTCATGCAAGATACTGCTTTTTCACTGAGATACTACAGCGCAACACTAAATTGTGTTCGGTATCATTATAAGATGAATTTTGTTTCCACAAGCGTGATGACATAATTGACGTGTGACACATAGTACACACAGACCTGTTTTTATCCTTAAGAACACTGCAGCACTTCCTCTGAAGAAAAAGTTTGCATATTTTCGAAAGCCTATTTATTACACCAATCAAGGATAACATATCCTGGAGAGTTTTTTTCGAATGGACTACTACATCATTTGCAAACATAAAGAATTTGAACAGGAAAATAAAACTTGTGACCTAAGACTATCAAACCGTATCAGTTCTATAATTTCTCATCATCACTAGCTCTAGAAATCCTACAACATGTTACAATAGATATAGGCAGATTTTTTTATCTAATTTTCAACAAAATAATGTTCTTGGTAATATTTAAATAAACTCTGCAATTAACACTTCTAAAAATGACAGAGTTTAGAATGTCCTATATTGTTCAACTGCAGTGCACTGTGATTAATAAATAAGTTAATAGCAATGTTGGAACAGCGAGAGCTGCTCCGGGTGGGTGAAGGTCACGCTCGATCTATTTCTGATGTATTGTGTTCTCTGAGCAACATTAAGAAAAGGTCAATCCAGTCTGGACCATTGACTTTCTGAAGTCATTGAACCAGTCTTGAAGACAAGTCAGCATTGACCACAAGGTTATAACAAGCAATTTGTTTTATTTCCAGAGAAACTAGGAGATATTTAGAAAACAGCAGCCCAACTGCAAACCCCTACAATGAATCATGCGCTCGGCAACATATGTCTTGTTTAATAGCGCGTCATCTGAAATAATGACATTGTATTCAATCTTAGCATAATACGTCAGGGAAGTTTTCGAAATCTGAGCAGAACGAAATACATTATCATATCATTTGAACTGAACAATATCCTGACATTGATACGAGTCTCCTCACAAATATATTGGATTTGAAGAGAGAAGTTAGGAGTTACAATAACTCGTACAGTAAATGTATACTTTTCTATTTTTAGTTCAGTTCAGAAAATTTAAAAATAGGCAACTCTTGCATCTGTTAGATTTTGGTGAGTTAGATTGTCTGTAGAGAGTTAAAACTACAATTTTGTTAAAATAAATTATGCATTTTTTGAGATGTCTTTATTATCCAGATGATTTCTCACAAAGATACACATTATTTGCCTAGACCTAGAAGTGTTAAGAGTTTCCTTCTTTTCCTACTTGTATGCTCAGTTTGTAGTCTATTTTTCTGCCAATGGTTCCAAATGAGTGTAGGTTCACTCTGTAAGTGGGTGGGCTGTTTCCAACATGTTGATTTTAAATACCTTTTCCTTGTGCCTTTGAGATGGATGTTAACAATCTGTTATCAAACAAAAGTCGAAAGGCTGTTACGAAACATGAAATTTACCTGAAAACCCACATACAGAAAAGCGGTCCCTGCTATGGGTAGTAACAATAGGATTCGTGAGATTTATAAGAAGGAAGTTCACTAGAGAAACACTTTGCAACCTCACACACCCCTAATTCCCACTCAGCCTTACATTATGTTCATGACCCAGAACCAAGAAATTATTCATGGAGACCAAATTTCACGGTCTGAGTCTTTGATTTCCCCCCAGGAAAATCCTCGGCCCCCAATATGGAAGACCGAAGACCCTCGGTGCTGCACACCCGCTCCTCTGAGTGAAAATGCTGTGGAACATCTGCCTCACTTTGGCCTGATGCCAAGGGGTCACAAGAAAATGAAGTCTTGAACTAGCCTCTCATTGTTTGTGAGTCTCAAGGGATCATGGACGTTTTAAGAGAACCCATGCAGTGTCCACCAGTTGAAGTCCAGCATCACACAGTTCTGGTACGAAACAAGTGACATAAGTACCATGAAAACCGGCCGTACATTCACTCCTCGTGGGATGGTCCAGTGTCCCAGCGCTGTGCCCCCTTGGGGGCCTACCCCCGGCCCGAGCACCCTCTCAGCGCACCCCACCTCATCTTCTTCCCGCCGGCTGACCTTTTAGCTGGCTGACAATGCAACTTTGGGCAGAGGAGTAGGGTGGAAAGTCCAGCCATGCACCGCTTCTCGTCGTGTGATTATGAACAGATCACCCTCAACAAACAGTACAGCAACTTTTAAAGATATGCAAAGGAATCATTTTAAAGCACTGCCTCTGCCAAGGTGAGCATCCGAAAACAGCGCTTCAGTACCCCAGCGATTGGGGCTTCTAAGCGTCGCGGGCCTTGTGCACGTGCATTGACGTTCCACCTCCAGCATCTTGAAGAGTTAGAGTAGCGCAAAGCCGAGCGCCTGTTTGTTTTTTTTGGAGGTATCCAAAGATCAAACATATAACTCGGAAAGTCTCATTAAATGCAGGCATCACAAGTCGGAAACAGAGACCAAGGATTGCCTCTGTTTCCGACTTGTTCTAGCTAAAATGCACACATTAACTCGGAAAACTTCTGAATTACATGTATGAAGGTTAGAAACTTCAAACTGAACAAACCGGTTTCTGGGCTCTGTCTCGAAGCTGGGCAGACTGAGGCAGTGAAGGAGGGGCCACTGATCTCCCACTGAGGAGGGAGTGAAGAAGGGGCCACTGATCTCCCACTGAGGAGGCAGTGAAGGAGGGGCCACTGATCTCCCACTGAGGAGGCAGTGAAGGAGGGGCCACTGATCTCCCACTGAGGGCAGCAGCATTAGCGCACGTCAGGGCGCAGAGGTAAAAGTGTACACGGGTTCCGGCTAAAAGCACTCAGAGGGCCGCAGCTAAAAGCGTCCTCTGTGTTGTTCTCTGCAACATAATCACTTCCAGCGGCATAATCAAAGACAACTTCGTAAAGGCACTCACCCAGAGTAACAGAAACTGCGACCTTCTGTTTTTTTTTCTTTACCTCTAAGAGATGAGCACTTCATACTTCACAAGTAACGATGCTCTGTAGCTGAACTCCTGAACAGTGAGAATCTTGACAGGAGATTATAATGCAAGTCTTTATTTATAAATCTGCTTAATGGCTTTTTCTTTCTTTTCCTTTAATAACAGTTAATTATTTTATACGCCAATGCATCAAATGTACTTGTCATCAATCAACTTAGTATCTTATAAATCACAGTATGAGCCAAAATCAAACCACTAAATAGTGCGCATCACAGGTTCTCATCTCTGACAAAGATGCTGCTGTATTACAAGTGGGGTGGTATCACGTTATGTGCCCCCGAGACAGGACCTGCATCTTTGATAACCTCGTGAGCACTGCAAAGCATTCCATTGTCAGCTCTTCCATTGTCATTTCATGCACATGGGTAGTTAACGGGGACACAAAGATGAGGGGCAAAGTAGTGAAAGAAGTCTATGTGGATATAGATAACGAGGGGAAGAACGAGGGGAAGAAGGAGAGAGATAAAAAGAAAGAGACAAGGAAGCAGAATAAAAGACGGACGAGAGGAGGTAAGAGATATTGTTAGAGAAAGGAGGAGAGGGAATGAGAGAAATAAGACAGCAGAAGAAACAAGCAGTGAGGAAGAAAAGGAAAAAAAATTAGATAGAACAGGATGAAAAGCATTTTAGCTTTCCCACGATTTAAAAAAAAAAGTTTTGCAGTGACTGGGCTCACTCCGCACATTAATAGGGCTGGTATGTTACCATTTACAAGGGTGGTTTTTGGTTTCCAGTCTGGCACTTTCAATATTATATCAAGTTGCAGACACCAGGTAAATAATTCCGAGTTCACGCCAGGGGCCCATTGCGATATCCCCCAAGCATCGGGTACAACCATAGATAATCGCATGGATGGAATAGCACAGCTCTGTAACACACTCACGAGAAAGGCATTGAAGTCACATCCATAGCGTGCAGATTTGTTCTAAATTGGTTGTGAACCCTGCCCCAAGATCGCAAGCCTCCATTCCAGGACACTAGGCGAATCTGTGAGTCTCCAACCCTGTGCGAGGGGCAGCCATGCCGCTACCACCCATCCCAAAGCTGGAACTTTGGTCTCTCTGAGTAGTTCCGCATCCCCCAGCATGACCATGTTTTTAGAGGAGTGCAATCTCTGCCCTATGACAGCAACTATCTAACTCCCTCACAGAAGTTCTGTAATTTCAGGCAGCCTGACAACATTTACATGCAACATTCTCGCCTCAATTCCCAGCACAGAACATTAGGGATCTTTCTCAATGTACACAGATTGGGGAAACAGAGAGCAGACTCACTGAAGGACGCTGAAACACTGAAACCTGCCCAACGACACATGTCCCACAGCACATCCATAGAGATCCCCCATGCTGTCTGGCGTCTTCTTTATCAGAGTTCTGCAGACCTGCAGCATCTATCCTTTCGGAAAATATTCATGGAGAACATGGGCTGCACCTCAAGGGGCCAGAAGTCGGGTAATTCAGAGACAAGATGGGAGTGGCAATGCAGGCCACGTATAAGCTGCAGATATGTACATTGGTTGGATTCATGGAGGTGAAACTCAATTTGCTGCTTTTAAGTGACTTGAGTTTATTAGGGACGCACAGCTCTGTCAGTTTAGAAAGTCTCATTTTTAGGTCTCCCCTAGGCAGCGCTTGCGCTGTCTCATTGAGACATGCAGTATGTTCGCATTCAGGATCTTAGCTTTTCCCCTGTGGATGTTGATGCCAAGTTGTGCTGACATGGCTGCCACCTTGTTGGTCTTCTCTTTCTTCTGCAGATGGTTATGGGAGAGTAGTGCCAGGTCATCTGCAAAGTCCAGGTTGTTGAGCTGTGCCCAAGGTGTGCACAGGTTCCCATTTCTTCTCCTTGCTGTGGATGTCTTAAGGATTTGGTCTATGGCCAGCAGAAAGAGAAAAGGTGAGAGCAAACAACCCTGTCAGACTCCGGTCCTCCCTTGGAAGGTTTCTGTGAGTTGTCCTCAAATTACTATCTTGTAGGTCATTCCCTCATAAGAGTTCCTGATGATTCTTACAAGTTTATCTGGCACACTGTAGTGGCAGAGGAGTTTCCGAAGGGTCTCTTTGTCCATGCTGTTGAATGCCTTCAAATAGTCATTGAAGTTGACATAGAGGATGAGTTCTATTCCATCGACTGCTCAACGATAATGCGCAGGGTTGCAATCGGGTCTGTGCAGGATCTATCTTTAAGGATGCCAGCTTACTTCTCTTAAAAGCAAACAGTGGTGCTTCGGTACATACATCTTGTAATAGTGTCCACTGGTTTTCAATAATCTTTTTGATATCATTGCTGACAGAGGAGAAAGAGCTCATCATCGCTAATCTGTTGTCTGAGCTTTTATTGTGTTTTTCGGAGATAGTAGACCTTCCCTCAGACAAAACCAAACTCTAAGTAGTGTTCTACTGATAATCCCTTTTAGGGTAGCTTCTTTCAATCAGTCTCTCTTTCAGATGCTAGGTTTTCCTAACACAGCCTTCTTTCAAATAACAACTCCTCCATAATAACAGGAATTGCACATAGGGCAGATTGTCCCTTAAGGACCGTGGGTGGTGAATGTTGTATAAGACAAGGGAGTTTGTGTCCATGGGTTTCCTATACAACATTGTGCACATGGTACCTTCTCACTAAAGGGACAAGGTAGTTAATTTCTGTCCTATTGCAGTTAACGGTGTGAGAATTCTGGTCTACTAGCCACCTAGTGAACAGTAACAGTTACTCCTCATCCCCATGCCATAATAGATACATATCCTCTATGTAGCGTTTCTAGGATCTGAATTATTCTTTGAATGGTTTGCTGGGATGATAGATTTGTCTCACTTGAAATTCCCCCACATAGAGATACACTACATTTGGGGCAAAGCAAGCTCCCATCGCCACTCCCTTTCTCTGTTCATAATACTCATTTTTGAACATAAAGTAATTTCTAATGATGGACGCCAGTTCTATGATAAATGTTGTCAATGCTGTGTCCTCTCCTTCCCTTTTGATAGCTCTCTCTTTCACTTCAATCACCTTATCTTGAGAAACGCTTGTGTACAATGATTCCACATCAAGGGTAACTAGAATGTCCTCTGTCTAACTGTAATTCCCCATTTCTATATCATTAATGATTTCCATCAGAATACTTATGTGTGCAGTTTATTACCACCAAAGATTTACGCATTACATTTACCAATATGATGTGGTAGGAAGTACTCACATTGATGTTCCATCACTGGTCAACAAAGCTAGTGTGATGGAGCCTCTGTTCAAACTTCATCTTTTTGTTGCGCTGCATAGTAAATGTTGGACTCAACCCTCTTTGCAGGATCACCCCCAAACCAATTGCCTTCTCCCCTCCTGTTTTGCTGAAATCATTTGTGTTGGTCCTAGGCCTCTGTGTACTTTACCACTGCTAACCAGTACTAAAGTGCTTGTGAGCACTCCCTAAAACATGATGAAATTGGCCTATACCTGATTGGCATAATTAACTTTTAGTCCCTAGTAAAGTGGTACAACATGCACTCAGGGTGTGTAAACTAAAGTCTATTAGTAGGCCTGCAGCATGCATTGTGATACCTGTTTAAGTAGCCTTTTAAAGCATGTCTCAGAGCTGCCATTGCAGCATATGTGCAGTTTAAACTGCTAATTTGACATGTCCTGGTAGTAAAAAAACGTGTAAATTCATTTTATACTACTGTGAGGCCTTCCTCTCAATTAGGATAAAATTGGGTTCCCTTATTACATTTAATAAGTGGCAAATTTTGTTTGGAAGCAGGTGAGATATCATGTTTGGCGTCTAAGGAATTGTAGTCTGAAACCTCTTTAATGGTAAAGTCATATTTTAACTCAGAATTCTGAAAAAGCCAATTTTAGAAAGTTGACAGTTTCTTGTCCTTACCATTAGGTTTCTGCAGCCTATTTCTTGCATGACATGACTAGGTGTAGTTGGCCTATGTTTATTCCTCCAAGACAGTAACACGATAGAGGGACCAGTTGTTGGTAGGATCACCGCACTGAAATGCATTGTCACGCATTTAATGCCACTCTGAAACTCTGGCTACGCAGGATGCCAGCGCGCGCCGCCAGCGCCTGTGCACCTGTGTGCGCCGGCTCTCAGTGCTGCTCCAAGACGTGCTGCCAGCAGCTGCTGGGCTCAGTAAGTTAATAGTTAATTGTCTGCTCTCAGCTCTGGAGTGGCTGAGAGTGACTGCTACAATGCTACAATTCTGCCCAGGCCAGCGGCCTGTCGTGCCTGGCTGCATATTTCCTGCGGCGCCGCGCGGCTTTGGCACTGCTGCCAATTAGACGCCGGGGCGGGGCCTGCCCTCAGTGGTTGCTACTGGCTGTGGCACACCATGGGGGGCCCGGGATTATAATCCGGATGTGACCGTACTGCCTCGTCACGTCCTGGAGGAAGAGGAATTGAGGTAAGGTGGGTCAGAAGCGGCGGGGGACTCAATCTGAGTCGACTAGTCCTCGGTGCACTGCTGACTGTCTGCGGTGCGCAGCACCCGCCGCCGCAATAAAACCCCCGGCGTTCACGTTGCCAGACCGGCGGGGAGCCGAGGCCAGATCGAGACCAGAGAGTGACTGAATAATTTCTGTCACTGACTCACCGACGGACAGGTCTGTGGACACTGAGGGCCGCCGCGCATCAGAGGCATTATACGTCTTTCATTTCTACCTGTTTTTATGGTGGAAGTTAGTGCCATACAAAAGCAACACGCATCCTTTCATAACGTGTCTTTCACAGTTCCTGTTCGCAGAGTCAAGATGGTAGTTCGCTTTCGCTTTGAATACATCATCACTGTGCGTCTTTAGAAGCAAACAAAGCTGCTGGCCGAAGCGCTCAGCTTTGAGCCCCCCAGGCACATGTGAAATGGCAGCAGGAAGGTTAGTCACCTGCTGTGCCCTGTGTTAATTTGATATCAGCAACATGTACTTAACTGTAATAGGTTAAAACAAGTGAAATGGCATGAGTGTATAAGACGTGCACAATGATAATTTCTTTACCTTTATGTTTTTTTGCACATTTTAATACCGTATCCATTGCAAATTGCATTCTATTTAAAACAGCTTGAAAGGTAATGCCTGCTTTTACTGAATTTCCTCCTTCTGCGGTTATGGGTCCATATACAACATTTAATTTGGTCTTTGCAATAGAGCATAGGAAACATTTTGAAAACTTGCACGTGCAGCCATGTATAATTTCTGCCTGTGTTTCTTGTTGGAGGAATCTTGTGAGAGATTTTGCAGATAACGTTCCACTCTTTCAGTGGTTCAAAAGAACACCTCCTACATGGATGTTATCTCATGAGCGACTGACTCTTTCTTCCTGCTTGGCTTACATGTTTTGATGATGTTAATTTAAGTGTTGTAACTGACCGTAGAGCACTGCATATTCACTGGATGAAACACTTGTTCGTTGTCCATGGACGTCATGTGCCTTGCTGCTATACTCATGGTCTTGTAGGTTATATGCAGCCGCTTCGCTCTCTGAGGGTTTCTGCTGTTCTTGGCCTCCCATTCAACTCAAGGAAGCGTCCATATGTTAATAATGAACACCCTACTCTCATCATGCTTGAGTGCACAGGCCCTACCCTCAGCTGTCTCCACAGTTTTCTCCTTCAGACAAGCACAACTGCTATTACATTTCTGATTGCTACAATGTGATATTGGTGCCCTGAACAGTTGTCTCATTGGTATCAGCATCTTTACCTTTTATTTCAGGGGTTTTGAGCAGTTCCCAGATATTTTAGTGCTTCCCATTGACAAAAGGCTGTCATTTCTAATATTTCGCTCTTTCAATGCGCTTAATTTTGCTCGTGAGAAAGTGTCACTCATAATTGTTGAATGTCACTCATAATTACACTGAAATTATGAAAATGTCACACATAGCAATCTTAAACCATGGCAGCTATGCAGATAATAACTAGGAGTGGGAAGAGAACTCCGCTCTGCGGAGTTCAGCAAAAGCACTTCGTCAACGACAGAGCGGAGTTTACTGGCGCGGCATGGCAAGTCGGCTTGCAAGTTCTTGCAAAAAGCTTGATGTGGCTTAGGCAACGTGAGAGGGTGGTGGGGAGTTAAAGGCAACCCTTGTTCGACTGGCCGGTGAAGGGGAAGTACAGCCAATGGCCTGCACTGTCACGTTGTCTCGATTGGTGGGTGAAGGTGGAGTAGTGCTGCCAATGGCCTGCACTGTCACATTGTCTCGATTGGTGGGTGAAGGTGGAGTAGTGCTGCCAATGGCCTTCACTGTCACGTTGTCTCCATTGGTGGGTGAAGGTGGAGTAGTGCTGCCAATGGCCTTCACTGTCACGTAGTCTCGGTTGGTGGGTGAAGATGGAGTGCAGCCAATGGCCTGCACTGTCATGTTTTCCCGATTGGGTGGTGAAGAAGGAGTGCAGCCAATGGCCTGCACTGTCGCATTCTTTCGCCATGACATCGGTTGTTACAGAATGCTAGTGAGTAGTAAAGTGCACTAGGTATGTTATAAAATATTACATATCACGGTGTAAATTTGGTCTCACACCGCTGCCTTTTTGAATAACTGTATATACAAAAGTGTTACATGAAACATTTTGTGGAGAAATATTATGCGGTTTGTGTGTGTTTTCCACATAATATTTAATGCCCCCTTTAAGCACACAGCTGCTGTTTTGAACAGCCGTAAACGCAGGAGGTTGCTTATTTTTATTAGGACTCGAAGAAGCGGTTGTGGCTCCCGTGCATAGACGTGCCACTGCTGCTGTGTAATCACCGCCTCTATAAACATGCCAGGCATTAATGAGCATTAAAGCCCCTGGGGCTCCCGTATCATGGCTGTTTGGACAATGTGCAGAAGGAGCTCTGCGTCCTTTACAGTCGAACTCAAGGGCCCTTTGAGGGCTGATCAGAGATAAGGGCAGACTCCCTTTCAATGTTTGATATGCATCGGATGCCACGCCGCTTCGCGCCATCCTACACCTTGTAACATGGCGTCTTGTCTCTTGTGCACTTAAAGTGACGCCATTACTATTGCATTGCTGACCTCCATGTGGTGCCCAGATTCCTGCGTTTGTGCATATGAGCCAGAGAATGAGAAAGATATATTTAGTCACACCTGGGGGTCAGGTGGAGACAGGGTAGGGTGTAAAAAAAGCATTATAGGGGTGGCCGAGCAATACTCTGCCCACCTGCGGAACTCCACGGAAGATGGCAGAGTTTCTCAGTAACTCTGGGAAATTCTGCAGAGTGAAACTCCGCGATTGCGGCCCCCGGGGGAAGTCAGGTTGCAGACCAGTCTTCCCCCGGGGTATTCGCGCAGGACAGGAAGGACACCTGAGGGTAGGGGTTAGAGGGTGGGATTAGGGGTGGGGTCGCTGGGGAGTGGTTATAAGGGCCAGGAAGAGGTTAATCGTCCTCTTCCTGCGCCCGACACCACTGGGGAAGGAAAAGTTTTGACCACCCACCCACCCTACAAGTTCTGAGGGCAAGGTGCTGGGTAGGTATAGTGTGCCAGTTTAGGACGGGTTGTTTTAGGCCATGGTTTAGCAGTATTTTGGAGGGGTGGGGAGTCTCGGACGGGCACACCCACCCCTTCGGGGGGGTGGGGGAGAAGCAGGTGAATGATGGGGGTGCGGGATGCAAAAGTGCGTCGGCGGGAGATTCAAGAGAGGATGTTGAAAGATAAGTGAGGAGGTATGGAGAGTGGAAGAGGCACAGAGTGGATTGAGAAGTGAATGGCAATAGTGAGGGGAGAATGGACGAGGTGAATGAAAGGTTGGTTTTAGGGGACTGTTAATTTTGAATTGATGTTTTGATTAAAGTTTAAGTTACAGCCTGTCCTAATAAATGGCCTTTTACGCTTCTACATCAGTGTGGAGTGTATTTATTGCACGACTCTGCCCAGGCCTAATAATAACTGAAGGGAAGTGTCATTTAAAGAAGAAATGACTTCATTTGTTTAAGCTAGATGAAAAGACTCTTTCTCCAAAACTTTTAAATTTAGAAAGAAGGTTGGAATAGGAGGTAAACCAAAGAGGGACCCATGATGTAGGGATTTTCTCCACCCTCCTTTTAACCATTGCGGAAGCTGTTATTTTTTCAAATTAATGGAACGATTCCTAAGCTTTTTAACAGTCATTCTATCAAAGTTTCCCAGGAGAGTAAGAAAAACATAGAGAAGTGGAAACGCCTCAAAGTCTAAAATTATTTATTTCCAAGGGAATCAAAATGTATTGAAAAAGCTGAAGAAACTAACAAAACATCCACTCCACTCACCTCCCTACAGAGGAGGAGAATCCTTGCTGACACCACCACCCACAGACAGAAATCAGACTAATAGTGCGTGAAAAAAAAAACAGTCCTCCAGGGAAGACACTCATATCCTCCACGGAGCTCTCTCCAATTAGACTTCCTCCAACTCCAACTACAACACCCCTAACCAGCCCGCTGGCTGGGGTAGCTCACTACCCTGCTGCAGCTCCCTAGTGTCAGGCACAATGATGATTCAGCACACCCAAATCCAGAAAACATGGTAGGTGGGTGTATGGGGAGGGCTGCCAGGTTAAGACTACAACAGCAGCCGCACCTAAGCAAAAACAACAATTCACTGTTGTTTCACAGCTTCAATGGTAAAAGAAAATAGACGCTGTGTATGGCAGCATACATAACTCTGGATCTCTGCTTCGGCAGCATCAGGCCTGGTTTTGGAAACCTCCAACATGTCCTCCGCATCACCACATGACAGAAAACTTTGATGCTAGGGCACAATCACAAAAGAACAAAAACTTTTCAAAGCACACTAAAGACAAGAGTTTTTAGACAAAAATAGTCCCTTTTGCTTGACTCGACCCCCTGAACCACAAGCCGAACAAGGGCCACCTTTGCACTAGAGACCCTCTTCTGAACGGCACCTCGTGGGTGGGATGCTAACCTGAGGTGATCGTGCACTCCACGACCACCTGACCATCCCCTGTGATCACCTTTCCTCTTTCTGTCCCACCCGCAAAGTGGCAACTAGGTTTTGCCCCCACCCCACTGCCCCCAGTAAGTTCCCCACAACACAGTCACCAGGGCTGCCAAGGACCTCCGTCTCTGGTGTAAAGTAGTGCTGAGAAGAGGGACAGAAAACTAGAGGGCAGGGCTGACACTGCAGGGACCAGGGAGAGCAAAAGTTCAAACCTGACAGCGAGGCCCCCAAAGGACCAACACCGCTCAGTAGTTGAGGAGAAGGACCAGAGGTTACCCAGAGCAGAGTACGTTGAGAGGGAAAGTGCCAGGGTGAGGAACAGGAGGTGAAGTACAGCAGAACACCTCTGGGGAATGAAACCCAAGGTAGCTCCCACATGCCCGCTGGATCTGAGTCTCTAGAAGACTCTAAGAAACCCTGTGCCAGCAGAGAAAAGAAGAAGTACTGGAATGAGCACTTCCGAGGGGGAAACGTCCTGTAGGACGAAGCCGGAATCACGCTGTGCCTTTACAGTGCCGGCAACAGAACGAATGCGTCTTTACCACGCAATGGTTCTGCACGCAAATCATTACAACAACTTTCCTTAGGGGGGCGCAAGGGTGGAGTGGTGTTGAAATTAAAGTCCAACACCTTCCCTATTGTTGCGCAGACTGGAGTTGGAATAGTAAATTAAGCTATTCCAATATCCAGCGCGCCCCTAAGGCAAGTCGTTAAAATGACTTGCGTACAGAACAAATGCGTGCTAAAGACACATTTGCTCAAATGACGGAGTTCCGAAGGCGTGTGTGAAAAACGCATGCAGAATTCCGTCATACATTGCTTCCAAGGTCCTTTCTTGGTCCACAGTATGCAACGAAATGGAACATGTGTACAGGGAAAGAGCAACTCTTCATCCGCTACGCTACTCGAGAGTACAGAATCAGACGACCAACATCCAGACAGGCTCTTTCGAATTATTGATTGCTTCTGCAGGTTGCTCTACTTAATTTGGTCCAACACTGAGTGTGGGCACTTGTATGTAGCAGTGGATGGTGCTGCTTCGTTATGCATAGGTTACTAAGTTTACATAAACAATGCATTAATAAATGTAGCATACAGCGAGGCCTGGCCTTGTCCTACCATGCCCTTACCAGAGTACCACCTCTAATCTGACTCCAGAGATCAACAGGAGGAATACTCCTTCCACCTGCCCTAGATGGAGCTCAGAACACTTTGCTTTGTAAAGTCCATCTGTACATCCTGAACACAGCAGCAACCAGACTTGTTTCCTTTCCTTTTTCAGAGGGAAGCAGGATTCTGGATCATTCGGGTTCCTTCCCTGGGCTCTGGTACTCCCCGTAACTGAGTGTTAAATAGAGGGAATCATTGATTGCTGTTCTAGCCCACCGCCTGTTTCTGAGAGTCTGACTCGATCAGAGGAATAGGACAGAGATACAACATTATGTCAGTCTTGTGCCACTATACAACTGGTTGTTCAGGTCAGAAGGAGGGTCTATGATCTTTGAGGACCCAAATCAGTTAGAGTTTCTTATGTTGGGTCAGGTGAAATTCTAGCTGTGTTTGTTACTGTTGTAAACACGGTGTGCATGTTTGGATAAACATGCCCACGAACAGCACAGTTTGATTACCAATTAAAGAATGTGCTGATTCTGGACAGGTTTATCCAAGAAAACAATCAGTGCTGTTAAAGGTGAAGAAGTAAACAGTTTCCTGAGTAAGCAAATGATATAAAAAGTAAAAATTGATTCATGTGGTCATAAAAACACAAATTCCATGCCATACTGTGCGTTATTACCTAAAATAGGCCTGCCGAAAAAGCCCTTCCTATGACTCAGCTGGGCTCCTCCTACAATCAGATTCCATGTGCTGCAGTCCATTTGCAAGCTCTATTTCTTTACAAACCCTCATTACACAATCTGTGTTTGCTTAGCAGACTCCTGCAGGGTGAGGCCGCTGCAGAGTTGCACCACGCACAAACAGGATTGCATAGCAAGCTTGGTCCAATTCCACGCTTTGAACCCTAGAAACACTTGTGTCCCTAAGAACCACATCAACAAAATTGTGCCGGACCCAGGTGCCTAATACAAGCAAATATATGTTAGTCCACCACCCAAAAAAATGACCTCAGTGAGTAAGAAAATAGCACAAAAATCTGAAAAAATGCATATCTACATTAAAACCAAACGCATAAATTTAATGACAGCTGGCCACTGTGTGTAAATACTTAAATAGTGGCCTTCCAATCCAGGCGACCAAGGCTTTTGATTCATTCACAAAAGGGACAGTATGCTGTACCAACGGTAGGGACTCTTAAGAAAAAATGTAAGTACCATTTGGCTGCGCCGCACTGAGTCATTTTCAAAGCACAGGGATGCAACATATTTACAACAATATGTCGCATCTCTGTGCTTCCCCCTGCACTGGCGCACAAACTGCTGCCATGCGCCGGCGCAGGCACCCTTGCACCATGGTGCAAGTATGCCTGCGTCATGGGGAGATTGTTTTTGTTCAGGAAGGGGCACCTTCCTGCACAAAAACAATCTGAAATGCCATTTTTCAACTTCTATGTGTGCTGCATTAGCACACATAGAAGTTGAAAAACGTAATTGTTTCAATGATTGTATATGTGCAGGAAGGGAACCATTCCTGTACATAAACAATCATTAGAGGTGATTTCCTCTTTCTATGTGTGCTGCAGAGTGCAGCACGCATAGAAAGAGGAAAAGAAAACGAGGAGAAATGAATATATTTCTCCTCGTTGCGCCTCGTAGCATTCACATGCATTTCCAGATTCACGATTCCTCGTAAATCTGGAAATGTGTCTGGTTCCATGGGTGTTGCGTGGGAACACACACAGCAACACCCATGGAACACCCCTTTCACGTAAAGTGCTGCGTGCAAAGGGGCCATATTTACAAGGACAGGAAAAGTCACGCAGGGTGGCTTTTCCTTTCCTTGTAAATATGGAGCAGTAAAATGCGCCAACGGTATGTCATAAAAAGTGATGCACCGGTGGCGCAAGGGGCTTTTAAATCTGCCCCAAAGAGTTGTAGAAGTGCCCCTTGTCAAAGCAAGAATAATATAGTGATACACATGCACCATATTAATGTGTTCAATTTTTCCCCATTTGCTGGCCACACTTAGAAAGGCAGTTTCAATTGACACATAAGGGAATTTGTGCAAGTTCAAAGATTCATGCTGGGTATCAAATTTAGATTAAAGATGACTTTTTGTTTTCTATTATCGGGTTTCCTAGTGTATCTCCTAACCTAAGAGGCCTATTCACAAAAGATTTATGGAGGAAGTGTAGTAGTCCTGCTGTGGTATTGTTTTACTAACTCATGCGTTTGTGAATCGGACCCAAAATATCTAAATTGGAATAAAATTGGATAAATTGTGCAATATCCATATTCAATTAGGATAAACAGAAAGGACTGTGACCTTTTAGCAATTTTACTGATAAGCAATGAGATGTTTAACAAAGGCATGTACTACTGCATAAAACCATACTCTTGTAGTTCCATTTACCATTCTCAAAAATGCTATTGTGAATTGGTCTCTAAATCTTTATAAAAAGGTTTAATTGTGAAAGGAGTCTAATACTCTTCTGTAAGTTTTACTCCTCTTCAATGTGCCCTTCATCAATGACCAGCAGGGAAGCAGGTTAACAGCAAACTGGCACATCTTCAAATTATATATTCCTCAGGCATGCTATAATGTAATCCTTCAATACACAAGATGTATATTCCAAGGACATACCAAATGGGAACACAACAAATCTTCCCCCTTATACCAACATCACACATGAACATGTGGAAGAGATAACACATATGCAACTTATAAAAACACAACCAAAACATTACCTATAACTAGACTTGTTATAAGTAAGCAAGGTAAAAAATATAAATAATGCACTTCATGTGAATAAACAAAAGATTCATAAATAAGCAATTTTCATGTGTGTATGCAGAGATTTATTTGACCTTATAATCCCGCAACTTAACAGGCACAGTTTGTTTTCTTGATGATCTTCTAAGAACATTTCCCTGTGATTCTTACACACTCGGAACATCCTCTGTTTGGACAATCCGACCCACAGATATTTTCTCTTAATTTCGACACTTGCCATTGTCTACGGTCATGGAATGCATTCCTACCTTTCCTACCCTTAGGGCTAGAAAAAGGACTCCTTACTTTACCAGAACAAACCCTCTTGACCCAGACCATATCTTCTTCCTTCACCATCAATTTTCTAGAAGCACTCCACACATACTTGTCTTGAGCGGCCTTCCTCCTCTCACTCACACCATCCAGGGTCTCCTTAGAAGGCATCTCCTTCTGCATGCAAATGCGGTTCAGTTTTGACCCCGGAACTCTTGATAAAAAGTGACACTTTGGTTTCTGAGTTAGGAGTAGTGCGGATTGCCCACAACAATTTTCTCACCTCCAACATCCAGTCAAAACCATTTACTAAGAACAATCGTATGTTTTCCTAAATTACTGTGTTGCAACACGCCACCAGACCATTGCTCCTCGGGTGATATAATGACAGTGTGATGTACCTAATCACAAGCCCTTTAAGGAATACTTCATCCTCCAGGGAGACAAGTTGTGGCCCATTATCGGAGATGATTTCATCTGGCACACCTTCTCTCAAAAATGACTTTTCCAACATACTCTTCACTGCGCACAATGTGATGTTATTCACAAATGCAACTTCCGGCCTTCTAGAATGATAGTCAATCACCACAATGCCATACTTGACCTGACTGTTCCCTACACCTATTGGACCAATTAGATCTATGGCCAACTTGGATCATGCTTTCTCAGGCACAGGGACAGCACTCACACCACTAGGAATTGTCACCTGTGTTTTATCACAATACACACATTTCCTGATGGCAAAGCCACCACTTTGAACTTCAAATCCTGAGGAACAACTAGAACAGGGGTATCCAACCTTTTCTGTAATAGGAGCTACTTATGTTCACTGCAAATCGTCTTGAGCTACTAATATTATTAGTGTTATAATAGTTAGCATGTCAGACAAGAGTACACCAGTGGCCACCCTACACACAGTTACCAGCAGTAATCATGCCAGCAGTAATGTATATAAAGGTTTAACCAATTTGGAATACCTTATGTGGGTAATACATAACAGCCATTTCTGCAGTCTCCCTGGCACCAAGGTTATAGTGTTAGTGTCAAGTCTCCCCAAAGCCACTTGATTTATGACTCAAATACCACCTTTAAATATATTTTGGAAATTTCACCAAACATCTGCTCATGAGTTCTGATTATCATGTCAAATACACACTTTTCAATTTTGGTATGCATATATTGATTCAGCCAAGCAAATGTATTAATCTGGACTGCACACAAGAGAACTACTTACAGATAGATGGAGAGCTACCAGTAGCTCACAAGCTACTTGTTGGAGAAGCCTGAACTAGAAAGTCTGTCCTGTACAAAAACCCCTTACCTACTGAAAGCTCAGGGCCAATACGTCTATTTACAACCAACATGGCATCTGACTTTTTGCCACTTGGCCATCCGTTCCTAACATAAGCCATTACTTGCTTTAAAGTACTGTCCTGCTGTAAGGCGTCCATCCATTCCTGCTCAATGGTAGCCTCTTTGATCACATTTGACAATTCATTGACCACAATTTCATCATCATCCTTCCAGGATGTTTCAAACTTCTGACTCTCAACTTGTAAGGGTAATCTCGAAAGGCAGTCGGCCATCACATTTTTAACACCAGGAATATACACCATCCGATAACAGTAATCCTGTAACCTGTATTGCCATTTAGCAATTCTCTGTGAGGATCTACCCACTCCTATTGTAGTACATAGATCAACCAACGGTTTGTGGTCCACTCGTACTTCAAATTCTGATCCCCACAAATAAGACAGAAATGATCTACGCCCAACCAGCATGCAAGCGCCCTGTGCTCTACCACAGAATAAGATACTTCAGCACCCGTTAAAGTCCGGCTGGCGAAAGCAACAACTTCATCCTTTCAATTTCTTCTCTGCATTAGGACTGCCCCCAACCCATTAAGCAGGATGGCTTTAGCCACCACACTCTTGATGTCCTCAAACTCACGATTACACTCTTAATCGCATACATACTTTTCACCTTTCCTGAGAGGAGCACACAAAGCATGTGTTCTCTCTGCACGTCTTTCAATAAATCACGAATAGAAGTTCACAAGGCCCATAAAGGATGGCAATTGGTCCTTGCCTTCTAGAACAGGAGCTTCAACAATGGACTTCATCAAATTCTCCTTTGGTTCCACTCCTTGCATGGACAACTTGTGCCTTAAATACTCCACACTTTCCACTTCAAATGAGCATTTTTGTGCCTTCAGGGTAACATCCTTCTTTTACAAAATGGTTAATAACTGAGCCAGTTTCCTGTCATGCTCAGTTTTGTTCTCCGCATACACCAACAGAACATCATGGAAACAGGTAACTCCCCCCACTCCTCTAAACAATTCTCCATTAAGCGCTGAAAAACAGCAGAAGTGGAGGCCAACCCAAATAGCATCCTCTTGAATTGGAAGGCCCCTTCAGGAGTGATAAAGGTATGGGTGAATGGCGAACTCAACTCCGCCAGCGGAGTTTGCAGAGTTTTGCCAACTCCGCGCTCCACTGGGAATGCGGAGTTCAGCAAAACCTCTGATTCCCCTAGGAGGCCTCCGCGGCTTACCTGGTGCTTTCTCCGCCGTGCCCGGGCTGTCCTCCTCCTGAGCCCCCGCTGTCTCCTCTCCTCATCAGTGCAAAACCCCTACACTGTACGTCTTGGGAGGACTGCGCAGTCCTCCCAAGACGTACAGCATAGGGGTTTGCACCGACGAGGAGAGGAGACAGCCAGGAGGAGGAGGACAGCCCGGGTACGGTAGAGAATGCACCAGGTAAGCCAAGCAGGTGGCAGTCTGGGGGTCAGGAACCCTCCAGTTCTGCTGCCTGCATGCAGGTTAGAGCGGAGCGGAACTCCACTGGGTTTTTAGGTAACTCCGTGGAATTCTGCGTAGTGGCACTCCACCAAGTCCGCCCACCCTTACCTAAAGGAAGTTAAATGTTGAGAGTTCTGATCCAAGACGGGAAACAGATGCCATATCAAAAGTAGAAAAGATTTTGGCTCCTTTTACGAAGGAAAGCATTTGAGTGATATTGGGTAAGTGATGTTGGTCAACCCAAATTCTGGAGTTAAGATCTCTCAAATCTACACACAGATGCAAACTGCTCTTGGGTTTGCGAGCCAACACAACGGGAGACAACCACTCCAAACCCTCAATGGCCTCAATTATGTCCTGTGTGCACAATTTTTCCAACTCTTCAATTCTGGTATAACCACCAATGGAACCCTTTTAAGTTTGTGCACTACAGGTTTTACTTGTCCTTGAGTTGTATCTTATGTCTAAATTCCTCAAACTTTCCTAACTTGTCTGTGAACACTTTACGGAATCTCTCTTCCCATTCACACTCTTCCAGAGCCCACAGAGTCATACACTCCTTCTTCAAAAACACCTGTTCAGATTTATTGGGATCCAAAATCATTTCCAAATTTTGTTGTTCTAACCAACCCAGAAAGATGACCCATACTTAGCTACGTACACAGTGGCATGGGTGTGTTTCCTTTTGAAAGATACCATTGTATCAAACTCCCGCACTACCTGTATGAGCGTTCCACCATAAGCTACTGGTTTAATGGCAGATATTCTGAAAACAACATTCTTGTTCTGAAAGTTTTTTCAAACCACTTCTCCAATCAGCCTAAAAAGGTGAACTTGAGTCAGTTTCACACACACACACTTCCAACATCCACCTGACAATAAGGTCTCCTGACCACAGGAGATCTGCGGAGACATTCTGAATCTGTTCTTTGACATACAAAATTAAACTTTCATCACTTGACTCAGAGGATCTAGAATCATTCACAGTACTAACAAATTGTTCTTTCTCCTTTACCTTCTTCTTCCCTTTAGACTTACATACATTTGCTAAATGTCCCTTTTTCTTACAAATAGCACACGCTTTGCCAATAGCCGGAAAAAGATACATTTCCCAAATGATTGGTACTCCCACACCTGTAGGATTTAAAATTCTTAGACTTGACTTTACTCTTCTTACTGTGTTTGGTTCTCAACTCGCCCACTATTTATTTAGATGATTGGAATACCGACATTTGCGTCACATAGGTTGCTGTGCTTTGAATGCCTGCAACTAAATCTATAGCCTTGTTCAAAGTTAAATTAGGAGTGTTCAGCAAAACTTCTTGAACCTTCCTGCTATTAGTATGCCCCACTACTTGATAAATGTGTCTTCAAAGTCTTCATACTCAAATGTCGATGCTAAGGTTCTTAGAGCACCTACATATCTTTCTACTGTTTTCCCATGCAATTGGTGTTGTCTGTAGAATATATGCCTTTTCACAACCACATTTTTATGGGGTTTAAACTCCACATCCAACATTTTAAGCGCAGATGCATATACATCTTCCACACCTCCATCACCCATTACAGTCTGAGATGGAAGATGCTTTAATATCTTTCTACCTTCCGGACCCAAACAATGTTTCAATAATGCAAACTTCTTTTTATGAGTAAAATCATCAATAACTTCCAAGTATGGCTCAAACGCCCATCTTCCATTATTCCAAATCTACGTAAGGATTTCCAAAACTAGGAAGAAATGAAGGTGGAGGAATTATACTTTGCTGCATATTCCACTCAGAAATGCTGTAAACCTGCCCAAACGATATAAGTATTATAAGTATTATTTTAACAATCACCTTAACATAACATATAAAGCTTTGAATGTACCATACTGGTGAGGTTGTTGTAATATTATAGTTCAGTAGAGCGCAAAACACAGTGGCTCTGTCCACATGCCACTATGCTATATATTATAGTGCCAAAAGTATATGAGCAAACCTGGATGACAGTACCTGGATGGCACAGACGGTTATGGTGTGTGCATCATTGAGTGCACAGCAACTATGCTGTAAAGGAAAGGCCAAAAGGACCTGAGCAAGAGTCCTGCTCCTGGATGACCAGAATGCTATGGTGGGCCCATCACTGAGTGGACAGCAACAATGCTGTAAGAGAAACTTGCTACCTTCAATAGGTATAGAACATGTGCCTTTTAAAACTAATCTGCACATCAAGGTGTGTGCATCACCGGGCGCACAAAGGCACTTACAGTCAGGATATTGTGAGTTAAAGTGTGCACGTTACTGAACGCAAGCTGCACCTTTCCTTAAGGCGGTCGCTGCGAATGATGATATCGGGAACCAGACGCTCCCAACAAAGCTACCCAAGGTTCACATATTGGGGTCCCCTTGTCCTAAAAAAACGCGGGCCCAAGATGGCCTCCGCAGTGATGTGAGCACGTCAAAATGCACATAGCAAGTGCTGAAATGCTTGCTGTCTGGAGTCACCGTACACTCAAGATGGCCACACTGTGATGTGTCATGCTGCATTTAGCTGGCACTGAACCGCTTACCGTCTGGAGTAGCCATACACTCAATATAGCCCCAGCTGTGACGTGTCACTGTGAGGCACCACTGACATGTAGTGTGCGCTGCGCTTTGCCCAAACAGGCCCACTCTCGAACAACCTGAATTTGGCAGCAGATGTCTCCTAGGCATAGACCCAACAAGTCTCTCAAATATGGTGACCGCACAGCAACGATGATTGCTCGAGTGAGAGAAATGTCACAAGAGAATGCCAAAAATGCACCAAAGGTCCTCATGTGTCCTGCACACTGACAGCCCTGCTGGTCAACTCATTGCCAGTGAAAGGAGTCTAATTTGCTTTTGAAAGTTTTACTTCGTTTTATTGTGCTCCTTCTTCTATGTTCAAGTTAACATCAGACTGGCACATCTTCAAATGATACATTCCACCGCCACACTATGATGTAATCCGTCCATACACAAGTTGTTCATTCCAAGTACATTCCAAATGAGAACCCAACACATTGTTCATGGAACATGGCTTCATTTACATATATAAAGAGAGATTTTAATCAAACTGTATCTTTGTAGCTGGCTTCTGAGAAGGTGCTAGAATTTCTTTAATACAGATGGCTTGTTAAATCCTCAATAAATCAAATCTCTTCCTCTGTGTCCAGTTTACAAAATTCTCCTAACCACTCTAAATACTCCCTTTTGGAAAATCAAGCTTAGAATAATTGTAATGCCCCATCAAACGCCCAGCATTGAACAAGATTATTAAATAGCTATACTTCTAGAGTAGGCACTGTTTTGGATATCAAAAAGTAGGCAGTATCATCTTTGGTTTCACTCAAGCTTCAGTTTTAACATGAACCTTGCTGGGTTCTAAATTAAAATCTCAAACAGATTAATCTTACATCTTGAGAATCGCAGTCCTGCGGGCTTGGATTGTGCTTCTTTATCGATTGTTTTGCAATGTGCTCTTTATTTTCTGTGATGCTTCTTAGGGCCTGGAAGGAAAAAAAAGTCAAGATAGTTAAAAAACTGTTTTCAATAATTCCGGAAATATATATTGACAAAAAAACAATAGTTTAACAAATAACTGAAAGTCAAAGAGATCAATAACTTTTCAACCTCTCGAATCCCATGCTACATCTTTAGAGGTGCTAACATATTGGGGGCAGAATCCATAAATCAATCAATCAATCAGGATTTATAGAGCACGCTAATCACCTAATAAGGTAGGCAGGCTCATTGGAACAGCCAGGCATCGGATGCCATGCCACAAGGCCACATTAATTCATAGCCCTATTCATTTTCAAACAAAACTTGTAAGTCAGACTAGCTATCTTTTCACCTTAGCTATGGTTTGAAAAAACTAAGAAGTTAAGCTGTTTTCCAGATTATTCATCTGTATGTAAATTAATTGGCAATCATGATGTTCAAATGAAGAGCATGTTGTTTATTCCACAAAAAGTAATGGCTTTAATGTAGCTGTTAAAAATATTTTGATATGTTGGGAATTGGAAAAGCCAGTGAAAAATGCAGAGCCCAAACAAACCGAACAAAGACTAAAAAGTTAATAAATGTTTTCTATTGGTTAGGAACGAGGATTCGGAAAGTTGATAAAAGGCATGTGAAGATGTGTAAAAACATTTAACCAGTACCTTAATTAGAGGCATTCACTCATAACAGTAGTAAGGAAATGCCTCTTTTTATGATTAAGTCGTATTTATTGGAAGGAGGTCAAGGTGAAAGTACACAGCTTGCCTCTTTTTGAATGATCATAGGCACATTTTGGGACTGATGCTGCTGGTTTTTCAACTTTGCAAGTGCACTGAGGTCTGCCAAATGGGCCTCAGTGCCAGCGCTCTGAAACTAGAAAATAGTGGTTCTTAACCTGTGGTCTCATCAGGGGTTCACCGCCTGCTCAGGGGTTTAAATATATCAACAGATTGATAAAGTTAATATGAATAACAAAGCAAACTGTACCTTTGAAAATGTTAAAATGTTCCTTAAATGTGAATGAGTTTTAAATTGGAGGTAAAGATTTAAGTTGGTATTCTTAAATTAACTTGTGGGAGAGTGCAAGGGTATCAACCAGAATATAAATATAGTACGAACGATGGGTGGCCTCAATTGAATTAAAAAAAGCTTTAACCTTCCTATTAACATTAAAAATGTTGATATTTTTTGATATGTTTTAGTGAATACAATAAAATATTGCATAATTTGTGTACTTGTTTTAGGAATTATTGTTTATTTATTTTTGTGCTTTGCTTTGGGGTTCAAATCACTGAAATTGCTTAGGCCGAGGACTCAGTGGGGGTCACCAGATTCCAGTTATGATTAAGTGGGGGACCTCAGAAGTCTAAAGGTTAAGAACCATTGCTCTTTAAGGTATATGTCTAGCTCACCCACAATTGGCATAAGTTAACATACTTATAAGTCCTTGGTATATGGTATCACGGGCAAACAGGGCCAGTAAAAGAAAGTGTCTCTCATGGACTGCAGCACTTATTGTGCCACCACCAGAATGACAAAGCAAAACAAGATTCCCTGCCTGCCATTTCCTGCTGGCAGAGCAGTCTTTAACTGCTGACTCAACTTTGCCATTTAAAGTAATGGCAAAGCCCGGACCATCCTTCTTAATATCTGCAGAACACACCCAACGCAAGCCTACTGAGGCCTGAAGGCAGACTATCTCATATTAAACTGATGGACATGTGGTTTAGTAGCTTTGCATGTCCTGGCAGAAATGTTGACGTTTGTACTGTGGAAGGGCTATTAGCCTCATTGGTGTGTAGAGTTACACCCTGACAATTCAGCAGTGATAACCTCTGAATGGGACTACTTCATACTGATACTTCAAGGTATCAAAAGAATCGTTGCATTAAGCAAAACTTTAATCTATAGTAACACTTGCTCAAGTGGCAACCTTAGAAAGGTGCCACTTTGTTACCGAAAGTTTCCAGTGACCCTTCCCAGTTGCACACACGTGCTGTCCTCAAGAAAGACTTTTGCCCTCCTGGGAAGAGGTATGAATGACTCTCAGGAAGGAAAACAAAAGGCCTGCCAGGGGTTTGACCTCTTCCTGGCAGGAAAGCCAAACAGGGTGTAAGCCCAAACTTCGAGCGTCTAATGGGAAGCCACCTTTGAAGGACAAATGGTAGTCACACCCAAGAAGGGCTGCTCTATTGTTTTAGCAGACAGGCAGGCATCATGGATAGTAAGAGAGAAGTTGTTGCCAAACCATTTCTTCTGTGGGCCTGTAGCCCCTACATAGCCAAACCTCTAGGATGGACTAGGGAGCTACACACACAAAGAGAAGGGATCTGCCATGTTGGGAGTGGGTAGAATGGTGCATACTGTGATGGCTAGATGCCACACTTTGCAGGAAGTTGTCACTAGGTGGGAAGGCACTTGGTAGCCTATTGGCTAGTGGTTGCTACAGCCACTGAGAGCAATAGACGGTTATACAAGTGGCACCCCTGTCACCCAGATCAGGTCAGCCGACAAAGACTGCCCTGCTGTTCCCTGGGCCCTGCAAAAAGAGGCTTCCACAAAGACTGGACTGCACCTGCTGCACCTTGGGCTAGCAAAGATTGGACTGTGCCTGTTGTGTTCTGCTCGAAGAAAAGTCTTCCCCGACCCCCGACAGAGAAGGTGACTCCTGTGTCAGTTGGATGACTCCCTGTTAAAGCCACAGTGGCATAACAGCTGAAGAAGCCTGCCTTGGTGAGTTGGTAGCCAAGAATGACCACTGAAGTGCATCCTGGGACCCTCAAAAGTTGCACCTGAGTCTGATGGAACCAGGAGAATCATCAGGGAACAGTTTGTTTGCCCATCAAGGAAGTTACTGCCAGTTGGGTGAAACACTGGTTTCGCTGTAAATGGAGACCAGTAGACCAGTGACAACTATTTTTTTGATGGCCTTCACCCAGACCTCGATGGATATGGCCCCCTAAACCAATGTCACCCCACTGTGTTCATGCACTGAGAGGATCAAAGGAAGACCCCCAATACCAGCTCAGCATCCTCAGCATCCTTGAGCACCCTAAGCATCCTGCATCCATTACTTCAGGACCACTCAATTGATTGCTGTGGTAGTTCACCCATTGATCCTGGACCTGGACTGGTGACTGCTTTAACTGAGAGGTAACTGTTCACCTGGAACTTATTGGTCCCTGTGGCTGGCGCCATGCTGGTCACCACAAGAGTGCCCTTATAACCATTTTTAAGTTATTTGCTGTGGCTAACCCTAAACTGTGAGTTGCAGTTACAACGATTTATTGCTCTAAGTGAAAGGCTGAAATGTATTGTGTCTCCGGTGGATGTTTGTCATTGAGGTGTACATTTAAAGATAAAAAACAACCTATTTTCATAAATTGGTGTTGGATTTTCATTGTGGTGCATTTTCTGCTCTTTGAACTGTTTTGGTACTTCCAAACGCTTTATACATGTTCCTTCGATAAAGCCTGGCTTCTGTGAGCCACACCTACCAAGGACCGAGTGAAAGTTTTGCAAACTGATTGCACCCAATAGCGAATTGTGACTTCATTACACTGTGAAGTTGTGAAACTACACCATATAATAAACCACTTTCTTCACAACAGTTTAGTCTGTTTCCTATCTGGAAATAATTCTGTAGTGTTTTACTGCTTTCCACAGCAAGATATCTGCAAGCAAACAGACTGGTAACATTTTAATAGAGTGTTCCACTTGTTTTGCAAAATATTCAGCAATCTGAGATTTGCTATTCCTAATCACAGGTGTTATTTTATTTTTTAATCCACACCCTGAAGACAGGACCCTGACTAATCTAACCATTAAAATCCTTTTTGACATGCCCTTCTGATTGTACATAAACTTCCTTTCACATCCTTTGCAAACTACATGAATACACACCCAAAAAATTAAAGTCAATTAAAGAGTGAGAGATTTGAGGAGAATGACAGTGCCACACAAATCTCAAAGTGTAGACGATGACTGCTAGGTAACTTTAATATTACCATCTTCATCCCATTCCATTTTATAAACCTTACTATATAAAGTAGTGCGAGGCAAAGGCAGTTGGATCTGAGCTAGTAAAAATAGTGCCATACAGCACAAATACCAAATTTGTGACCCTACTTTAATAAACTACATACTTAAGAACTGCCACTCTGCAGTACAATACCATTGTCTGACTCTTCAATGAACACTGGGACATGTGGCAACTTGGCAAATGGCTAGGTATTCACCTCAAAATGTAGAGGCAGCAGCACATGTGGAATATGCCTGAACAACAACTGGAATACATGATCTGGAGTTACCATGGAAGTTCACATTCACCTCATTGGCACAACACCAAAGAGGGCATAAATAAAGATGGTCAAATTTCTAAAGCAATAGTCATTGTATTGCATTTATATACTCCTTGTGGAATCCATCCCCCCCCCCAATTCCTTCCCTATCTGGTTTGCTGGTCTTATGACTCTGTGCACCTTACCCATGCTACACAGGAGTAAAGTGCAAAAAGAACAATTGATGGACAGAATGCAGAACAATGTCATACATTCACCCAAGTACAGAGATCTAGGCCTAAATCCATCGTTTTTTTTCTCCCCATGCCAATCCAGTTTGAACCCACCATATGCAAATCAGTCTTGACCCTGCGCCCACTGGGAACAGTCCAGCCCGAACTGCCAGGCCAGGTCCTCCCTGGACTGGAAACAAGCATCCTAGGACCAGTTTCGGGGTTTCACCCCTCATCAGCCAGGATAGCTTGACTCCAGTGGCATGGAGAGCACGGGACCCACGTCTGGGCATACCCGTCCCACTCGGGGTGACTAATGCAAAAAAAAACAATTGATGGACAGGTCTTGGAATACCACTTCCATTTACTCTCAATAGTGCTTAGCGCTTTCTGGCACATTTTTATTGCTAAAAAATGTATATCTCCTGTTGCCCTTTCAGATTTTTGGTGTAATTTTGTTAATTAAAATTTACTCTATTATTCTAATTTGGGTTAGGCATTTTCAATTTTCGGTGTTTTGACCTTTCCCTAAGTTAAGCATGTCTGCTCTGTGTAATAAATATAAGGGGGTTGAGCTCGAGTTTAGTGACTATGGGGTTCACCATGACCAGCTAGTGTTATTATTCATTGAGAGAGGCAATTGTCCACCCCCAAAACAAAATAATTCACTTTCTTGCAGCGCTTGCTACGCCTGATGAGGCATTAAAGTGCATTTCACTTGGCAGCAAGCTACTCCAGAACCCACAATTAAATGGATATTGGTTATTGTTGGATCATTGGGGTTAGTTATATGCTCTGAAGGAGACAATTCCATGCATTTAATCCAGTGTCTTTGTGGTGGATTAAATGAGTAGGAGTTAGGTGTGATCATTAGGGGGTGGTTTGTGAGTTGTGCAGATAGTTGGTGGGATAGTAGAAAAGCTAAAGGAGATTAGGTATTGTTAGGTTGCTAGGTATGACTTTCAAATGAGAACATGTTATGATATTTGAGATGAGGTATGGTAAATTTGCAGGAATACAATAATAGAGATTGATGCAAAAATGCCCTGGGGGTGGCGGTCCCCAGGGCCATCTATGGCTCCAGGAGGAGGGTAGCACGGCCCCCCTCCATATTCCAATTTGCCCCGGGGAGGTGGTGGTCACCGGGGTTGCGAAGGAGGCAGCGGAGACTGACATCCCCCTCAAAAAAGTCCCAGTGAGGTGGCGGTCCCCCCCATGCAGTGGGGGAGGCCGTACAGACCTCCCCCACATTTATTTAAAAAAAGAAGTGCCGGGGAGGTGGTGGTCCGTGGGTCATCAGTAAGGCCCAGTAGGGGGGGGGCGTGCACCACCCCTCCATTGTCACAATGCCCACGGGACCTGGCCTATCCGGGGCCAATGAAACACGGGAGCCAGCGCTTTGGTTTTTAAAAAAGTTTCGGGGGGGATCCGCAAATTCTGCCAAACGTTACAAAAATAGATCTTTTTTTTAGCCCTGCTGGGTCACTTTGGGTCTTAGGGTGCTTCTACCCTGCACCCTTTTCTTTTTTTAATGTTTTTTCTGCGACTCGGTTCAACCGAGTCACAAGATGGCTGCCAACTGTTTCTGGTTTGAAGTGTTGGCAACCAATCAGATCTCAGCACAAGATCGGGAGGGGTGCGGATCCTTTGCATCCCTATATATACAACTCGAAACTTCTTTAAATAACTCCAAAACAACTGATTGGATTTATACCGATTCACAAAAAGGTCGCTTTCTGGACCAACAGCTACCTTTCTGCCAAATGTTGTGTAATTCCGTTCAGCAGTTTAGACTGTAGCCTTGTTTAAAATTTCCTATGGAAATTAACATAGGGGAAACATGTTTTTGGACCCCCTTTTTTTCAGACCCAGCTTGACGGATCACCCCAGAATTTATAACACAGCAGCTGAAGTAAGGGTTAAACTAGTTTGAAAAAATTTGCGAGGATTCCTCAAACAACGCTAAAGTTATTCGCAAATCAAAAATGTTCTTCCTATGGAAACGACATCTTAACTATAACTACCTACTGGTGACTGGCAGTAGGTCATATATACATTCCTCCTTTTCTGCCCAACTCCGCTGCCGCTCCTCTTGTCATGGAGGGTGCTGTGATTCCTGGGGGCAGATTCCCATGGAACATGCGTTTCTCTCCAAAATTATCGCACACTCACGGACATTTTTTAAAATATTTGTAATGAGCCAGTGCATGTAATATATCTCCAACACACGTGTTTCGGCTTTCAGCCTTTATCAATGTCGGCTAACACTTCGTTTACAACGTATTTAATGTCAAAACATATATTTTCATTGGTCAGCTGCGACAATCATGGAAACAGTGAAAGGACTTTAAACACATACACTCTGTAAATACGGCGGCTATTTTGGATGGTTTGGAAATATTAAAAATTCATATTTCCAACCTTTATACTTCATTTAGATTGGATAGGAGGCAATGTAATAATCAAATCTCATAATTCATTTTTACATTCTTCAAATACAATTACCCCTCAATATCTAGCAGTTCTGCATGCCTAAACATCATCCAACATGTATATTGTGTCTCTTCATTCATTGTGAATACTGATAGGCAATTAATTTGAGGCAGTTATATTTTAATCAATTAAGCCCTGAATGGGCAAATCTCCAAATTCTTGAGAGGCACCTCAATTATCCAATATGCCTCTTCCTCTCCTTTCTGCAGCTATAATCATACTTATATGTCCTTAAGTAATAGTATTTGCCATTACGCCCTGAATGGGCAGCCAACCATTAATTGCCTACTAATATCTATTGGTGGCATACCAGATATCAATGCCGCAAACTTATGTTTTGGACCTATTCCTGTTTTAAAATTTCCTTTCATTAATCATTCCATTAGCCTATATGGATCCACATCTCTTCAACACTGTTAAGGCATCTTGGGCTCTTTGTCTGTATTTCAATTATATATTTTGATTTGAGTTGTCTTAGTTTGCGAACCCTGTCTTCTCCCCTCTCATCATTTGGAACTTATCTACAACAAAGAACCGCAAGAGGTTTCTATTCCCCTGAGGGTGTGTCTGAAGTGTCTTGACACAGGATATGTTGTGTCAGCATTTGTTATTGCACGCATATGTTCTAAGACTCTTTTCTTGGCGGTGTGTACAGTACTCCCTATGTATTTCCTCTGGCATGGACATATTAGACAATATACTGCAAAACTGGATTTACAGTTCAACAATTTTGTAATGGGCTTGTTTCTCTACTACCAGATGAGAGTACAAGGCACATTCCACCATTTTAGAAGTTCCTGTCTTCTGCCAATGTTGTTTTAAATTCCTAATTCCCTTTGTTTCTCGCTACTGCTTTTTCACGCCAACCAACTGCTCAAATATTCTCTGAATGTAAACTCATGCGAGTGCTTTATTTTTGCAGCTCTGCATGTTTGTCTGTCATTCCTTCTTTCTTTCTTTTGTTGGTTCTTTCTTTATTTCTTTTTTCTTTGCTCTTTATTGTTTTCTTTCTTTCCTTTCCTACTTTTTCCTTTCTTTCTTTTTTATATTGTGTCTTTCTTTCTTCCCTTCTTCTTTATTACCTCCCTCTTTTTCTTTCTTTCCTTTGTTCCTTTGTTCCTTCTTTCTTTCTTTCCTTTTTATTTCTTATCTTCCACTTCCTTCCTTTCCCTTTATTTCTTTCTCATTTTCTTTCTTTCCTTCTTCTCTTTTTCTTTCCTATATCTTTTCTTCTTTCCTCGGTTTTTCCTACGTTTTTCCCCCTTTCTTTCTTGCCTTCCTCATTCTTTCTTTTCTTCTTTCTTTCTTGCCTTCCTCTTTCCTTCCTTCCTTCGTTCCTTTCTTTGTTTCTTTGTTTCTTTCTTCCTTTGTTTTTATCTTTGTTCCTTCTTTCTTTCTCTCTTTTTTTCTTTCTCAATGGCAATTGGCTAGCATTCAATGCCAAAAAGACTGGATTTTATAAGTCTGTGTCAGCAAAGACCATTTGATGATACTAATATTATGTGTATTACATAATTACCTATAAGGAATTTCAGCCAGGCTGTGTCCATTAATCTGTGGTTTTGTCTTTCACGTTTTCCTTTCACCCACTCCAGCATGCATCAAGGGGAAATGTGTCAGCACATTTCAGCCATTGAGTTACTGGATTGCTGTCCTTTCACAAGGTGAACATAAACACACAAAGTATTTCACTTGGCAATGAGTGCTTTTTTGAGCCCACAACAACATTTTTGCCTTTATCCACTATTTTGTTTAGATTAATGATGGCACAGCAGCTTCCCGAACAGTAAATATTTTGCAAAAACAATGACAACACAAAACAAGAATTACCAAAAGACTGGCAGCAAACACATGACCAATTGACTTTGTTAATGCTTGTTTAAAAAAAAAAAACCTTCCAGGCAGAAAATGTGAATTCAAGGTTGGAGGTGAACTGACATTCAATGTCATTAGTTTTACTCCCTCAGCACTAGACGCTGCATTTTTGCTGCCACCATCTGAGCTGGACTCCACCTCCAACCCAGCCAAGCTCACTTCATGAGCTGCACACATTTCCTTTTCAGCTAAGGCTCGCTCTATCTCCTCGCATCTCAGTACAGCGGTCTCAGCCTCTGGTCACGTGCGCGGATCTGATTTCTTTCCTCATGAGCCAATCTTCCCCACAATGTTCCCTTCTCAGAGTTACCGCCCTCTGGATATTCTGGCTGGGGATCCTCCCCCTCAGATTCTTCCTCAAAGTCATCTGACAGCTTTTCTTCCCAGCATGGTACTTCAGAGCTATGCAGGGCTGCCTCAAGATCCTGCATTTTGAATCTCCTCTTCACAGGTAGCCCCCCTCTCTTTGCAAAAGACTTTTAGTTCCCGCATCGTGTAGATGTACTGGTGCCAAAAATTGATTTCCATTTTGACAAGGCCTCACAGGTGCAACAACTAATCAGAGTTCCAGCTATCAATAACAAGATGCAGAAGGGAAACAGGAAAAAACATTATGTGGTTGCGTAGTGGTCTGCACTAAACTAGTGATGTACACCAATCACTGTGGGTCACATACAAATACAAGTTCAAATCCCACCACTGCCATCAATGTTAGAAATGGGGTCTCTAGTTGGTAGAGGTAGGTACCTTTGTCCAAATAGGGATCCTTGCTTCTAATCAGGATAAGGGGGATACACTCTTTAGATAACCACCGCTCACCCCGTTGGTAGCTTGGCACGAGCAGACAGGCTTATCCCAAAGGCAATGTGAAAAGTATTTGTACTAAAAAAACACAGTGATATCACCACAAATGGACATCACACCAGTTTAGAAAAATAAAGTATCTTTATCTAAACTCAACAAGACCAAAACAACAAAAATTCAACATACAGGTAATAAGATATGACTTTTAAAAGGTTTCAAGCAACTTGTTCCATAGAAAACTATGGATGCATGAGTCTACACAAAGTACCTGTAGATGCATCAAAATTCACAAGGCCAAACAGCCGCTGAGAAGGGAAGCATCAAGAAACAAAGAGATGCGTTAGTTCCTGAGTCCTTGGGGAGGCGATGCAACAGTTCTGCTGCACGCAGGAGAAGTGATGTGTCGAATCCAGACTGTAGGGGTAAGTGATGCTTCGAGTCCAAGACGGTTCTGGTCCGTCGGGGATGCGTCGGGAAAACTTGCTGCACAGGTCTGATGCGTGGAAATTTGGGATGCGTTGGCGATTGATGCATCAAGCTGCGCTGCATTGGTTTCTTCAGCCGCGATCCCACAATGTGTCAGTTCTTGCAGCCATGAAAGGTTTTGTGTCGTCTCTGCAGCGGCGGTGCATAGAGATTCTTCTCGCACTGTGGTGCTGCGTCGGGAAAAGCAGTCTCAAGAAGACGATTGCGTCGATTTTCTCAGTTCTTCAGGTTTCTTCCAGCTCCCAACCGCAGGAACAAACTCCAGAGGCCCAAAAATGGAACAGGCACCACATGGCAGGTCAGAACTCTCAGCAACAGAGTTCAGGGGAGCTGGGGGTGAAGTATTTTTGTCACTGAGACTTTGCAACAGGAGGCCAGCACACACAGGCCCTTGGAAATTCTTCTTCAAGCAGGTTCACAGCAAAGTTCCAGTCTTTGTCCTTTCCTTGGCAGAAACAGCAACTGCAGGCCAACCCACACAGCACAGCAGCAAAAGGGCAGTACTCCTCCTCACAGCTCTTCAGCTCTTCTCCTTGGCAAAGTTTCCTCTTGAGTCCAGAAGTGATCTAAAGTTCTGGGGTTTAAGGTCTACTACTTATACCCCATTTTGTCTTTGTTCTCTTTGTGCAAGGGTCTCTGAGCCCAGTCCAAACCAGTTCTGTCCTCACTGGTGCAGTATGACCACAGGGGGAGGAGACAGCATTGTGCCAAGGACACAGGCCCTATTCAGGTGCAAGGAAATCTCTTCCCACTACTCTAAATGCAGCCAAGCCCTATTCAGCTCAGCTCTGAGTCATCCTGGAAGGGCCAGGCACACCTCAACCCCCCAGTGGCTGTCTACAGGTAATGCACATCCCCAGCCCCTGTCACTCCAAAACCAGACAGTCAATCCACAAACAGGCAGAGGCACACAGAATGGTTAAACAAGAAAATACCTACTTTCTAAAAGTGGCATTTTCATACACATAATATAAAAACCATCTTTAGTAAAAGATGTGTTATTAAATTCTGAGTTCAGAGAGCCTAAACTTTATTTCTCCATCTTGTCCCAATGGGAAGTTATACTTGTAAGATGTAACAAGGTATTTCCCATTCTATCCTATGGGACAGATGGACTTTCAATAGTGAAAAACGAAATTGGCAGTATCTCATTATCAGAACATGTCACACACACCAGTACATGTCCTGCCTTTTACATAGCCTGCACCCTGCCCATGGGGTACCTTGGGCCTACCATAGCGGTGCCTTACAAGTAAGAAAAGGGGAGGTTAGGGCCTGGCAAGTGGGTGTACTTGCCAGGTCGACATGGCAGTTTAGAACTGCACGCAGACACTGCAGTGGCAGGTCTGAGATACCTTTTCAGGGCTACTCATGTGGGTGGCACAATCAGTGCTGCAGGCCCACTAGTAGCATTTGATTTACAGGCCCTGGCACACTCAGTACATTTTACTAGGGGCTTACCAGTACATCAAATATGCCAATCATGGATAACCAATCATGACAACAATATACAGAGAGAGAATATGCACTTAAGCACTGATCAGCAGTGGCAAAGTGCTCCGAGTCCTAAAGCCAACAAACACTTGGTCAAAAATAGGAGGGCAAAAAGCAAAAAGTCTGGGGCTGAACCTGCTGAAAAAGCCAAGTCTAACAATAATCAATTACTATTATTATGATTAATAGGTATCTGACCTCTTGTGAATATACATTTTGTGATGCGACTGATTAGCGCTTCAGTTGTACTACAAACTATAGTTTTGTATGTGAACAGCATTTATTTTGCAAACAGGGGCCTTCGCACATTTTGTCCAGTTTTTATAGCCACTGTATTAATGCTTAGATTTCGGAAGAGAAGGGATGCAGTTCCATTGTATTTCATGTACAGCACGCATCTTAGCCCTCATTATTTATCTAAGTAATCACTCCCATAATATTGATATCTTTTTAATGCAGTTCCGAGTTTCTGAACAGAGTCAGTACAAAGCATTTTCATACAATAGCCAACAAGTCCTACAAAGATGCTGAATTACAAACTACAAAAAGCATTGGGGCATATTTAGAATGAAATGGGGCAGCGCACCGTAAACAATTTTGCTGCACCAAGCTGCGTCATTTAAAAAACGCAGGGATGCGCCGTATTTACAAGAATACGGCACACCCCTGTGCTCTCCCCTGTGCCGGTGCACAAACAGCAGCCATGTGCCAATGCAAGCACTGTGCAAGGGTGCCTGCGTTGCACGGATGACTGTGTTTGTGCAAGAAGGGACACCTCCCTGCACAAAAACAATAACTTTTGCTCCTTCTATGTGTGCTACACGATTCAGCACACACAGAGTGAGCAAAAAACGAGAAGAATTAAAAGTATTTCTCCTTGCTGCGCCACTTTAACACCTCCCTTGAAAAGGCGTTTTTGGCACCGCTCCAGATTCATGAATGCTTGTAAATCTGGGGCAGTGTCAAAAAGTGATGGGTGTTGCGTGGGAACATCCACAGCAACAACCGTTACAAGCCCCTTTGACGCAGAGACCGTGAAAAGCCATGCAAAGTGGCTTTGCGCGCCTTGTAAATATGGGCCAGCACACAGCGCCAACGGAGCATCCAAAAAGGTGACGCTCTGGTGGTGCTAGGGGCTTGTAAATATGCCCCATTATTAAGGAAAGAGTGAAAACTTTAAATTGCAAAGATCAGCCTTACTTTGATCCGTTAATCAATAACGTAATTAGACAGCCATAACCGTGAAAAGTTCACCCTCTCTAGTTTCTCCTGAAGCCCTTCTATTGTGCAGGCTCACCCTCTCTGATTACAGGCTGGCATAATTAATTCAGTTGTCAAACAAAAAATACAGTAGTTTTGATCGCCTTAGGAATCAGTGCTTCTGGGCAAGTTGATTTGTTTTCCTCTATGACAGGCAGGATGCTCACTTAAAATATCCTACATCAGCAATGTGGCAGTTCGCTTATGAAATTAATATCCTGTTGCATATCAGCTATCCGACCTGATGTGGCATCAGATTAAAATAATATTGTAAATGTCACCATGTTTGGCTAGAGTTATGATTTGTATTTCTTGGCCGCAAATATGAACACCAACAAAGTTGCTGGCTGCCAATCCGAATACAGGAGTGTCTGGTGACACTTGCAGGTCTCAGAGTGAGCGGCCGTGTCTTAGCGCTCACGGGGCCGGTCTGAATCTTATTTGCTCATTTTATTTCATTTATGTGCACAGTTTCTTTAGCTGAAGCGCTATGCATATAAAAGCCAGCTGCTTTCCAAACGTAGCTGCCACCTGGACTCGTCCCTGCCCCACTCCTTCATACGAGATTTTGGTGACTATGCATTTGCATAAAGATACATCAACTTCTTTCAGGTCTTTTTTCATTAGTTTTTTCCTGCTATGGCTCACGAGGCGTAAAGTTTCATGAAGTTGCAGGGGTTGATGTTTCACTCTGAAACGTATTCATGGTATTTTGGCTTAAACTGTACAACTTTTTAATTAGTTCTGCGAATACGTGTCTGGCCACTTTTCTTACTCTAGGGTCGAGTTTCTTTCAGATCGTCAAATGTCTTTTTTCTCATTATCCACTCATCTGTATCCGAGTACACTGTTAAAGGCACCTCATGTAATGATGCTGAGCACTAGAAATGCCATAACACTGTAGTCCCGAATGGCTGTGCTTTTCATTATTTATTTTCTTTTTTTTGTACCTTAGCTCCGTACCGCAGGCACACATTTGTGTTTTAGATTTTCTTCCAAGTCTGTTTTTTTAGCACTGCACTTGGCTCATCTCTGGCCTTGTTTTCTGAGGCAGATCCGGTTCTTGGGTGGTTGAGCCATTCAACTCATATTGGTTGGTGTTTTTTATGAATTCGTCTGATTTCAAAAGCTTCTTTTCATGCCTATGACGAAGTGGAAATGTGGATTCATAAATTCTGTACTTCAGTTTTGACCCCTATTCTAATTTACAATTTACAGCGTCCCGAATTCTTCTGTAGGGAAAAATGTTGCGTCTCAGACATATATGAATCTCAGCACATACAGTGGTCACCCGTGATGTGAACATTAGTGGTGCAGGCACACACATTCACACTCTCTTCCACAAAAGCAAACACATACCTATCCCAAGTATATTTAACACAACTTTCACAAGTACATACACACGCATACACCCATCCACAGCATGCACATACATTCATACATACACACATGCAGCCACCATTCAACAAGGACACACCGGATGCAGGAGTAACAACTGGTGGTGGGAGGAAGAAGCATAAAGCACTCAGTGGTTCCTGGAGGCCTCAGGAAAGGAAGGGACTGCAGGAAGATTCCGCCACCTTCTCTCACTGGCTGACATTGTCATTGATCACCCATACAGTGGGATGGGGTCAGAGAGAGTTGCTGTCTGCACCTCACTCTGTGACAAGGCTTCATGAAAGACAGTCAGCTTTTAAACCTGAAGCACCCAGGTCTGAGTCCATCAGTGACACTCCCCCATGAAGCCCCCAAAAGACTTTGCCAAGATGATGAGGTCAAGCCCGCAGTCAGGGCGTAGAACTCCACACATGAAAAGATAGGGTTCGCCTATCCTTTTATGTGCAGAGTTCTCCGCCTTGACTGTGTAGTCTCCGCATAGTCGGTGAATAGCAAAAAATAGTAAACCTTCCCAAAAGTGTATGCTTAGCTTTGTGAATCAGGCCCTCTGTTCCTTTAACATCATTGTGTCATCCACAGCATACTGAAAACGCAATAATATTTGAGTAAGGCATATTACAATGCAAAATAATGTTGATTAAATCTCAATCTTTGCAGGACTTCATTAATCGCAATGAGAGCCCTGCGTCACGCATGTACCACTTTACGTGATGTAAAGGTGATGCTCATAAATAAGCCCCTCTCTGAGTGTGTAAAATATTAGATGCCTGTAAACAGTGCCCTCTGCCTGACCATTGGACCTTTGTAATAAACATATATATGTTTCCCTACAATGAAGTATCTTTGTTTATTTTACACTAACAATCGACTCATCTTTGTTTCTCACCACTGTGCTTCCAGATTTGCAAATCATTAACATTAAAAGCATGGTTAATTGAAGCAAATGAAGATATCGCCTATATTATCCTGATTTGTAAAATGAAAGTGTTTAAGTTAACTAAACAAAGGACAAGACGCAAAAAATGTTCTGCCAAGTGTACATGGAAAAAGCAAGATAAATGATTACTTATGTTCATATTTCTGCTTCTGAACAAATCAAATGCTTCTTGACATTTTACATGATTAAAACATGAAAGAGTTACACACATTTATTTGATTATTTTTTCAGTGCTAGAACTACATTTGGCTTTCATGCGGCTTTTTGTTGGTGTTCCTTTTCTCATGCGGATTACTCATATCATTTGCGAACAAGAATAGTAGCTCATACAAAATTAATTTATAATTCTTCTACTGTGCTCATCAGTATGGTCCACTTACTGGGCCAATCAGGATCTTAATATAAATCATTACTAGGAATCACAACAAACGCCTGTCTCAAAATCCTTCCTGTACACATGCACCAGGTCTGTACCAGTGCAAGTGGAACACCAATATAAACAGCAAGGTGCAGATTTACAAGCCCCTTGCGCCACTTTTGCGCCACTTTTCCCATGTTAAAAATGACGCAAAAGTGGTGCAAGGGCCTTGTAAATAAGCCCCCAAGTGTTTTAACACATAAGAAAGGAAAAATCCATTACTGACCCATTGCACTTGCATATCTCACTCACAGCCATTCATGAAGCAATTCTACATGCGATCCCTTTTGTAACATCTTCTGTATTTTATAGATTAATTTGCCATGAACACTTCAGCTCTATTAAGTCAAAAACAATATATGTTTGTTTCACAAACTCATTCACATGAGCATATTGACATGTCATGTGAGAAGCTGACATGTATAGTGTTTCAGATCGCCCTATCTACGAGGAGAACATGAAGAGGAACAATAGCTAGAATTAATCAGTCACATAATCTCCCTTGGAAAGGAGTTGCTAATGTAGTCCCTCTACAGGCACAGAGGAAGGTTGTGGTTAAAAGACTGAGGGACATATTTATGAGAGGGTTGCGTCACATTTGCACCACGCAACGTGGTACATGTGTGACACAAACCTCTCAGTCCGATTTTTGAAGCCAGGCAAAGCCACTTTGCGTGGTTTTTAGTGGCTCAAAAAATATGAAACAACGCAAGGCAGTGCAAATCACTGCATTGCATTTCTTTGCTCTGGGAAGGTGCTCCATGGGCATTGCGTGGGTATTCCCACGCAACTCCACGGTTTTTGATGCATTCACAGATTTTCAAGACCTTGTAAACCTGGGAAAGCGCCAAAAAGAGAAGCCTCCCCAGGAGATGCATAACGAGGAGAAATATCTTTATTTCTCCTCATTACTTGATCTTTCTATGTGTGCTGCAATCTGCAGCACACATAGATAGAGGTATATGCTTCTCAGGTTTGATTTTGTGCAGGAAGGTGTCCCTTCCTACACAAAAACACTCCTGAATGCAACGCAGGCACCCTTGCCCAATGGTGCAGGGGTGCCTGCATTGGTGCTACGCAGCCCATTGTGCGCCAGCGCAGGGGGAAAAGTCAGGAATGTGCCTTATGCCTTAAATCTGGTGCATTCCTGTCCTTTTCCAGTGATGCAGTGCAGTGCAGAAAGGTGACTTGCTGCACTGTGCCACTATTTCATAAATATGCCCCTGAATTTCTGGAAGCACACTGCGTCACTTGTTTGGGGGGGGGGGGGGTTGGGGCTATGACTTGTTCTCTCTATCACATAGCTTTCATTTTTCAACATCACATTTTCAGAAAATGAATTCCTATATAGCAACGTCAACGTACATTTACTCTCGATGCATACTCGTTTTAGGTTCTCAATTTAAAATGCACAAGGATGCACATGCATAATCTCAGATTCCACAGAGAGTAAAATGCACCAATAGTACATATAACATTGTTAATGGGATTCAAATTAGTGAAGTGATCCTTCTAAACTGCACTGATGAGAAAATGGCTTGGAGTTGATGGTAATGAATATAAACGATATGGAAAGAAAATGAGAAAATGAGCAGTGATTGCACATGAACAAAGATATTGTAGACACACAAAGCAGTCACTACACACTTTGAAATAGTCTGCAAAAAGCCCCTTCTAAAATAAAAAAATATATCAATTATCTGCATTATGCTCACATTCATTGCTCATTAGAATTCGCTTTCATCATGGAGAACCGAACAGTGTGGCACTGATTAGAATAATGGCATTCATTGCTTTTTCCAGCTCAAATTAATCAATCTCCTACGGCTAATCTCAGATTAAATATTAAATTGTGTTATCATAGACATTTTTCTACTGATCTTCCAAAGACTACTTCAAGTAACTTTTTAAATGAACTGGCCCACCCCACGTCTATTCAATCAAGCAATTTGGGATTGATCACCAGAGACATTATATAGATTTTTACGAAAGCTACTCTAAAAGCATGCATTACTAAATTGCATTGTTAGGTACTTACGAAACATTGAGGAAACACACTATGGAGCGTATTTATGTGAGCCCTGCATCACTTTTGCACCACATAAAGTGGTACATGCGTGACGTAGGGCTCTGAACCCGATTTATGAAGCTACCAAAGCCACCCTGTGTGGCTTTGAGTGGCCTCATAAATAATGAGTAAGGCAATGCAGCGCAAATCACTGTGTCATCTTACTCTGCCCCCTTGAGGCATTCTATGGGCGTTGTGGTGTGTTTTACCATGCAACACCTATGGAATTTGACACTACCGCAGATATACAAAATCTTGTGAACCTGGGGAAGTTCCAAATCTGTACACCTCCCGAGGTGAGGTGTAACAAGTTAAAATATGTTTATTTCTCCTCGTTTTTTCCTCTTTCTATGTGTGCTGTATTCCGCAGCACACATAGAAAGAGAAAAATCCCTCTTAGGATTGTTTTTGTGCAGGACAGTGCCCCTTCCTGCACAAAAACAATCCTGTATGCAATGGATGCACCCTTGCACCATGGTGCAAGTGTGCCTACATTGGCGCTAGGCTACCAAAATGGCACAAGTGCAGGGAGAAAGGACAGCAATGCACCGTATTGCTCAAATACGGGGCATTCCTGCCTTTTTAATTTGGCCTAGGGCACCGCTGCAATGTGTCTTGCTGCACTGGCGTATGCCAAAATCCAATAAATGAGCCCCTATGTACATTCAACCTTTCATGATCCAGCCCTGCCTGGGTGTCAGTTTGGGCCTGGTGGGCTGAAACACATAGGAGCTATTATGATTTTTTTAAATATACTTTATGAACCCTCTCCTGGAATAAAGGCAGTGCAGTAAGCCTTAGTAAGGACCACCCATCTTCTTAACTATTTACTGCCTCATTTATGGGATTTTGGAGTAGGGGAGCACAGCTAGGCACCTTGCTGCGCTGGCCTACAACAAAGAGAAAGAGCAGGAATGCACCATAGTTAAGCAATTTGGTGCACTCTTGTCCTTTCCCCCTGTGCTGACGCCATTTCAACAGATTAGCACCAATGCAGGTACCCTTGCAGCATGGTGCAACCTCAGTTGAATGCAGGATTGTTTTTGTGCAGGAAAGTTACCCTTCCTGCAACAAATCTGGCAAGCAACTGAGGTACATGGTGCAAGGGTATCTGCGTTGCCATTTTTCTCTTTTTACGTGTGCTGCAGAATGCAGCACACATAGAACGAGGAAACAATGAGGAGAAATAAACATATTTCTCCTTGTTACGCCTCACCTCAGGAGGCATACAGATTTGGCGCTTACCCAGGTTTGCAAGATTTTGTAAATCTGGGGCGGCATCAAAAAGGAAAACGTATGAATTGAAAAGACATGTAGTAATAGGGTTGCTCTAGATCACACATCAGTGCCAGAAGACAAATAAATAAGCAAGACGTTTAAAATCACACCTTGCTTTTTTGCATCTCCACAAAACAAAAATGTTTGTAACGTCTGTGAAAAGAAATTGTTAGTACAAACAATAGTGCAAAATTGCTGTTGTGGTGGTTACTGTACAACACATATGCTGATTAGAATGCCATGGAATTTTCAGCTTTCAGTTTGTGCCGAGTAGGAAACTCAGTGTTTACACACTTTTCATCAAACATAGACATATTGGTTTCTGTTTTTTTCATATCTCAGTTGTTTTAGGTGATTGTTTTGGATACTGTTTTTAAGTTTAAATTGATATTTTCTCAGCTTTTATAAATATTACATTCCTTGCATTGTTCAGAACAAAGTTATCTCTAGTTTATTTTTATGGAGATTGCATCAATAAAATTATTCTTTGAAATCCTAAAACCAAGATTCAACAACCTCTTGATAGATTTTTTATCTATGACCTACACATTTATACAAAGAGCGTTGTTTCTGATATTTCAAATTCTCAGTATATATTGTTCAGTTGTCCCTTGTGTGCCAATGACAAAGCAGTGGTAAATCACCAAGTCATTCTAGAAATTCAGCGTGAGAACGTGGATTATTGGTTGGGGTGGATGGCTGTACACAGCAAGTAATAATGTCACTATTCTTGTTAGGTCTAATAACGGTTTCAGTAATTTAAACCTCAGCTCAACCCCTGTTAGCTAAGGTACAGAGCACAGAGCAGAATGTAAGAACATCTATAAAGCCTTAATATAATAAACCCCATTCTAATTTATAAAAGTAGAGAATAATTTACTGAACCATAATGACACCAAACATCCCCTATGGGCATCCGGAGATATGCATTTTTAAGTTCAATTTATATATATAAATTGTGCCAAAAAGCATTAAGCACAAACCATGGTCATCTGGTTGAACAGGCCCAGTTGTTAGGTACATCTGCCTGTGACAGGGTAGGCCTCTTTGAAGTCACAGAAGTCCCACACCCAAGTCCTTTGTTTAAGCTCTGGGAGCAAGTTCACACCACCTAAGGTGGCCTATTCAGCTCCTAGGTGACAACTAGAGGTCATAAAATTGGGCCTCCAGATGCTTTAGGAAGGAAAAGGTAACTTTCTAAAAGTATGTTTTCCAAAATATTTATTACAAAACCTACTTCACCAGTGAATTGTGCTTGTAATAAATATTTTTTTTAAAGTCCAAGAATTTATTTTGTATCTGTTTCCTAGGTAGAGATGACATTATTAATTTTAATATTGTGTCCCAATGTTTTCATATGTAACAGCTAACCCTGGTACAATGAAAATAGCTTCTAGGACTTTTCACTATAATGACATGTTTAAAATTAAACTATTACAAGTCCTACCTTTAAATATCATGCACCCTACCTTATGGGCAATAAGGTATAGTTTGAGCTGTATTATTAATATTAAAGAGGAGGGTTTAGACTTGTCAGAAGGGGTTATTTTGACAAGTTGGATTTGCAGTTTTAGAACTGCACACACAGGCTACAGGGGTAGGCCTGCATTCATGTTTGCACTGTCACTGTAGTGGGTGGCACAATGGGTACTGCAGTCCACTAGTAATATGTAGCTTACAGGCTCTGGGGACACTATATACTAGGTCCTTACAGTTAAATTACATATTAGGAGTATAACTAATTTCAACATTTTAGGGGTAAGAGTACATGCACCATGCACTGGGGCCTGGTCAACAAAATCCCAGTGTATGGAGTACAACAACTGAAGTATCATCCACAAAATGGAGGTGATCGTGAAAAAAGAATCAGTTTCTTGCATTCAGAATGACCAGTGACTATGTACAATATTTATATTTACATTATTTGTATATTTAGCCTGTATTGTTATTATGACCATGCTGGATTGATTAAGGTTGAACACCACTAAACATTCAAGAACCAAAAGAATTATTCTAACAAAAACTACTACAGAGTAGGCAGATCATTTCAATATTTTTAAAGGAGGACAAGCTTATAAATATACCCATCTAAATTATTACTGTCAATAATAACCTTTTTTTAAAATCCCTTAATATTTGACTGTCAGCTTCTATTGACCAAATCTGGCTCTGGCACCAATTTCGTATGAACTCATAGGAATATTCAACCTACCAACTACAGTTCGAGGATTAAGGTAGCATCAAACTATTCTGTGTTCATGAGCTAGATCTGCATACTCAAATATCATTTTGCTTATTTAGCTCTGTGACTTAATGAAAAAGTAACTGAAAAAAACATACACCATGCTTGACAAAAATAGGCAAAGCATTGCACATACAGAAGAAACATTTTTGCAATAGTCATATGATAGTATCAGGCACACAAACTTTGGCAAGTGGGCACTACAGACTGGAGTATTGAAAGTAAGCTAGTCATGCCAACTTCCATGCGTGGTATGAAAGCCTTTAAAGCATATCCTTTACTGCTACTATTTATGGTTGTATGTAATAAAGTCAACTTTTTCAATGTAGACTACATGAAAGTCAAGTTGAAACTGATGATGGATTAATGCCCTGCCACTATTATTGCCTTTGACAATTCTAAAATGTTAAATTTTAAGTATTTTCTATTAAATGCATTCTTTAATGTACTTAACTGCACACCTTAGTACCCCTTAACACTTCCCATCCCTAATGCTATAAAACCCCGAACTACACTTTAATGTGACCCTTCCCTGAACCCCAAAACACTTGCCACCCCTTAATGCTACCTGTTAGACCTAACAGGTAGCATTAAGTCTGCGTGCGCCTCGAGAGCGTAGGGACACCGGGGGTGAGTCCGACCCTTCCCTTTCCACAAAGCTCTGGCGTACTTGGCTCACTCTCGGTTTGGAAAAGGGGCCCAGGATGCCTGACCCCAACATGGCCGACACTGGTGACTCCTTCCCCCGTGCTGAACTTTTACCTACTCATCCCTCCCTGAACTATGCCTGACCTCAAGAGGACCTCCAGCTCTCGTTTTACCGAACTTCAGACATTTCTCTTTTGCTGGACTGCCTTATCTCTTTCTTCCCCTCAGGTCCCCCTCTCGCCAATCTCAGCCTCCGACTCTTCTCCCCCTCCCACCCCCTCCGCTCTCTACCCCCTTTGATGTTCCATTTCTCCGTTCACTCTGTTAATATGTAATTTTGAGTTGCCCAAGCCTAATCGCTGGTAAAAATGTAATCATGAGTAAAGTCACTATTTGTGTATATATGCTTAGATATAACTCTAACCACTAGTATATGTAGTAGACCTTTGTACTTACTACCATTCCTAGGAGTTTAGCGTTTATCCGTTTGTATCTCTTCCTTGAGTGACTTTGCAACTTGTACATTTGCAATTTTTTTCTGTGTGCATCTCTTCCTTGTGTGACTCTACAATTTGTACATTTGCAATTATTATTATTTTTTTTTTTTTTCTGCTTGTATTTCTGTTGTAACGCATGTAATTCAAAGTCCTTATGTAACGCTACTGGTTCTTTTGTAAAGCCCTCTGACGCAGGGGGAGGGTGCCGAACTTCAGACATTTCTCTTTGCTGGACTGCCTTATCTCTTTCTCCCCTCAGGTCCCCCTCTCGCCAATCTCAGCCTCCGACTCTTCTCCCCTCCCACCCCCACCGCTCTCTACCCCCTTTGATGTTTCATTTCGCCGTTCACTCTGTAAATATGTAATTTTGAGTTGCCCAAGCCTAATCGCTGGTAAAATGTAATCATGAGTAAAGTCACCATTTGTGTATATATGCTTAGATATAACTCTAACCACTAGTATATGTAGTAGACCTTTGTACTTACTACCATTCCTAGGAGTTTAGCGTTTATCCGTTTGTTTCTCTTCCTTGAGTGACTTTGCAACTTGTACATTTGCAATTTTTTCTGCTTGTATTTCTTTTGTAACGCATGTAATCCAAAGTCCTTATGTAACGCTACTGGTTCTTTTGTAAAGCGCTCTGACACCTTTGGGTAATGTTCGCTATGTTCGCATTTCTTTTGTAACTCATGTAATTCAAAGTCCTTATGTAACGCAACTGGTTCTTTTGTAAAGCGCTCTGACACCTTTGGGTAATGTTCGCGCTATATAAAATCGCATTAAATAAATAAAATAAAATACCCCTTTTTGCAGGGTCTAAAGATTCTTTCCTTCAGTTGCTAAACCCGTTTTTGGTGGCATTAGGACTCTGTGCACTTTTCCCTGATAAGCAATAGTAAGGTGCTTGTGCTCTCTCCTTCAAACATAGTTAAATTGGCCTGCACCTAATTGCCACATTTAATTTACTTCTAAGTCCCTAATAGATGGTACTCCATATACTCATGGCCTGTAAATTAAATGCAACTAGTGGGCCTGCAACGCTCATTCTGCCACCCACTAAAATTGCCTTTTAGTCAGCCAGTAGTGCAGTTTTAAACTTCTAGTTTGACCTAGGAAAATACAACTTTTGCCAGGCCTAAATCTTCCTTTTTAATACTAATAAGTCATCACTGTAGTGAGACCTGATCCCCATGAGTTGTTCCCCAAGTCTTAGACCCTTAACTGGCATCAGAGTGTACTCCTCCCTGCCTACCCGCGGGTTCCATCAAATCCGGTGTAGCACAATGCAGCTTGATGCAAGACCATCACTGCCCCTCACAGCTAGTGATCAGCATCTTCATTGGAACTGACATGGAAACAAAGCAGCTCAGCTCAGGATCTTGCATTGCAGCTCTCACAGTTCCTCATCGGAAACAACGCAGCATGATACAACTCGACGCAGAACCTCACATTGCAGCCCTCGCCGCGCTTCATCAGAACAGACCCAGAGCAACACAAATCAATGCAGGACCTCACTTCACAGCCCTTGCAGCTTCTAATCGGTGGCCTCTTTAGAACTGACACAGCGTGACACAACTTGATGGAGCACCTCGCATCACAGTGCTCGCAGCTCCTGATTGGTACTGATGCCGAGAGAAGCCTTGCATCAAGAACATAAGGTACAACTCTCAGCTGGACTAATCTGGTCCCTGCATCTGACCCATGGCTCACTCGTGGTCAGTCTGACTTGTGACTTTGTTCTGGTCCAGCGCAACCATATAACCACAGTTGGAGTCTTTTTTTCTACTCGGGAAACAGTTTTACTTCAGCCCTTGTCTAGTGTAAATTCCCAAACCCCAATGGCTGACAAACTCAGGGGCATATTTACAAGGGGTTATCGCCACCAGAACATCACTTTTTTTCACATTCTGGTGACAATAACCCCTTTGCCTTATTTACAAGGCGGGGTTAAGCCACTTAAAGTGGCTTAACGCCGCCTTGTAAATAATGCTCCTATTCAAGCAGCACTTAGCCTGAAAGGGGCAGGAAATAAGTGTTGCAGTGAGCATTCTGCTGCAACACCCATTGCTTTTTGACGCTGCCCGCTACTTACAAGGCTGATGTAAATATGGGGCAGTGCCAAAAACAAGACCAGGGAAAACCTGGTCTTAAACTGGCGCAACAAGAAAGAAATTAAAATTTCTCCTCATTTTTGCTGTTTCATTGTGTGCTGCAAAAAGAAAAGCAAATCACCATTAGTGATTGTGCATGTGCAGGAAGGTCTCCCTTCCTGCACATAAAACATCATTAAATAATGATCAGTTGCAACTACTATATGTGCAGCATTCTTCAGCACACATTGAAGTTACAAATCGCCATTAGTGATTGTTTATGTGCAGCAAGGGACACCTTCCTGCACGTGAACAATAATTCCCTGCAACTACGGTGCAAGAGTGCCTGTGTTGGTGCTAGGCAGCTAAATTTTGCGCCAGCACTTGAGGAAACGCAGGGGTGCACCGTATTATTGTAAATATGATGCATCCCTGCATTTTCAGAATGTTGGAGCGTGGTGTTCCCAAATGTGGCATAACACCGTGCTCCTCTATTTTGTTGTGAATATGCCCCTCAGTTTGCAATTGGTCAGCAAATACACACATCCATGCCATATCTCGTGTAATACACTGTGCTCTAAACATGCATTTACAAAGACCACTCATCATCAAGGAAGAGATAAACATGGTAGGTGATAGGAGTTATGGCATGTGCATTGGGTTTTGTACGTTTGAACCAGAATTATATCTCAGTTTGTAACTATATTTTGCTCACCTGCTAGAGGAAATTGAAAATAGGGTCTTGCCACTACACATTCCACGTCCACCGACATGGATGTCAGTGGGGGCAACTGTCACTGTATTGACACTTGCAACAACACAAATGCAATAGCTCGACTGATGGCCCTGAATCCAGAACCTAATGTCTATGGAACGTATTGAAATTAGGGGAAAGCCAGTGGATTGTAACATAGGGCAGCTGTGAATTATGAAAACTGCATAAGTCCATTCTTCTTCTTTGGCACACCAATCACAGAAGAGAACCGTATGCAGCTATAATAGATATGGTACTGTATACATGCACATCAGCTTCTATACTATCTTCCTTGTCTGGCTGTGGTTAACCTTCTCCGACTGGCCTTGAATTTCGGGTGCCCTTTTCCAGTTAAAAAATGGTAACATACTTTTAATAACGTGTGGCCTGTTGTAGCGCTTTAAACAATGTAGTTGTCCTTTCATCACAACCAGTACTGTGACCCTGGGGTGACCCCTAATCATTGATTTCAGGACCAAGGCACATGCATAGCTCCTAGTTACTCACATTAAGGTGCTCAGAAACCATTTTCTTTTTAAATCTACCCCACTGGACAGAAAACATATTTAACATGACTAGGCGCACCCACTCTGAAGATCTGGGTACCTGCTCGCAAATATATGACACAGGCAAAGGCAGTGGTGTATCTGCTATCGCTTTCATGTATGAATACATTTACACAAAATAAACTTGGATTGTGCTCCTACACACATCCAAAAATGTTGGTACATTTTTCATCCTAGCAACGTAATGTCCTGTCACATGGTTGTACTTGGTGCTGGCACACGGCTGATGTCTATATAAGTGTCAAAGTTAGCATCAATCAATAAACTCAGTATAAACTTTTTTACAGCAAGTATCTACCCAACTTCTCTGTTTGCTTTTGTAAAGTAAAGTGAACGGTTTTGACAATCCTTATAACTTTAAAGCATCTAAATGAATGATCCGTAAGTTATTCGCAGGAGATTTGCTATCAAAATCACTGTTTGTATTTCCTTTGATGTGTTGGCATGTATAATAAATCATGTAATTGTTACCTGTTAATTTCAATAAACATCATACACGCAACAAGTAATGGCAATTTCGCAGTGCAATTGTTTTTAATTACATTATAAATAAATATAGGAAATCAAAATATATTTGGACAAGTCGACCCGTTTGCATTGAAGGCTACTCGGCTGTTGGATCTGACAAAATTCACGAGCTCTGCTCTTTCGAGCCTCGCCATAATATTAGCTAAAAAAAATTCGCATAACAATAATGGACTTACAGTCAAAGGAATGGTCTGTGAGCCCCAAGGAGTAGAACCGCCCATATATTTACAGTGGGGACACATTAAACTGTAATAGGAAAACACCGTCAAGGACTAAGAGCATTTACAATTTATTGTGCTTGAAAGGTATTTCCATAATGTAATTCAAGCTCAGTGCAGAATAATTCGAATTTTTCCAAGCAGCCTATTTCCCAGTAATAGATTTCAGCTTTTTATAGACTTAGAGTTTGCATATTTGGTATTGAGATATTGTTAATATGTTGGTCAAAGCTGAATTCAGAAAGTCCAAAGTATTTTCATGGTCAGTTCTGTGGCCAATGTGTTATAAATTAAACACATTTGAATACTGATATAAACAATTAGTCAGCTGAAATACTTAAAAGAGACTGATGAAACAGTCTTCCAATGTGTTGAGTGGCCTTGGATGTGTCACTCTGTGCGTTTCTTAATAAGATAAATATATTCACCACTAAAAGTGCTCCTGTTCTTAAGATTTACAAAATATAGTGCCAGAGCCTCACCTGCACCTCCATTTATGACACCCTGTTGGAAATTGGGTTACTGGCTGAGGGGGGTGAAACCCTACTCAAGCAGAATCCACAATCTCTGTCAGGGTGAAACACAAGCAAACCCCAAATTAACCTGTGCTTAAACGTCTGGTAGTTTGGCACAAAGTCAGTCAGGTTTAAATTAGAGGCAATGTGCAAAGAATTGATGTGGCACTACAAACAGCACAGTAAAAAAACAACTCTAGAAAAACCCACACCAATTTAGAAAAATAGAGTAAAAATGTAATCAATAATTTGACACCAAAACCAGAAAAATCTAATGAGGAGAACCGAAATATGCAATTTTAAAGATTTAATTGAAATTAGGGCCAAAAACCACAAAGCGCCACTTGCAGTTTTCTGGTTGTGCGCGATAGGATAAAAGTCACAAGTTCAGGCTGACCCTGATGGGGCACGGGCTGATACAGGGACTAGGTTAGTCCTGCTGAAAGATTTTCCTTCACAGTCCAGCACAAAGAGTTCTGTCCATGGTGTAAGGTGCTGCGAGGATCAGGGACTATGTACCACGAAATGCGAGTCAGGAGTCGCGGACGGTCATCGCTATAGAGCGATGATCCTGTAAGGAGTCGCAGATGGTTAATTCTGGAGCTTCCTATTGGCGTTTACCGTGAGCTGTCAATGCTGTAGTGCAAAGTGCAGATCTCACGCTGCCAGGTTTTGTTGGCGGTCGCTGTGGTGTGAAGAGTCAGGTTTGCACGAACATCAAGTTGGCGGGCAGTGTGGGTGTGTAAATCTTGGCTCAGATGCACCCGTTCACATTTGCAAAGAGACCATGCCTTCAGGAGAGCTCAACTGAGGCCACACCAAGGGTCCAGGCCACCACTTGGGGGTCAATAACTCATTGCAGCAAAGGCCAGCAGACCTCATGCAGGTCTAGTTACAGGTGCAGCTGCAGGTCCAAGCAGCAGGTCAGCTGGGCAGTTGAAGGGAGCCTCTAGAGCTTGTTAAGTCCCTGTAGCTCAGAATGGGAAGTCAGCTGGCTGACCCTTGAAGAACTTCAGTCTGGGATGAAGGATGTAGATCCAGTCATCCATCACAGCAAGCAGCATAGCAGCTGAGTAGCAGCACAGCATAGCCTCAGGGGCTTATTTATGAGCCCTTGCGTCACTTTTGCGCCGCCGGTGCGTCACTTTTTGTGACGCACCAGTGGCGTAAAAAATGCGCCTGGTTTCGTCATATTTACAAAGTTTACTTTGTAAACCCCCTGCGCAACATTATACCTGCGCCAGGTATAATGTATGCAAGGGGGCGTTTGACGCAACAAAGAGTCGTAGAAGTGACGCAGTGAAATCTATAGATTTCACTGCGCCATTTCTTGACGCTAATGCGTCAGGATCTTACGCCTGCCTCATGGCAGGCATAAGACTGACGCAGACTCTAACAACATGGGACTTGCCCATGTGAAAGTACACATTGCTGCAGATGCGTCACTTTTGTCTCACACTCCAGCAATGCGTCACTTTTGCGCTTACAGATACGTCAGAAATGCTGACGTATCTGTAATTCCTTGCGACATGATGCGTCATACTGTAAATATGACGCATCATTGGTGTCGCAGGGAGAGCGCAGTGAAAAGTGACGCATCGCTGTTTTCACGCAGCGATGCGTCACTTTTCAGTCCTTCTGGCAGCAAAGCAGCACAGCAGTCCTTCTGGCAGCAAAGCAGCACAGCAGTCCTTCTTCAGTAGTATCCACATATCCAGGAGTGTACTGAAAAGTTGTGGTCTAAGGTCTCATTTTTTATACCAGGTGCCCACTTTGAAGTAAGAGAAGTTTCTAGAGGCTTCCACCCTCTGAGGTGTCATGCATTCCCTTCCTCCCTGCTCTTGTCCAAGCTTGTCTGGAAACACAAAAGACTAATGACAAACTCTATGTCAGAGTGCTCAGGCATAGCTGCTATGACGTGTGTGGTAGGTGACAGGTCGTCACTCTCGTTAATTCAGAGTGGCCCATCCTGCCAACCCCTAGCTTCCCTTTGTCTCACAGTCTGGAAGCAATACACAAAGAACAGGCTGCAGACATCAAATGGTTAGGACAAGAAAATGCAAACTTTTTACTGGGGTGGCATAGTGAGTAAAAAAACAATGGATTTAACCCAGATCTCTCGACTGGGGGTGAATATTTGATTCATTCAGCATTCCATCCATCCTGTGTTGCAGCAGCACTATTCGCCCTAAGTGGGATGGGTATGCCCAGACGCGGGTCCCTTGCTCGCTATGCCACTGGATTCAAGCTAGCCTGACTGATGAGAGGTGTTACCCCGAAATAGGTCCCAGGATGCTTGTTTCCGGTCCAGGGAGGACCTGACTTTGCAGTTCGGGCTGGACTGTTCCCATGATGAACAGGGTCAAGACTGATTTGCATATGAGTTGGTCTAATCTGGGGTGGCCTAATGAGCAAAAGAACAATGGATTTAACCCAGATCTCTTGACTGGGGGTGAATGTTTGATTCATTCAGCATTCCATCCATTATTTGTTGCTGCACCACTATTCATCCTAAATGGGATGGGTATGCCCAGACATGGGTCTCGTGCTCAATGTGCCACTGGAATCAAGCTAGCCTGGCTGATGATGGGTGATACCCCGAAACCGGTCCCAGGATGCTTGTTTCCAGTCCAGGGAGGACCTGACTTGGCAGTTCGGGCTGTACTGTTCCCATGAGGCACAGGGTCAAGACTGATTTGCGTATGGCTGGGTTCAAACTGGAATGGCATGGTGAGCAAAAAAACGATGGATTTAGGCCCAGATCTCTGTACTGGGGTGAATTTATGACATTGTTCTGCATTCTGTCCATCAACTGTTCTTTTTGCATTTGTCACCCCGAGTGGGACGGGTATGCCCAGACCTGGGTCCCGTGCTCTCCATGCCACTGGAGTCAAGCTATCCTTCCTGATGAGGGGTGGAACCACGAAACCGGTCCTAGGATGCTTGTTTCCAGTCCAGGGAGGACCTGGCTTGGCAGTTCGGGCTGGACTGTTCCCATGAGGCACAGGGTCAAGACTGATTTGCGTATGGCTGGGTTCAAACTGGAATGACATGGTGAGCAAAAAAACGTTGGATTTAGGCCCAGATCTCTGTACTGGGGTGAATATATGACATTGTTCTGCATTCTGTCCATCAACTGTTCTTTTTGCATTTGTCACTCCGAGTCGGACGAGTATGCCCAGACATGGGTCGCGTGCTCTCCATGCCACTGGAGTCAAGCTATCCTGGCTGATGAGGGATGCAACCACGAAACCGGTCCTAGGATGCTTGTTTCCAGTCCAGGAGGACCTGGCTTGGCAGTTCGGGCTTGACTGTTCCCATGAGGCACAGGGTCAAGACTGATTTTGCGTATGGCTGGGTTCAAACTGGAATGGCATGGTGAGCAAAAAAATGATGGATTTAGGCCCAGATCTTTGTACTGGGGTGAATGTATGACATTGTTCTGCATTCTGTCCATCAACTGTTCTTTTTGCTAGTGGGCTTGCAGCACTGATTGTGCCACCCACACAAGCAGCCTTGCAACAAGGTCTCAGGCCTGCCATAGCAGTGCCTGTGTGCAGTCTAGTACTGCCATGTCGACCTGGCAAGTGCACCCATTTGCCAGGCCCTAACCTTCCCTTTTCTTACATGTGAGACACCCCTAACGTAGGCAAAAGGTCCCCATGCGGGCAGGGTGCAGTGTATGGGAAAGGTAGGACATGGCCTGATGCGCGTGGCATGTCCTGATAGTGAAATACTACCAATTTCGTTTTTCACTATTGAAAGGCTATCTGTCCCATATGATAGAATGGGGAGTTTACTTATAACATTTTATAAGTATAACTGCCCATGGGAGGAACAAGATAGGAAAATAGAGTTTAGTATGCCTGAACTCAGAATATAAAAATGCATCTTTTAGTAAAGATGATTTTTATATTGGGTGTTTGAAAATACCACTTTTAGAAAGTGGGTATTTTCTTGCTTAGCCATCCTGTGTTCCTCTGCTGGTTAGTGTATTGTCTGTCTGGCTTTGGAGTGACAGGGGCTGGGGGGTGCATTCTCTCAGATGGCCACCGGGGGGAGGGGGAGTTGATGTGTGTCCTGCCGTTTATGAATGAGACAGGGCTGGGCTGAATAGACCTGGGTTGCATGCAGAGTAGGGGGAGGAGTTCTCACTAGCACTTGAATAGGCCCTGTCTGCATTTAGAGTGGTGGGAGGAGATTTCCCTTGCACCTGAATAGGCCCTGTCTGCCTTACACAATGCTGTCTCCACCTCCTGCCAGGCAGCTGCACCAGAGAGGACGGGACTGGTTAAGGCTGGGCAAAGAGCTTCTCTGCCACCAGAGAACAAAGGAATTTGTGCTATAAAACGTGAGGCCCAGACCCCTGAACTTTAGATTACTGCTGAACTAAGGATCCTGACAGGAAGAAGAACCGGGAAAGCTGGAGGAGGAGTACTGCCCCTGTGCTGTGTGCTGTTGGGGTTGGCCTGTAGTGGTTGCTTCTGTCTTAGGCAGGGAAAGGACTGGACTGTGCTTTCATCATCCTGCTGTTAGAGTTTTCTCCAAGGGCTTGAAGTAGAGCTTGCCTTACGGGTGAGTAGTCGCGCTTTAACAAACTCCTGATTGATTGGAAGTCTCTGGGATAGAAAAGACTTCAAAGATCACTTCTGGGAATCAAGAGGAACCTTTGCCAAGGAGAAGAGCTGGAGAAACTGAGGAGGCATACTGCCCCTGTACTGTTTGCTGTCTGTGGTTGGCCTGCAGTGGCTACTTTCTGCCAAGGAAAGAGAAAAGGACTTTGGGGTTTGCTGTGTCACTTCCTCTCCGGTAAGGAACCAACACATCACCTCCCCTGCGCAGCAGTAAGGAACCGACGCATCACCTCCCCCGGAGCAAGGAACCGACGCATCACCTTCCCTGAGTGTAAGGAACCGACGCATCAGCTTCCCTGTGACCCTTTTTTGTTTGTGTGCACGACGCAGCCAAGGTACTTTGTGTAAAAAGTGTTGCATCTGCAATTTGCTTTGAACAGAACTATTTCTACCATTTGAGAATCATATTTTTAGTACTGTATTGTGGATTTTTGTCGTTTTGGTCTTGTTTTGGTTTAGATAAAGATTACTTATTTTTCTAAACTGGTGTGGTGTTCTTTTGTAGTGTTTTCACTGTATTACTGTATGTGTTCACAAATGCTTTACACACTGCCTCTGAGATAAGCCTTTCAGGCTTGCTCCGCCAAATGTCCCAACAGCAGGCAATCTGGGCTTGCGTGACCACCAGCACTCTTCGATGCCTTCCTGTTCCTCTGCGGGAGCCTCCGCAGCTGGGGGTTTCAATGCAGGGTCGACCGGTGGGTGTCAACCCATGCCACGTAGGCTGCAAAGGATGAATGTGCTGTGCCCAGTAATCAAAGCCCTACTAGGCTCACTAAACTCCCCTTGCTCTCAGGCCCAAGGGTGTTTGGACCAGTAGGCCCCGCCTGGCTCAGCACCTTGTGGGCAGGTAATCCGGTGTCGGCACGGACGTTGGCACTCGCATGCTCTTTCTGGAACTTCTGCGTGTCCTGCCACAGCCAGGAAACACACCACGGTTTCAACCCTGCTACTGCCTCCTCTCCACGCCATGGGCAGGATTCCCACGCCAGCCAGAGGAAAATACTTGGCCCAACTTGGCCGGGAGCACAGGATAGTGATGGATTTCACTGGGTGAAGGCTGAAGCTCAGGTCGAGACGTCTGTTCCGGCCTCCATCTTGGCCAATGCAACTAATGATACTTTCCAAGTATTCGTCACACAGTGTCTCATAAAATACCTGTGGATTATGTAGTATTCTGCCTGCACAACATTTTAGGATAAAATCCCCATGGATTCCCTGGTACCTGAGGCAGGATTGTTGGCTCTCATCACTCCCGAACAACGTCACCATGGGATAAATTGCAAATCCTGGAGAAGCCTGGAGAATCCAGTGTTGATAATGAATGCATGCATTGTACTGGCTGGGGAATCTCCAGTGAAGATGATCCTATGATACCCCACTCCCTGCACTGTCATGAAGTCCTGGAGAGAATCTCTCAGGTTCCTCAGGGTCCAGTGATCTCCGCAAGGTGCACTTTTCATAGGTGGAACAGGAAATCATATTTGTGGTACTTGCATTGCCATGCTGATGTTGGGCACTACCTTAAAGCACCTGTTTTATGATGTAAAGTGTAAGTGAAAGCAAAAATTAAGCAATGAGGCACAGCTACATATTACATGGAATGCAACAAAACTGTCCTGATTATTGCTGACTAATACTTTGATTTTGTGAGAAAAAGAATTGTCAATGGAAATTAATTGAACTATTGCATTTAGGTGTTGCTGAGCTTAGGGGAGCCATTATATTCAAAGAAGGCTAACTGAACCGATTAAACAATAGTACTATAGCACCCCAAGCAAGTGTCATGACCATTCTGTCATCTTTTTCGTAAGTAATTAGAAAAGTCACTATAAGGCTGTCCGGAGCCATGACAATGTGTTTGGGCCTCGTGGAACATCATGATAGAGCACATAAGTGCAATGCTCGGATAGACAGTTGCATTGTTCACTGAACGAAGGCAAATTTCAATTTTTTAAGTCTTGGTTGCGAACAACAATTTTCCTTCTAGTATTGCTTTAGAGAAGACTTTGAAACAAGATGGTGAATAACATCGTCCAAACTGTTTTCTTCAGTCAAAGAAATTGACAGAGAGCTTAAATATACATATACAGATAATGAGAAGTAGGTAGCCAGATAGATAGACTGACAGACAAACACCCTGTTGCTCCACCAACAATAAAGTTAAAAAATGCTCATTATTCTAGCTATAAGTGAAATAAATATATTAGGAAAACGAATCCATCTATTGCTTAATATTCACTACAGAAAGATAGCTGCTGATCAGAGACGGGCTGCAGAGCTTTGAAACAGGCCTGCACACTGTGAGCTGGTTGTGACTATAAGGACCTGCGCTAGTTAAGTTTACTAGGAAGAAAGAGTTCATGCACAAAGGATATCCTACACACCTGTAAAAACACGATCACCTTCACTGATGCTAACTATGATGTATGTGAACACTTGCAGTGAAGCGGACCTCACCAACAAGGAAGTGGAAAAATAGACTTTGATGCAGACAGCTTATCCAGCAATGAACAAAATGTGTTAATGCACACTCCTCTTCTGTATTTAATGTATTTAAAAATGTTGTATAGGTTCCTCTTTGCGCTTCTCTAACTCTGCAAAACCCTAGTTGTGTAGATGCATTTGTGAAGTGACAACCTACAATGTTCCTTTTGAACCAATATGTAGCTCTTTTAAAATTTCATTTTCACTTACATAACCACTGCATTCTCGTCTGGAATTGTGTTTAAAAAAAAAACTCAACACTGATTCCACCATCTAGATGCTATGGTTAGAGGTCATGATATATTTACTCTGAGAAAATGCCGATTAAATGTGTTCACGATTTCACTACAGGTATCATTGTTTAAATCTAACCTTTGGGAATTGGACCAAAGAATTAATATGTATCCTGTAGCATTTTTGGCTGCAGGGTCCTCATTATTCGTAACATTTTTTCAGATGTCATGTTCTGACACATAATCCATTGAAATGTCATAATGAGTTCTACTGCTTTAATGTAATGCCTAGTTCATCAATGTTTGCTCTGGCCAGTAACATTGATAGCCTAGAATCACTGATAATGAAGAGGCTGAAGCAAATTATTGGTAATTATGTTTTCATCGTTTTCAAAGGATTGAAGCGATATTCTTTGGTGCTGAGATCCGGACTTGTCCGCCCAGACTCAAATTGTAGGGAATGACATCATTTTTGTTGTGGTCCCCCTATTTTTTCCTTCCTGATTTCGCTAGCTTTACTGATAAACAGTGGTAAGACGTGCTATCCATTGACACTCTCTGTTTGACCTACTTAACGTTTTTATAACTTGTTTGCCTAAAATGCACTTTTGCATGTAAAGATTGCTGTGGACTGCAATATGTATTTGCACCACCCACATTTATGAGAAGAGAATATGCCTGCCAGAAGCACCACTTTGTGGCTGAACTGTTTTGAATGGCGGATAGTATCCCAAAGATATCAGTTAATTGCTCATTGAATAAGTGTGCAGTGACTGTAGTGGAGACTGCAGTGCAACAAAGGCCACAATTTGTACTTTGGAGATGCAATTAGGAGCACTGGCCACTAGAAGCAGCCTGGTGGAGCTTAGGCTCAGAGTACAACAACAAGAGATTAAGAACAGTTAGTGATCTAGGAGTACAGAAGCATGTATCTATTGGAGGAGAGATTTTCCTTAAATGTGTTCCAGCTTGCATTTCAGTGCAGTACACATTTGCATTCCAGCCCTGTGGAGCAGGCAGAGATGAGATATGAAGCCCCTGAAAGCCCAGCATCAGAAAGTTGATGACCTGTGGGAATTACTAGGTAAAAGGGCCCTGGAGAGATGCTATTCTGCATTGGAGCTAGAGTCCTGGTCTGACTCACAGAGGCTGCCAGAGTTCTTTGGAGGCAGATGGGCAGCATCAAGTATCAAGTATCAAGTTTATTATGATATGGAACTCCTATGGAGGGCCACAAAATTACACACTACAGATAAAAGAAGAAATGCATTTCATTCAATAAATAGACCTTCCTTTGAACGAGCCGGCCTCCTTAAAATCTTATATCATACATGCTGTACGGAATACAGGGGAGGATAAAACAGTCATATAAAACAACAAAGTGAAAAGTACCACATACAAGGAGCGAAATAGAACAAAGCATTCCTATAGAGAAAGAGAATAAATATTAGGACGCATATACAACCAAATAAACAACCATCAAAATATTACAGCATAAGAAATAGCATTAAAATTACCTAATAAGCAGTCAAGAAAGTTTAAAAAAAATTGATACATCCTATGACAGACCATTTCATTTGGTGGGGAAAAGACAAATAGACAGGCCCCATGGGTGGAATGAATATTGAATTTGATGCATGAAGGTCTTAAATAAATACGCCTAGCCTTTTGCAACTCCGGACACACAAATAACACAAGATTAAAATCTTGAACTTGTAAACAACACATTTTGCAGATTCTCTTCTCTTTCGGTATTTTATCCCAAATGCCAGTAATTTCTCTTAGGGGCAACAAATGGATTCTCAATAAGAGCATCAACCTTCTAATCCCATGAGGGAGGTTCCAAGTTAAATAGGGCTGTGGTTTGTTCCCGAGTGCGCTCCCACAAACCACCTCATTATGCGACTTGGGCTGACTTAAATCAATATTTCTGGCCAGTCTAATGGAGCTCACGGACTTCTTTATAAACAGCTTCAATACAGACTTTGGCATGGGGGAGTCAGTGTTCCAGCTAAGCCCAAATAAATCGTTTGTTCGCTCAAAGGACCTAAAGAATGTCAATTGTTATTTCAGCTTAGCAAAGATTCCACTCTCAAGGCAGCCCTAAGTGTACCCTCTTCCCCCAGAGGAGTGAATTACCCCACCTTAAAACCACTGCCAAGGATAAAATATTTGAGGAGAGTAAGCCAAATTCAAGAGCTAAAGCATGGGGGCTGCCAGAGAGTTTAGGTTACAGACTTGGCACAGGATTCGACTTCGGCCTTATCTAAGGAAAGCCAATGGTTAATATCCAGCACCTCAGCAGCATATGACAGGGAAGGGGGAATTTTAACCCTGAACACTGATAAAACATTGCCAAAGTGGCGTCTCCCACATGTTCTGTAGAATCTGTTCAGTGCGCTAGCCTGGGAAACGGCCCTGCTTACACAGAGTTTAATATGCTCTATATCTTGCCCGGTTTTTGAAAGGACCTTTCCGAGATATAAATAGGAATCAACCAATTCCAGTTTTTCAGACCCCAACATCCACTGGTAACACCTCTTTATTCTGAGCCCTTTCTTATGAAAAAACAAGATCTTACTTTTGGCGATGTTAATTTTCAAGAAATGGGCTTCTGCATATTTAGTCAAGGCGCTTGCAATCCAATAGGCGTTAAATCAACAATGGCCACATCATCCCCGTATAATAGAGAACCAACGGACATTGTACCAATTCTAGGGGCATCCCCCCTCACCAAATTTAAGGCACCGGGGAGATCAGATATATATAGAGAAAACAAAAGAGGGGCCAGCAGGCATCCCTGCTTGAGACCATTATGTGTTCTAATCTTACGAGATAATCCCAGCGATCCTCCCATCAAAACTTGGCACCAGGTATCTGAGTGTAATTCCATGATTAGACCCAGAAGATGATGTGGGACACCAAGTTGAAGGAACTTTGTCCACAGCGTTTGGTGGTTCACTTTATCAAACGCCGTGGAGAAATCAATGAATGCAGTATAGACTGGCATGCCTAGTAAAAAAACATATTTCTCTACGATAGTCTGTAGGACCACAATGTTTTCTAGGGTACTATGTTTCTTTCTGAAACTGGCTTGTTTTGGAGGTATAATATTCAGATCATGGGCCCATTGTTGCAGATGACATAGGATGCTTATAGCAAATAATTTGCCCGAAGCATCCAGCAAAGTAATCTGTTTAAAGCTGGATGGCAAAGTTTTCAGACCCTTTTTGTACAAAGGGACTACAACACTCCCCTTCCAAGAAAGGGGAATCTTCCCAGTTCAATAGCAATAATTAAACAGTGGGTCAAGAAAAGCTCCCCAGGCAACTGCCTCCTTTTTAATTTACACAATCGGAATTCCGTCTGATCTTGCGTGCCAGATGTTCTGGCGTTCTTTATAAACCTTAATAATTCATCCCCTGAAGGAGGACCAAATTCTGAGAAAGAGGACTCATCCACTTCAATCCTCTCAGGAACGACTGACCTATTGTTCTTATATAATAGGGAGATATAATCCACTCAGTACTTCTCTGGGATCGGAATAGGCAGAGCCTTCTGCCTTATGTAGAAATATTCCACTATCAGGCGCCAATACTTTCTAAAATCTTTGACCCTTGCAGCTTCTCTCAACCCAATCCACTGAGAGTCATACTCCCTTCTCCTTTCACTGAATTTACGGCGTCTTCTTACTCGTTTGAGGCGATTAATTTCCTGCTAACGACCCATAGGGAACTGTAAATGCTATTTTCGAACTAATTGATTAATTTCTTGATTTAATTTTTCAATGAAAATGTGCCCTGTTTAGATGAGCGCGGGCCAACAGATCTAGAGCTTGAGTTGCGAATGTCTTCCATTTGGGCTTCAAAACACTGAATGGTATAATCGGGAACACACCCGACTGTTCTACATAAGCCCTCTTAATTATCAAACTGACCTCAGCCATATTTTTTTATGTCCAAAAGGAACGTCTGTTTACTTTATTAAAAACAGCCATACTCAGGCCGGAGTGCCACAGATTCAATGCAGGTAAATCAAAAGCCACTGTCATACCCACTACACTTTGGTCACTCCATGCTGACGGGAGAACAAAGACATTTTCACAAGCCCCAAACATTTGATAAGAGACAACCACATAATCTAAGAGATTCTGAGTAAGATATGTAAATAGAGCTGCTTTATCAGCAGGCACTCCCATTTAAAATAATCAGATCTATACTTCTGAGGTCTCAAGCAAGGAGAACCCTCGTTTATCTGTTTTTATATTTTTCGGTAATAAAATCTCAGGTATATGCCAAATTTCCTCCTTTTAAGGGTTGGGGTAGATATCAGAGGCAGAGTTAGAGACTTTGGCATTTAAATCTCCCCATGATTATTTCTAGGGGACATTTTTACCTAATAGCTACATCATGAACAGAATAAAAGTACACTCAGCAGGTGGTCATATTGTCTCCCAGGAGGAATGTACACATTTGCCAAGAAGAAGAAAGAAGAACTACCATTGTCTCCCAAGCGTGCCAACTTCAAGCTTATGCAAAGATTTCACAATGGCGAAATACCGTCTGATTTCAAGTAATCAAATTCTTCTGATATATTTTTATTAATCAGCTTCAAGCACGTGAGTACAGTGTTCCACATGTGAACCCAGCCAGATATACAACGTCCGTATAATAGTACAAGCGTTTGTTTCTTAGAAGTACAACATCAAACATAACTTTATCCCCTCTCCCACCCTCCCCCGTACTGCAATCCCTGTTGGTAGTCACATAGCAACTTACACTTCACTATTATGGCACCATACACGAGTAGTAACAAGCCTATACAATCACTTTCAATGTACACAGTTATGCATTATACCTGCTGTAAGTCAGGGTTCCCAAGTAGGTACATGGTTAGCGGAGCCCAAAAGTCCTTAGGCCTAGAAGCCTCGGGCAATTCTTACGCATATATCCCCAGCTGCTCCTTACAGTAAACTAAATCTCGAACCCACTTTTGAACAGTTGGGGTAGTTCTGGCGCCCCAGCATCGTGCCACTGCCCACTTGGCAAACAGGGTTGAGATAGCGACAATTCGCCTGTTGCATGGCCTAAGCTTCTTAACAAACCCCAGCAGACATAATTCCGGATTAAAGGCCACATTTTCTAACACAACCTCAGTAAGCACTCTTGTTACTTGATTCCAAAATGCATATATTTTAGCGCAACTTCATGCGAGATACATAAAGTCCGCATCATCCTGCCCACATCTTATACATCTCGCAGTTTCCCTCTGGCCGAACTTCCGCAATTGGCTTGGTGTATAATATAGCTGATGCAGATACTTGAAATGAATAATACAAAGATTACAGTTTTCCGTCAGTCTGCCAGTCAGTTCGCAGCAGAACTTCCACTGTTCCAGCGACATTGGGGACCCTAGCGCCGCATTCCATTTATTAAGTGAAGGAGGTTCTATGGTTTCATTCTCTCTCATAGACGCGTTGTACAGTTTTGTTATCAAACCCCTACTTTCCTCCCCATCCAGCACCGCCTACAGCGCTTTCAATGCTTTCGGCTCTGCTGGAAAGTCAGGAAAAATAGACCTGACTGCCTGTCGTACCCTTATATATGTGAAGCCCAGCATTGTGCTATGGTCCCGCCCAGCTTGCAAGTCCGAAAGCGACCTGAACTGGCCATTCTTATATAGATCTCCCAGCTACCTAACCCCTGCCGCCCTTAGTGCCCTCAAAGCTGCCTGCTCTTGGGTCGCAAAAATATCCAGATGTGTAGCAATCGGTAGCGCCGGGGCATATAAATAGTCCAGTCGCGCCCGCTTAGCCAAAGTCTTCCATGCCCAAGCAGTGCATTTAACAGAGTTAATTTCAGATCTCGGGCTCCCCCCACTCCTGACAGCGCCGCCGCCACCAAAGGGACCGGGTGCACAGTGTCTGCTTCGATCGCAGCATGCGGTAGGAGCCGCTGCGGGAAGTATCAATAATGCACAAACTGCGCCTGAGCACATAAGTAGTATAACCGCATATCGGGCGCTTCAAAGCCTCCCCGATCAAATGGCTGCGTAAGCATATCCCAGCTACATATCGGTTTCTTACCGCCCCAAACTAGAGACAGTAGAGCCATCTGGAGCGTATTGAATAGTGCAATGTTGAGTCTAATAGGGATATTGACAAACAAATAGAGGAGTTTGGGCAGTATCGTCATTTTCGCCACCGCGATCCTATCCGCCAGCGAGAGAGGCAGTTTAGCCCATCGTGCTGTTTGCTCAGTGATTTGCGTGATGACTCGGCCATAGTTCATGGAGAGTATCTTGTCAGGATCTCTATGAAGCCATATCCCTAAATATTTCACCGGGTCAGTAGACCACGACAGTGGGAAATCCAGCACTACCTCTTGAGTGCCTGCAGTCAGCGGAAAGACTGTTGACTTCGCCCAGTTAATCCCTAATCCAGAATATCTCTCAAATTTCACATATTCTCTCAGTAGCGCTGGGAGATTTTTGCAGGTTCACGTACATAAAGCGTCATATCGTCCGCATACAGTGAGACCACAAGGGGTCTCTGCCTAAATCGCCACGCTGCATGAGAATGTTTTTGACGAATTTTGCAGGCCAAGGGTTCCATCGCAAGTGAAAAGAGCATCGGAGACAAGGGGCATCCCTGCCTTTTGCCTCTGCTTATTGGAAATGCATTGGAAACCCAGCCATTAACTCGCACACGGGCCTCTGGCTCAGTATATAATAATTTAACCCATTTAAGGAAGAACGGTGGCATACCCATTCTTAGTAGGACAGCAAACATATATTCCCACTGCAAGGGGTCGAATGCCTTTGCTGCATCAAGCAGCACAGCCACTGCCTCAAAATCCGACTCAAAGTAGTGCAAAGCTGCAAAAATGGAACGCAGGTTATGCGTCATTGATCTCTTGGGCACAAACCCCGACTGGTCCGGGACTATTAATTTGAGTACCAAAGACTGTAACCTATTGCCGATCATTTTCGCTAAAATCGTAGGGGCATATTATCAAGCGGCAGCGATAATTATCGCTGGCCGCTCTTAGCGTGAGGATTATTATCGCCGGCGATCGCTGGAAATTATCGCCATGCTAGCGATGTATTAACAACGCATAGCGCAATGGCGATAATTATTCCAGCGATAGCGGTGTTTTCCATGGAACATCGCTGGTTTTCCAGCGATGTTCCATGGAAAACAGCGATATCCTTGATGATAGGGCCTGGGGTCTTAGCCACACAATCCACCCCCATGTTAGGTATGCCTTAGTCAGGAATTTAACAGGACGTTAAATTCCTGCGTTAAGGCATACTTAACGCAATTTCAAATATCGCTACCCCTCCTTGATAATATCGCAAATCTGCCTTCGCGATATTATCCCATGTTGTTTTACAGCCACGCCTCCTTTGCATCTCATTATCGATGCGAGGCGAGGCGTGTGAGAAACGGGCTCTAACTCAAGGAATCACGCGCTAGCGTGTCCTTGGTGATAATGCAATAAAATTATCGCCGCTTTTCGCCCGAAAACGGACGCTAAAGCGGCGATAATTTTATCGCGGGGCCTTGTAGATATGCCCCTTTGCGTCTATGTTGATGAGGGAGGGAGGTCTGTATGATTCACACCTATTTGCCACTTTGTCTGGTTTCAGCAATGTAACAATAAGTGCTTCCTTTAGAGTGGGAGGAAATTTTCCAGTTTCGTATGCCTCTGCAAAGACATCTAATAGTCTAGGTGCCAGTTCTTCTATATACGCCTTATAGATTTCACTCGGGAGCCCATCGAGGCCAGCTGACTTGCATGTGGGGAGGGACATTATGGCTATCTTTACATCTTCCACGTCAAAGGGTTGCATACGGTATTCCCTTTGACCCTCTGAGGGCCACCCAAGTGCGATATCATCCAGATATGTACATATATCAGCTTCAGATACCTGTGCTCTGTCGCCATAAAGTTCAGAGTAGAAGTCCAACACTACCCTGCTGATCTCTGACATATTGTGTTGTGCCACCCCATCCCTGTCTAGCAATTCAGTGATGTTTTCCTGGCACCTTGGCATAGCTATCTTCTGGGCCAACGAACGGCTAGGCCTGCCTCCCTCCCCATAATACCTCACTATGCTCCTCCTAGATCTATGCACCAATTCTTGATCTACTGTTTGGTTATGTTCAGTCACAAGGTCCCTTATTGTGGCCAGTAGTTCTGATGCAGGGTTCTGCTCATACTCCCGTTCCAGAGCTGAGATCTGTGTCACCAGCTTGCTAATTCTACGCCTTAAGTCCTTCAAGACACCCGCCTGTGCACTTACACATTCTCTCCAGATCGTAACTTTAAATGCCTCCCATAACATCCCGCACTATCCACTGAGCCCTCGTTATCTATGTAATAGTTTCTGATCGCAATTCCAATAGTGCTCTTGAAAACTGGGTCGGCCAAGGAAGCCTGCTGCAATCTCCACACAAAAGGAGGCTGCGCCCAGTCAGGGATTTGTAACTCAAGGAGTACCGGGGAGTGATCCGAAAGCGTCTTAGCCAAGTGACTAATATGGACAGCCCATGTGCATGCCACCTCGGACGCGAGACAATAGTCCAACCTGGACCACGACCCGTGGACTGATGAAATAAAGGTGCTTTCCCTTGACCCTGGATGGCGCAATCTCCATATGTCTTGGATATCCCCTGCTCCCATCAATCCAAGCAAAGTGTCTGATGCCTGCTTGCCTCTTGCTACTACACTATCCGATCTGTCCATGTTCACATTTAAACAAATGTTAAAGTCTCCTCCCTATAATATCTCCACAGGAGGATACATAGAGATACGACTCCAAACATCAGTGAAAAAAGCGGGGTTGTCCACATTTGGGCCATATATGTTTACCAGCAGTACCGTCACACCTCCCAGTTTTCCCAGGATTATCACCACCCTACCCTGCTCATCCCTCTCTGAGCTAATCATAGTAAATGGCACACCTTTCTTGACGAGAATCATCACACCTCTGGAATAGGAGGAGTATTAGGCAGCTACACGTACCCCAGCCCAGCGTGTTCCCACATTTTTCTCCGAGATCTTAGTTAGGTGGGTTTCCTGTAGGAAAGCGACCTGAACATCAAATCGGTCCAGATACGCTAAAACAGAGCGGATTTTCTTAGGGCTGTTTAGGCCGCGTACGTCCCAGGTGAGAAATGTTATATTACTACCCATACTTGCTGCACATCATGACACAATTTACATGGTAAGGTCCTTCATAATAAGTCAGCTGCAGTGTTTCAGAAGCTATGCCCTTGCAGAATTTCAAGCGCCCCCTCCCCACTCCCCCAACCATCCCCTCACCCACTTCAGCACCCCCAACTTGCTAAAGCCATCCCTGTTCAGAGAAAACAATCCCCCCGAATACAGAAAAACATTTTAAACAAATGGGGTACTCCCATGAGGGGAGCGCCAGAGTGCTACTAGCCTCCCACATAAGCAGGAGGTGGCTGATGAGTTCTACATCAGATGCAATTATGTCACAAACATATTCAAGGACACCTATGCACCTAGCTAGTTTCCAATTAAATTTACACCCAAATATCCCAGAACTGCATTGGGAAAAGCCTAATCATTTTTCAGCTACCCAGACCTATGTCCTCCTGTAAGTATAGGTCACAGCGCATATCAAGCCTTGAGCGTACATATTACTGTTCCTCTTCGTCTGGGTCATTGGAGGATTCACGCTGTCTCCTTTTCAGTAGTTTTTTAGCATCGTTGAGCGCAGCCTTTGGGTTAGTGAAGATTTTAAAGTCACCCTCCTGGCCGATTCTGAGGCGGGCCGGGTATAGCATGGCATATGGAATGCCCTCCGATTGCAATAATTTCTTCACAGTACCAACATTTCCGTCTTGCTGCCTGCAGTGCAACCGTAAAGTCCGGGAAGAATGCAAGTGTGTTCCCCTGAATTTCAATTGTACCTCTTTCTCTCGCCATCCACAGAATGACGTCGGGGTCCCTATAATTTAAAAGTCTGGCGATGATGGGGCATGGCATCACCCCAGGGACTGGTCGAGCCGCAAAGGAGCGATGGGCGCGCTCGACGATCAGCAAAGGGGGCAAATTCTCTGGGCCAAAGATGTCTTTTATCAATGTCTCCACGTAGGTCTCCATTTTGTCTGTGTTTGTCGACTCAAGAAGGCCAGTAATTCTAAGGTTGTTCCGTCTGGACCTAGCCTCTAAGTCCTCATTCTTCGCTTGTATGAGCGCCAATACTTTCTCTATATTAAGGCTTTGCTGGAGACCTCACTAAGACCATCCTCAGTGTTAGAAACCCTCTGCTCAACTTCCCCTATTCTCGTGTTTTGTTTCTCTAACTTTGCAGACATGTGGTCCATTCTTTGGGTCAATGCATCTATCTTCCCATCTATGGACTGTAGACTGCGCTGCATTAAGCAAACACAAGGAGATGATGGACGGAGTGCTGAAACTTTTCAGACACTCACCCCCAGTCACAGATCTGGGTTGAATCCATCATCGTTCTTTAGCTCACTTCGCCACCCCAGTTCAGACACAGCTATATGCAAATCAGTCTTGACCCTGTGCCTCATGAGAACAGTCCAGCCCGAACTGCCAAGCCATGTCTTTCCTGGACCGGATACAAGCATCCTGGGACCGGTTTCAGGCTAACAGCCCTCATCAGCCAGGCTAGATTGAATCCAGTGGCAAAGTGAGCAAGGGACCCACGTCTGGGCATACCCTGCCAACTTAGGGCGAACAAAGCAAACACAAGGAGATGATGGACGGAGCGCTGAAACTTTTCAGACACTCACCCCCAGTCACAGATCTGGGTTGAATCCATCATCGTTCTTTAGCTCACTTCGCCACCCCAGTTCAGACACAGCTATATGCAAATCAGTCTTGACCCTGTGCCTCATGAGAACAGTCCAGCTGGAACTGCCAAGCCATGTCTTCCCTGGACCGGAAACAAGCATCCTGGGACCGGTTTCGGGCTAACAGCCCTCATCAGCCACGCTAGATTGAATCCAGTGGCAAAGTGAGCAAGGGATCCACGTCTGGGCATACCCTTCCAACTTATGGCGAACAAAGCAAACACAAGTAGGCTGGACTGTTCCCATGAGGCACAGGGTCAAGACTGATTTGCATATAGCTGTGTCTGAACTGGGGTGGTGAAGTGAGCTAAAGAACGATGATGGATTCAACCCAGATCTGTGACTGGGGGTGAGTGTCTGAAAAGTTTCAGCACTCCGTCCATCATCTCCTTGTGTTTGCTTTGTTCGCCCTAAGTTGGCAGGGTATGCCCAGACATGGGTCCCTCGCTCACTTTGCCACTGGATTCAAGCTAGCCTGGCTGATGAGGGCTGTTAGCCCGAAACTGGTCCCAGGATGCTTGTTTCCGATCCAGAGAAGACATGGCTTGGCAGTTCGGGCTGGACTGTTGCCATGAGGCACAGGGTCAAGACTGATTTGCATACAGCTGTGTCTGAACTGGGGTGGGGAAGTGAGCTAAAGAACGATGATGGATTCAACCCAGATCTGTGACTGGGGGTGAGTGTCTGAAAAGTTTCAGCACTCCGTCCATCATCTCCTTGTCTTTGCTTTGTTCGCCCTAAGTTGGCAGGGTATGCCCAGTCGTGGGTCCCCTGCTTACTTTGCCACTGGATTCAAGCTAGCCTGGCTGATGAGGGCTGTTAGCCCGAAACCGGTCCCAGGATGCTTGTTTCCGGTCCAGGGAAGACATGGATTGGCAGTTCGGGCTGGACTATTCCCATGAGGCACAGGGTCAAGACTGATTTGCATATAGCTGTGTCTGAACTGGGGTGGTGAAGTGAGCTACAGAACGATGATGGATTCAACCCAGATCTGTGACTAGGGGTGAGCGCCTGAAAAGTTTCAGCACTCCGTCCATCATCTCCTTGTGTTTGCTTTGTTCACGCTAAGTTGGCAGGGTATGCCCAGACGTGGGTCCCTTGCTCACATTGCCACTGGATTCAAGCTAGCCTGGCTGATGAGGGCTGTTAGCCCGAAACCGGTCCCAAGATGCTTGTTTCCGGTCCAGGGAAGACATGGCTTGGCAGTTCGGGCTGGACTGTTCCCATGAGGCACAGGGTCAATACTGATTTGCATATAGCTGTGTCTGAACTGGGGTGGTGAAGTGAGCTAAAGAACGATGATGGATTCAACCCAGATCTGTGACTGGGGGTGAGTGTCTGAAAAGTTTCAGCACTCCGTCCATCATCTCCTTGTGTTTGCTTTGTTCACCCTAAGTTGGCAGGGTATGCCCAGACGTGGGTCCCTTGCTCACTTTGCAACTGGATTCAAGCTAGCCTGGCTGATGAGGGCTGTTAGCCCGAAACCTGTCCCAGGATGCCTGTTTCCGGTCCAGGGAAGACATAGCTTGGCAGTTCGGGCTGGACTGTTCCCATGAGGCACAGGGTCAAGACTGATTTGCATATAGCTGTGTCTGAACTGGGGTGGTGAAGTGAGCTAAAGAACGAAGATGGGTTCAACCCAGATCTGTGACTGGGGGTGAGTGTCTGAAAAGTTTCAGCACTCCGTCCATCATCTCCTTGTGTTTTACTGCGCTGCATTGCCAAAAGCGTCACCTCGAGCGAGGGGGCAGCATCCCCCTGTGCGTCTGCCTCCAAGTCTGATGCTGCCTTTGACTGTGTCCTGCTAGGCTTCCGCATTTCAAAAGTAAGGCGAAGTTGAGATTTATCTGCTTTCCCCATGATTTGTACCAGACACGGAGGTGCTACAGCTCAGGAATACTGCCACTGCTTATACTGCGGTGAGTCTGCATTATCTAAGCCACCACCGGACAGTTTCGCACTTGTAGTCAGTCGTGTGAATTACAGGCCATGGGTTGTTTACCCCACCCCTATTGACCAATGTCACTTCTAATATCCTTTTATGTTATCTGTGGGACGGTGCATACTATACTTTATTGTTAAGAACTGCCAGGATTTACAATACTGTAGCCCAAAGTTGCTGCGTGCATACACCGCGTCCCTGCAGTAATTGCTGGGACCCCTGTGAATTGTGTTGTCAGTTTATCACTTTGTGTCCCGGGCCTCCCGCTGTACGGAGGAGCACTCTCGAACTTGCGCCCCAGCTGAAATTTCACCAGTGCCCCTCTCCGCGCAACCCGATGTATTGGGACTGCAGGGATGTCAGCAGACACATGCCGCTAGGTGCCATCCGCCCCAGCAGGCCGCAGGGCCCTCCTCACCATTCTCGCCTGCCAGCAGCTCGTAGGCCGCAGCCTTACGCCCGGAACCGCACCCACCTCCGCAGCCGCGGGCACAGGCCAGGCCACTCTCCCACTCACCGCACTTGTCTCCCGCTGCGACGGTCGCTTTCTGGATCCCGTAGGGGCCAACGGCAGGGCAGTTTTGTTACCCGTTGGACTCCGCTCACAGCAATGGCACCAGCGCGAGCACAGCAGGCCGCCAGGATCTTCTCCGCACTCTCCAGGCAGCTCACTTCGTGGTGGCACAACAGGATGGATCCCGGTAAGTCTCTGGTCTTTCCTTATTGAGTTGTGGCAGTTCCACTTGCACACGCCGCTTTCGCCGGAGGCTATTTCCCCTTAGTTCGTCAGCCGTTCGATCACTCTCTCTTCCAGGCTGGAACTGCCGCCATTTTGCGCTCACTCAGTTGGGCTCCGTCACTTCGGATTTCAGCAGTTTGCTCCGGCACAGCTATTGTTCAGTGCCACTGCGCCTCTCTGGGATGTCTAGCAGCTCAGTTCAGCCATTTTTGCAGCATAGATGCGGCGGATTTCGGGTGGATTATGGTCAGATTACGGATCAGTCGGGCAGAGCCGCACTACAGCACAGCCATCTTGCCGTGCGCCCTCTAGCGCCCCCAAGTAATCAAATTCTTAAGCAGAATAGCAATCCCCCCACTAGCGTGTCCCTTTCAGAGCGCTTAGCATAACTGGAAAACATAAAATAGCCATCACAGTCAAATTCTTTACAAGACAAAGGGCATATTCTCAAGGAACTATTGCCGAGTTAACAGCACTTTATCTCAGCCAAAGTCGCGATAAAATGATCGCCCCATTCACAAGCTGGTGCTAACAGCCGATACCACCAGTTTACTTGCGAAAGCATCCGCAAAAAACATCGCCACAGATGACCCCGGCAACTATCGCTAATGAGATGCAGAGTAGGTGTTCCCGAGCAAAAAGCCGCGACAACACCACACCTCAACATTCTCAACGACCAGCCACATCGGCAGTAAGACCACAAAACAGGCGATAAGGCGCGTTAGCAGCAGGAAATTAACACCTGCTCCGACCTGGTGTAAAGTCGGACGATGACCTGCACCATCAAAAGGAGCCCAGCCCAGAGCCACACATGAAGATCAACAGATGCCATGGAGCCACTCCCCATGCATCCCGGAGCCCGAGAGGGCAACAACACCCACCGCCACCACCCCCAGGACCGCCACCTCCCCTCGGACCACCCCGGACCACCACAGAGGCAGCGCAGACAAAGACAGCGGACCATCAGGAAATGCACCAGCCTCACAGACCTAACACCAGACAACGTCAATGCCCACTACAGGCTCAAAAGGACAACCATCCTCCGCATCCTGAACATCATTGCCCACAGGCTGACGGTACCAACACAGCGGACAACCAACATCCCTCCGCAGACAAAGCTGCTGGCTGTGCTGCACCTGTTGGCCTCTGGTACCTCCCAACCAACAACCGCCAGAGTCGGAGGAGTCGCACAGCCAGCCCCATCCAAGTTCATCACACCTGTCCTGGATGCCATCATCAGCTAGGCACCCCAGTACCAATACGTCCCCCACAATGCGCAGGAACAGCTGGAGACCAAGCAAGGACTATACGCCATAGCTGGATTCCCGCACGTGTTGGGGGCAATCGACTGCACACATATCCTACTTGTGCCCCCTGCCGACACCGCACACAAGTACCGCAACAGAAAGCACATGCATCCCATCAATGTGCAGGCAATAGTGGACCACAGGAGACTCTTCACCAATATCGTAGCCAACTACCCAGGCAGTGTGCATGATCCCTTCATCTTCCGACAGCCCAACATCAACCAGCGCTTCCAGGATGGCACCTATGAAAATGCACTGCACGTTGGCAAGTACCAAATGAACACACCACACCCCTCAACTCCACAACCATGCAACTCACAACTCTGGCACTGCACACGTCACAAAATCACATACAACATGCCAAACAACATGCCCACCCACCAGACACGACAGCACAACTTACTGTGGCAACCTTGGTTAGCCATGTACATGAGCCATCAACGGCATGGCACCTCAGCCACACAATACCGGAATGTGGGGAGAGGTGGGAACCAGGCATGTGCGAAGGAGGCAAGTCACCCATGAATGAGAATGTACACAATGCCAAGTGTGGCGGAGATGTGCTGGACAGACTGCAGTATGCAGACCACAGACATAGCCATGTCTACATGCACTGCTGGTGTCTGGAGTGTAGTGGACAGTGGATGCAACCATGTCACCCCAGCCAGTGGGGAAGCCCAAGGAAATGTAGCTTGTGACGTCCCCCCCTGTAAGCGTGTGCGGAGTGGGCTGGCCCGGCGTACGCCAGGCCAGCATGGGGGTGTGGATGATCATCCCGTGGCTCTGGGTGTGGTTCAGTACTGGAAAAGTGCAAAGGCATGTGTCTCTGTCGCAGTGTGGGTCTCCGTTGGGGAGTGTAGGTGGGCCCTGATGGGACTTAGACACCCACGTATGTGATCTAGTTCAGCTTCCATGAGGTAGTGCCCCACCCGCACATGTTCGGCCACTCCCTTCTGGCAGTCTGACACCTGGCCTTGGAATGCGATGTGTGCTTCGGTGGGCTGCTGGGAGCCAGCCGGGGTGGTGGGTGCGTCCAGCTGTGTTGTCTGTGCAGGGGGTGGGGTATCCTCGATGCAGCAGTGCTGCCCTGCTCCTGGAGGTCAATTGCCTAAGATGTCCATGGACTGTTGGGGGGCGTAGGTGTCGGAAGTGTGGTGGTCCTCTTCAGCATCACTGTAGAGTTGTCTGGTCGGCTCTGCTGGAGGTGTTGTTTGTCCCTCTGCAATGTGAAGGGGAGATGCTTGTTGACATTGTGTTGGCATGTATGTTGCCGCATTGTTCAAGTTTACATACAGACTTCATGACAATGTACATTGTGACTGTTTGGGAGGAGCGGATTATTTGATGAGGGACAGTGGACATTTGGACTACATGACGTAGGTGAGGTTGTACACGTAAATTTGCATCTCACAGTTTCCTGCTATGTCAGATGTGATTGGCCATTTTCTATGCACAGGCGCACCCAGTTGTGTCCTCTGTTCTGCAGTGTAGGTGTTAGACTGTGTACCACATTGTCGTCCATGTGGGTGTGCTGTCATTGCTATGTGTGTGTGCTGCATTGTGTGGGAGTCGCACCTGCAACTGTGATTTTGCTGCCCCTTATCCCTTGGAGGCGGTGTGCCTTTGGCTTTTGTGCTTTTGAGGTCCTGTGATGTTGGCGACTTGGGTAATTTGTGCTCTTGGACGGTTTTTGTACTCTTGTGCATTGTTTGTCTGCAGATGTGTTGTTGACGTCAGTGGTTGTTTGTGCAGGTGGATGTGTCAGAGTGTGACCTGCTCCTTTCCGGATGTGGTCCACCCTCAGCCACCTCAGTCTTGTGGTGTGCACAGTGTCATGGTGATTGTACTCCAGCCATGCTGCTGGTCATGTGGTGTCACTTGCATTGTCAGTGTGACTCTCACATACGCATATTTGCTGTGTTTCGCACGGGTGCATGTGTGTGTTGTGTAATTGGTGATGTGTGGGGTGGGACCCCTTTGGGCACATGGTGAACGGGGGCCTACTTGATGTTTGTATGTGTGCTGCAGTGTACCACGGGATCAGGGACATGACCCACGGTCATTGTGGGTGTGCGTTGTGCTACACGTCGTTGTGCATGTGTGCCATTGTGCCCGTCCCCACAGTCCCTGTTCGTTACTCACCCTGTTGCTGTTGTGTCAGGTCATGTCGAGCAGTGTCCGGAGTCCCGACTCCTTGCACCATCTCCACACTGATGACTGTGGCCACCATTTGCTCCAGCTCCTCCTGTGGCGCAGCTCTCCCACCTCCATTCGCCGTTGCTGCCTTCCTGTTGGCAGCGGGTTTCTGCTTGGTTTGGCTTTTCACATTGTGCCAGCACATCTTGGCCTCCTCGACACTCCGGCTGCTTTCACGATGGGATGCCATTTTTCCGTCTGTGTTGCCAATGACACAGTGGAGGTGACGGACAGTTGTTGTTGGTGCTCTGTAACCTCCGTGACGACGATCCGGTTGTCATGCGGACTGTACCCCGTCTTCCTCTTCCTTTTCTCCTTGGCCTTCCCCGACCCCGAGGTTCCTTGCTGGTGGTCTGTGGGGCTTGTGGGGTTCGCGTTGACCTGGGCACTCATTCCAGGTGCCTCCATGTTGCTACGCAGTTTATTTTGTTTATGGTGTGTATTAGACCTGGCATCCTTGGCGTGGTTTCCCCTGACTTTTTGCCTCTACCTCCTGTATTTTTGACACTGTGCTGGAATTCGTTTTTGCTGGTTTAGATGCTTTGGGCACTTTGCCACTGCTGATCAGTGCCAAAGTGCAAGTGCTCCCTGGTTAAATTGTTATTGTGATTGGCTATCCATGATTGGTATATTTGCTTTACCAATAAGTCCCTAGTAAAGTGCACTGAGTGTGCCAGGGCTGGTGATTCAAATGCTACTAGTGGGCCTGCAGCACTGATTGTGCCACCCACAGGAGTAGCCCTAAGATGGTGTCTCAGGCCTGCCACTGCAGTGCCTGTGCGCAGTTTGTGAACTGGCATGTTGTCCTGGCCAGTGTACACACTTGCCAGGCCTAACCCTTCCCTTTTCTTACACATTGGACACCCCTATGGTAGGCCCAAGGTACCCCCCCAGGGCAGGGTGCAGTGTATGTGAAAGGTAGGACATGTACTAGTGTGGGTAACATGTCCTGATAGTGAAATACTGCCAATTTCGTTTTTCACTATTGAAAGGCTATCTTGCCCATAGGATAACATGGGGAATGCTGTGTAACATGGTTACCTGCATACCTTCCCATGGTAGCAAGATAGAAAGTTGGAATCTGGTACCCCTGAACTCAGAATTTAATTACACATCTTTTAGTGAAGATGGTTTTTAAATTCTAAGTTTGGAAATAGCACTTTTAGAAAGTTGCTATTTTCTTGTTCAACCTTTCTGTGTGCCTCTGCCTGTTTGTGAATTGACTGTCTGGTTTGTGAGTGATAGGGGCTGGGGGTGGCTGCAGGAGGCTGGGTGAGTCAGCACTAGGCTGAATAGACCTATCTGCATGTAGAGTGGTGGGAGGAGTACCACCTGGGTCTGAATAGGGCTGTGCCTGCCTTCCACAATGCTGTCTGCACCTCCTGCGGTGTGTCTGATGACCCTGGCCCACACTCACAAAGGAAAGAGAGGTGCCCTGGCAGAATGCACCCTGAACTGGTTTGGACTGGGTCCAGGACCCCTCACACATGGAGAACAAAGACTTTTGGGGTATAAATACTAGAGCTGAAAAACCTGAACTTTAGACTACTTCGTGATCAAGAAGAATCCCTGCCAAAGAATATCAGTTGAAGAGACTGAGGAGAAGTACTGCCCTTGCTGTGTGTCTGGGGTTGGCCTGCAGTTTGCTGTTTCTATTGAGGAGAGATCTAAAGGACTTTGCTGTGTGCTGTGTCCCCTGCTTGAAGAAGGACTTTGCTGTGTGCTGTGTCCATCTGAAGAAAAGTCTCCAAGGGCCTGAGAAGAGCTGGCCTCCTGTTTCTGAAGTCCCAGGCACAAAAGGACTTCACCCCCAGCTTCCCTGAACTTCCTTGCTGGGAGTTCCAGTCTGCCAGGAGGGCTTGTAACTGTGTGTGATGCCTCTCTTGCTGTTGGGTGCTGAAAGCGCGACGCAACGAGAGAAGCGTGACGCTGACGCCGCAGCCGCATCATCGAGAAGTGTGTCGCCGCTGCCGCTGTTCGCCGCCGCAACACCGGAGAAGCGTGTAGCCGTCACCGAGGGTGTCGTCTCATCACCGGAGAAGCGGGTCGCAGGGCCGTCGCATCGCTGAGGAAGCGCACCGCCGCTGATCGCCGCCGCATCACCGGAGAAGCGTGTCGCCGTTACCGAGGGTGTCATCGCAACACCAGAGAAGCATGTCGCAAGGCCTGTCGCGGCTCAGAAGATCACCGAGTTCGCCGCACGGCCGTCGGGCGTGCACTCATCGCATCTACAGTGTTGCATCGCAACAAAGACGCCATTTCATCGCATCGCACCGGATCAGCGCAACGCATCAAGGCGCCATTTTGTCACACCGGAACCGGAGCGCAGGAAGAACCGACGCATCGCCTTCACTGCGCCCCTTTTTGCTTGTTTTGCGTTACGCATCCCAGGTACTTTCAGACTGAAAGTGTCGCATTTGAGATCTACAAGTTTATTTTTGCAACAACCCTTTTTAAAGACATTCTACTGAGTTTTGTATGTTGGATTTTTGTCGTTTTGGTCTTGTTTAAGTTTAGTAAAGATTATTTTTCTAAACTGGTGTAGTGTCCATTTGTGGTGTTTTCACTGTGTTACTGTGAGTGTTGGTACAAATACTTTACACATTGCCTTTGGGATAAGCCTGTCTGCTTGTGCCAAGCCACCAAGGGGGTGAGCAGGGGTTATCTAAAGTGTGTATCCCCCTTACCCTGACTAGAAGCAAGGGTCCCTATTTGGACAAAGGTACCTACCTCTACCAACTAGAGACCCCCAGTTCTAACATTGGTGGTCAGCGGTGAGGATTTGAACTTGTATTTGTACTTGACCCACAGTAATTGGTGTACATCACTAGTTTAGTGCAGACCACTACGCAACCACATACTGTATTTTCTTTTTGGTTCTATTTTTGATCTGGTCCTAAAGTCATCCAAGCATCATGTCTCAGAAGGGGAATGCAGCAAGTGAAAAGGCAGAATTGGAGTTCCACAATGAGGATTTGTATTCCTACAAGGTAGACCAGCTTAAACAATTCTGCAAAGATGTCCCACAAGGAGTAGCGCTAAGAAAGATGAGCTACAAAAGGCCTTAAAAGCCTGGTGGGAGGCCAAAGGAGCTGCAGGAGGAGATGATGCAAATGAGGAGGTGGATGACCAGGGGAATGGGTTTGGGCCACAGGATTTGCCTGTGCCAGGAGCAGCCCCCAGGGCTGTCAGCAGTCATTCCGCAGGAAGTCTCTCCGGGAAGAGCGGGAAGAGAACCAGAGGATCAGGGAACATGAGCTAGAAGTTTTGAAACTACAGAACCAAAAAGCAGCAATGGAGGAAAAGCGATTGCTTTTGGAGAGTGAAAAGAGGGCAGAAGAGAGCAAGCACGCTCTAGCCCTGGAAGAAAAGAAATTGCTTTTGGCTCATGAATTGAGCATGAGGGAGCTGGATATTAAGGCCAAGCAGCTGGAGTCCAGTTCAAATGGTGGCAGCGCACAGCCAGTGCAAGGGGGTAAAGTATACATACCCAAAGATATAGTGCAGAATTTCCAGAAGGGACAGGATATTTTTGCATGGTTTGAGTCATATGAGACATCTTTGAGGATGCATGAGGTGCCTGAAAAGAGCTGGGGGGCGGGCCTGTGGAAGCATTTTGAGGCATCAGGGACCGCAGTTTTGACACCTTTAGAGAAGGAGGGTGCCCTAACTTATGCCAAAATGAAGGAGGCTTTATGCCTCAAGTATGGGCTCACCCCAGAACAGTATAGAGTGAGGTTCAGGAACTCAAAGAAGAATGACTCAGACAATTGGGTTGAATGTGTGAGAGTGTACACCCGCGCATTGGAAGGTTGGATGAAGGGCAGCAAAGTTACTGATTATGAGGGGTTGTGCCATCTAATTAGTTGGGAACACTTGAGCAGTCTATGTGTTCCAGAGCTGCGCCAGCATCTTTTGGATAGTAAGTTAACTAATCCTAGTGAGCTTGCTAAGGAGGCGGACCGCTGGACCAGCACCAGGATCCACAAGGGGATTGTGGGTACCACAGCCAAAGGTGGGCAGGGTCCCCAGCAGAAGAGTGGGGGGGACAAAGGTAATCAAAAGGAGTTGTCTAAAGGGCCCCAAAATAATGCAGAGGGAAAGGAGTCCCAGCCCCCCAGCCTAAGACGTCGCAGCCCCCTAAGGGCGGGCGTAGTAACTTCCCGGGTCCCCCAGGTGTTACAACTGTAACGAGAAGGGCCACATTGCCCCTAAGTGCCCCAAGAAGTCCCAAGCACCCACTGGTGCTCCGTCACCGGGTTTATTGAGTGTAGCTTTGGGAGAGGAATTAGTTTCCAGTGGGGAGGAGGAGCAAGCAGTGATGACCCTTGTCTCTTTAGGAGACAGAGAGATGGTCCAGGAGTCCTACTTGCCTGAGAACACTAAAAAGTACAGGCAGTGGGTGACCATCAATGGGAGGAGGGTGGAGGCTCTGAGAGACACAGGAGCCAGCGTGACATCCGTGAGGTGTCAGTGGATGTCTGAAGAGCAGGTCATTCCCAATGCACTTCACCCTGTAGTTGCAGCAGACAACTCCGTGCGCCTCTGTAAAGTGGCGCAAGTTCCCTTTAAGTGGGAGGGATCTCAGGTTCCTTGAAGGTCGTTGTTAGTCCATCCATGCCTGTAGACTGTCTGCTAGGAAATGACCTGGAGAGTTCCCCATGGAGGGAGGTGGAACGCCAGGCTCATTTGGAGATGTTGGGTCTGCCTGAGTGGGTTTGTGTGACCACTCGGTCAATGGCAGCCAGTAGGGGTAACCAAGCGGACCTGGAGCCTGAAACAGTGGACCAGGTCCCTGCCAGGAAGAGGAAGGGCAGGGGGCGTGGGAAGCCAGCCCCCACAATTCCCACGGTCCAGGAGGAGGCAGAACCTGAGGGGGATGCCCTGGAACCTACAGGGGAACAGGTAGCCGAACTGGGAGACCTGCCTGAGCTGGCCCATTGGCAGCAAGAAGGAGGTCCCTCCAGGGAGGAGTTCTGCGAGGCGCAGAGAGAATGCCCTTCTCTCATTGGTATGCGGAAACAGGCCGCAGACCAGGCAGCAGGTGGCGAGTCCAAGAATCATCTCATTTACTGGGAGGATGGGTTACTCTATAGTGATTCTAAGGTCGCTGAGCCAGATGCAGCCCGTGTGCTGGTGGTACCCGAGCGCTTCAGGGCCTTCCTAATGGGTCTGGCTCGCAGGTCATCTGGGGCATGACAAGACCTAACAAAGGCTTGTCACCCACTTTTACTGGCCCCAGATGAAGACGCACGTTGGTACATATTGTAGGACTTGCCAGACTTGCCAGGCAAGTGGCAAGAGTGGAGGGAAGTGTAAGGCTCCCCTCCAACCCTTTCCCGTGGTGAGCACCCCTTTCGAGCGGGTGGGCATTGACATTGTGGGGCCTCTGGAACCCAAGACAGCCTTAGCTAACAAGTTTATCTTGGTCTTGGTGGACCATGCCACCCGGTACCCGGAAGCTGTCCCTCTCCGGACAATCACTGCCCCCGTGGTGGGCCGTGCATTGATGGGGATCTTTTCCCATGTGGGGTTCCCCAGAGAGGTGGTCTCCGACCGGGGTACCAACTTCATCTCGAAGTACATGAAGTCTTTGTGGGAGGAGTGTGGGGTAACTTACAAGTTTACCAAACCTTACCATCCTCAAGGGAATGGGTTGGTTGAGAGATTCAACCGAACCCTGAAAGGCATGATAATGGGCCTTGCGGAGCCCATGAGACGGAAGTGGGACGTCTTCTTACCATGCCTGTTGTTTGCCTACAGGGAGGTGCCTCAGAAGTCCTTAGGGTTCAGTCCCTTTGAACTCCGGTATGGCCACCCTGTTAGAGGACCTCTCAGTCTGGTGAAGGACGGTTGGGAGAAATCCCCTGGCAAGACCCCCCAGGATGTGTTCAGCTATGTGCTGGCCTTCCGCAACCAGACTCAGCGCTTCAGGAAACTCGCTCAGGCGAACCTGGAAGCTAGCCAGGAAGAAATAAAAAGATGGTATGACCAGAATGCCACTCTGGTCGAATTTCAACCTGGGCAGAAGGTGTGGGTGATGGCGCCAGTGGAGCCTTGCGCGCTCCAAGACAAGTGGACTGGGCCATATGAGGTGGTGGAGTGCAAGAGCGATGTAACCTATCTGGTTGACTTGCAGTCTCCCAGGAACCCTTTGAGGGTCCTACATGTGAACCGCTTCAAGCCACACTTTGAGAGGGCTGATGTGACAATGCTCCTTGCCACATATGATGGGATGGAGGAGGAAAGTGACCCTGTTCCTGACCTCCTGTCAGCAGAGGAGCAAGATGGGTCAGTGGATGGGGTAAACCTCTCTCCCACACTGACCCCAGAACAGCAGAGGGACTGTCGCCATGTGTTGGGTCAGTTCGCCTCCCTGTTCTCCCTGACACCAGGAGTCACCAATTGGTGCGTCCATGATGTGGACACTGGGGACAGCCTACCTGTGAAGCAGAAATTTTACAGGGTAGCTGACAAGGTCAGGGCCAGCATCAAGGAAGAAGTTTCCAAGATGTTGGCGCTAGGGGTGATTGAGCCCTAAAGCAGCCCGTGGGCTAGCCCAGTGGTCTTAGTACCAAAAGCTGCTGCACCCGGTGCCACTCCAGAACTCAGGTTTTGTGTGGACTACCGTGGGCTCAATGCAGTCACCAAGACTGACGCACACCCCATCCCCAGATCTGATGAGCTCGTGGATCGGTTAGGCGCTGCCCAGTTGAAGAACGCCCCTGCCACCTTCCAGAGACTGGTCAACCAGGTACTGACGGGCTGGAGGAATTCAGCGCTGCATACCTGGATGACATTGCTGTGTTCAGCTCCAGTTGGGATGAACATTTGCAACACCTCTGCGAAGTGTTGAAGGCTCTGCAGGGGGCAGGCCTCACTATCAAGGCCAGTAAGTGCCAGATAGGGCAGGGATCTGTGGTGTACTTGGGACACCAGGTAGGGAGCGGCCAGGTGGCGCCACTCCAAGCGAAGATTGATACCATTCTGGCTTGGGAGCCCCCAAGACCCAGACAGAGGTGAGAGCCTTTTAGGACTCACCGGGTATTACCGCCGATTTGTCAAGGGGTATGGCACCATTGTTGCCCCCTTGACAGAGCTGACTTCAAGGAAGCAGCCCAGGAAGGTGATCTGGACTGATGCCTGTCAGACTGTATTTGATGCCCTGAAAGCTGCCATGTGCATGGCACCCGTGCTCAAGGCACCTGATTTCTCCAAAGAGTTTGTGGTGCAGACAGATGCTTCAGAGCATGGACTGGGAGCAGTACTCTCACAACTGAACGACGAGGGCTTGGACCAACCCGTAGCTTTTCTTAGCAGGAGGCTACTTCCCAGGGAACAGAGGTGGAGTGCAATTGAAAGGGGAGCTTTTGCTGTGGTCTGGGCACTGAAGAAGCTAAGGCCCTACTTGTTTGGGACTCACTTCCGGGTTAAGACAGACCACAGGCCCCTCAGATGGTTAATGCAGATGAGGGGTGAGAACCCAAAACTGTTGAGGTGGTCCATCTCCTTACAGGGAATGGACTTTACGGTGGAACACCGCCCTGGTACAGAACACGCCAATGCTGATGGTCTGTCCAGGTTCTTCCGCCTTAGTGATGAGAACTCCCCAGGGGATGGGGAGTTCTCCCCCACTTTTCAGCTGGAGGGGACACGTGTTAGACCTGGCATTTTTGGCGTGGTTTCCCCTGACTTTTTGCCTCTACCTCCTGTATTTTTGACACTGTGCTGGAATTCGTTTTTGCTGGTTTAGATGCTTTGGGCACTTTGCCACTGCTGATCAGTGCCAAAGTGCAAGTGCTCCCTGGTTAAATTGTTATTGTGATTGGCTATCCATGATTGGTATATTTGCTTTACCAATAAGTCCCTAGTAAAGTGCACTGAGTGTGCCAGGGCTGGTGATTCAAATGCTACTAGTGGGCCTGCAGCACTGATTGTGCCAACCACAGGAGTAGCCCTAAGATGGTGTCTCAGGCCTGCCACTGCAGTGCCTGTGCGCAGTTTGTGAACTGCCATGTTGTCCTGGCCAGTGTACACACTTGCCAGGCCTAACCCTTCCCTTTTCTTACACATTGGACACCCCTATGGTAGGCGCAAGGTACCCCCCTGGGCAGGGTACAGTGTATGTGAAAGGTAGGACATGTACTAGTGTGGGTAACATGTCCTGATAGTGAAATACTGCCAATTTCGTTTTCCACTATTGAAAGGCTATCTTGCCCATAGGATAACATGGGGAATGCTGTGTAACATGGTTACCTGCATATCTTCCCATAGCAGCAAGATAGAAAGTTGGAATCTGGTACCCCTGAACTCAGAATTTAATTACACATCTTTTAGTGAAGATGGTTTTTAAATTCTAAGTTTGGAAATAGCACTTTTAGAAAGTGGCTATTTTCTTGTTCAACCTTTCTGTGTGCCTCTGCCTGTTTGTGAATTGACTGTCTGGTTTGTGAGTGACAGGGGCTGGGGGTGGCTGCAGGAGGCTGGGTGAGTCAGCACTAGGCTGAATAGACCTACCTGCATGTAGAGTGGTGGGAGGAGTAGCACCTGGGTCTGAATAGGGCTGTGCCTGCCTTCCACAATGCTGGCTCCACCTCCTGCGGTGTGTCTGATGACCCTGGCCCACACTCACAAAGGAAAGAGAGGTGCCCTGGCAGAATGCAATCTGAACTGGTTTGGACTGGGTCCAGGACCCCTCACACATGGAGAACAAAGACTTTTGGGGTATAAATACTAGAGCTGAAACCCCTGAACTTTAGACTACTTCGTGATCAAGAAGAATCCCTGCCAAAGAAGATCAGCTGAAGAGACTGAGGAGAAGTACTGCCCTTGCTGTGTGTCTAGGGTTGGCCTGCAGTTTGCTGTTTCTACTGAGGAGAGATCTGAAGGACTTTGCTGTGTGCTGTGTCCCCTGCTTGAAGAAGGACTTTGCTCTGTGCTGTGTCCATCTGAAGAAATGTCTCCAAGGGCCTGAGAAGAGCTGGCCTCCTGTTTCTGAAGTCCCAGGCACAAAAGGACTTCACCCCCAGCTTCCCTGAACTTCTTTGCTGGGAGTTCCAGTCTGCCAGGAGGGCCTGTAACTGTGTGTGAGGCCTCTCTTGCTGTTGGGAGCTGGAAGCGCGACGCAACGAGAGAAGCGTGATGCCGCCGCCGCTGTCACATCATCGAGAAGCGTGTCGCCGCTGTTCGCCGCTGCAACACCGGAGAAGCGTGTCGCCGTCACCGAGGGTGTCGTCGCATCACCGGAGAAGCGGGTCGCAGGGCCATCGCATCGCTGAGGAAGCGCACCGCCGCTGCATCACCGGAGAAGCGTGTCGCCGTCACCGAGGGTGTCGTCGCAACACCGGAGAAGCGCGTCGCAGGGCCTGTCGCGGCTCAGAAGATCACCGAGTTCGCCGCACGGCCGTCGGGCGTGCACGCATTGCATCTACAGTGTCGCATCGCAGTAAAGACGCCATTTCATTGCATCGCACCGGATCAGCGCAACGCATCAAGGCGCCATTTTGTCACACCGGAGCGCAGGAAGAACCGACGCATCGCCTTCACTGCGCCCCTTTTTGCTTGTTTTGCGTTACGCATCCCAGGTACTTTGAGACTGAAAGTGTCGCATTTGAGATCTACAAGTTTATTTTTGCAACAACCCTTTTTAAAGACATTCTACTGAGTTTTGTATGTTGGATTTTTGTCGTTTTGGTCTTGTTTAAGTTTAGTAAAGATACTTTATTGTTCTAAACTGGTGTAGTGTCCATTTGTGGTGTTTTCACTGTGTTACTGTGAGTGTTGGTACAAATACTTTACACATTGCCTTTGGGATAAGCCTGTCTGCTCGTGCCAAGCTACCAAGGGGGTGAGCAGGGGTTATCTAAAGTGTGTATCCCCCTTACCCTGACTAGAAGCAAGGGTCCCTATTTGGACAAAGGTACCTACCTCTGCCAACTAGAGACCCCCAGTTCTAACAGTGTGTTTTTCTTGTTCAGCTTTTATAGTGCATTTTCCCGCATGATGCGTGGGGATTGCAGGCCTGTTGCTGGTTATAGCTGATTTTTGTATCGCGGTTGGCCTCATTGCAACTTTATTCGCGTTCGTGTTTCGCATTTTTGAAGCGTCGCTTTGGTTTTAACGCGGTCATTTGACGCGTTATCGTGGGGCTATCGCATGGTGCCGCCAGGTTGGGAATACTACGTTAACACAGCGTTGTTGTCCCGCGATAGACTGTGATGTGTAAAGTTGCGTTAAGCTAAACTTGCGGTGGTTATCACACGTTCTTGAGAATATGCCCCAAAGTTTCTTGTAAACACATATTTAAAGGGTTCAGGGTTGTCAAAAAAATCAATTTTATCTCATTGTGACCCAAACCAGACATATTCTGTAAACCCCCTAAGGTACCTCAAAGGATCACTCCTTTCCCCTGGAGGGCGGATATTGTTCAAGGCTCTCGCGACCCAGCTCCACTGGGCCAATTTATCTTGCATATCCAAAGCCTGAGGATCAGCTGCCAAGCCCGTCACCATATTTATTAATCGTCCCCTCTTGCCCAAAGAGACCACAATTTTGGGGGATTCCAGGTAAATACTCAAAGTCGGGACCCATCGCATCTGACACCACTGGTTTAACAACCTTTGGAGCTTTCGGCCATTGAATTATGGGACGCATTGGGAAAGATTCCTCGTATTCTAAAACAGATGTAATATCACTCCCTCATTTAAAAAAATGCTTGCAATTCTGCATAACCAAGTTAGCAACAATCGGGGTGCCAAAAGTACCTCTAGAGTAGGGAAAGGTATTGAATGAGCTAATCTTCACGTTTAAAATATCTCTACTAGATATCAACTTTAAAGCCTCTATGTCTGAGAAAAAGCTGACAATGAATCCTTTATTTACCGGAAAGGATTTGTAGTCAAATAACTAAGTGAAGTCCAGAATAGAGGATGAAACGTTTTGCACCACACTGATTTTCTTAATGGTGTCCCTCGAGGGGATCCGTAAAGGGACCCTATCCCTGAGACTAGAAACTTGTGCACTACCATTAGACTAAGTATCCGGATGCGAGACGAATGTGACGGGTGGAGCGCCCTCCATGTCTCTATTAGACCATGGAATGGTCCCGGTGAGAGCTCTATTCGGTCCATCCTGAATGATACTCAGCACTTGAATCCACCCCTCTAGATTTGATTTGATTTGATTTATATATTTGTAGAGCGCAGCGAATGCCCGTGGACGTCTTGGCGCTAGGACGGTAGTTTGCCAGGTTTTGATGGGAAGCCAGGAAGATCAAGCACAGTTGTTAAAGAGCCAGGTTTTCAGTGCCTTTCTGAAGGACCAGAGTGATGGGCTGCTCTTTATGGAAGTGGGGAGTTGATTCCAAATCTTAACTGTCCCTAGCAGGAAGCTTCTGCCACCCCATTGGGCCGTTTTACATTTAGGTGTCTGCAGAAGTTTAGTATGGGCTGATCATAGGCTTCTGGCCGGCACATACCATTTCAGATGCGCCCTCAAAAAGTGCGTCCCTATCCCATGTAACGCTTTGAAGGCTAGACATTGAGATTTAAACTCAATCCGTTTTTTCATTGGGAGCCAATGAAGGGCTCTTAAACCGTGAGAAACTGATTGAAACCTAGGAATGTGTAGTACCAATCTTGCAGCAGCGTTCTGCAAACGTTGCAGTTTTATTAGATGCTGGGATTGAATTCCCAGGTATAGTGCATTCCCGTAGTCCAATCTTGAAAGGGCCAATGCTGTGACCAAGGTTTTAATTGCATCGGGAGGAATAAATGGGCGGATTTTTCTAATCATTTTTAGAATGAACCAGATAGTGTAGGAGAGCTTGTTAATCTGATTACCGAATGTTAATTTGTCATCGAAGATGACTCCAAGGTTTTTAACATTGGACACTGGGGTAGGACAATCTCACAGATTAGTGGGCCACCACCTGAGCGACCAGAAGGTATATCGGCGCCCAGCAGCAGGATCTCGGTTTTTCCGCCGTTCAATTTCAAGCAGTTAGACTGCATCCATTGGTTGACTTGTGACATACAGCTCTTAAATCGGTCGGCGGTCTCCTCCACATTGCTTGAGACTGACACCACCAGCTGTGTGTCATCTGCGTAAGAGACGACAGAAAACCCAAACTGCCATATGATTGACGCGAGAGGAGCCACGTATACATTAAATAACGTAGGACTCAGAGACGAGCCCTGAGGCACCCCACAAGGCAGTTTGAAGGGTTTGGATGCGAAGGCTCCCATCTCAATGGTGAAGGTTCTGTTGGCAAGATAGGACAGTAAGAGTGAGAGGGCAGAACCTTGGATCCCCAACTCTGCAAGTCTGCCTGCTAATATTTCGTGGTTCACCGTGTCAAAGGCCACCGATAGATCTAATAAAATTAAGGCAGCCTTGCCCCCTGAATCTAGTATTGCCCTAAGTTCTTCTGCTGCCATAACCAGAGCTGTCTCCGTTCCGTGTCCTTCCCAAAACCTAAAATGTGAGTGATCCAAAAGATTTTGTGAGGAAATATGTGCTGTGACTTGTCCGTTAAGAAGTTTCTCTAGTACTTTTGCGGGAAATGGGATCCTAGAGATAGGACGGTAGCTGCTGGGGTCCTTAGGATCGAGATTTGTTTTTTTTAGCAGAGGAAGAAGTGAAGCTATTTTCCAGGAGTCTGGAAATATGCCTGCCTGAATTATTTTGTCGAACACCAAACTTAGGGATTCGCTTAGTAGATCCGAAGCCAAATGAAATACTTTCGGAGGGCATGGGTCTGTTGGAGCTCCTGATCTAGTTGTCTTCACCACCTGACTGATTTGTTCTGTTGTGGGGTGGGAGAAGGAAAAAGCTGGAATAGTGGCTGTGGGATCTAATGTTTTTGGAGCAATCGTAGGGACTGAGCTGGCACTGTCCTTGAAGGAATTGTACACCGTCTCAACCTTGACTATAAATGACTGACCCAATAGATTGCAGAATTCGGCACTGCTCTCTATCTGAGCCGTTGCCGGTAGTTTGGCTAAGTTCTTGGTTATGGAAAACAGCTCCCTTCTGGAGTTCGCTGCCTCACAGATCTTGGCCATAAAGTATTTACATTTTTCCTCTGCAATCATTTTCTTGTAGGCTGCCAAAGCTTGAGAATACTTGGCTTTTTCCTCCCGATCGTAGTCTACTCTCCATTTCCTTTCCAGCCTCCTACATACTTGTTTTTGTGCTCTGAGAATGTCTGTGAACCACGCTTCAGAGGGACTTTTGCGCAGAGAGCGGCAACTCTTTGTGGGTGCTCAGGCGTCCACTGCAGATTTAATCCAAGAGGATAGCCTATGGACAGAGGTGTTAATATCTGCTGAAAGGTCTGGGGTAGTGCTTGACAAAAGCGTTTGTAGGGTTGGAGGGTCAATATTGGCCCAGTGTCGACGGGTTATCGAGACCGGTGTGTTTGAGACTATTGGTGAGTTCTGTTCTACATTTAAAGTAAACAGTATCGCTTTATGGTCAGACCAGGGGACCGGAACCACTTCTAGTATTTTAAACTATGAATTTGAAGTAAAAATCCCATCTAGGGTATGTCCAGCGGCGTGAGTGTCGTGTTTGAAGATTTTGGTTAGTGAAAAGTTAGCCATTGAGTCGACTAATAAAGCTGTGTCCCGCTCAGCCAATTTTTCTAGATGATAATTAAAGTCTACTAGTATCGTGAAATCAGATACCTCTAGACTGGATTCGAGGAAGGGACTGATAGTATCCAAGAAGGAGGTCCGTGCTCCTGGTGGCCTATATAGAAGTAGGCCATTTAATGTGTAATTGTTACTCAAAGAGATCTGAAATGTTAACGTTTCACAGTCTTGTGAAGTTCCGGATGGGGATCCCGTCGCCGGTATGTCTTCTCTAAGGATGATAGCTAGTCCACCCCCGTCTCTTAATTCTATCTGCTCTGATGATAGTATATCCTGCTGGTAGTGCTAAAGCCAGATCAGGGTCTGATGACTCATCCGCCCGATTTCTGACTGCCCTAACCCCAGAACCTGTCTGGGGCATGGAAACCCCACGTCCCATTCCCGTTTCCCCTCCCGGGGGGTCAACAAGCTCATTAGTCAAGGGGAGTTGTACTTCTTGGGGGGACTGTGTGAGAAGTTGGCCTGGTCTAATTATAGTGGGCACCTTGCACCAGTCCAAACAACCCCTTATTGGAGATAGGTTAAAGACAACCTTTATTGAAAGCTATCCTAGTGGTAGCTATGGAGAGCAGCCTTCAGGCTAAGTCTTGAAGGAATGTAAAGCAGCTTGTTTTACCAGTCTATAATCTCTTGAGTGACCAAATGAAAGAGGACCACACCAGGTATATATTCAAAATATATGTATTTATTGCTAAACACACCCCTCTAGTCTCTTTATGAGGCTAGAGTTCGAAGTACATAAGTTATAAGTTAGTTATCTACAGTAATAGCACAAATACACGTTTGAGCCCTAGGGCGTACTCAAACCATATACCAATAAAGTGGTATAAGAACCACGACTGAGCTAGACACAGGGCCTAGAGCATGTAGAAGTGCTTGGACCACAAGGAACCACCCAAGGTAGTGACACAGGGGACCCACGGGGGACGCGTGCAGTGTATGAACACAGCCGCGAATCGCTGTTAACTTCTATGGGGAAAGTCGCGGTTGGAATTTAAAAGAAAAGAGACACTTAGAGGAGGACTTGGAGCAAACCCTTTGAGAACTAGGCTGTTCTAGTGTCAATACCCACGGGAGCACCGGAGTACTCGAGTTACCTCACCCAGGGGAGCCGGGTGCATAGGTGTCTTTCGGGGTCGGGTTTCGTCGTCGCTTTCAATGGTGATCTGCTGCAAAGTGCTGCTGGCAGCCAAGTCGAAAATGTTCGGGTGGATCCAAAGGTGGATCGAAGATTTGAAGAACCTGAAAGCAGAGGGGACAGAGTCTGGGTCACTAGCCAGTGACCAGGAAGGTGATGAGCAGATGCCCACCGATGTCGAGTGCTTCAGGAAGGTTGACGGTTGTCTTGACTCTTCAGCCATGAGGTCCAGGAGGTGTCGACGATGACCAGGAGCTGGATTCGAGTTGTACCACAAAGTTTGTCGATTGCAGGGGTGTCGGCGACCAGATTGGACCCAACAAGCCTTGGCAACGGCAAGTCTCGTGGAAATGGAAGAAGAATGATGTTGCAGACCAGCAAGGTCTGTGGGACTCACCCAGCGAAGGTAAGTCAGGGCACGCCTGGAGCAACCAGGGAGCCCAAGTAGAAGAAGATTGGCCTTCGGGAGGGCCTACTAGCCAACGGACTAGCGACCGCGAAGGAGCCTCGAGTCGACGCACGTGGAGCTGGCTCACAGGACACTCATGGAGTGGAGGCCAGTGATCTTCGGTGCAGTCGGTGCTGGAGGCTGGGGCTACTCGGAGCCCAAAGCACGACTTCGTGGAAGACCCAGAAGAGGATGCACTTGCAAATGCGATCGGTGTCCAGGGGTCACAGTTCCACATTACCCACAACAGCTACGGGCCTCAGCTTTGCTGGGGACTCAGGGCAGCCTCGGGGAAGTCTGGAAATCTACCTCTGGTGATGCAAAGACTTCGGCGTCCGGCGGGAGCTTCAGCGATGCAGACCGGACAATTGCTTCTTTGGTGCCTGCCAAGCAGGGGAGTCACTCCTTGACCCCAAGGGAGATTCTTCAGTCCTCTAATCTTGAAGTAGAGCGTCAAAGGTCCAGGATTCTGTGTCAGAGTTTCGTCCAGGTTAATCTAAAGTCCTAAGGACTGGGGTCCCATACTTATACTAAGGTAGGGGGTTGGACATACTCTGTGGACCCACCTATGGGAGGGTCAGGGCAGAGGGGTGGTTACACCCTCTTTCCCTTTGTCCAGTTTCACGCCAGAGCAGGGTCTGGAAGCCCCTGAGCCGGTTTGAACTGGGGTATGCACAGGGACACCAAATGTGCCCCCAGTGCAGGACTTCAAGCACCAGAGAGTGCTCCCGCCCAGCCCCAATACACACTATCCTGTCTGGGGAGGTGGTTACACCTCCCTGGGACAGGAAACCTATTGTCCAGGCCTCCCCTGCCAGAGTTTCGGTCAGCAGCAGGAGGCCAGACTCGTGTCTGTGGCAGCGGCATCCATTTTGTGATGCCAGGGCTCTGGAAAGTCAGGGGCACCCTCTCACATAGGAACCACGCACTCTGCCTTCAGGATTGATAAGGCCTGCCATAGGAGTGACTTATAGGTTTATATGTGTGTATGTATGTAGTGATATAGGTAGCCTATATCACAGTAAGGGGTGCATGCACCACCTTACCCAGGCTGCAGTAGCAGACCTGTGGTATCCTTTTGGCTGGCCTTCCAGGGGTGGCACAATACATGCTTCAGCCCCTGGCAGGCCTCTGAGGTACCTATGCCCTGGGTACATAGTATACCATATACTAGGGACTTATAAGGGCACTCCAGATTCCAATCAGAGATGTGCCTAAGGCACATGGAAACCATTTTATAGAGGAAGCAGATAGACTGGGGCCCTGAATGGCAGGATCCCAGTCCAACTAAGTCATAAACCAGCAAAACACCAGGAAAAAAGTGGGGGCAACCATATAGTCAGATTCCACCTTCCTACAGACTGCAGCATCAAATTTGGTGAAAACACTGCCGCTCCAGAACTTCGCAGTCTCCCAGCTTATACCATATGCAATAAGGGGGCCTCCATAGGAACCCCCCCTTCAAACAAGGGTTTAGGAACTCCCTCCTCATCATTGTATGTGTGTCACTCTGCCTGTCAGAAATCCGTGGAAAACGCAACCTTATCGCTTTTCATTTAGGCAGTCATCTCATCTTTTTATGTTTCCTTTTCATATTTTTCCCCTTATGATTTCTTATGGGGCTTCCCCTCTTCCCTGCCTTCGACCCAACCCCACCGGCAGATTAAGGTACTGGGCATGGGAGGTGGAGGGAGTTGCAACCTCCTCCTACCCTCCCCTACCCAACTGAGAGACAGGTCCCTTGATTTTCTCAACTTCACCGATGCCCCTTTTTTTAAGCATTTTTAAACAAAGGGAAAGTTTTCAATATACGCTTTCCCGAAGGGGGACCTAGTTCTACCTCCCCAAATAGGGTGTTTAAACAAAGCTCTTCCTTTTCAGGGTTACTCATCGGGTTTATGGGGGAAAACAAATAAAGAGGTATACCCGCTTGAACAGAGACATCTCTCAGCTCTCCCGGAGGAGCAGATGGTAATGTCCTGTTGTTCACAGATGCTTCCATTTCATATGGGAATGTGTTGTACGTATAGGTTTAACCGTGCCAAACTTATTTACTTTCTGCACTTCAAACAACATTATAGACATCATTTCCAGTATATGATCAGAACTTTGTACAGATTTCTCCAATAGGGACAAAATAGAGTATTAAAAATTTTCAATACAAAAAAGATATCTCGAGAGGACACCCTCCTCGTCATTTCCAGTCTTCGTCTGTGTACAAAGCAAAAATACATCATGAGCAGATTCCGAAGAAGAACCAATTAAATGACGTGTGCTACAATATAGTGGGGGCAAAGAGAGACGCCTAGTAGAAGACCTTACAATTAGAGAGCTCTTTTTATTAGATCTACTCATTGGGTGATCATCCATATGAGTGTGATCGTGACAGTCTCCCCAAACCCTTATTTGGGCTTCTATGTCGATATCTGGGAGTGTAAAATATTCCCCAGACCTCGATTTTTTACATTTCGTCACCCTCTCGACCATACTAGGATCTTCTACCAAAGGTTCTTCAGGACAACCATCCTGGCTTAATCCCTTACAAATGTCCCCCCGGACGGGTGTAACAGCAGTCATGCAGTCTATCTTAGACCTATTCAGGGAAATGTGAGGCTGGTTCTGTTGGACGACGAGGGCATCTATAACCGCATTTGAGGACAAAAAAGTGTCGGAAGGTTGCCAAACTAGGCCATCCTGGGCACCTTAATTTATCTGAGTCCGGTCCCCAGTAGTAATACAATAGCCCCCCTGAGATTCCACATGGTCTGAAGAAGAGGGCATTGCTAGATGGGAGTTAGGGACCAATCCCTCAGGGACCACGGCTGCCATCTCAGGTAGAATCTGGGACAACTTTCGGGAAAAGACGGTGATGACTGGATGGGATTTATAGCAAAGTTGCTGTAATTGCCTAGTACCGCTGTGTGATCTCCTTATTTTATGGAATTATCTTGGTGATGAGGAGACCACACGTCCCGGGCGTAATTTTCTTGAGGTCATCTCACTCAGGCTTGCTTGCCTGCCTGATCGCCGCCTCCGCTCACTCACTCAGGACAAGACACTTCCACTTCTGCCCACGGCCTCTACGTCTGGATGTAATTGATAAAGTTCCAGCTAGTTATTTATATATACGTATATCCTCTGATTTTTGGAGGCAACGGTAGCGCTTCACGACTCCGAGACCCCTGGCTCTCTGGTTCTACCCCTGCAAGTAGAAAATCGAGAACAAGCCTAGAGCTAGTAGAGACCAAAGATAAAGACTTCAAGTTCTGGAACCGTTAGCTGCCCTTCCTACATTTGCCACTGTATGACCAGATTTCCGCCCCAGAGGTCAGTGTATTGATCCTGTTTCAAGATAACAGTCATGGGGTAGATAGTAGAGGGCAGAGGGTGAAGCTTCGGCTGGCTGGAGCAGCTGGCCGATATCTTTGGCCCGTTATCTTCCCCGTAGAAAACCGCAGCAACACGACCACTACTCAAATCGTAGCGGCTCATGGCCCCTTTCATAACCTCTGCACCAGTACTGGTCCCCCTTTGCACTCTGGACACTGTGGACACTGTGTTCGAATTTGCCAGCACCTTCCTTCCTTCCTTTGCCAGTGCCGGTGCTTATCATGGGAGCTAGGGAGCTGAGGAGCTGCAGCTCAGGCTGCAGTTGGGGCCCGGCGGCGACCTCGCCTCTTAGATCTCAGTTCACGGCTCCACTTCAATTTTGCTTCTCTGCTTCTTTGCTTCCAGTTCCCCTGAGCTGAACGGAGCACAGACTCAGGAGCGCAGGAGAGCACAGGAGAGGGGTGGGGCGGTCCTCTCCGTAGCGCAAGCCGCCCTGTCCTAGCGCTGACCGCCTCCGCTCATACAGGAGGAACCACAGCACTAGCCTGTCAACCGCTCACTTGCCTCTCCATCCGTGCTCAGCACTGCTCAGCGGCTCAGTGGCTTCGGGCCTCCGCTGTGACTCATCACTTCCGCATCGTCACTGAAACGTTCCCGCAAAAGACCAGGCTCCAGCCCATCCACTAAGATTACTGCTTGTAGTAAGTGTCAGCAGCAAAGCCTCCAGCCTCCTCCTTCACCTCTGACTCTGTAATGGTCGTGTGCTGTGCTCCACCCGTCCACACGCAGGATCAATATACTCATCCAGTGATTTTCTGGGACCCGAAAGAACCTGCCATCTACCGAACGTTGAACTTTCCCCGCGCCTTGCTCTAAACAAGTGGAGGAGTCTTCGGCTCTCTGACTCCTTGCCTGTCTTGCTGGTGCTCTCAATTTTATACAAGCAGGTAGGCAGGCTTAATGCAGGCTGATGGCTGATGAAAAATAAATAAATATTAAACTGAGGGGAGCCTGAAGCTGGGGCAGGGACTGTGGTTGTTGCTGGGGCCAGAGCGTGGGCAGAAAAAACAGCAAACTGCCGGCTCACCCCTGCCCACCTGCCTCCACGTGCTTGAAACTCACCGCCTGCCTCCCGGGGTGTTTCTTGCCTCACGTGTGACCTGTCTGAGTATCATGGTATGGATGGTCTGGAGTGGGCGCCACATCGGTGCAGTTCAAGTGACGCACGACCCGCTCCTCCGTGGTTCTCCGACTCCTGTGACCTCCCCTTGGTAGAACTTGTTGAAACCAAGCAGGCGATTAGGATGGGCACACACGCAATGCTCCGCACGCAGCTCCGCGGCCAGCCTCTGCCTCTGACTACACTTCCGCTTCCGGCAGTCTGAGCTGACTTCACAATAGGTATGTAGTTTTTAAAGGCAGCATGCGCACCTACAGGTGACAGGCCGCACAGTGGTTTTCTTCAGGATGAGATGGAGATGTATAGAGCATCTCTCCTGTGGGGGATTGCATAGACTAGGGGTTATTTGGATATGCCACTCTGCAGGTGCAATGTAACCCTGCATCCAACTAACAACAGGCCACCATTGATGTACTAATGTGGTTTGGCAGCATGAGGTCCCTCAGGTTCCAGATAGCAAGGTTGCATGTGGCTCATCCGATTGCAAGTTCTGAAGCAATGGTTTCTTTGCTGATTCCTTTTTGTGGTTACAACCAGGAGGCTGTGTCACATGGCTAGGTTAGGCCCGGGAAGAAACACTGCAATTTTACAGGTACACATTTCTTAAGTTGCCTTCATTTCTACATAATGACTTTTGACACACATTTTCTGGCGTGACAGTGAAGGATTTGTTTCTCTGAAACCACATTGCTTGCAATTCCACTTCGTAAGTACACTATCACTACACCTTGAATATTTAGCACAAGGCCTTAACAGACATTGTGAAAATGTTGTTGTTTGTTATTCATACATGAGGCGACATAGCTATCACAAAGGAATAAAAAATGTCAGCCTGGCTGAAGCCTCGACACGGAAGCATGTATGATGACTGGTCATCTTGTTAGGCCACGCCCCTTCAATAAACATCTTTGTTGATGTGAGGAAGCAAATCTTATCTTATGTTTTGATCTGATCGGCTGGACCCACTGTCCTACCGTGGCCTGCTATATCTATAAATTTTGAATTTTAATTTCTCAAAAACTACTGAGTGGATTTACACCAAATCAGAAAATGCATACTTTCTGGGAAAAGAGCTAGCCTTCTGCTAAATTTGGTGTAATTCTATTCAGCTGCTTTGACTGTAGTGCTGTTCAATTTTCCTCTGCAAACTGCATGGGTAAAAATGTGTTTTGAAACACTCCATTTTTTCTGGCCCCCTTGACATATTGCCCTGAAACTTTACAGGAAGGTGCTTAGGTGCATGAACTTTATCTGGGAAAATTTCATGAAAATAAGTGAAATGCGGCAATGTAATTTTGCCTTTTTTGGCCGCAATTCTCTTATTTTGCAGCATCAAAATTTGCCAAACTAACTGTAAACTGGTATACCCAAATGCCAGTTTAGAGCTCATACAGTTTCACTATGAGCATAGAACGTTCATAACACCATGCAAATTTAACAAGATTCCCAACAGTCAAGTGGCCTATGCGTGCTGTAAAGCATCTGCTGCTGACTACATACACAAGACATGGACCAGCCCTCGACTGATGGACTTCTGGATGAAAGTGATTAGCCGGGTCATTCACATTTGGGGGCTAGAGCTGAAGTGCACAGTTAAGTTGTGTCTGTTGGGGGGGCTACAATGGAATCTCTCAAAAAATGCCGGCCAGTATGGTTGCGCTTGGGCTGGTATTGGCATGGTGATGAATTGTGATACACTTAGTGAGACTCCAGTGCCTAGGTGCAGGGTAACTGACCTACTAGTATGGGTGACTGCAGACGAGCAATATATAAAACATACACGGGCATGAGAAAGTGGCATTGGATCTACAACACTATGGTGGGCAGGATCACTGAGACACCAAGAGAAAGTGTTGAGGGCATCCACAGTTGCTCACCTGAATAATTGAGATAAGTAGGTATGTGAAAGTACAAGCAAGAGGGGAGGATATGTTGGCCAACACAGGGATGCCTGTCTTTTCTAGTACAGGATCATGGATTATTTAAGGCAGGGTTCAAGGCTGCTCAGATGTATAAGATTGTTTGCTTCATATCTGTTAAAAACTCAATAAACACATATATATTCACTGAAAAAAACCAAAGGTTACAGGGACGTTATAATTAGGCTCAGGTTTCACTCATACAAAACCTGTGAAATTCAGCAGTTAAAGTTACCTGAGCTAACTATAACTTATGCTCCCTCAAAGCACTGCTTATGACTTCACATATTAATTACATAACTCATGACATGGTCATTGACATCACTGGTGACTTCACTGATGACATCTCAAATGGCATCACTGATGATATCAACAAGTGAGTGTAAGTGTTTTTAAGAGATTATGGGTATTAAACATATATATACTGACCTGACCTGCTACAAAAGTTAAATTAGCATACTAGGTGCACTACTACTTAATTATACTACTTCTAACATATATTATGTGAGTGGCTGTGTGACTGTATGTATCCTTGTGTATTTTGGTGTGTGAGTTGCTGTATGGGTGTATAAGTTGATGTGTGAGTAGCTGTGTGGGTGAGTGAGACGGTGAGTAAGTGGCTGTATTGGTGAGTGAGTGGGTGTGTCAGTGGCTGTATGGGTGAGTGATTGGTGGTGTGAGTGGCTCTATGGGTGGGAATTTGGGTGTGTAGTGACTGCATGGGTGAGTGATTGGGTGTATGAATGGCTGTATGAGTGAGTGACTTTGTGTGTAAGTGGCTGTATGGGTGAGTGAGTGGCTGTTTGATTGGGTGTTTGGTTAAGTGAGTCAGTATGTGAGTGCTGTATGGGTGAGTGAGCAAATTGTGAGTGCTTGTATGGGTGAGTGAGCGAATTGTGAGTGCCTGTATGGATGTGTGAATGGGTATGTAAGTGATAGTGTGGGTGTTTGAGTGATTGTGAGTGCTTGTACGGACGAGTGAGTGGCTGTGGTGAGAGGCTGTATGGGTGAATAAGTGGATGTGTAAGTAGCTCTATGGCTGAGTGTGTGGCTGTGTGAGTGGCTGTATGGGTAACTGACTGGTTGAATCAGTAGCTGTATGGGTGAGTGAATGGTTATGTGAGTGAGTGGGTGTTTGAGTGGCGCTATAGAGGAGTGAGTGGTTGTGTGAGTGCTGGTATTTGTCTGTGAATGGGTATGAGAATGATTGTGGGTGTGTGAATGGGCATACAAGAGGTTGTGTGGGGTGTGAGTGGGTGTGTGAGTGGTTCTCTAGATGATGTCATCAGTGATGTAATTTGAGATGTCATCAGTGAGGTCATGAGTGATGTCACTGACTATGTCATGAGTGATGCCTGTGCTTCATTTTTTTAAAAATCTTTGGCGGGATCCACAGATACTTTTTTGGCCCTACTTGTGCGACCCCCCAAGAGGCCTAGGGGGCCAGGGTGTTTCTACCCTGCCCCCTTTCTATTTTAAAAAAAATGTTTTTTCAGTGACTCCGTTCATGCTGAGTCACAAGATTTCTGCCTACACTTCCTGGTCACAAGAAAAACAGTAATAAAACAAGAAAAGGGGGCAGGGTAGGAACACCGTGACCCCCTAGGCCTGTTCAGGGGGTCCCACAGGGACCCAGAGAGCCCCAAAAAGTATTTTCTTTTAAAAGAAATCGGCAGGATTCGCGTAATTTTTTTTAAACAAAGCACGGGCTCCCGCGCTTTGTTTTTTTTAAGCCCGGGTGTGCCAAGTCCCGGGGGCAATGTTTATTTACGTAGTTAGGGCTGCGGGGCCCCTGCTGCCCCAGGGACCACCACCTCCCCGGGGAGATACTCATTTAAATGCAGGGGGCATGCGGCCCCCCACAGCCCCGGGCACCGTCACATCCCGGGGCTTTATTTTAATTAAAAAAATGCATGGGGGCTCCTGCACCCCCATGCAGCCCCAGGGATGGCCACTTCCCCGGGGTAATAATTATTAAATGCGGGGGGCACGTAGGCCCCCCGCAGCCCCGGGGAATGCCACCTCCCCAGGGCTGAATTTAAAATTATAGTGGGGGGGCTTGAGCCCCCCCACACTGCCCCGGGGACCACCACCTCCCCGGGGCACTAATTATGTAAATGCAGGGTCCATTGCGGACCCCTGGGGCTATACATAAGATGGGAGGGGGGCCGCGTGGCCCCCCTCCAGGAGCCATCCACGGCCCTAGGGACTGCCACCCCCCAGGGCCGGCTCCAGCAATGTCCCGGGGTGCCCACCCCAGGGACATTGCAGTTTGCTATGGCAGGGCGGGAGCAGTGCTCCCGTCCTCACATAGCAAACATCTGCTTCGCTTCATGGAAGAAGTATGGACAGGGCCACTGGAATTATGTGATTGTTCAGCTGCACCGATTTTTGCATTATTATCCATTTTCTGCATTTGACACATTATCTATCATCTGCTGCATAATCTGCAGGTTTGAACAAAAAAACCTTGTCTCTAGATCAAACGGCTCAAACGGTACCAAAAATGCAGGGACAAGTGTTAAAGCATGGTGTAAAGCCCTTTGAAAAGCTGGAATGGTCACCTGTTACTTATTGCTAAATGTGGGTGTTAAATTGGTACTAATGGTGCGCAAACCACTCTTGCTTCTTTCTGCGCCTCTCTTGCCTATTTCTGCATTTCTGTTGCTTCTTTCTGCACCTTTCTTCTTTTGTCTGAACTTCTCTTGCCTCTTTCTGCACCCTTTTTCCTATTTCTGCACTTCTCTTTCCTCTTTCTGCACCTCTTTTTGCACTTCTTTTGTGTCTTTCTGCACCATGCTTGCCTCTTTCTGCACTTCCTTTGCTTCTTTCTGCACCTCTCTTGCTTCTTTCTGCACCCTTTTTGCCTCTATCTGCAACTCTCTTGCTTCTTTCTGCACTTATCTTCCTTCTTTCTGCACCTCTCTTGCTTCTTTCTGCACCCCTCGTCCCTCTTTCTGCACCTCTCTTCCCTCTTTCTGCACCTCTGTTACCTGTTTCTGCACTTCTCTTGCCTCTTTCTGCACTTCTATTGCCTCTTTCTGCACTTCTGTTGCTTCTTTCTGCATTTCTCTTGCCTTTTCTGCACTCCTCTTGCCTCTTTCTGCACCTCTGTTGCTTCTTTATGCACTTCTCTTGCCTCTTTCTGCACCCTTTTTCCTATTTCTGCACTTCTCTTTCCTCTTTCTGCACCTCTTTTTGCACTTCTTTTGTGTCTTTCTGCACCATGCTTGCCTCTTTCTGCACTTCCTTTGCTTCTTTCTGCACCTCTCTTGCTTCTTTCTGCACCCTTTTGCCTCTATCTGCAACTCTCTTGCTTCTTTCTGCACTTATCTTCCTTCTTTCTGCACCTCTCTTGCTTCTTTCTGCACCCTCGTCCCTCTTTCTGCACCTCTCTTCCCTCTTTCTGCACCTCTGTTACCTGTTTCTGCACCTCTCTTGCCTCTTTCTGCACTTCTATTGCCTCTTTCTGCACTTCTGTTGCTTCTTTCTGCATTTCTCTTGCCTTTTCTGCACTCCTCTTGCCTCTTTCTGCACCTCTGTTGCTTCTTTCTGCACTTCTCTTGCTTCTTTCTACACCTCTATTGCTTCTTTCTGCACCTCTATTGTTTCTTTCTGCACCCCTGTTGCCTCTTTTGCACCCCTCTTCCCTCTATCTGCACCTCTGTTGCCTCTTTCTGCACATCTCTTGCCTCTCTCTGCAGTTCTCTTGCTTCTTTCTGACCTCTCTTGCTTCTTTATTCTGCACCTCTCTTGCCTCTTTCTGCACCTATGTTGCTTCTTTATGCACTTCTCTTGCCTCTTTCTGCACCCTTTTTCCTATTTCTGCACTTCTCTTTCCTCTTTCTGCACCTCTTTTTGCACTTCTTTTGTGTCTTTCTGCACCATGCTTGCCTCTTTCTGCACTTCCTTTGCTTCTTTCTGCACCTCTCTTGCTTCTTTCTGCACCCCTTTTGCCTCTATCTGCAACTCTCTTGCTTCTTTCTGCACTTATCTTCCTTCTTTCTGCACCTCTCTTGCTTCTTTCTGCACCCCTCGTCCCTCTTTCTGCACCCCTCTTCCCTCTTTCTGCACCTCTGTTACCTGTTTCTGCACCTCTCTTGCCTCTTTCTGCACTTCTCTTGCCTCTTTCTGCACTTCTGTTGCTTCTTTCTGCATTTCTCTTGCCTTTTCTGCACTCCTCTTGCCTCTTTCTGCACCTCTGTTGCTTCTTTCTGCACTTCTCTTGCTTCTTTCTACACCTCTATTGCTTCTTTCTGCACCTCTATTGTTTCTTTCTGCACCCCTGTTGCCTCTTTTGCACCCCTCTTCCCTCTATCTGCACCTCTGTTGCCTCTTTCTGCACATCTCTTGCCTCTCTCTGCAGTTCTCTTGCTTCTTTCTGACCTCTCTTGCTTCTTTATTCTGCACCTCTCTTGCCTCTTTCTGCACCTATGTTGCTTCTTTATGCACTTCTCTTGCCTCTTTCTGCACCCTTTTTCCTATTTCTGCACTTCTCTTTCCTCTTTCTGCACCTCTTTTTGCACTTCTTTTGTGTCTTTCTGCACCATGCTTGCCTCTTTCTGCACTTCCTTTGCTTCTTTCTGCACCTCTCTTGCTTCTTTCTGCACCCTTTTTGCCTCTATCTGCAACTCTCTTGCTTCTTTCTGCACTTATCTTCCTTCTTTCTGCACCTCTCTTGCTTCTTTCTGCACCCCTCGTCCCTCTTTCTGCACCTCTCTTCCCTCTTTCTGCACCTCTGTTACCTGTTTCTGCACCTCTCTTGCCTCTTTCTGCACTTCTATTGCCTCTTTCTGCACTTCTGTTGCTTCTTTCTGCATTTCTCTTGCCTTTTCTGCACTCCTCTTGCCTCTTTCTGCACCTCTGTTGCTTCTTTCTGCACTTCTCTTGCTTCTTTCTACACCTCTATTGCTTCTTTCTGCACCTCTATTGCTTCTTTCTGCACCCCTGTTGCCTCTTTTGCACCCCTCTTCCCTCTATCTGCACCTCTGTTGCCTCTTTCTGCACATCTCTTGCCTCTCTCTGCAGTTCTCTTGCTTCTTTCTGACCTCTCTTGCTTCTTTATTCTGCACCTCTCTTGCCTCTTTCTGCACCTATGTTGCTTCTTTATGCACTTCTCTTGCCTCTTTCTGCACCCTTTTTCCTATTTCTGCACTTCTCTTTCCTCTTTCTGCACCTCTTTTTGCACTTCTTTTGTGTCTTTCTGCACCATGCTTGCCTCTTTCTGCACTTCCTTTGCTTCTTTCTGCACCTCTCTTGCTTCTTTCTGCACCCTTTTTGCCTCTATCTGCAACTCTCTTGCTTCTTTCTGCACTTATCTTCCTTCTTTCTGCACCTCTCTTGCTTCTTTCTGCACCCCTCGTCCCTCTTTCTGCACCTCTCTTCCCTCTTTCTGCACCTCTGTTACCTGTTTCTGCACCTCTCTTGCCTCTATCTGCACCTCTGTTGCCTCTTTCTGCACATCTCTTGCCTCTCTCTGCAGTTCTCTTGCTTCTTTCTGACCTCTCTTGCTTCTTTATTCTGCACCTCTCTTGCCTCTTTCTGCACCTATGTTGCTTCTTTATGCACTTCTCTTGCCTCTTTCTGCACCCTTTTTCCTATTTCTGCACTTCTCTTTCCTCTTTCTGCACCTCTTTTTGCACTTCTTTTGTGTCTTTCTGCACCATGCTTGCCTCTTTCTGCACTTCCTTTGCTTCTTTCTGCACCTCTCTTGCTTCTTTCTGCACCTTTTTGCCTCTATCTGCAACTCTCTTGCTTCTTTCTGCACTTATCTTCCTTCTTTCTGCACCTCTCTTGCTTCTTTCTGCACCCCTCGTCCCTCTTTCTGCACCTCTCTTCCCTCTTTCTGCACCTCTGTTACCTGTTTCTGCACCTCTCTTGCCTCTTTCTGCACTTCTATTGCCTCTTTCTGCACTTCTGTTGCTTCTTTCTGCATTTCTCTTGCCTTTTCTGCACTCCACTTGACTCTTTCTACACCTCTATTGCTTCTTTCTGCACCTCTATTGCTTCTTTCTGCACCTCTATTGCTTCTTTCTGCACCCCTGTTGCCATTTTTGCACCCCTCTACCCTCTATCTGCACCTCTGTTGCCTCTTTCTGCACATCTCTTGCCTCTCTCTGCAGTTCTCTTGCCTCTTTCTGCACCTCTCTTGCTTCTTTCTTCTGCACCTCTCTTGTCTCTTTCTGCACCCTTTTTCCTCTTTCTGCACTTCTCTTGCATCTTTCTGCACCTCTCTTGCCTCTTTTTGCACCCTTTTTCCTCTCTCTGCAGTTCTCTTGCTTCTTTCTGACCTCTCTTGCTTCTTTATTCTGCACCTCTCTTGCCTCTTTCTGCACCTATGTTGCTTCTTTCTGCACTTCTCTTGCCTCTTTCTGCACCCTTTTTCCTATTTCTGCACTTCTCTTTCCTCTTTCTGCACCTCTTTTTGCACTTCTTTTGTGTCTTTCTGCACCATGCTTGCCTCTTTCTGCACTTCCTTTGCTTCTTTCTGCACCTCTCTTGCTTCTTTCTGCACCCTTTTGCCTCTATCTGCAACTCTCTTGCTTCTTTCTGCACTTATCGTCCTTCTTTCTGCACCTCTCTTGCTTCTTTCTGCACCCCTTGTCCCTCTTTCTGCACCTCTCTTCCCTCTTTCTGCACCTCTGTTACCTGTTTCTGCACCTCTCTTGCCTCTTTCTGCACTTCTATTGCCTCTTTCTGCACTTCTGTTGCTTCTTTCTGCATTTCTCTTGCCTTTTCTGCACTCCTCTTGCCTCTTTCTGCACCTCTGTTGCTTCTTTCTGCACTTCTCTTGCTTCTTACTACACCTCTATTGCTTCTTTCTGCACCTCTATTGCTTCTTTCTGCACCCCTGTTGCCTCTTTTGCACCCCTCTTCCCTCTATCTGCACCTCTGTTGCCTCTTTCTGCACATCTCTTGCCTCTCTCTGCAGTTCTCTTGCCTCTTTCTGCACCTCTCTTGCTTCTTTCTTCTACACCTCTCTTGTCTCTTTCTGCAACCTTTTTCCTCTTTCTGCACTTCTCTTGTATCTTTCTGCACCTCTCTTGCCTCTTTTTGCACCCTTTTTCCTCTTTCTGCACTTCTCTTGCATTTTTCTGCACCTCTCTTGCCTCTTTTGCGCTTATTTTGTCTCTTTCTGAACCTTAGTTGCTTCTTTCTACATTTCCCTTGCTTCTTTCTGCACCCCTCTTCCCTCTTTCTGCACCTCACTTGCCTCTTTCTGCAACTCTCTTGTCTCTTTTTGCGCTTATTTTGTCTCTTTCTGCACCTTAGTTGCTTCTTTCTGCATTTCCCTTACTTCTTTCTCCACCTCTCTTGCTTCTTTCTGCACCCCTTTTGCCTCTATCTGCACCTCTCTTGCTTCTTTCTGCACCCCTCTTCCCTCTTTCTGCACCTCACTTGCTTCTTTCTGCACTTCTCTTGCTTCTTTCTACACCTCTATTGCTTCTTTCTGCACATCTATTGCTTCTTTCTGCACCCTTGTTGCCTCTTTCTGCACCCCTCTTCCCTCTATCTGCACCTCTCTTGCCTCTTTCTGCACATCTCTTGCCTCTCTCTGCAGTTCTCTTGCCTCTTTCTGCACCTCTCTTGCTTCTTTCTTCTGCACCTCTCTTGTCTCTTTCTGCACCCTTTTTCCTCTTTCTGCACTTCTCTTGCTTCTTTCTGCACTTATCTTGCCTCTTTCTGCACCCTTTTTCCTCTTTCTGCACTTCTCTTGCATCTTTCTGCACCTCTCTTGTAGGAGAGTAGGATCTGCTTCACATGGGTACCCCCACTTTTTGCTGATGGTTCACTGTTTTTCGACTTTAGTCTGGCTGGGGCCCTGCTAACCAGTACCCCAGCCTAGCTGCTTCCTCTCTAAAATGGTTTCCATGTGCCTTAGGCACATCTCTGATTGGAATCTGGAGTGCCCTTATAAGTCCCTAGTATATGGTATACTATGTACCCAGGGCATAGGTACCTCAGAGGCCTGCCAGGGGCTGAAGCATGTATTGTGCCACCCCTGGAAGGCCAGCCAAAAGACACCACAGGTCTGCTACTGCAGCCTGGGTAAGGTGGTGCCTGCACCCCTTACTGTGATATAGGCTACCTATATCACTACATACATACACACATATAAACCTATAAGTCACTCCTATGGCAGGCCTTATCAATCCTGGAGGCAGAGTGCTTGGTTCCTATGTGAGAGGGTGCCCCTGCATGAGCTGGGCCCCTCTGCAGCGTTCGGAGACCCTTCTCTGATGCTGTTTGTAGTGCAGCCCGACCATATACTGTTAAGCGCATTATAACCTTGCGTTAAATGCTAACTTTGGGATGGCTGCACGGAAACATGTCGTGTTTGGTGTCAAACATCTTGGAATACTACCCCCCGCCAGTTCTGGTGGCGGGGGTAGCATTCCACCCTTCTAGAGGAGAGACATGTGCACACCGGTATACCCGGTACTGACTTTCCAGAGCCCTGGCATCACAAAATGGATGCCGCTGCCACAGACACGAGTCTGGCCTCCTGCTGCTGACCAAAACTCTGGCAGGGGAGGCCTGGACAATAGGTTTCCTGTCCCAGGGAGGTGTAGGATAGTGTGTATTGGGGCTGGGCGGGAGCACTCTCTGGTGCTTTGAAGTCCTGCACTGGGGGCACATTTGGTGTCCCTGTGCATACCCCAGTTCAGACCGGCTCAGGGGCTTCCAGCCCCTGCTCTGGCGTGAAACTGGACAAAGGGAAAGGGGTGTAACCACCCCTCTGCCCTGACCCTCCCATAGGTGGGTCCACAGAGTATGTCCAACCCCCTACCTTAGTATAAGTATGGGACCCCAGTCCTTAGGACTTTAGATTAACCTGGACGAAACTCTGACACAGAATCCTGGACCTTCGACGCTCTACTTCAAGATTAGAGGACTGAAGAATCTCCCTTGGGGTCAAGGAGTGACTCCCCTGCTTGGCAGGCACCAAAGAAGCAATTGTCCAGTCTGCATCACTGAAGCTCCCGCCGGACGCCAAAGTCTTTGCATCACCAGAGGTAGATTTCCAGACTTCCTCGAGGCTGCCCTGAGTCCCCAGCAAAGTTGAGGCCTGTAGCTGTCATGGGTAACGTGGAACCGTGACCCCTGGACACCGATCGCATTTGCAAGTGCATCCTCTTCTGGGTCTCCCACGAAGTCGTGCTTTGGGCTTCCAGTAGCCCCAGCCTCCAGCACCGACTGCACCGAAGATCACTGGCCTCCACTCCATGAGTGTCCTGTGAGCCAGCTCCACGTGCGTCGACTCGAGGCTCCTTCGCGGTCGCTAGTCCGTTGGCTAGTAGGCCCTCCCGAAGGCCAATCTTCTTCTGCTTGGGCTCCCTGGTTGCTCCAGGCGTGCCCTGACTTACCTTCACTGGGTGAGTCCCACAGACCTTGCTGGTCTGCAACATCGTCCTTCTTCCATTTCCACAAGACTTGCCGTTGCCAAGGCTTGTTGGGTCCAATCTGGTCGCCGACACCCCTGCAATCGACAAACGTAGTGGAATAGCTCGAATCCAGCTCCTGGTCATCGTCGACGCCTCCTGGACCTCGTGGCTGAAGAGTCAAGACAACCGTCAACCTACCTGAAGCACTCGACATCGGTGGGCATCTGCTCATCGCCTTCCTGGTCACTGGCTAGTGACCCAGACTCTGTCCCCTCTGCTTTCAGGTTCTTCAAATCTTCGATCCACCTTTGGATCCACCCGAACACTTTCGACTTGGCCGCCAGCAGCACTTTGCAGCAGATCGCCATTGAAAGCGACGACGAAACCCGACCCCGAAAGACACCTATGCACCCGGCTCCCCTGGGTGAGGTAACTCGAGTACTCCAGTGCTCCCGTGGGTATTGACACTAGAACAGCCTAGTTCTCAAAGGGTTTGCTCCAAGTCCTCCTCTAAGTGTCCCTTTTCTTTTAAATTCCAACCGCGACTTTCCCCATAGAAGTCAACGGCGATTCGCGGTTGTGTTCATACACTGCACGCGTCCCCCGTGGGTCCCCTGTGTCACTACCTTGGGTGGTTCCTTGTGGTCCAAGCACTTCTACAGGCTCTAGGCCCTGTGTCTAGCTCAGTCGTGGTTCTTATACCACTTTATTGGTATATGGTTTGGTACGCCCCTAGGGCTCAAACGTGTATTTGTGCTATTACTGTAGATACCTAACTTATAACTTATGTACTTCGAACTCTAGCCTCATAAAGAGACTAGAGGGGTGTGTTTAGCAATAAATACATATATTTTGAATATATACCTGGTGTGGTCCTCTTTCATTTGGTCACTCAAGAGATTATAGACTGGTAAAACAAGCTGCTTTACATTCCTTCAAGACTTAGCCTGAAGGCTGCTCTCCATAGCTACCACTAGGATAGCTTTCAATAAAGGTTGTCTTTAACCTATCTCCAATAAGGGGTTGTTTGGACTGGTGCAAGGTGCCCACTATAATTAGTGGACAGCATATACCAGGCCAACTTCTCACATCTCTTGCCTCTTTTTGCGCTTATTTTGTCTCTTTCTGCACCTTAGTTGCTTATTTCTGCATTTCCCTTGCTTCTTTCTCCACCTCTCTTGCTTCTTTCTGCACCCCTTTGCCTCTATCTGCACCTCTCTTGCTTCTTTCTGCACCCTTTTTCCTATTTCTGCACTTCTCTTTCCTCTTTCTGCACCTCTTTTTGCACTTCTTTTGTGTCTTTCTGCACCATGCTTGCCTCTTTCTGCACTTCCTTTGCTTCTTTCTGCACCTCTCTTGCTTCTTTCTGCACCCTTTTTGCCTCTATCTGCAACTCTCTTGCTTCTTTCTGCACTTATCGTCCTTCTTTCTGCACCTCTCTTGCTTCTTTCTGCACCCCTTGTCCCTCTTTCTGCACCTCTCTTCCCTCTTTCTGCACCTCTGTTACCTGTTTCTGCACCTCTCTTGCCTCTTTCTGCACTTCTATTGCCTCTTTCTGCACTTCTGTTGCTTCTTTCTGCATTTCTCTTGCCTTTTCTGCACTCCTCTTGCCTCTTTCTGCACCTCTGTTGCTTCTTTCTGCACTTCTCTTGCTTCTTACTACACCTCTATTGCTTCTTTCTGCACCTCTATTGCTTCTTTCTGCACCCCTGTTGCCTCTTTTGCACCCCTCTTCCCTCTATCTGCACCTCTGTTGCCTCTTTCTGCACATCTCTTGCCTCTCTCTGCAGTTCTCTTGCCTCTTTCTGCACCTCTCTTGCTTCTTTCTTCTACACCTCTCTTGTCTCTTTCTGCAACCTTTTTCCTCTTTCTGCACTTCTCTTGTATCTTTCTGCACCTCTCTTGCCTCTTTTTGCACCCTTTTTCCTCTTTCTGCACTTCTCTTGCATTTTTCTGCACCTCTCTTGCCTCTTTTTGCGCTTATTTTGTCTCTTTCTGAACCTTAGTTGCTTCTTTCTACATTTCCCTTGCTTCTTTCTGCACCCCTCTTCCCTCTTTCTGCACCTCACTTGCCTCTTTCTGCAACTCTCTTGTCTCTTTTTGCGCTTATTTTGTCTCTTTCTGCACCTTAGTTGCTTCTTTCTGCATTTCCCTTACTTCTTTCTCCACCTCTCTTGCTTCTTTCTGCACCCCTTTTGCCTCTATCTGCACCTCTCTTGCTTCTTTCTGCACCCCTCTTCCCTCTTTCTGCACCTCACTTGCTTCTTTCTGCACTTCTCTTGCTTCTTTCTACACCTCTATTGCTTCTTTCTGCACATCTATTGCTTCTTTCTGCACCCTTGTTGCCTCTTTCTGCACCCCTCTTCCCTCTATCTGCACCTCTCTTGCCTCTTTCTGCACATCTCTTGCCTCTCTCTGCAGTTCTCTTGCCTCTTTCTGCACCTCTCTTGCTTCTTTCTTCTGCACCTCTCTTGTCTCTTTCTGCACCCTTTTTCCTCTTTCTGCACTTCTCTTGCTTCTTTCTGCACTTATCTTGCCTCTTTCTGCACCCTTTTTCCTCTTTCTGCACTTCTCTTGCATCTTTCTGCACCTCTCTTGTAGGAGAGTAGGATCTGCTTCACATGGGTACCCCCACTTTTTGCTGATGGTTCACTGTTTTTCGACTTTAGTCTGGCTGGGGCCCTGCTAACCAGTACCCCAGCCTAGCTGCTTCCTCTCTAAAATGGTTTCCATGTGCCTTAGGCACATCTCTGATTGGAATCTGGAGTGCCCTTATAAGTCCCTAGTATATGGTATACTATGTACCCAGGGCATAGGTACCTCAGAGGCCTGCCAGGGGCTGAAGCATGTATTGTGCCACCCCTGGAAGGCCAGCCAAAAGACACCACAGGTCTGCTACTGCAGCCTGGGTAAGGTGGTGCCTGCACCCCTTACTGTGATATAGGCTACCTATATCACTACATACATACACACATATAAACCTATAAGTCACTCCTATGGCAGGCCTTATCAATCCTGGAGGCAGAGTGCTTGGTTCCTATGTGAGAGGGTGCCCCTGCATGAGCTGGGCCCCTCTGCAGCGTTCGGAGACCCTTCTCTGATGCTGTTTGTAGTGCAGCCCGACCATATACTGTTAAGCGCATTATAACCTTGCGTTAAATGCTAACTTTGGGATGGCTGCACGGAAACATGTCGTGTTTGGTGTCAAACATCTTGGAATACTACCCCCCCGCCAGTTCTGGTGGCGGGGGTAGCATTCCACCCTTCTAGAGGGAGAGACATGTGCACACCGGTATACCCGGTACTGACTTTCCAGAGCCCTGGCATCACAAAATGGATGCCGCTGCCACAGACACGAGTCTGGCCTCCTGCTGCTGACCAAAACTCTGGCAGGGGAGGCCTGGACAATAGGTTTCCTGTCCCAGGGAGGTGTAGGATAGTGTGTATTGGGGCTGGGCGGGAGCACTCTCTGGTGCTTTGAAGTCCTGCACTGGGGGCACATTTGGTGTCCCTGTGCATACCCCAGTTCAGACCGGCTCAGGGGCTTCCAGCCCCTGCTCTGGCGTGAAACTGGACAAAGGGAAAGGGGTGTAACCACCCCTCTGCCCTGACCCTCCCATAGGTGGGTCCACAGAGTATGTCCAACCCCCTACCTTAGTATAAGTATGGGACCCCAGTCCTTAGGACTTTAGATTAACCTGGACGAAACTCTGACACAGAATCCTGGACCTTCGACGCTCTACTTCAAGATTAGAGGACTGAAGAATCTCCCTTGGGGTCAAGGAGTGACTCCCCTGCTTGGCAGGCACCAAAGAAGCAATTGTCCAGTCTGCATCACTGAAGCTCCCGCCGGACGCCAAAGTCTTTGCATCACCAGAGGTAGATTTCCAGACTTCCTCGAGGCTGCCCTGAGTCCCCAGCAAAGTTGAGGCCTGTAGCTGTCATGGGTAACGTGGAACCGTGACCCCTGGACACCGATCGCATTTGCAAGTGCATCCTCTTCTGGGTCTCCCACGAAGTCGTGCTTTGGGCTTCCAGTAGCCCCAGCCTCCAGCACCGACTGCACCGAAGATCACTGGCCTCCACTCCATGAGTGTCCTGTGAGCCAGCTCCACGTGCGTCGACTCGAGGCTCCTTCGCGGTCGCTAGTCCGTTGGCTAATAGGCCCTCCCGAAAGCCAATCTTCTTCTGCTTGGGCTCCCTGGTTGCTCCAGGCGTGCCCTGACTTACCTTCACTGGGTGAGTCCCACAGACCTTGCTGGTCTGCAACATCGTCCTTCTTCCATTTCCACAAGACTTGCCGTTGCCAAGGCTTGTTGCGTCCAATCCGGTCGCCGATACCCCTGCAATCGACAAACGTAGTGGAATAGCTCGAATCCAGCTCCTGGTCATCGTCGACGCCTCCTGGACCTCGTGGCTGAAGAGTCAAGACAACCGTCAACCTACCTGAAGCACTCGACATCGGTGGGCATCTGCTCATCGCCTTCCTGGTCACTGGCTAGTGACCCAGACTCTGTCCCCTCTGCTTTCAGGTTCTTCAAATCTTCGATCCACCTTTGGATCCACCCGAACACTTTCGACTTGGCCGCCAGCAGCACTTTGCAGCAGATCGCCATTGAAAGCGACGACGAAACCCGACCCCGAAAGACACCTATGCACCCGGCTCCCCTGGGTGAGGTAACTCAGTACTCCAGTGCTCCCGTGGGTATTGACACTAGAACAGCCTAGTTCTCAAAGGGTTTGCTCCAAGTCCTCCTCTAAGTGTCCCTTTTCTTTTAAATTCCAACCGCGACTTTCCCCATAGAAGTCAACGGCGATTCGCGGTTGTGTTCATACACTGCACGTGTCCCCCGTGGGTCCCCTGTGTCACTACCTTGGGTGGTTCCTTGTGGTCCAAGCACTTCTACAGGCTCTAGGCCCTGTGTCTAGCTCAGTCGTGGTTCTTATACCACTTTATTGGTATATGGTTTGGTACGCCCCTAGGGCTCAAACGTGTATTTGTGCTATTACTGTAGATACCTAACTTATAACTTATGTACTTCGAACTCTAGCCTCATAAAGAGACTAGAGGGGTGTGTTTAGCAATAAATACACATATTTTGAATATATACCTGGTGTGGTCCTCTTTCATTTGGTCACTCAAGAGATTATAGACTGGTAAAACAAGCTGCTTTACATTCCTTCAAGACTTAGCCTGAAGGCTGCTCTCCATAGCTACCACTAGGATAGCTTTCAATAAAGGTTGTCTTTAACCTATCTCCAATAAGGGGTTGTTTGGACTGGTGCAAGGTGCCCACTATAATTAGTGGACAGCATATACCAGGCCAACTTCTCACATCTCTTGCCTCTTTTTGCGCTTATTTTGTCTCTTTCTGCACCTTAGTTGCTTATTTCTGCATTTCCCTTGCTTCTTTCTCCACCTCTCTTGCTTCTTTCTGCACCCCTTTTGCCTCTATCTGCACCTCTCTTGCTTCTTTCTGCACCCCTATTTCCCTCTTTCTGCACCTCACTTGCCTCTTTCTGCACATCTCTTGCCTGTTTCTACACCTCACTTGCCTCTTTCTGCACTTCTCTTCCTTCTTTCTACACCTCTGTTGCTTCTTTCAGCACTTCTTCTGCCTCTTTCTGTACTTCTTTTGCCTGTTTTTGCACCTCTATTGGCTCTTTCTAGACCTCTGTTGCCTCTTTCTGCACCTCACTTGCTTCTTTCTGCACCCCTCTTCCCTCTTTCTGCACCTCTCTTGCTTCTTTCTTCTGCACCTCTCTTGTCTCTTTCTGCACCTATGTTGCTTCTTTCTGTACTTCTCTTGCCTCTTTCTGTACCCTTTTCCTCTTTCTGCACTTCTCTTGCATCTTTCTGTACCTCTCTTGCCTCTTTTTGCACTTATTTTGTCTCTTTCTGCACCTTAGTTGCTTCTTTCTGCATTTCCCTTGCTTCTTTCTCTACCTCTCTTGCTTCATTCTGCATCCATTTTGCCTCTATCTGCACCTCTCTTGCTTCTTTCTGCACCCCTCTTCCCTCTTTCTGCACCTCTGTTGCCTGTTGCTGCACCTCTCTTGCCTCTTTCTGAACTTCTCTTGCCTCTTTCTGCACTTTTATTGTGTCTTTCTGCATTTCTGTTGCTTCTTTCTGCACTTCTCATGCCTTTTCTGCACTCCTCTTGCCACTTTCTGCACCTCTGTTGCTTCTTTCTGCACTTCTCTTGCTTCTTTCTTCACCCCTATTGCTTCTTTCTGCAACTCTATTGCTTCTTTCTGCACCCCTCTTGCCTCTATCTGCACCTCTCTTGCCTCTTTCTGCACCTCTTTTGCCTCTGTCTGCAGTTCTCTTGCCTCTTTCTGCACCTCTGTTGCTTAATTCTCTACTTCTCTTGCTTCTTTCTGCACCTCTCTTGCTTCTTTCTGCAACCCTCTTTCCTCTGTCTGCACCCTTCGTCCCTCTTTGTGCAACTCTCTTGCCTCTTTCTACACCCCTTTTGCTTCTTTCTGCTCTTCTCTTGCCTCTTTCTGTACCCCTCTTGCCTCTTTCTGCACCTCTGTTGGTTCTTTCTGTACTGCTCTTGCTTATTTCTATACCGCTCCTGCAAATTTCTACACCCCTCTTGCTTCTTTCTGCAACCTGTTCTCTCTTTCTATACCTCTCCTGCCTCTTTCTGCACCTCTCTTGCCTCTTTCTGCACCTCTGTTGCTTCTTTCTGCACTTCTCTTGCCTCTTTCTGCACCCCTATTTCCTCTTTCTGCACCTCTGTTGCTTCTTTCTGCACGTCTCTTGCTTCTTTCTGCACCCCTCTTGCCTCTTCCTGCACCCTTCTTCCCTCTTTGTGCACCTCTCTTGCCTCTCTGCACCACTCCTGCCTTTTTCTGCACCTCTCTTGCCTCTTTCTGCACCTCTGTTGCTTCTTTCTGCACTTCTCTTGCTTCTTTTGCACCCCTCTTGTCTCTTTCTGCACTTCTCTTGCTTATTTCTACACCTCTCTTGCTTCTTTCTGCAACCCTTGTGCCTCTTTCTGCACCCCTCTTACCTCTTTCTATAACTCTCTTGCGTCTTTCTGCAGTTATCTTGCCTCCTTCTGCAATGCTCTTGCTTCTTTCTTCACCTCTCTTGCAAATTTCTGTACCCCTCTTGCCTCGTTCTGTACCCCTCTACCCTCTTTCTGCACCTCTCTTGCCTCTATCTGCACCCCTGTTCCCTCTTTCTGCACCTCTTTTGCCTCTTTCTGCAACTCTCTTGCCTCTTTCTGCACTTCTCCTGCCTCTTTCTGCTTCTTGCTGCACCCCTCTTGCCTCTTTCTGCACCTCTTTTGCTTCTTTCTGCACTTCTCTTGCTTCTTTCTGAACCTCACTTGCTTCTTTCAGCACTTCTCTTGCCTCTTACTGTACCTCCCTTGCCTCTTTCTGCACTTCTCTTGCTTCTTTCTGCACTTCTCTTGCTTCTCTCTGCACCTCTCTTCTTCTTTCTGCAACCCTTGTGCCTCTTTCTGCACCCCTCTTACCTCTTTCTACAACTCTCTTGCGTCTTTCTGCAGTTATCTTGCCTCCTTCTGCACTGCTCTTGCTTCTTTCTGCACCTCTGTTGCAAATTTCTGCACCCCTGTTCCCTCTTTCTGCACCTCTTTTGCTTCTTTCTGCAACTCTCTTGCCTCTTTCTGCACTTCTCCTGCCTCGTTGTGTACCTCTCTTGCCTCCTTCTGCACCCCTGTTGCCTCTTTCTGCACCTCCTTTGCTTCTTTCTGTTCTTCTCTTGCCTTTTTCTACACCCGCTTGCCTTTTTCTGCACCGCTCTTGGTTCTTTCTGCACTGCTCTTGCTTCTTTCTGCATCTCTCTTGCAAATTTATGCACCACTATTGCCTCTTTCTGCACCCCTCTTCCCTCTTTCGGTACCTATCTTGCCTCTGTCTGCACCCCTCTTTCCTCTTTCTGCACCTCTTTTGCCTGTTTCTATATCTCTCTTGCCTCCTTCTGCATCTCTTGCTTCTTTCTGCACCCATCTAGCCTCTTTCTGCACCCCTCCTGCCTCTTTCTGCACCCCTCTTGCCTCTTTCTGCACCCCTCTTCCCGCCCCTCTCTTGACTCTTTCTGCACCTCTTTTGCTTCTTTCATCACTTCTCTTGCTTCTTTCTGAACCTCACTTGCTTCTTTCTGCACCCCTCTTGCCTCTTTCTGCACCCTTTTTTCCTTTACCTGCACCTCCCTTGCCTATTTCTGCAACTCTCTTGCCTCTTTCTGCAGTTCTCTTGCTTCTTTATGCACCCCTGTTGCCTCTTTCTGCACTCGTCTTCCCTCTTTCTGCACCTCTCTTTCCTCTTTCTGCACCCCTCTTACCTCTTTCTACACCTCTGTTGCTTCTTTCTGCACTTTTGTTTCTTTCTGCACCTCTCTTGCTTCTTTCTGCACCCCTATTGCCTCTTTCTGCACTCGTCTTCCCTCTTTCTGCACCTCTCTTTCCTCTTTCTGCACCCCTCTTACCTCTTTCTACACCTCTGTTGCTTCTTTCTGCACTTCTCTTGCTTCTTTCTGAACCTCACTTGCTTCTTTCTGCACCCCTCTTGCCTCTTTCTGCACCCTTTTTTCCTTTACCTGCACCTCCCTTGCCTATTTCTGCAACTCTCTTGCCTCTTTCTGCAGTTCTCTTGCTTCTTTCTGCACCCCTGTTGCCTCTTTCTGCACTCGTCTTCCCTCTTTCTGCACCTCTCTTTCCTCTTTCTGCACCCCTCTTACCTCTTTCTACACCTCTGTTGCTTCTTTCTGCACTTCTGTTTCTTTCTGCACCTCTCTTGCTTCTTTCTGCACCCCTATTGCCTCTTTCTGCACTCGTCTTCCCTCTTTCTGCACCTCTCTTTCCTCTTTCTGCACCCCTCTTACCTCTTTCTACACCTCTGTTGCTTCTTTCTGCACTTCTCTTGCTTCTTTCTGAACCTCACTTGCTTCTTTCTGCACCCCTCTTGCCTCTTTTTGCACCCTTCTTCCCTTTTCCTGCACCTCCCTTGCCTATTTCTGCACCTCTCTGGCCTTTTTCTGCAATTCTCTTGCCTCTTTCTGCCCTTCTCTTGCCTCTTTCTGCACCTCTGTTGCTTCTTTCTGTACTTCTCTTGCTTCTTTCTTCACCCCTATTGCTTCTTTCTGCACCTCTTTTGCTTCTTTCTGCACTCCTGTTGCCTCTTTCTGCACCCCTCTTCCCTCTATCTGCACCTCTCTTGCCTCTTTCTGCACATCTCTTGCCTATCGCTGCAGTTCTCTAGCCTCTTTCTGCACCTCTCTTGCTTCTTTCTTCTGCACCTCTCTTGTCTCTTTCTGCACCTATGTTGCTTCTTTCTGCACTTCTCTTCCCTCTTTCTGCACCCTTTTTCCTCTTTCTGCACTTCTCTTGCATCTTTCTGCACCTCTCTTGCCTCTTTTTGCGCTTATTTTGTCTCTTTCTGCACCTTAGTTGCTTCTTTCTGCATTTCCCTTGCTTCTTTCTCCACCTCTCTTGCTTATTTCTGCACCCCTTTTGCCTCTATCTGCACCTCTCTTGCTTCTTTCTGCACCCCTCTTCCCTCTTTCTGCACCTCACTTGCCTCTTTCTGCACATCTCTTGCCTGTTTCTACACCTCACTTGCCTCAATCTGCACTTCTCTTCCTTCTTTCTACACCTCTGTTGCTTCTTTCAGCACTTCTTCTGCCTCTTTCTGCAAGTCTTTTGCCTGTTTCTGCACCTCACTTGCCTCTTTCTGCACATCTCTTGCCTGTTTCTACACCTCACTTGCCTCTTTCTGCACTTTTCTTCCTTCTTTCTACACCTCTGTTGCTTCTTTCAGCACTTCTTCTGCCTCTTTCTGTACTTCTTTTGCCTGTTTTTGCACCTCTATTGGCTCTTTCTAGACCTCTGTTGCCTCTTTCTGCACCTCACTTGCTTCTTTCTGCACCCCTCTTCCCTCTTTCTGCACCTCTCTTGCTTCTTTCTTCTGGACCTCTCTTGTCTCTTTCTGCACCTATGTTGCTTCTTTCTGCACTATTCTTGCCTCTTTCTGCACCCTTTCCCTCTTTCTGCACTTCTCTTGCATCTTTCTGAACCTCTCTTGCCTCTTTTTGCACTTATTTTGTCTCTTTCTGCACCTTAGTTGCTTCTTTCTGCATTTCCCTTGCTTCTTTCTCTACCTCTCTTGCTTCATTCTGCATCCATTTTGCCTCTATCTGCACCTCTCTTGCTTCTTTCTGCACCCCTCTTCCTCTTTCTGCACCTCTGTTGCCTGTTGCTGCACCTCTCTTGCCTCTTTCTGAACTTCTCTTGCCTCCTTCTGCACTTTTATTGCGTCTTTCTGCATTTCTGTTGCTTCTTTCTACACTTCTCTTGCCTTTTCTGCACTCCTCTTGCCTCTTTCTGCCCCTCTGTTGCTTCTTTCTGCACTTCTCTTGCTTCTTTCTTCACCCATATTGCTTCTTTCTGCACCTCTCTTGCTTCTTTATGCACCCCTGTTGCCTCTTTCTGCACTCGTCTTCCCTCTTTCTGCACCTCTCTTTCCTCTTTCTGCACCCCTCTTACCTCTTTCTACACCTCTGTTGCTTCTTTCTGCACTTTTGTTTCTTTCTGCACCTCTCTTGCTTCTTTCTGCACCCCTATTGCCTCTTTCTGCACTCGTCTTCCCTCTTTTGCACCTCTCTTTCCTCTTTCTGCACCCTTCTTACCTCTTTCTACACCTCTGTTGCTTCTTTCTGCACTTCTCTTGCTTCTTTCTGAACCTCACTTGCTTCTTTCTGCACCCCTCTTGCCTCTTTCTGCACCCTTTTTTCCTTTACCTGCACCTCCCTTGCCTATTTCTGCAACTCTCTTGCCTCTTTCTGCAGTTCTCTTGCTTCTTTCTGCACCCCTGTTGCCTCTTTCTGCACTCGTCTTCCCTCTTTCTGCACCTCTCTTTCCTCTTTCTGCACCCCTCTTACCTCTTTCTACACCTCTGTTGCTTCTTTCTGCACTTCTGTTTCTTTCTGCACCTCTCTTGCTTCTTTCTGCACCCCTATTGCCTCTTTCTGCACTCGTCTTCCCTCTTTCTGCACCTCTCTTTCCTCTTTCTGCACCCCTCTTACCTCTTTCTACACCTCTGTTGCTTCTTTCTGCACTTCTCTTGCTTCTTTCTGAACCTCACTTGCTTCTTTCTGCACCCCTCTTGCCTCCTTTTGCACCCTTCTTCCCTTTTCCTGCACCTCCCTTGCCTATTTCTGCACCTCTCTGGCCTTTTCTGCAATTCTCTTGCCTCTTTCTGCCCTTCTCTTGCCTCTTTCTGCACCTCTGTTGCTTCTTTCTGTACTTCTCTTGCTTCTTTCTTCACCCCTATTGCTTCTTTCTGCACCTCTTTGCTTCTTTCTGCACTCCTGTTGCCTCTTTCTGCACCCCTCTTCCCTCTATCTGCACCTCTCTTGCCTCTTTCTGCACATCTCTTGCCCTATCGCTGCAGTTCTCTAGCCTCTTTCTGCACCTCTCTTGCTTCTTTCTTCTGCACCTCTCTTGTCTCTTTCTGCACCTATGTTGCTTCTTTCTGCACTTCTCTTCCCTCTTTCTGCACCCTTTTCCTCTTTCTGCACTTCTCTTGCATCTTTCTGCACCTCTCTTGCCTCTTTTTGCGCTTATTTTGTCTCTTTCTGCACCTTAGTTGCTTCTTTCTGCATTTCCCTTGCTTCTTTCTCCACCTCTCTTGCTTATTTCTGCACCCTTTTGCCTCTATCTGCACCTCTCTTGCTTCTTTCTGCACCCCTCTTCCCTCTTTCTGCACCTCACTTGCCTCTTTCTGCACATCTCTTGCCTGTTTCTACACCTCACTTGCCTCAATCTGCACTTCTCTTCCTTCTTTCTACACCTCTGTTGCTTCTTTCAGCACTTCTTCTGCCTCTTTCTGCAAGTCTTTTGCCTGTTTCTGCACCTCACTTGCCTCTTTCTGCACATCTCTTGCCTGTTTCTACACCTCACTTGCCTCTTTCTGCACTTTTCTTCCTTCTTTCTACACCTCTGTTGCTTCTTTCAGCACTTCTTCTGCCTCTTTCTGTACTTCTTTTGCCTGTTTTTGCACCTCTATTGGCTCTTTCTAGACCTCTGTTGCCTCTTTCTGCACCTCACTTGCTTCTTTCTGCACCCCTCTTCCCTCTTTCTGCACCTCTCTTGCTTCTTTCTTCTGCACCTCTCTTGTCTCTTTCTGCACCTATGTTGCTTCTTTCTGCACTATTCTTGCCTCTTTCTGCACCCTTTCCCTCTTTCTGCACTTCTCTTGCATCTTTCTGAACCTCTCTTGCCTCTTTTTGCACTTATTTTGTCTCTTTCTGCACCTTAGTTGCTTCTTTCTGCATTTCCCTTGCTTCTTTCTCTACCTCTCTTGCTTCATTCTGCATCCATTTTGCCTCTATCTGCACCTCTCTTGCTTCTTTCTGCACCCCTCTTCCCTCTTTCTGCACCTCTGTTGCCTGTTGCTGCACCTCTCTTGCCTCTTTCTGAACTTCTCTTGCCTCCTTCTGCACTTTTATTGCGTCTTTCTGCATTTCTGTTGCTTCTTTCTACACTTCTCTTGCCTTTTCTGCACTCCTCTTGCCTCTTTCTGCCCCTCTGTTGCTTCTTTCTGCACTTCTCTTGCTTCTTTCTTCACCCATATTGCTTCTTTCTGCACCTCTATTGCTTCTTTCTGCACCCCTCTTGCCTCTATCTGCACCTCTCTTGCCTCTTTCTGCACCTCTCTTGCCTCTGTCTGCAGTTCTCTTGCCTCTTTCTGCACCTCTGTTGCTTAATTCTCTACTTCTCTTGCTTCTTTCTGCACCTCTCTTGCTTCTTTCTGCACCCTCTTTCCTCTGTCTGCACCCTTCTTCCCTTTTTGTGCACTACTCTTGCCTCTTTCTACACCTCTTTTGCTTCTTTCTGCTCTTCTCTTGCCTCTTTCTGTACCCATCTTGCCTCTTTCTGCACCTCTGTTGGTTCTTTCTGCACTGCTCTTGCTTATTTCTATACCGCTCCTGCAAATTTCTGTACCCCTCTTGCTTCTTTCTGCACCCCTGTTCTCTCTTTCTGTGATGTCATCAGTGATGTTACTGACCATGTCATGAATGATGTAATATGTGACGTCATGAGCAGTGCATTGCGGGGGCGCGAGTTATAGTTAGCTCAACTAACTATAACGTCCGAATTTCTCTGGTTTTGTACGAGTGAAATGTCCAACTAACTATAACGTCCCTGAAACCTGTGGTTTTTTCAGTGAATTTCAAAGGTTTTTTAAATGCTTATTTCTAATTATAACGTCCCTGAAACCTATGGTTTTTTCAGTGAATTTCTAAGGTTTTTTAAATGCTAATTTCTAACTATAACGTCCCTGAAACCTATGGTTTTTTCAGTGAATTTCAAAGGTTTTTTAAATGCTAATTTCTAACTATAACGTCCCTGAAACCTATGGTTTTTTCTGTGAATTTCTAAGGTTTTTTAAATGCTAATTTCTAACTATGCCTACAGAGGTAGGACATGTGCAGAAAGAGAAAGAAAGGCGCAGAAAGAAGCAAGGGAAATGCAGAGAGAGGCAACAGAAGTCCAGAAAGACAAAGAAAGGTGCAGAAAGAAGCAAACGATATGCAGAAAGAACCAACAGAGGTGCAGAAAGAGGCCTTGTTGCAAAGTCATCCTGTGCCCCCAACTTTTTGCTGATGGGTACTGGTGGTAACTGACTCTGACTAACCAGGCCTAGAGCCAGTGCTATGCTAAAAGACACTTAGAATACAGTGAAAACACCTACATACACTAGGGTACACTATGGGTTGGGGTACCCCTGTGATTCGCATGACCTCCCCTGTAAGGCCCTAGTATATAATAGGGCAGGGGGATTAAAACTACCTCTAAGTCAGAGGTGCAGAAACATGCTACTTTAACTAGTAGTCGCATTTGCAGAGTGGTAGAGAAAGGGTGCTGGGCCTCCGACCAGCGCTCAAGAATTCCACTGCGTAGGACTTACAGGAGGTACCAGGAGGGCTTCTTGGCCCCCAAAGTCCCTCATGAGTAAAGTGGACTTCATCCCCGATCCCGTAGTCTGCCAGAAGGTGCGTTTGCAGAGTGGTAGAGAAAGGGGGCATGGCCTCCGAAGACGTCTTAGCAATCCTACTGTGTGGGACTTACTGGAGGTAACAAGAGGGGTACTTGGCCCCCAAGGACATCCTTGGGGGCCAACTACCCCTCCTATTACCTCCAGTAAGTACCACACAGCAGGATTGCTAAGTTCTCATAACAGGCCACGCCCCCTTTGCCCACTACGCTGCAAACGCGCTCCCTGGCGCACTCTTCGATGGGGATTGAAGTCCCCTTCACTGCTGGGGGTCCTTAGGGGCCAACTAGCCTACCTCTTACCTCCAGTAAGCCCCACACAGTGGGATTGCTGAGAGGTGGACACAGGCCACGCCCCCTTTCTCCACCACTCTGCAAACACGCCTCCTTGGCGCGCTCTTGGTTGGGGATGAAGTCCCCTTTCCTCATGAGGGTCCCTGGTGGCCAACTAGCCCACCAGGTACCTCCAGTAAGCCCCACACAGCTGGATTGCTGAGAGTGGTCCGAGGCCACGCCCTCTTTTTACACCACTCTGCAAACGCAGCTCCTGGCGCACTGCTGCTCGGGGGATAAGGTCCTCTTGTGTCCTGAGTTCCTCAGGACACAAGAGGACCTCATTGCCCCACCAGCAGTGCGCCAAGAGGCTCGTTTGCAGAGTGGTGTAAAAAGGGGGCGTGGCCTCGGACCACCTCTCTGCAATCCAGCTGTGTGGGGCTTACCGGAGGTACCTGGTGGGCTAGTTGGCCACCAGGGACCCTCATGAGGAAAGGGGACTTCATCCCCCAACCAAGAGCGCGCCAGGAGGCGTGTTTGCAGAGTGGTGGTCATTTGAGATGTCATCAGTGATGTCATCAGTGATGTCACTGACCATGTCATGAGTGATGTAATATGTGACGTCATCAGCAGTGCATTGCGGGGGCCCGAGTTATAGTTAGCTGAACTAACTATAACAGGGGAATTTCTATGGTTTTGTACGAGTGAAATGTCCAACTAACTATAACTGTCCCTAAAACCTATGGTTTTTTCAGTGAATTTCAAAGGTTTTTTAAATGCTAATTTCTAACTATAACGTGTCTGAAACCTATGGTTTTTTCAGTGAATTTCAAAGGTTTTTAAATGCTAATTTCTAACTATAACATGCCTGAAACCTATGATTTTTAAGTGAATTTCAAAGGTTTTTAAATGCTAGTTTCTAACTATGCCTAAAGAGGTAGGACATGTGAAGAAAGAAGAAAAACGCACAGAAAGAAGCAAAGAAATGCAGAAAGAAGCAACAGAAGTCCACAAAGACGAAGAAAAGTGCAGGAAGAAGCAAAAGATGTGCAGAAAGAACCAACAGAGGAGCAGAAAGAGGCCTTGTTGCAAAATCATCCTGTGCCCACAACGTTTTCAGACGGGTACTGGTGGTAACTGACTCTGACTAACCAGAGCCAGTGCTATGCTAAAAGACACTTAGAATACAGTGAAAACACCTACATACACTAGGGAACACTATGCGTTGGGGTACCCCTGTGATTAGCATGACCTCCTCTGTAAGTCCCTAGTACATAATCGGGCAGGGGGATTAAAACTACCTCTTAAACCGCGCTACAGGGTGCGTTTGCACAGTGGTGAAGGGAGGGGGGGCCTGAGGTGACATGTGTGCAAACGTGCCCCGTGGCACGTTTTAAGTTGCGGGATTAAGTCCCCTTGAATCCTGAGGGTCCCCGGGGCCCAACTAGCCCCCCAGGTACCTACAGGTAGGACCACAGAGCTGAGTTGCAGAGAGGCGATCCGAGGCCAGGCACCTTTTTTCACCTCTCTGCAACGCAACTCTGTTGTGCTTACTGAAGGTACCTGGTGGGCTAGTTGGCCCCCAGGGTCCCTCAGGATTCAAGGGGAATTAATTCCCCAACTTAAAACGCACCACAGGGCGTGTTTGCGCTCATGTCACCTGAGGCCCCGCCCCCTCACTTCACCACTGTGCAAACGCGCCCCGTGGCGCGTTTTAAGTTGGTGGATTAGGTCACCTTGAATCCTGAGGGTCCCTGGGGCCCAACTAGCCCACCAGGTACTTCCAGTAAGCACCACAGGCCTGCGTTGCAACACCTGTAACAAATTGTGCAGTTGTGTTTAGGTAGTGAAGAGGTCGTGCTGGGGGTAGTGTTTTAGGGTTTAGGGTAGTGCAGTGGTGTTTGTGTAGTGTAGGGGGTCATGCTGGGGGTAGATTTAGGGTTTAGGGTAGTGCAGTGGTGTTTGGGTAGTGTAGGGAGTCGTGCTGGGGGGAGTGTTTTAGGGTTTAGGGTAGTGCAGTGGTGTTTGGGTAGTGTAGGGGGATGTCTTGGGGGTAGTGGTTTAGGGTTTAGGGTAGTGCAGTAGTGTTTGGGTAGTGTAGGGGGTACTGCTGGGGGTAGTGTTTTAGGGTTTAGGGTAGTGCAATGGTGTTGGGTAGTGTAGGGGGTACTGCTGGGGGTAGTGTTTTAGGGTTTAGGGTAGTGCATTGGTGTTTGGTAGTGTAGGGGGTACTGCTGGGGGTAGTGTTTTAGGGTTTAGGGCAGTGCAGTGGTGTTTGGGTAGTGTAGGGGTTCATGCTGGGTGTAGTTTTTTAGGGTTTAGGGCAGTGCAGTGGTGTTCGGGCAGTGTAGGGGGTCGTGCTGGAGGTGGTGTTTCAGGGTTTGGGGCAGTGCAGTGGTGTTCGGGCAGTAAAGGGGGTTGTGCTGAGGGTGGTGTTTCAGGGTTTTGGGCAGTGCAGTGGTATTCGGGCAGTGTAAGGGGTCGTGCGGGGGTGGTGTTTCAGGGTTTAGGGCAGTGCAGTCGTGTTCGGGCAGTATAGGGGCTCGTGCAGGGTTGTGGTGTTTCAGGGTTTAGGGCAGTGCAGTGGTGTTCGGGCAGTGTAGGGGGTCGTGCTGGGGGTGGTGTTTCAGGGTTTAGGGCAGTGCAGTGGTGTTCGGGCAGTGTAGGGGTGGTGCAGGGGGTGGTGTTTCAGGGTTTAGGGCAGTGCAGTGGTGTTCGGGCAGTGTAGGGGGTGGTGCAGGGGGTGGTGTTTCAGGGTTTAGGGCAGTGCAGTGGTGTTCGGGCAGTGTAGGAGGTCGTGCAGGGGGTGGTGTTTCAGGGTTTAGGGCAGTGCAGTGGTGTTCGGGCAGTGTAGGGGGTCTTGCTGGGGCTGGTGTTTCAGAGTCTAGGGCAGTGCAGTGGTGTTCGGGCACTGTAGGGGGTCTTGCTGGGGCTGGTGTTTTAGGGTTTAGGGCAGTGCAGTGGTGTTCGGGCAGTGTAGGGGGTCGTGCTGGGGCTAGTGTTTCAGGGTTTAGGGCAGAGCAATGGTGTTCAGGCAGTGTAGGGGGTTGTGCTGGAGGTGGTGTTTCAGGGTTTAGGGCAGTGCAGTGGTGTTCAGGCAGTGTAGGGGGTCTTGCTGGGGGTGGTGTTTCAGGGTTTAGGGCAGTGGTGTTCAGGCAGTGTAGGGGGTCTTGCTGTGGGTGATGTTTCAGGGTTTAGGGCAGTGCAGTGGTGTTCGGGCAGTGTACGGGGTCTTGCTGGGGGTAGTGTTTCAGGTTTTAGGGCAGTGCAGTGTTGTTCGGGCAGTGTAGGGGGTCATGCTGGGGGTGGTGTTTCAGGGTTTAGGGCAGTGCAGTGGTGTTCGGGCAGTGTAGGGGGTCGTGCTGGGTGTGGTGTTTCAGGGTTTAGGGCAGTGCAGTGGTGTTCCGGCAGTGTAGGGGGTCAGGCAGGCGGGTGGTGTTTCAGGGTTTAGGGCAGTGCAGTGGTGTTCGGGCAGTGTAGGGGGTTGTACTGGGGCTGGTGTTTCAGGGTTTAGGGCAGTGCAGTGGTGTTCGGGCAGTGTAGGGGTTCTTGCTGGGGGTGGTGTTTCAGGGTTTAGGGCAGTGGTGTTCGGGCAGTGTAGGGGGTCTTGCTGGGGGTGATGTTTCAGGGTTTAGGGCAGTGCAGTGGTGTTCGGGCAGTGTAGGGGGTTGTACTTGGGCTGGTGTTTCAGGGTTTAGGGCAGTGCAGTGGTGTTCGGGCAGTGTAGGGGTTCTTGCTGGGGGTGGTGTTTCAGGGTTTAGGGCAGTGGTGTTCGGGCAGTGTAGGGGTCTTGCTGGGGGTGATGTTTCAGGGTTTAGGGCAGTGCAGTGGTGTTTGGGCAGTGTAGGGGGTCTTGCTGGGGGTAGTGTTTCAGGGTTTAGGGCAGTGCAGTGGTGTTCGTGTGGTGTAGGGGGTCGTGCAGGGGTGGTGTTTCAGGGTTTAGGGCAGTGCAGTGGTGTTCGGGCAGTGTAGGGGGTCATGCTGGGGGTGGTGTTTCAGGGTTTAGAGGCAGTGCAGTGGTGTTCGGGCAGTGTAGGAGGTCGTGCACAGGGTGGTGTTTCAGAGTTTAGGGCAGTGCATTGGTGTTCGGGCAGTGTAGGGGTCATGCTGGGCTGGTGTTTCAGGGTTTAGGGCAGTGCAGTGGTGTTCGGGCAGTGTGAGGGGTCGTGCTGGGGCTGGTGTTTCACGGTTTAGGGCAGTGTAGTGGTGTTCGGGCAGTGTAGGGGGTCGTGCTGGGGCTGGTGTTTCAGGGTTTAGGGCAGTGCAGTGGTGTTCGGGCAGTGCAGGCGGTCGTGCTGGGGCTGGTGTTTCAGAGTTTAGGGCAGTGCAGTGGTGTTCGGGCAGTGTAGGGGGTCGTGCTGGGGCTGGTGTTTCAGGGTTTAAGGCAGTGCAGTGGTGCTCGGACAGTGTAGGGGGTCGTGCTGGGGGTGGTGTTTCAGGGTTTAGGGTAGTGCAGTGGTGTTCGGGCAGTGTAGGGGTCGTGCTGGGGCTGGTGTTTCAGGGTTTTGGGCAGAGCAGTGGTGTTCGGGCAGTGTAGGGGGTCGTGCTGGGGGTGGTGTTTCAGGGTTTAGGGCAGTGCAGTGGTGTTCAGGCAGTGTAGGGGGTCGTGCTGGGGGTGGTGTTTCAGGGTTTAGGGCAGTGGTGTTCGGGCAGTGTAGGGGGTCTTGCTGGGGGTGATGTTTTAGGAGTAGTGCAGTGGTGTTCGGGCAGTGTAGGGGGTCTTGCTGGGGGTAGTGTTTCAGGGTTTAGGGCAGTGCAGTGGTGTTCGGGCAGTGTAGGGGGTCGTGCTGGGGTGGTGTTTCAGGGTTTAGGGCAGTGCAGTGGTGTTCGGGCAGTGTAGGGGGTCTTGCTGGGGGTAGTGTTTCAGGGTTTAGGGCAGTGCAGTGGTGTTCGTGCAGTGTAGGGGGTCGTGCAGGGGGTGGTGTTTCAGGGTTTTGGGCAGTGCAGTGGTTTTCGGGCAGTGTAGGGGGTCATGCTGGGGGTGGTGTTTCAGGGTTTAGGGCAGTGCAGTGGTGTTCGGGCAGTGTAGGAGGTCATGCACAGGGTGGTGTTTCAGGGTTTAGGGCAGTGCATTGGTGTTCGGGCAGTGTAGGGGGTCATGCTGTGGCTGGTGTTTCAGGGTTTAGGGCAGTGCAGTGGTGTTCGGGCAGTGTAGGGGGTCGTGCTGGGGCTGGTGTTTTACGGTTTAGGGCAGTGCAGTGGTGTTCGGGCAGTGTAGGGGGTCGTGCTGGGGCTGGTGTTTCAGGGTTTAGGGCAGTGCAGTGGTATTCGGGCAGTGCAGGCGGTCGTGCTGGGGCTGGTGTTTCAGAGTTTAGGGCAGTGCAGTGGTGTTCGGGCAGTGTAGGGGGTCGTGCTGGGGCTGGTGTTTCAGGGTTTAAGGCAGTGCAGTGGTGCTTGGACAGTGTAGGGGTCATGCTGGGGGTGGTGTTTCAGGAGTTTAGGGTAGTGCAGTGGTGTTCGGGCAGTGTAGGGGGTCGTGCTGGGGCTGGTGTTTCAGGGTTTTGGGCAGAGCAGTGGTGTTCGGGCAGTGTAGGGGGTCGTGCTGGGGGTGGTGTTTCAGGGTTTAGGGCAGTGCAGTGGTGTTCGGGCAGTGTAGGGGGTCGTGCTGGGGGTGGTGTTTCAGGGTTTAGGGCAGTGGTGTTCGGGCAGTGTAGGGGTCTTGCTGGGGGTGATGTTTTAGGGTAGTGCAGTGGTGTTCGGGCAGTGTAGGGGGTCTTGCTGGGGGTAGTGTTTCAGGGTTTAGGGCAGTGCAGTGGTGTTCGGGCAGTGTAGGGGGTCGTGCTGGGGTGGTGTTTCAGGAGTTTAGGGCAGTGCAGTGGTGTTCGGGCAGTGTAGGGGTCATGCTGGGGGTGGTGTTTCAGGGTTTAGGGCAGTGCAGTGGTGTTCGGGCAGTGTAGGGGGTCGTGCTGGGTGTGGTGTTTCAGGGTTTAGGGCAGTGCAGTGGTGTTCCGGCAGTGTAGGGGTCAGGCAGGCGGGTGGTGTTTCAGGGTTTAGGGCAGTGCAGTGGTGTTCGGGCAGTGTAGGGGGTTGTACTGGGGCTGGTGTTTCAGGGTTTAGGGCAGTGCAGTGGTGTTCGGGCAGTGTAGGGGTTCTTGCTGGGGGTGGTGTTTCAGGGTTTAGGGCAGTGGTGTTCGGGCAGTGTAGGGGGTCTTGCTGGGGGTGATGTTTCAGGGTTTAGGGCAGTGCAGTGGTGTTCGGGCAGTGTAGGGGGTTGTACTTGGGCTGGTGTTTCAGGGTTTAGGGCAGTGCAGTGGTGTTCGGGCAGTGTAGGGGTTCTTGCTGGGGGTGGTGTTTCAGGGTTTAGGGCAGTGGTGTTCGGGCAGTGTAGGGGGTCTTGCTGGGGGTGATGTTTCAGGGTTTAGGGCAGTGCAGTGGTGTTTGGGCAGTGTAGGGGTCTTGCTGGGGGTAGTGTTTCAGGGTTTAGGGCAGTGCAGTGGTGTTCGTGTGGTGTAGGGGGTCGTGCAGGGGGGTGGTGTTTCAGGGTTTAGGGCAGTGCAGTGGTGTTCGGGCAGTGTAGGGGGTCATGCTGGGGGTGGTGTTTCAGGGTTTAGGGCAGTGCAGTGGTGTTCGGGCAGTGTAGGAGGTCGTGCACAGGGTGGTGTTTCAGAGTTTAGGGCAGTGCATTGGTGTTCGGGCAGTGTAGGGGGTCATGCTGGGCTGGTGTTTCAGGGTTTAGGGCAGTGCAGTGGTGTTCGGGCAGTGTAGGGGGTCGTGCTGGGGCTGGTGTTTCACGGTTTAGGGCAGTGTAGTGGTGTTCGGGCAGTGTAGGGGGTCGTGCTGGGGCTGGTGTTTCAGGGTTTAGGGCAGTGCAGTGGTGTTCGGGCAGTGCAGGCGGTCGTGCTGGGGCTGGTGTTTCAGAGTTTAGGGCAGTGCAGTGGTGTTCGGGCAGTGTAGGGGTCGTGCTGGGGCTGGTGTTTCAGGGTTTAAGGCAGTGCAGTGGTGCCTCGGACAGTGTAGGGGGTCGTGCTGGGGGTGGTGTTTCAGGGTTTAGGGTAGTGCAGTGGTGTTCGGGCAGTGTAGGGGTCGTGCTGGGGCTGGTGTTTCAGGGTTTTGGGCAGAGCAGTGGTGTTCGGGCAGTGTAGGGGGTCGTGCTGGGGGTGGTGTTTCAGGGTTTAGGGCAGTGCAGTGGTGTTCAGGCAGTGTAGGGGGTCGTGCTGGGGGTGGTGTTTCAGGGTTTAGGGCAGTGGTGTTCGGGCAGTGTAGGGGGTCTTGCTGGGGGTGATGTTTTAGGGTAGTGCAGTGGTGTTCGGGCAGTGTAGGGGGTCTTGCTGGGGGTAGTGTTTCAGGGTTTAGGGCAGTGCAGTGGTGTTCGGGCAGTGTAGGGGTCGTGCTGGGGTGGTGTTTCAGGGTTTAGGGCAGTGCAGTGGTGTTCGGGCAGTGTAGGGGTCTTGCTGGGGGTAGTGTTTCAGGGTTTAGGGCAGTGCAGTGGTGTTCGGTGCAGTGTAGGGGTCGTGCAGGGGTGGTGTTTCAGGGTTTTGGGCAGTGCAGTGGTTTTCGGGCAGTGTAGGGGGTCATGCTGGGGGTGGTGTTTCAGGGTTTAGGGCAGTGCAGTGGTGTTCGGGCAGTGTAGGAGGTCATGCACAGGGTGGTGTTTCAGGGTTTAGGGCAGTGCATTGGTGTTCGGGCAGTGTAGGGGTCATGCTGTGGCTGGTGTTTCAGGGTTTAGGGCAGTGCAGTGGTGTTCGGGCAGTGTAGGGGTCGTGCTGGGGCTGGTGTTTTACGGTTTAGGGCAGTGCAGTGGTGTTCGGGCAGTGTAGGGGGTCGTGCTGGGGCTGGTGTTTCAGGGTTTAGGGCAGTGCAGTGGTATTCGGGCAGTGCAGGCGGTCGTGCTGGGGCTGGTGTTTCAGAGTTTAGGGCAGTGCAGTGGTGTTCGGGCAGTGTAGGGGTCGTGCTGGGGCTGGTGTTTCAGGGTTTAAGGCAGTGCAGTGGTGCTTGGACAGTGTAGGGGGTCATGCTGGGGGTGGTGTTTCAGGGTTTAGGGTAGTGCAGTGGTGTTCGGGCAGTGTAGGGGGTCGTGCTGGGGCTGGTGTTTCAGGGTTTTGGGCAGAGCAGTGGTGTTCGGGCAGTGTAGGGGGTCGTGCTGGGGGTGGTGTTTCAGGGTTTAGGGCAGTGCAGTGGTGTTCGGGCAGTGTAGGGGTCGTGCTGGGGGTGGTGTTTCAGGGTTTAGGGCAGTGGTGTTCGGGCAGTGTAGGGGGTCTTGCTGGGGGTGATGTTTTAGGGTAGTGCAGTGGTGTTCGGGCAGTGTAGGGGGTCTTGCTGGGGGTAGTGTTTCAGGGTTTAGGGCAGTGCAGTGGTGTTCGGGCAGTGTAGGGGGTCGTGCTGGGGGTGGTGTTTCAGGGTTTAGGGCAGTGCAGTGGTGTTCGGGCAGTGTAGGGGTCGTGAAGGGGTGGTGTTTCAGGGTTTAGGGCAGTGCAGTGGTGTTCGGGCAGTGTAGGGGTCGTGAAGGGGGTGGTGTTTCAGGGTTTAGGGCAGTGCAGTGGTGTTCGTGCGGTGTAGGGGGTCGTGCTGGGGATGGTGTTTCAGGGTTTAGGGCAGTGCAGTAGTGTTCAGGCAGTGTAGTGGGTCGTGCAGGGGGTGGTGTTTCAGGGTTTAGGGCAGTGCAGTGGTGTTCGGGCAGTGTAGGGGGTCGTGCTGGGGGTAATGTTTTAGGGTTTAGGGTAGTGAAGTGGTGTCTGTGTACTGTAGGGGGTCGTGCTGGATTCTAATGTTTTAGGGTTTAGGGTAGTGCAGTGGTGTTTGTGTAGTGTAGGGGGTCATGTTTTAGGGTAGTGCAGTGGTGTTTGGGTAGTGTAGGGGTCGTGCTGGGGGTAGTGTTTTAGGATTTAGGTTAGTGCAGTGGTGTTTGGGTAGTGTAGGGGGTCGTGCTGGGGGTAGTGTTTTAGGGTTTAGGGTAGTGCAGTGGTGTTTGTGTAGTGTAGGGGTCGTGCTGGGGGTAGTGTTTTAGGGTTTAGGGTAGTGCAGTGGTGCTTGTGTAGTGTAGGGGGTCATGCTGGGGGTAGTGTTTTAGGGTTTAGGGTAGTGCAGTGGTGTTTGTGTAGTGTAGGGGGTCATGTTTTAGGGTAGTGCAGTGGTGTTTGGGTAGTGTAGGGGGTCGTGCTGGGGGTAGTGTTTTAGGATTTAGGTTAGTGCAGTGGTGTTTGGGTAGTGTAGGGAGTCATGCTGGGGGTAGTGTTTTAGGGTTTAGGGTAGTGCAGTGGTGTTTGTGTAGTGTAGGGGATCATGCTGGGGCTAGTGTTTTAGGTTTTAGGATAGTGCAGTGGTGCTTGTGTAGTGTAGGGGGTCGTGCTGGGGGTAGTGTTTTAGGGTTTAGGGTAGTGCAGTTGTGTTTTTGTAGTGTAGGGGTCATGTTTTAAGATGCAACGCTCCAATACCTGACCAGTCTGCACTACATAAAACTGCAAAAAACTAAAAATAAAAAGTATTTTGCACACTTTTGTCATTGGGCTTTATGTGGGCTACATCTGGGTAATATTTGTGCTACATTTGGGCTCTTTTTTCCCTGGTGGCCATCTTGGAAGACTTCTTTGTTATGAAGTTTCCTAATTTCCTCATTTACTGCAGTCTCCTCAGTAGGAAATGCTTTCAGTTTTTTACTTTGATTCCATCAAGAAGGCATTCAGATGTGTCTCACATTTGCCATAAATTCAGAATGTTAGCACTCTAGTTGCTCATTAGATCACTGTAGTAAAGCTACTGCTCACCAGGGAGTTAACTGGAAGTCTGCTGCTGGTATTGAAAGTGATTGTTTCAGTCTGCATATCAGCATTTTCTAATGAAATAGAAGAGGATTTGAGATCTCACTTAAAACATGCCCTAATTTTTCTTTCTGCAGCACTAACCATAATTTCTATTTCAAAAAGAACCCCCTCATTTTGTTCCTTTTTAAATTAAATGTTTTAAGTGTTACCGGTTTATTCCAATCAAGATGGCTTCAGGTGTGCCATACTTTTGTCATAAGTAAGGCTGTTAGCGCTCTAGTTGTTCTTTAGAACACTCTGGGAAGCTGCAGTAGAACACAAAGGCATCAACTGGCAGGCTGCTCCTGTTGAAATATAACAGGAAGATATTTGAGATCACACTTGAAACATGTCCTAATTTTTCTTTCTGCAGCACTAACCATAATTTCTATGACAAAATGAACCCCATCATTTTGTTCCTTTTTAAATTAAATGTTTTAAGTGTTACCAGTTTATTCCAATCAAGATGGCTTCAGGTGTGCCATACTTTTTGTCATAAGTAAGGCTGTTAGCACTCTAGTTGTTCTTTAGAACACTCTGGGAAGCTGCAGTAGAACACAAAGGAATCAACTGACATTCTCTGCCCTTGTTGGATGTACATGTTTTACTGGGAATGTCAGACTTCATTCTCACATGACTGAGAAAGATAATGTGAATTTACAGAAAATATGCTCTCATTTTAGCTTCTGGAGCACCTTCCAAAACTCTATGGGACAAGCATGTGAAAATAGTTTTCTCTCAAACATGATTCATGATATCCCAGCAGAAGGTTTTTCACAGGGTAAAATCACTTTAGAACACACCACAATTCCTGAAATTAGTATGGTACCATCAACAAATGAATTCTAATGTAACTAAAGTCTGTTATCACCCTTTAAAGTTCTCCTTTTGGTAACCCTCAAAATCTTTGATTCATTACAATGCATTTCAATGGGGTACTATCATTTATATTGGTCCCAAGATGGCTGCCAGCAATTCCAGGATGAAGTGCTGACAGCCAATCAGATCTCACGATGACATGTGTGGTTAGGCTCCGCCCAGATATATATGTGATTTTACTTTTGATTTTCTCAGGAACTACTGAGCGGATTTACACCATTTAACCAAAAGGCACGACTCTGAACCAAGGGCTACCTTTTTGCCAAATTTGGTGTAATTCCGTTCAGCAGTTCGGGCTGTATCTGCGACTAAAGGTTCCTATGGAAAATTGCATGGGGAAAACACGTTTTGGGACCCCCCTTTTTTCTCGGCCCCCGCTTGCCGAATCACCCCGAAACGTTCGGGATAGGAGCAGACCGGAGCGCCCCACAAGTTTTGAAAATTTCGCGAAGATTCGTCAACCAGCGCCAAAGTTATTGGAAATAGAATGTTGTGAATTTCCTATGGAAAATAGGTCCTAACTATAACTATCTACTGGCGACCGCCAGTAGATAATATATATATATATATATATATATAAACATTCTTAAACTTTTTAGAAACACTCACGCTCACAGGATGATGTCATCAGTGATGTCATTTGAGATGATATGAGTGATATCATCAGTGATGTCACTGACCATGTCATGAGTGATGTAATATATGACATCATCAGCAGTGCATTGCGGGGGCACGAGTTATAGTTTGCCCATCTAACTATAACGGCTGAATTTCTCTGGTTTTATACGAGTAAAATGTCAGCCTAACTATAACGTTCCTGAAACCTGTGGCTTTTTCAGTGAACATATATATATATATTATCTACTGGCGGTCGCCAGTAGATAGTTATAGTTAGGACCTATTATCCATAGGAAATCCGTAACATTCTATTCCCAATAACTTTGGCGTCGTTTGACGGATCATCGCAAAATTTTCAAGACTAGTGGGGCGCTCCGGTCCGCTCCTGTCTTGAAAGTTTCGAGGTGATTCATCAAGCGAGGGCCGAGAAAAAGGGGGGTCCCAAAACATGTTTTCTCCATGTTAATTCCCATAGGAAATTTTAGCCACGGCTACAGCCCGAACTGCTGAGACGGAATTACACCAAATTTGGCAAAAGGTAGCGCTTGGTTCAGAAAGCGACCTTTTTTTAAATGGTGTAAATTCGTTCAGGAGTTGCGGAGAAATTCAAAAAATAAGAGTGAAAAAATCAATTTCCCATAGGAAACTTTATGCAAGGCTACAGCAAAAACTGCTGAACGGAATTACACCAAATTTGGCAAAAAGGTAGTGCTTGGTTCAGAAAGCACCCTTTTTAAAAATGGTGTAAATCCGTTCAGTAGTTGCTGAGAAAATCCAAAATAAAAGTTTCGATATCTATGGCCGCGGTGGATCCGCGCACCCTCCCGACCACGAGATGCATGCTAATTGGCTGTCAACACTCCAAACCAGGAAGTGTTGGCAGCCATCTTGTTCCTCTGTAGAACCGAGGAACAAGAAAGCAGTAAAACAAGTGCGCAAAACGCAAAAAGAGGGCAGGGTAGAAACACCCTGACCCCCTAGGTCTGCTCAGGGGGTCCCACAAGGACCCCCTGGGCAGAAAAAAGCATTTTTTGGTTTTTAAATCGACGGGATGCGCTTAGGGTGCGCGGATCCCGCCAATTAAAAAAAACCCCACAAGAAACAAGTGCGCAAAACGCACAAAGGGGGCAGGGTAGAAACACCCTGACCCCCTAGGTCTGCTCAGGGGGTCCCACAAGGACCCCCTGGGCATAAAAAAGCAAAAAAAAAAAAAAGACCGGCATCGTGCCGGAGGCCCGCCCCCTCCCTACAGCAGTCTGCAAGCGTGCCCCCTGGTGCGTTTTAAGAAGGAAGTAATTCCCCTTGAATACTAGGGGTCCCTGGAGGCCAACTAGCCCACCAGGAACCTCCGGTATGCGCCAGGGGCTGCGTTGCAGAGAGGTGTACAGAGGCCACGCCCCTTTTCACCTCTCTGCAACGCAGCTCTGTGGCACTTTTGGAGGTACATGGTGGGCTAGTTGGACTCCAGGGACCCTCAGTATTCAAGGGGACTTAATCCCCCAACTTAAAAACGCACCACGGGGCGTGTTTGCACAGTGGTGAAGGGAGGGGGCGTGGCTTCAGGTGACATGTGTGCAAACAGGCCCGTGGCGCGTTTTAAGATGGGAAATTAAATCATTTCAATCCTGAGGGTCCCTGGGGGCCAACTAGCCCACCAGGTACCTTCAGTAAGCGCCACAGAGCTGCGTTGCAGAGTGTTGTAAAATGGGGCGTGGCCTCTGAACACCTCTCTGCAACGCAGCTCTCTGGCGCATACTGGAGGTATCTGGTGGGCCAGTTGGCCCCTAGGGACCCTCGGGATTGAGGAGGAATTAATTCTCCAACTTAAAACGCGCCACAGGGCGTGTTTGCAGACATGTCACTTCAGGCCCCACCCCCTTCCTTCACCATTGTGCAAATATTCCTCTAAAATCAGCCGAACTACGAATTCCGATTTACTCACCTGTTATCAGGAGAGACCTCAGTGCTGCATCTTTGAGCCCAGTACTGATCCTGAAAAGTATTTTTAACCGTACTTACCAGTAACTTGAATTTCCTTCCATAGGCTAACATTGACTGGTTTCAGTTGGAAATTCTTCTAAGTGTGGAGTTTGGAACTTTATAATATTCCTCTAAAATCAGCCAAACTGACGAATTCCGATTGACTCACCTGTTATCAGGAGAGACCTCAGTGCTGCATCTTTGAGCCCAGTACTGATCCTGAAAAGTAATTTTAACCGTACTTTACCAGTAACTTGAATTTCCTTCCATAGGATATCATTGCCTGCTTTTTGCTGAAAAAGTTTCTAAGTGTCGATTTTTGAAACATACAAATATTCCTCTAAAATCAGCCGAACTACGAATTCCGATTTACTCACCGGTTATCAGGAGAGACCTCAGTGCTGCATCTTTGAGCCCAGTACTGATCCTGAAAAGTAATTTTAACCGTACTTACCAGTAACTTGAATTTCCTTCCATAGGCTAACATTGACTGGTTTCACTTGGAAATTCTTCTAAGTGTGGAGTTTTGGAACTTTATACTATTCCCCTAAAATCAGCCGAACTACGAATTCCGATTTACTCACCTGTTATCAGGAGAGACCTCAGTGCTGCATCTTTGAGCCCAGTACTGATCCTGAAAAGTAATTTTAACCGTACTTACCAGTAACTTGAATTTCCTTCCATAGGATATCATTGCCTGCTTTTTGCTGAAAAAGTTTCTGTCGATTTTGAAACATACAAATATTCCTCTAAAATCAGCCGAACTACGAATTCCGATTTACTCACCGCTTATCAGGAGAGACCTCAGTGCTGCATCTTTGAGCCCAGTACTGATACTGAAAAGTAATTTTAACCGTACTTACCAATAACTTGAATTTCCTACCATAGGCTAACATTGACTGGTTTCACTTGGAAATTCTTCTAAGTGTGCAGTTTTGGAACTTTATAATATTCCTCTAAAGTCAGCTGAACTACGAATTCCGATTTACTCACCTGTTATCAGGAGAGACCTCAGTGCTGCATCATTGAGCCCAGTACTGATCCTGAAAAGTAATTTTAACCGTACTTACCAGTAACTTGAATTTCCTTCCATAGGATATCATTGCCTGCTTTTTACTGAAAAAGTTTCAAAGTGTCGATTTTTGAAACATACAAATATTCCTCTAAAATCAGCCGAACTACGAATTCCGATTTACTCACCGGTTATCAGGAGAGACCTCAGTGCTGCATCTTTGAGCCCAGTACTGATCCTGAAAAGTAATTTTAACCGTACTTACCAGTAACTTGAATTTCCTTCCATAGGCTAACATTGACTGGTTTCACTTGGAAATTCTTCTAAGTGTGGAGTTTTGGAACTTTATACTATTCCCCTAAAATCAGCCGAACTACGAATTCCGATTTACTCACCTGTTATCAGGAGAGACCTCAGTGCTGCATCTTTGAGCCCAGTACTGATCCTGAAAAGTAATTTTAACCGTACTTACCAGTAACTTGAATTTCCTTCCATAGGATATCATTGCCTGCTTTTTGCTGAAAAAGTTTCTGTCGATTTTTGAAACATACAAATATTCCTCTAAAATCAGCCGAACTACGAATTCCGATTTACTCACCGCTTATCAGGAGAGACCTCAGTGCTGCATCTTTGAGCCCAGTACTGATACTGAAAAGTAATTTTAACCGTACTTACCAGTAACTTGAATTTCCTTCCATAGGCTAACATTGACTGGTTTCACTTGGAAATTCTTCTACGTGTGGAGTTTTGGAACTTTATAATATTCCTCTAAAATCAGCCGAACTACGAATTCCGATTTACTCACCTGTTATCAGGAGAGACCTCAGTACTGCATCTTTGAGCCCAGTACTGATCCTGAAAAGTAATTTTAACCGTACTTACCAGTAACTTGAATTTCCTTCCATAGGCTAACATTGACTGGTTTCACTTGGAAATTCTTCTAAGTGTGGAGTTTTGGAACTTTATAATATTCCTCTAAAATCAGCCGAACTACGAATTCCGATTTACTCACCTGTTATCAGGAGAGACCTCAGTGCTGCATCTTTGAGCCCAGTACTGATCCTGAAAAGTAATTTTAACCGTACTCACCAGTAACTTGAATTTCCTTCCATAGGATATCATTGCCTGCTTTTTGCTGAAAAAGTTTCAAAGTGTCGATTTTCACAAACTACAAATATTCCTTAAAAATCGCCTGTATGACTTAAACGCATTCTTTCAACTGTTTACAGGAGATGCACCAGTGCTGGATCCAGGATCCACCACAGAGTAAGAAAAAGTAACGATAACACTACTTACCTGCTAAGTGAATTTCCTCCCATAGGATAACATTGGTGATTCTATGTGAAAAAGTTTCTGTCAACTTTTAAAATACAATAATATTCCTTAAAAATCACTACTGTAACCAAAACGCTTCTACTCAACTGTTTACAGGAGATGTCCCAGGACAGAATCTAGGATCCAGTCCTGTGGTTAGAAAAGTAATCCATAAAGTAACTAATTGCATTTAACTAGAAATTCACATTGAGCTCAATGTTGCATTGTGTTTGAAATTGTGTTGCCCATTGCAACAACTGTAACTACTGTACTTAAAAGTCTATTGCCTATTTGCAAAGTATTTAAACTAAAGTAATTCATTCTGAGAAAGTATATTTTGTAATGTAATGTATAATGTAATTACAATGTAATTTAAAAAATAAAATATGTAAAAATAAATAGTTTAAAAAAATGTAGTAAATCAGTATCAAAAAAATAAATATAACAATTAATACATTTAAAAATTGTCATTTAGAAAACCTTTGAAATTCACTGAAAAAAACCATAGGTTTCAGACATGTTATAGTTAGGAATTAGCATTTAAAAAACCTTTGAAATTCACTGAAAAAACCATAGGTTTCAGGCACGTTATAGTTAGAAATTAGCATTTAAAAAACCTTACAAATTCACTGAAAAAACCATAGGTTTTAGGGACAGTTATAGTTAGTTGGACATTGCACTCGTACAAAACCCGTGAAATTCCCCGTTATAGTTAGTTCAGCTAACTATAACTCGCGCCCCGCAATGCACTGCTGATGACGTCACATATTACATCACTCATGACATGGTCAGTGACATCACTGATGACATCACTGATGACATCTCAAATGACATCACTGATGACATCACTGATGACATCATCCACGTGATAATCTGATGCACCTCCACACCCTAATATAACCTTTGATACACTCACTCTAAATTACAGACTGCCATTCGCAAAACCATAGACACTCCAACACCAATAACTACATACCCACTCACTGATTCTTAGGTCTACACACACATCCACTCACTCACCCGTACAGTCACTCATACTTACGGTCACTCAGTACAGGACTATCATATGCACTCATACTCCTATATAGACACTCAAACACCGCCACTCATCCATAGAGGTACTCACACACCTAGTCAGTCATGCAAATAATTAAACACACTGCCATTTACTCACCTATACAGTTATACACACACCAGCTCACTTACTCATACAAATACTAGCACATTCTTACGCTCTTATACAATCACTGATACAAGCGCACACTCATCCATACAGTCACTCTCACAATCACACACTCTCGCTTATAGCTATTTATATACTCCAACACACATATATTCTGCCTTTCACATATGTAGTTACTCACACATGTACCACTGGGACATACATTTACTCACTAACACACTCTTACACACACTTACCCACCCATACAGTATATCACAGATGCACTCTTGAAACCATCCACCCAGTGAATCACCCACTCACACATCTATGCACAGAGTCGCACACACCCCACCCACACAAACACTCAGGCACCCATACAGATACTCAGACAACCAATCAATAACTCATATAGACACTCATGTAGCTATTCACAAACCCATGCAGCCACTTACACAGCAATAGACAGACGGATACAGACATTCACCCAGTTTAGTCACTAACCCATGCATTCAGTAAGATACGTTTAATCACTCACTTATAGAGTTAGTCACGCACCTACTAAATCATCCATACAGACACTTATACACCCACTCATTCTTCAATACGCCTTTCCCTATATATATTAAACATATTTAAACTTTACAGAAACACACAGTCACTGGATGATGTCATGAGTGATGTCATTTGAGATGTCATCAGTGATGTCACTGACCATGTCATGAGTGATGTAATATGTGACGTCATCAGCAGTGCATTGCGGGGGCGCGAGTTATAGTTAGCTGAACTAACTATAACGGGGGAATTTCACAGGTTTTGTACGAGTGCAATGTCCAACTAACTATAACTGTCCCTAAAACCTATGGTTTTTTCAGTGAATTTGTAAGGTTTTTAAATGCTAATTTCTAACTATAACGTGCCTGAAACCTATGGTTTTTTCAGTGAATTTCAAAGGTTTTTAAATGCTAATTCCTAACTATAACATGTCTGAAACCTATGGTTTTTTTCAGTGAATATATATATATATATATATATATATATATATATATATATATATATATATATATATATATATATTTAGCCCTGTGTCCTAAGAAAAGAACACCTAGGGGGCAAGTTAGGGATACCCAGAACCTTTAGGTCTTGTGAGGGACCTACTCTCTGAGGGAGCTACTCTGAGGCCCAAAATGGAAGACAATTTTTGTAGGGGACTGCAGTAGTATTGCGGAATTTCCTTTTACCATTCACTGACCCTTTCCTTTTACCATCCACTGGGGTGTTCCAAGGCCGAGGGTGGATCGGCGCAGTACTGTTTAGTTTAATACATGAGGATGGGATGTGTATAGGGTCCCGTCCTTGATGTACAAAACGCCCCTGGGTTCCCCTTATCAATGGGTATGAAGGTAGTCTCCAGGACTCCAAATGAAGCAGAGGAGGAGGGCTGCTGTTCCATTACCCCCGACATTGTAGACAATGCCCAAAAGAGACACTTTTTTATTGTGGGATACCACAAAACCATCGTTGGGACCCTGAATGGAAGAGTAGGGGTTGCTATTTCTCACCCCAGCATTGCAGTATGCCCCTGCTGCTCCCTGTATCAGGAGAGGGAGTGGAACACTGCAACACCCTGCTCACATTGAGCAGGTAGGGAGAAACAAAATGCCAACCCCTGCGCCAGCACTGAGTGTGCTGGCAGTACGGTGAGCCAGCTCACCAGTGCAAACAAAAGTAAAGTTCTGGGCGCCCCAAGCGGGAACAGGTCTCTCGAACTAGTAACAGTTACAAAACAAAAGAAAATGAACAGCACTGTGGTAGTGGGATCCCCATGCTGCCAAAAAAAAGTAAAAAAAATGGCTGGGTTTGCCCAGGCTAAGACTGGGCCACCTATTATAAAATAGAAAAGGAAATAAGTTGCTGTCTTGCCACTTCAGTCATTAAAGCAGAAGGGCAGCTCAATAAGTATGCTTTGTTGACTTTGTTTATATGTTCATACAATTGTACTTGTATGGTGCCCCAAGTAGAGGCAGGGGCACCACCAACTATTTAGAATATTGTAATGGGGTGCTGCAGGGACCACAGTAGCCTCCGAGAAATGGATCAAAAAAGTCTCATGGGTCATTGAATGCATTACCCAAGAGAATTTACCACCATTTTCAAAATACTATTAGCTGGAGCTATATACATTTCAGCTGGAGTTCGGGGACCCCTTGTGGTTGGTCCTATAACTCCATTTTGTAGTCTGAAGAATGAATCAAACATGTCTTTATGGTTGTTTTGAATAAAAATATTTATTTTAACTATTTTAGCGAAAATTATTTTTGAACATTGCCATTTGTGTTTGAATAAGGAAAGCATTGGATTATGATTATTGCTAAATTGATGCCAATACATCTGCTTCATATATGTTGAAGTACTAACTGATCGCCTGATAAAACCAATAGGACTGCCTTTTGTAATTTGATATAGTGACTTTTGAGAAAGCCAGTAAGTCTGTCTTACTTAAAGGACATCCCTTTATGTTTATTTCATTACAGTTAAATAACAAACCTCAGAAATTCACAGAAAAAATCAAAGGTTAAAGTGACATAATAGTTAGGTGAACATTTCAGTAAAAGCATAACATTAAAAACTCAAAAAATACTGAGATTCACTCGTTTTAGTTAATTGAAGTAACTAGCGCTGCTTATGACCTCACATATTAACATCACTTGGCAAAACATCAACAATGACATCTGATATGACATAATTGATTACATCAGTTTACACGGTGAGTTCCAGGACCAGGGGTCCCACTTGGGGGTTCAGACTTACTCCAGAAGGCCACCAGCAGGGTCCAGGGCAGCTTCAATTGGAACTGGTCAGCTGGGCGGTTGCAGGCAGAGAGGCAGCTGGAAGCTTGTTTTGTTCCACTAGCTGAAACAGGAGGTCAGCCAGTTGACCTATGGAGTCACTTCTGGGGTCCTGTGTACAAGGCAAGCAGGTCCAGTCTTCCTTGAGGTTTCTCAGACACTAGGGTAGACCTTTTTCTGATTTCTCGCAGGTCCAGGAGTGGCCTTAGAAGTGTACTGGGACTATCACATTTATGCCCAGTGTCAGCCTATGGGTGGGAACATCTCTTGGCCATAACCTAACCAATGGGGTAGAAGTTTCCGAGGTGATCCTACACACATTTGCAGTACTTCCTGTGTGTTTTACTGTAAATTACGAGGAGTATAAAGAAGAGGAATAGAATACTTGATTTATTGGACTCATGATAGTCCAGGACATGGCTGTGCAGCCGGAAGGGTTCCCAGAATGTGGTTCCTCCGTGTTGAGTTTCATTGTAAGCGCAATGGGACAGGGCGCGATCCGTGCTCGCACGCCCACAGAATCTCTAACAGATTAACATGATGAAATTTATGATGACTGTAGAACACAATAAGGTGTGCATCACACTTCAGTAATGTTTCACACAATTGACGCTTGTCCCACGTTGTGATTGCACCCTGCACAAGACAAAAAAAGTTGATGTACAAATGGAGGTCGATGACTGAAACGGCAGTGTCTGGCAACACGACGAAGAATTTTGGAGTGACGTTTTCCAATATGATCGGCTTGAAAGAATAGGAGATTGCAACTGATTTTCTTCAATAATGAAATATTGCATATTTTATTTGTTTGTTTATTCGTTTTTTTGTATTTAAATGTTATTTATTTTCATTTCAACATGCTGAATATTTTAAGCGAATTCACAGACTCATTGTTCAGTAGTAAGAACAGCTTTTTAGATTAGGCATGCGGGTTTACTATTTCCATCACCGGGTTTAGGTACGCGCCGCTCAATGCCAGTTAGATCATGGTGAGAGGCATGCTGGGATATGCAGTCTTTATACATATGGTAGGGAAAGAGGGAGAGTGAGAAAGGACATGGGATCCATGCCACAGTTTTGGTAATGCAGTCACTTTTGTAATTGACCACCTTGCAACAATTAAAAGGGGAGTTACAGCGTGGAGCGAACTTGTAGCAGTTGATGAGGGTTCCGGTTCATCAGAGAAGTGTGCTTCGGCACACCGCAGATTTGCAGTGGCATGGTGGGAGTTAAGAGCCTCGCAGATACGATGCAGTGTTATTAAGAAGCTGGGATTTTATATTTAAACACATGTCACGGTGAGTGGAGGATACATCGTAGGGACAGAGGGGACCATGAATGAAGGGGCACTAGCTGGGTAATAGGTCATGAAAAGAGGGGATTGAGTGAGGTGGATTGAATTGCAGTTAAGCGGGGGCTGAAGAACAGAGTGGGTATTCACCAAGAAGTTGGGTTGTTATGTTGGGTCTTAAGTAATTTAAAGCAATTGTTAAACGGTTCTATACATGCTGATTTTTGTGAATTTGAAATAGTTAACCGATTGGAGTTCAAGTTTTTTCAAGCAGTTTTGCAACTAATGTCAGTCGAATATTTGTGTACACTGATGGTGGTGTTTGATTATTATTTCTTGCTTCGTAGATACCCCTGACGAAGGGAATAGACATTCCCGAAATGCATTGGGTGACACAAAATAAAGTCGTGACATATGGAAACGTACACTCCTTTCTTGGTTGAGTCATCTTTTGCGGTACGACTGACGAATGAGTAAAATAAATTGATTAGAAAGCGGATAAAGCGGTTTAAGCAACATGAAACAAACGAGGAGTATAAAGAAGAGGAATAGAATACTTGATTTATTGGACTCATGATAGTCCAGGACATGGCTGTGCAGCCGGAAGGGTTCCCAGAATGTGGTTCCTCCGTGTTGAGTTACTGTAAATTAGCCCACAGTGTCCCTCTCTACCAAAATCCAACATGGCAGAACCTTTCTTCCCCTGTGCAGAGCTCCCTGTGCCCACCCAGAAGTGTGGTTAAATCCAACCAAACTAGTTCAGGGACAGCTCCCCCTTCCACTCGGTTTGGATCCAAGCTGACTAGTAAGACAAAAGAGAGGCAAATCTTGTATACCTTTTACACAGTATCCAGAGGGGGGCTTTTCTCCTATCTGCTGGATGTTCCTCCTATTAATGTGTGTGGTTTCACCTCCTTCAGGCTTGTTACTGTGTGCTTTTTTTTTTACCTCACCTAAATGTTCTTTGTCTTAAGTTGTGCGATGGCAGCATTTTATCTTTTTGTCCCAGACTTAATGCCCATATCTTCTCTTTCTCCTGGAAAGGTGTCAGGCACCCAGAAAATTCAATGGAGGAGATATGGCTGAGGACATCTGCCTCAAGTAGGGTGCGGAAAGATGGTTTTAAATAATTGGGTAAAAAGGCTCTGGCATGGCTTATGCAATGCCCTAAACTGAGCTCCCCTCACCTTTTTCCTTTCATATTTTTCCAATATGTATAATTTCAAAGAGGACAATAGTGCTGAAGAAGATTTATTACATCAACGACTGCTTCAAATCAACATTTAGTTCTGGAAAAATAACCTTTGTCTGGGACCAATTCATTTCAGTAATTTTTTCCTAAAGTCCCTCTTCCAACCTGTGCTTAATTTGTGCCGGTGGTTTCCGGTGCTCAGTACCGGCATTTATTTCACGGGGCCAGGTCTATACAATTTTTCTCCCATGGGCAGAAGGCCCAGTAATTATTAAAAATAAATTCCTGCTCTCCTTCTGTGGTTGCCTGGTATGTCCTCACAGAAAGGCCCTCTTTGGTCTAGGCATATTGAATTAGCATCATCATCACATTAGTGATGTCAGCAGATCACGCCTGCCTTTCACAAGGAACATTGTTTCATTTCCATTGGAGAATGGCTGAGGGCAGGCTCATGTCCGGGCTGGGGCAAGGCAGGCTGGGAATGTGCAGGTCAAACGTTTCACAACATCATACATCAGATTAAAAAAGAGTGCGTAGAATACTTTTTTATCAACTCGCACTGAACTGGACATGTCTATAATTCTGCAATTGAAGTGCTCATGGCTACAGGTATTGTCGGACCTTGGTGTGCATGTGCTGCTCTGCACTCATTAAAAACTGCCAGCACTCTGATTGCCTGGCCCTGGCTGTGGGAGCATTACGGGGAGCAACTGGGAAGCAGGCATAGCAGGGCATGCTGAACCCAATCAGCACAACGGTAACGCTCTGTGACTAGCCATCACCCCTCAAGCAATGGGTAAGTGGAGCAAATAACTTTTGGCGCTGGGAGGGCCCTTGCTGATTTTGTCATGTGTGTATTTGCCTTGAAAATGAGGACTGTGTGTATCTTTGTAGTATTTTCTTTTTTCGCGCTGGCCCCAGGATTGCAAGGGTACAAAAAGTCCACATTTGTTAGAAGAAATAGCCGAAAGAAATAGCAGATACCTGAAAAGGAGGCCTTTTCTAATCTACAAGTTGCTTTTGACTTTACCAAAGTAAAAAGACTGACTAATGAAAACGCTAAACAAAGAAAAGCTTTCAAAAAATGTACCCATCATCCAGAATCAAATGGACGCGCTTCTTGATTTAAAATGTCAATGTCAGTGGGCTGAAGCAGGTTAGTAAACAGCAGGAAAGTATTTCTGTGTTTGAATTCCACATACTTGCTGCATTGTCTCTGCAGGTGTGTCCTTGCATTTCATTTCCACTGAGTTAAGTTACACGGCCTTCTCCCAGTTGCCAGGGGATGAATGGAAAGACGGAGACGAATGAACACAACAGCTGTAATTGATTGATCCATACATACAGGCAGGTTGATTAAAGTGTCCAAAAACAAAATGAGCAACATTATGCAATGGAAACCATTGGCTGTCTCTTTAATTAAATCTACTTTTGGTAAAAGGCCACCCACTGCATTGTATGTAATTGGCTTATTCTGAGATGCAAAGAGTTAAGTGTTTTGAGTATATGACTTTTTTCGTTCTTCCACCACTGTTGCCTCTCGAAGACTAAAGAGTCTTTCAGGTTGTGTCTAATGATTCAGTGCACACTTGTTAAAAATGTAGGATGTTTAGGGAACACTACAGGTAGACCAGTGCAAAGAAGCCTGAAGTGGACAAATTGTAAAAGGAAGCCATAATTTAAACAAGCATTTGCAATGCAATAGGTCTCGCTTTTACGCGAGTTTGAGCTATTGACATTGTAAATGACAATGCCTTTTATTTTTGTTTTCGTTTTTAAAACATAAATAAAAGGTATTGTCAATTACAAAGCCAATAGCTTAAACTCGCGTAAATGCGAGACCTATTGCATTGCAAATGCTTGTTCCCTTTGCCATTGTTTCCTCTTTCTCTTCCACCTTTTTTCCTCCCGTTGTGTTTTCTAGCTCTTGCCCTGGATCAAAGTTTCATGAGGAAAAGTAAGTGCCAATCCCCAAAAAACATGAGTGCCGGTGGGCCCCACCTGCAACCTCAGGCTCAAATTAAGCACTATTTACTGTGTGTTTGTTCCAGGTCAAACAGAAAACAATAGTTATATCAGCATTTACCTGATGGGCATAAACTTCTTACGCCTATGGATTTATGCAAACAAAGGCTTGTAAGGATACAAGCCCAAAATCCACATGCAACGGTTTACGTGAATGACAAAGTCTAGCAGCCAAAAGTTGAACCCCACAGGTCACTCTGGTGCAAAATAGTACTCAAGCCTTAAATTTTGAGAATAAAATGAATTGGTGACAGCTACATGGAAAAGCAAGTGATCCACAGGCATTGTTGTACCAAATGTGTTTAGAATGCTAGCCAATTTACTCCTAAATCACAAGCATGTTCCCTACTTAAACACACAGGGACCAATTCACAGAGTTTTCTGAATACCCAAGATGAAGTTAGATGCACAATAATCTGTGAGCGAAAATTCTGAGATCCTGACTCAAGAGAATCCTGACTTAGAGAATAAGATGGAGCATAGCACGGTGAATAAACTGCCCCGATTTGCAGATGTGGGTCACTTCTTTAACCATGATTCCCTAATTGGAGCCACTATTATGTTGGTGCCTGTGTCTGCCCCACTCCGACCACGCTGGCTTTAATACATGGGAGTGCAGCAGGACAACTTGTTATGTGTGTGGAGCACACGCTGTAACTATTTTTTATTTGCTCATCGTCTGAGGAGATTGCAATGAACACTAGGCCTCTTTTAAAGTCAGGTCTCTGGAAGGCTGCCTAATCTGCAAATATAACCGCTGGTCATAAATAGACCACCATACTTCCCTTCCATTCAGGCAGTGAAAACGCTGTGCAGAAATCGTGAGCATGTCTCTCCCACATATCCCCTGAATCCATAAAGGCAACCATGTACAGACACCCAGTTTTGCTCATAATCAGAGCGGGTCGGTTTGAGTGTCCTGGCTGCAGCCTGCTCTCGTTGTAGGACAGTTATGCACGTGCTCCCAACGTGCGTGAACGTCTTGGACAGACGTGGCTTTAACCAGCTGGCATGCTGCTCCCCTACCCCAGCCTACAATTGTTCCCATCTTTAGCATCGGGCCATCTTCTCAGTTACAAAACAGAACTCAGTGCGCACGCGCGTTCTCCAACCTCTAATGCGTGCTTTGTTAATGACCCCTGGTCGCTGCAGCTGCACTGCTTACGCTATGCATTATTTTCCAACCCACTCAGATTTGTGGTCCATGTTGTTTGTCTGAATCTGTCGCCATCCGCGATATGTAACGCCCAGGAGTGTGTGCGTTCTAATATGTTACATGTTTTCGAAAGTGCGTCTGGGAGAGCGGTGGGGCGATGAGTCCTTGGGATAAGTTATTTGAGATCGGTACTAGGATGCATGGCACATAACGGTACGTAAAGGAGCGGGTGAACCGCCGGGAGATGGAATACATATCTTCCACTTCCATCAACACGGCGAAAGCAGTGCTAAGAGACGGTAAAATGAAATGTGCAAAACAACTGTGGGTGTGGGGGAGTACTCAGTCCTATGCAGAGAAGAGATGCCAGGAAGGAAGTCCTAGGGCTGTGGGATTTCCACTGCACCACGCTCTTCACGACGAATGGTCCAATACACATAATAGTTCGGACTGTTCTTTTCTCTTTTGTATAAATACCATTTTGTGGGGGCTAAAAGTAAAGAACAGACTGCTCAATCCGTCCTCGCAAAGCTGTCTACAGGGGGTACCCCAGGAACCCATGTGCCCGCTCCCTCCTCACCTCGGTGGCTCGGGACCAAGCAGCCGCAGGCCAAGTGTAACACATAGGGGGTGGGGGTGTGGGTGTAAGGAGTAGGGCAGGGAATGGATGGCGGCCGGAAGAAAGGTAGAAATGACGGAAGAGGGGCCTTAGCACGTTCAGCACACAGTGTAACGCGCACCTCTCTGTGTGTCATCTGCGGTTTGGGAGGCACAAAGAACAGGTTATTTGAACAACAATGTGTACATCCATGAACTGCAGTTTTATTTTCAAAACTATTTTCTTTTGTGTGTGCTTTGAGGATTTTTTCACCTGTGTTTTCCTGTGGTTTAATAAACCAAATAGTTTGTCTTAAAATGGCATAGCACAGACCGTCTGAGGAGAAACCAACATCAGCCCTTGCACAGGTGCTCAAACCATCCCCACCCTGTAGGAGGCCGTGGCTTGAATGGAGTCATGAGGGCATGGACGGTCAAGCAGGGTCTATCCTGCTCTGAAAACAGCCCTCTAGCCACCAGCCCAATGACCAGTGCGGTCATGACCAAATTGTGAAAATCAAAAGCAGGATATGCACTAAGACATAAAAGTGGGACTACAACTGTGTAGCAACTGTCAGGTACAGAATGACTTATACGACGGCACTAACATAGAAAACGGACAAAACGTGCAAAATCACATGCAACTTTGATGCACAGTATCATCTGTGCCACTTGCATTGTGTCCTCATGAGGCTTGCTTCGCAGCTCTGCACCAGCACACACAAAGACTCCTCTCACTCCATACTCAGTCGACCCTCTTTGAAAACTAGGACATGTAGCTTATTTACAAAAATTTGCCAGACAGTCGACGAAAATCAGGGACTGTTCCTGTAAATATGTGACATCATGTGGTCACGCTAGACTGCAATCCGCTTCCAGTCTTACTTACCTCGCCAGCTAACGATGAGATCATATTTTCATATTCGGAAATCTCTAAAATGGAGCATTGGAAGAACTCAGCAGTTACAAGATGGCAACACCACTCACGAAGCCTTACATATGAGCACCTCTACCTGCTTTGCAGAAAAGCTCAATGCCATTGGCAGAAATTCTAAATTGTATGTATATAGCGCTTACTACCCCCGATGAGGCATTGATTTGCTTTGCAGTGAGTAGCACATCAGAAATAAGCTGCAAAGAAGAAAAACAATTCTGTACCTTGGAATTTCTTGCTTAGTGAACATTTTTTACCCTAAATCAACCGTTCTCAGGACCCAACCTTGGGATATGGGCTTTGACAGCTGAGATATGGTCCAAGGCAACCTCCAAGAAAATCTGATAAACATCTATAAAGTTCTTATACACACGGGGCGTACCTATCTATCTAGTACATCAGGTGCAGTGGCACTGGGGCCAATGGGCGTGAGAGGCCCAATCACTCCGATTATAGCAGTGTTTTCATATCCAAATGAGCGCAAGGGGCCTATTTCCTTTGCTTGCATTAGTGCCCCTGACACGCTGCTGGGCAATAGAGACCTGATAATCCGCCCGCAGCCAGGCTTTTACATTGTCTACGTTACTTACCTCTGGCTCCTCTCCCACTATCTGTATGCCATGAAAAACCTGTGACCAATAAAATAAATTGATATAACTCAGTCTCCTCTGCCCCCTACAGCCATTGAGGTCATGTTATGTAGTTATTAACCGTCACAGTCCAGGAATAGCAGCTTCTGTGGTTCAGGAACGAGGTGCACTGACTAAGGTGTAGGCACGCCCCGTTCACTGGCGTAACGAAACTTGACCCCCTCCCCAGCAAGGTACGTGGAGGGGCCCCTCCGGACTAAATCGGGAGCTCTCTGGCCAAAGTACTGTGCTGAGGGGGCCCCCTGGAGCTTGCCCCCCGGCACCGCGGGGGCTGCGGGGCTCTGTGTTACGCCACTGGCCCCGTTACTGAAATATCCTGAGTCGGCAGGTCAGGACTGAGGGGCATTGGAGAGCTGTATGCGAGTCTCAGTACTGGAACTGTACAGGTGATGTATCAATGTGAGAACTGAGGTACCTCTGCAGAGCTGTGTATTCTGGCCCCATACAGGTCAGAGCATGTCCTCGTGGGTCAGGGAAGTAAGCGGCCCATTGTGGACCGAGCGTGCAATGCATTTGCCTTAAGACCAGTCTCCCCCCTTCTTCCACGCCTCTTACAATGACCCTCTTGGCAGTTCACCCCCCCGAGGATTTATCTGGAGCACCGGTGAAGAGTGAGAAAAGGGAGGGGCACCCAGGCACCAACAATGGAAGGACAGGATAACACCTCCATACTTCAGTCTCTGCATGAACTTCCTCCTCCCAAAACTGCCGCCCCCCTATTCCCTGCATGTGAACCCTGCCAACATCCGAGGCAAACACCTTCCCACACTCAACACTTTACCCCTAGCACGAGGGTTGAAAGGGTTGGGAGGAGAGAAACGAAGACTTTCGGCAGCTTGTTTTGAAATTCGCGCTGTATGTGAATTCTCACAGGAGAATAAACACAGAAATGAAAGGGAGAGACCTAGCTTAGAGCACCGCTCGGCTTGGGCTCCCCCGCCCTCGCTGCTCCCGGGCTCCGGCCCCCTCCGCACCTGGCCACTCTCAGACCAACAACAGGCGAGGGCGGGGATGCACATCCCGGCCAGACGTGGGAAACCACTGGACGCACCGCTGCTGGGAAGATATCCATCCCCAGGTTTACAGGGGGGGACCGACTGAGAACAAAAATATTTGCAATGCTATAGGTCTCGTATTTAAATGTGAGACCTATGGCATTGCAAACAAGCAGCAGCCATTGTCCCTGCTTCTAAAGTGAAAGCGGGCATGGCGCGCATCGTGCTCGTGCCAACCGTAGGAGAAAGTCAATCAAGAAAATAGAACACGTAGGGTGTAACAACCAAGTAAAGGGGCCAGTAGCCATGGGAGGATGCTACAGGATACAAATGACGACATGGCTGTACTTAGGAGGGACTAACAAGCCTCATAATGAATCAGAAAGCAGCATTTACAAAGGACAAAAATACAAGCCAATGAAAAATATGGGCAGGGGAGTGGGCGGGGCTTCTCTCCCGTACTGAGCTACCACAGATCATCCCCAGAGCAGCGCTTGTGCGCTGACTCTAGGCTCGACCTAAAAACATGACATTGTTTCTATCTTCACATGGAGTTAGTTAATTTGAGATGTATTTTTCAATATTCAAGTCAATGTGAATGGTTGAATTAATTTGTTTTTTAAGTGAGAGTGTGGGCAGTGCCGGCTTTAGCGCTCCTGGCACCTGATGGAACAGTCTTTTTTGGGGGCGCGTACACCAAGCTCGAGGAGGTGGGAAGTGAGCACCATGTACACATGCACTCTGAAAGAACAAGCCTTTAGAACTAACAACAGTGCATGCTTTCACAGTGCATGCACTAATGGTGCGCCCCTCCAATCTTGGCACCCAGTGAGATGGTGTCCTATATCGCTATTGTGTGTCTTGGACAGCACAGCTAAGCATTGATGAGACAGGCCAAGAATGTTAAAGCCCTGTCACCCCCCAACTTTACATAATTAATTACTGTATATTTAATAAAGCAGAGGTGTACTTCGGCTCTCTCTTAGTATCTGCTTTTCTTCCTCCCCTTCACACCTCACTCCTTCCCTTATCCCCATTCTTCCTTCCCTTTCTGCCCTACATCCACATTTCCTCTTAATCGCCGCCTCCCCTCGTTAGCTGCTTTTCATTTTTCATATTCTCATCTTTCCTTTCCACTTTCCTATCATGCACTCCCCGCTGTCTGCTCTTCTTCCTTTGCCTTTCTCCTCTTTCCGCTTTTAATTCTCACCATGTTCCACTCCAATCTTGCTCTCTCAATCTCTGCTTTCCCCACTTCTCTTCACATTCTTTGTCTACCGTATCTATCTTTGCCTTCAGACCTCTCCTCCTTCCTCACTCTCCCTTTTATGTTTTTCATTCTTGCACATATCTTTATATCCACTCCAGGAACCAGTGTTTGATCTCAAGGTCATGAATTTAAATCTTGGTGTGGCCACTCAGATTAAAGCAGTGCCATTGAACTGGATAGCAAGATTTTCAATTTGGTGTCAAGGCCCCCTCTGGTGAATATGTGATTTACAAACATAAATTGTGTATTAAGGACACAAATTGTATTTTAATCACTTGTTTTTCAATTTCTTTGCAATATTACACTGTCATTATTCCCTCTGTCCCTCCTTGACTCAGTATGTTTCATACTTTTATCTATTCCCCTGACCTCCTTTCTTTCCTTCATCCCATCTTTTTCCTTTCCTTTTTTCTCTTCCCTAGCATCTCCAGCCTCCTTTTCTATTTCCATTCTTGCTTCCTTTCACCCTCGTTCATTCCCCATCCTTCCTCCCTTGGTGCATTTCCTCATTCTTCGTCCATTCGTTCCTTACTTTTTTTCCTGCTCCTTTCTTCATCCTATTTTTTAATTTCTTCCTTACTTATTCTCAACCCTTCCTTCTGCTTTTCTTGCTCCTTTCTTTTCCTCTTTCTATTCCTCCATCACACATCATTCACTTCCTTTACCCCTCTATACCTTCATTTCTTCCTTTCACATTCTTTTCTTATTTCATCCTTCTTTCGTATATTACTCATTTATTTCCTCACTCCAGTACTCCCCTTCCTGCCTGCATTTGATGCTGCCTTCTTTAATGTAATCCTTCCTTCATCCCTTCCTCTCTTTTAAGCAGCACAGTACAAGCACATTCTCTTTAGTTTGCAAAGCTGTCTCATCCTCAAATTGCCTTTCCTAAAGCTGCATTTTAAGATTTACACACATTCTCTAATTTGAGTTCACTTTTAAGTTGTTGTCATAGGCTTCCCAAATGTTATATTATGTTATGTTATATTGATTTGTATAGCTCACTAATCACCCGAGAGGGTCTCCAGGCACTTGAGCAGGTGTGTAGGTGTGAAGCCCCCGAGGCACTAATGTAAAGAGCCAGGTCTTCAGCTTCTTGCAGAACTCAAGAAGTGAGGAGGTGGCTCTGATGTGTTGAGGCTTGTGGATGTGGGTGGAGCCAATAAAGGAAGTAGATGGAGCCACAGGTGGAAGTGGGCGGAGTGGGAAAAGTGGTTGTGGCCTCCTAACAAATGTAAGCACCTGCACTTAATATTTTACATATTAAGCACTGCTTCCAACCCTTTACTCAAGCAAGTCTATGATAGTGGATTTTAGATTTAAGAACTTTTAAATTCTGTCCCTCAAAATGAATTACGTTTCTATTGTTACATTGGTCAAATGAAAAGAGAAGGAATGTGCTTTTGACTGAAACCCATGTTGATCTGAAGATCTTACATGGCCTGAGGCAATGGGCTCCTGCCCAGTACCTTCAAAAGGCATCTATCTATGCAGACCTTTCCCTGGAAAAACAAGTGTCTAAGGTGGCCAGCCCATGTTTTCGCAGCCTAACCTGACGATAAACACATGCATTACATTGATATCAGTCATTACATTCCAACAGTCCTGGCTTTACTGACAGCACATTTCACTTGTCCTTATTCACTCCCACTGCTTACCCATAAGGATGCTTGTTTCCGGTCCAGGGAAGACATGGCTTGGCAGTTCGGGCTGGACTGTTCCCATGAGGCACAGGGTCAGACTGATTTGCATATGGCCATGTCTGAACTGGGGTGGTGGAGTGAGCTAAAGAATGATGATGGATTAAACCCAGATCAGTTGACTGGGGGTGAGTGTTTGATTTGCTCAAGCGCTCCGTCCATCATCCCCTTTTGTATCGCTTTGTTCGCCCTAAGTTGGCAGGGTATGCCCAGACGTGGGTCCCTTGCACACTTTGCCACTGGATTCAAGCTAGCCTGGCTGATGACGGCTGAATAGCCAGAAACCGGTCCCAGGATGCTTGTTTCCGGTCCAGGGAAGACATGGCTTGGCAGTTCGGGCTGGACTGTTCCCATGAGGCACAGGGTCAGACTGATTTGCATATGGCCATGTCTGAACTGGGGTGGTGGAGTGAGCTAAAGAATGATGATGGATTAAACCCAGATCAGTTGACTGGGGGTGAGTGTTTGATTTGCTCAAGCGCTCCGTCCATCATCCCCTTTTGTATCGCTTTGTTCGCCCTAAGTTGGCAGGGTATGCCCAGACGTGGGTCCCTTGCACACTTTGCCACTGGATTCAAGCTAGCCTGGCTGATGACGGCTGAATAGCCAGAAACCGGTCCCAGGATGCTTGTTTCCGGTCCAGGGAAGACATGGCTTGGCAGTTCGGGCTGGACTGTTCCCATGAGGCACAGGGTCAGACTGATTTGCATATGGCCATGTCTGAACTGGGGTGGTGGAGTGAGCTAAAGAATGATGATGGATTAAACCCAGATCAGTTGACTGGGGGTGAGTGTTTGATTTGCTCAAGCGCTCCGTCCATCATCCCCTTTTGTATCGCTTTTTACATTAATATCAGTCATTACATTCCAGCAGTCCTGGCTTTACTGACAACACATTTCACTTGTCCTTATTCACTCCCACTGCTTACCCATAAAAAGTAAGTCTCTGACAAATGTACAGCTGGTAATTTCTTAGGCTGTTCCCCAGTTTCTAGCCTCTAAATTCAGTCTCTATTCCACATTACAGTCAAGGCAATTTTTGTAGTGGTACATTTCTGTCAGTGTTGAAAAACGTCGATGAACAAGTGCCTACACATATCACAAAGCATAACATGGAGCTGCTTGTTGGTTTTGTATGTCACTATCCCTCATCTTGGCTTTGTTAGGGTTAAAAGTCCTCTTTTGTGATAAGGTTTACAGTCACCCTTACCCCACATTTTTAGCAGATTCTTCTATGCTGGGATTCCCATTATCCCTTGCCCTCTTCTTCCCAGGATCTCCCTTCTACCTTATCTTCATCTCTCTAGCTTAGGGATCCTGTTCAATCCTCTGCCTAGTGCGTAGGTTCACTCAGTTCACCACAGCATTAGAAGTAGTACACAGTGGTTAATTTAAGGTGGTGTTGTCAGTGGGCCCTCAGGCACTTATGATTGGGGACCAGCACTTATTTTTCCTGATCAAACATTTCTCCAGAACAAGTGAGTGAAAAACACACAAATGGGATACACTGTCATAAGGGGAGAAACCAGGTACCTGCAACAGTGAAATGAAGGGGCAGGGTGTGTGTGGCAGTGGATTAAAGAAGCATGAGGTGGATTCAAGACTATGCAGCCTTGGTATTCGGTGCGCTGACATTTATTAGCTCCAGATGTGGCTTCTGAGCAGAGCTTTAGGCACTGGCACTCCTTCTTTTGAAAAAAAAGCACCTGTAGTACACCAATTTTCTGGAAGAACAATCAAAAATACAACACCAGGAATCCAGGGTGCTGAGTGACTCTAAAACCATCCTGAAGAGTATCTGCAGGAAGAGTAAAATTACCACCACAGGATCTTTGAACGTTATTGCAAGGAGTGCTATCCCAGTATTGGAAATGAAAAATCACAGGATTGGAAATGAGAAATGGAAGACCATTGCATACAATGCCATCACACAGTAAAAAACAAAATTTTCAGAGTTCAGCTGTCAAAAAACAATAAAGAATAAAAAGTCTAAACAACCTCAATCCAAAACCCCAAAGCATAAAAGTTCTCTGAATGCTCTCTAACTTAACTAATTGCTTGCAAAACTCCACGGTCTCAAGTTAGTCTCCTTTTACATTAAAATGAAAACAGTTACTGCAGAAAGAGAAAAATGCCCACTGCAGCATCTCTGCATGTTATTCAATGGGGTGCAATACTAATATCTAGTGTGGGAAGAAGGATAGTAGGAATGGAAACACACAATAAAAATACAAAATGTAAAAAACCCAACTACACCCATAACAAAAAATAAGTTCTCGAAGGCTCTTTAACTTGAAAAATAGTTTGCAGTCTTGGCCAGATGTCTGTGACTCAAGAGGAAGTCCTGCCCTTTTTGCTAGGCCTTGCTAGCTCCACAGTCTCAACTTCAACTTCTGGTAAGTTTTTTTAAAAGTATGAGTTCACTATGAACATTCCCCCAAATATTCAATCTAATCCTAGTCCTCATCTTATAAGAACTATTTTATGAGGAAATAAACTAGCTTTTAAATTACACACTGTGCCAAAATGTATCATGAGTTTGTGAATGTATTTATGAGTATGCCGATTTAGCACATCTAAAATGGCGTGATTTTCTTACTGTGAAAGAGGCTCGAGACAATGAAGGGAACCCAAAATGGCTCTCCAAGTAACAGAATTTGTCGTCCGAGCACAGAGCCTTTGGACTATAGAAGCAAACTCAACAAGGGTCCCCCCGATTCAAAGTTTGCGAGCCAAGTGCCAAAATGTGTCCATAGTTCTGCAAATTTGGCACATTCAAAATAGAGCGCATCGTTGAACTTTCTGATTCAGTGTGAACCGAGTCAATCTCCATGGCTTCACAATAAATCCCTGTTAGAAATGGGATTTCTGGTTGGCTAGGGCATGCGCCTAAGCCAGGCAGATACCACCACTCTAGTCAGGGCAAGGAAGTTACACACCGAAGATAACCCCTGCTCACCCCCTTGGTAGCTTAGCAGAGCAGTCAGGCTTATCCCAGAGGCATTGTGTAAAGCGTTTGCGCAACACACACACACAGCAGCGACACACTAGGCACACGACAAAAGAAACTCCACACAAGGTTATATAAAATAGCCTTTGTATTATCCATAAAACACATCAGAGAATAATCACATAAGTACACTATACCACCTGGCACTAGGTATTACTTTACAGGGGATTATATACATTACAGGGCCAATCAGGCCACTGTCATCACCATTAGAACACACCCTTAGTGAAAATCACAACCAGTTACTACTGGTAACATTGCATGTAGTATACACACATTATGCACACATCACCTTAGGGCCTTACGCCCCACCAAAACACAAGGTGACCTCCAGGCCAACTGACCTTCCTCGGGGGCCTGTCTGGGCTGTCCCGTAATGCCCTCTGTAGAAAAGTTATGGCTCTCTGAGCACGTGGCTTTGGTCTGCCACCAGGCTGCCAATGCAGCAGGGTACGGGCCCCAACAGGCCGGTACCAATAATGGGGGCGAGGGTGCAGCTCACCCGTGTCTCCTTATGACACCAAAATGACCTCCCCCCCACGTTGCAGCTGCCGCGATCTGGCGGTGCAGCTGTGTAAATTGCAACCGGAACCAACAGTGCCTTGGAAGCCCCCATCACCGGGCTCCTCCTGGTGCAACTAGCAGGCACCAACCATGTGCCCTCTCAACCCCACTCACCAGGACTTCCCTTGTCTCTCTGATGGGCGAGGGGGGAGCGCTGCTTCCCCCGTGTGGAGCAATCAAAAAGCTCCTTCCCAACGTTGCGGCGTGACCTGGACCCTTGGGTTCTCCCAGACCTCCGTTTCTGGACTCTCGCAGAAAAGACACCACCGTGAAGACACCGCTGCCTCTTCAGCTGCGCGGACCGCGCACTGAACGCGGTGCTCACACCCAGGCAACCTTTGCCTGTCTTCCGGCCTCTGGAGAAAAGTCTCCGTTGGATTGGCTCCTTTCTTCAGGATGGCGGCCGCGCCCCCAGTCAGGCTCCGCCTGACTTCCGCCTGCTTCCTCTTCGTGGACGACAATGCGGGGTCCGTAATCCGCTGAGGGGAACCACAGGGGACTCTCCCTCTGGCACTCTTCACGGAGTGGCGGTGCCATTCGCTGCACAGCTGGAGCCTACCTTGGGCTCCGGGGGGATAATAGAAAAAGCGCGCTCCACGCGCTGGGTGGTGCCGGTGCCCACACCTTCGGCAGATCCATTTTTCAGCACGTTCCAAAACGTGCTGGGTTTAAAGCTACAAATCCAGCACTCCGCCAGCTCTCAGCTCCAGAACTCTTCACCAGGGGAACATCCCACCAGCGTCCAGAGTGCTGTCCCCCCGGGTTGGGGGTAGAGTCTCCTCTCAGCTCAAGTAGCCCAGGCAGGCCAGTACATCGGGGCTCAGCAGGGCAGCAGCTTCACTCCCACAAGTAGGGAGCACCAGATGGCGGTTCCTCCTGACAATCCAGCAGCCTGTCAGACACCAGTTCCCAGTCAGCACATAGCTCTAGGCAGGTACAACAAACATGGGTTCACAGCCACAATATTTATACTATGAGGTCTTTTGTTCTCCCCCTGGCACAGGGCTCAGTGCCCGGTCTAAACCAGTTCTGGGGGGCACTTAACATATTATTTACAGTGCACAACAGCCTCCCTTGCAAGTGTAGGCTCTGGCCCCAGACACACCACAGGGGGGCGGAGCCAGCATTGTGGAAGGCAGGCACAGTCCATTCAGGGTCAGGTGCTACTCCTCCCACTACTCCAAATGCAGTTTGGCATATTCAGCATAGCGCTGACTCACCCAGCCCCTCTGGAGCCACGTAACCTCCACAGCCCCTGTCACTCCAGAGTCAGACATGCAATACACATCTGGCAGGCACAAAGACACATAGCACACAGAAATGCCCACTTCTAAAAGTGGCATTTCTAAAATAGTGATAATAAATCTGCGAACACCATTACGCAGCATTTATTACCACTATTCCAAACATACCAAACTTGGCCACTCTACTCCTCTCAGGTCAGGAATTACCACTGAAGCACATATCAGGGAATCCCCAATGCATTCCTATGAGAGGGCAGCCTCACAGTAGTGAGAAACCAAAATGGCTGTTTGTCACTACCAGGACATGCCACACAGTTAAGGCACATGTCCTACCTTTTACCTACATTGCACCCTGCCCATAGTGCTAGCTAGGGCCTAACTTAGGGCTGACTGATATGTAGTAAAAGGGGAGTCACAGACGTGGCAACCACTTTATGTGCCATGTCACAGCGGCAGTAAACTACACGCGCAGGCCCTGCAATGGCAAAGGCCTGAGACAGGTTTGAAAGGCTACTTTGGTGGGTGGCGCAAGCAGCGCTGCGAGCCCACCAGTAGCATTTAATTTACTGGCCCTGGGTGTCTGAGATACCACTTTACAAGGGACTGATAGGTAAATTAAATACACCAAACAGGTGTAGACCAATCGTACCATGTTTTACCATAGAGTGCACATGCACTTTACACTGGACAGCAGTGATATAGTGCCCAGAGTCCTAAAACCACCAACACCAGGTCAGAAAAAATACCAGGAGGAAGGCAAAAAGTTCAGGGATGACCCTACAAAAAGGGCCAATTCCAACAATTCCTGATAGTACCAGTTATGTGTGAATGCTTGACTTTATAACATTTTAGTGGAAAGCCTTCTTTTCTGGTTTCTTTCCATCGTCATTGCTTTTCGGGCTTCTGTCGATATTTCCTGATATCGTTGTTCTCTATTTAGGCCACTCCAGTTTTCCTATTTTTAGAGGATGTTTCTTGCGTTTGTCTGGTTCAGTCAGTGAAGCCTTATGAAGAGATCACTTTCCCTATCCAGTCACAATTCAGATTAAGGACCAGACAGGTTTGTTTCTTGCAGACATAATATATCCGGTCTTTTGGAACCTAATCAAGATAACATTTTTTCCTTTAAACACGAGTTAATCGTCACATTGAGCGACCAAATGGATAAATTCTTGTTATGTCATGTTCTACTGGTAATCCTCGGCTGGTGAAGCTATCTATAGGTACATTTGCAGATAAAGATTTAGCCTTGTCTGTTTGCTGCAAGGTTAGTAGGTAATGTCTGAGCAGGTGTGCTCCTCCCAAGAGAGAAGATAGATGCTGTTGTTGCTGCTTGGTTGTCCAACTCTATACACACTAATTCAGTGTAACTGGGGTACTAAAATTGAAGCATAAGGTGCGGTGGGGAAACAGCCTTTACAACGGATGCGATACAACGCATGACGTTACTCCACAAGTCGTTACAACGCAAAAGGCTTGTTGCAGGGGGTAGAAGGTGTTGGATTTAACTCCAACAACTTCCCTACTGTTGCACACACTGGAGTTGGAATAGTAAATTATACTATTCCAACTTCCAGCGCTCCCCCGACAGCAAGTCGGGGTAAAGGCATGCGTTGTAACGGCATGCGGGGTAATGGCATGCGTTGTAACATCATACAACCGGTGCGGTGCATTAAGCGAGAAATGAAAAACAAGAGAAACACTAACTTTTGTTCTAGTCAATAGGGGTATCCGATATTAGAGCCGTCCTCCTGGGTTGGTCTATGCTATATTGATCCAGGGTGGTAAGATGGGTAGTAATATGTCTTATGAGCATGTTCTGGGCAGACATATTATTGGGTGTGGGGTTCCATCATGTTTTAAGCTCCACTTCACTACACTTCACTTCACTTCATTCACTGAAATGGTAGAGACACTTCAATGCATTTCAGTCCTCACAAGCCTTGATCATAGGCTATTGGGGATTAATGGACCATTAGTCTGCTGATTGCGAACCGAAGTTTGAAAATAGTTTGTTGATCAAAATTAAACAATAAAGACCCCCCAATTTGGATGAGGGAACTTTTTCCCTATCATGCATTTTGGGTCCATGGACTGTAAGGCTCTGATTGACTGGCCTCTCAGAGAACATTTTCTCTTGTTTCTGCCATTATATGAAGCAGGGCATGGTAACTGTGTCCCGGAGTCAAAAGGCCACATACTCCAACAGGATGGGCACACCCTGCTTCCCAGACACAGGTTAGGAGCCCCAATACGGCCCCTCACATAATAAAATAAGCTTGCCACAGAGTTAATGAACCCTTACAGACACATACCACATGTTCACTTTCTGAAGTCAGCAAACTACATACAGAGTCGGGGACTATCAGCCCCCTGGAACATTACTGTGCGCCCAGTTGTAGTTCATGGGCTCTCTTCTGGGCACATTATGAAACCTGTGGACCCATGTTGGGTTACTTTCTTTATGATTCTCTCGGAATCATACACGGACCCTGACATATGTGCTCTGGCAAATGAAACATGATAAGAATGAAAATGTCTTGATGCTAAGAAAGCAATTGACTGGGTGGATGGCCATATCAATTCAATGCTGTGCAATGTTTTGATATCGGTGATACATTTCTAATGATGGCCCAATGATTGTACATAGCCCTACTGCATAGATCAATTGGAATGGCGTCATATCAGACATCATAAGAATCACTAGGGGCATGATACAGGGGTGACTACTGTCTCCAATTTTCTTTTTGTTGGCCTTTGAGCCTTTGGCAGTAACCATCAGAACATCATCGAGGGTGACTGGAATTTCCACAGCAGCTGCAGAGTTCAATCTAATGCTATATGCAAATGATGTTCTTTTGAAGCCCGAGAACCTTGTTACCTGCATTAATATTATTCATAGGCGACTTTTCCCTCAGACACTGCCTCGACTTGCTTCAATGAAGAGATATGCTGCCACCACTTCAGGCTTCCCGGGTCGGTCTATAATTTCAGGATGTTCATTTCTACTTAAGCCTATTGCCCCATACATTGATTTTTTCTCTCGAACCTTTTGTGATGGAAACTAAGGCACTCATTAGAGACTCCATGGACACTCAAAATATGAAGTCATTTTTTTTTTACCCTGATCAGGATATGTTGGTATCAATGGACATAGAGTCCCTATACATTAAGATACCACATGTCCTGCCATCATCTATCTTCACTTTGTCTCCTTGTCTGAGAGCAATACACAAAGATCAGCTGCCAGCTATGCCCGGGCTTGTGACACAGGATCGGGCTACAGGCACCAAATGGTTAGGGCAAGAAAGTGGCAATTTTCTAAAAAGTGGCATTTACAGGACTGTGATTAAAAGTCAGACTTTACCATTAAAGATGGCTTTCAATTACAATTCTTTAGACACCAAACTTAGGGGCCCATTATGATATCGGGCGGATCGCCACCGCCGCGCCGGCGGTGGCGATCCACCTGCCAGATGCTCCCGTTTCACCCCCGCCATATTAGAATGGCGGGGGCACCGCGGCGGACGGTAAGACAATCCGCCGCTTTTCTGCCGGTCGGATTTCCGGCCGGGCGGAAAAGGCCCTCAATATGGTGGCGGTGCCTTGCAGGCACCTCCATCCATATTAGGATGTGCAATTTTAAAGGCCTTTCCATGGCAGCGATGCCGCCATGGAAAGGCATGCGTAAATTGCTTTGGGGGCCCGTTATGGGCCCCCGAGGGTGTGGGGGGTTGGGGGGCTGCACTTGGGGGGTACCTATGGTACCCCCCTTCATTGGCATACACAAGGTGGCAGGCACTGCGCGGTGCCTGTCACGTTCTGCATGCCAATGCACAACATGCATTATTGCATTGCGGCGGGTGCTGCTTACAGCACCGCCCGCTGCAATGTAATATATGCGGGATGCGACTGCCAGGGTGGCGGTCGCATCCTAATGGGTCTAGCGGGACCGCCGCACCTCTGGCGGTCGGTCCCGTGTACCGTTACGGTGGCGGGCGGACTTTCGTAATAGACCCCTTAATCTGTCTACCTTCTCCCAATTGGTAGTTACAGCTCAATACATATAATAAGGTAACTCCAATGTTACACTATGGGACAGGTAGGCCTTGCAGCAGTGAAAAACAAATGTAGGAGTTTTTCACTACCAGGACATTTAAAAACTAAATGTACAAGTCTAACTTTTTAAATACACTGCACCCTGCCTGCAGCGCTGTTCATCCCTACTCTAGGGGTGACTTAGAAGTATTAAAAAGGGAGATTTGGGCCTGCCAAAAGGTTTATTTTGCCAGTTTGAATAGCAGTTTAAAACTGAACACATAGGATCCAATGGTAGGCCTGAGACATGTTTATAGGGCTACTTAAGTGGCTGGCTCAAACGGTGCTGCAGGCCCACTAGTAACATTTAATTTACAGGTCCTGGGCACATGTAATGCCACTTTTACTAGGGATTTACAAGTAAATTAAATAGGCCAACCGGTGGTGTACTCTGTTGTCTTCATTTAGGGTCCATATCCATCTAAAATTATATATGCATAAGGCAATAGGGGAGTACTTTATGTGACTTAAGTGTTCTAACACGGGGGATGTACTCTCCACTTAACATTTCCTCTTGACCCTTCTGGTAACATTTGTTACTTTTGTGTATGATGTAAGCCAATTTCACCATGTTTTTGAGGAGAGAACACAAGCACTTTAGCTCTGGTTAGCAGGGTTAAAGTGTGCAGAGTCCTAAAGCCAGTAAAAACAAAGTCAGCAAAACTGGGGGGATGAAGGCTAAAAATTAGGGAAGAGCCATGCCAAGGACACCAGTCCTAACAATTTTATTGTACCATAATATTCTGCGGGTCGATATTCGGTAGAAGAATCAGGGTCAATATTCAATAGTACAATCAAAGGAATGGTCAGCTAAACACAAAAAGGCCAAAAGCACTGATAAATTATCTTTTGCTGTGAAAACTGCAAAGCCCTGCTGAGCCAATGAAATAATTTTTGGGGGGGAGTTTTATATAGCGCGAACTTGACCCGAAGGGATCAGGTATCAGAGCGCTTTACATGAGCAACAGTTGTGTTACACAAGGACACATTCATTTTTGTTAGGCATGGGGAGATTAAGTGATGTGCCCAGAATCACAGGCAGTTGAGCGTCATTGCCGAGACTCGAACCTGGTTCCCCAGATTTGAGACCGACCGCCCTAGCCTTTAGGCTACATACTCTCATTCTCATTAACATAATCATTAACATTTCCAAAAGCTTGTCCATAGGGGGTTAGTGTGTAGAGCATCATACCAGGCATGAAATGTCTCACAGTTCCCAGCATAGATGGACTTTGCGGATGACATGAGCTACCTCAATAATCAAATCAAATGCATTTGATAACCACTTCCATGCAAGGAATTGAAGGTTATGGAGGCTTGAGTGCAAAACCTTGCCCATTTGCTGAGACAGAAGGTTCTCCTGAAGTGGTGGCCAGACCAGCATGTGAATTCTCAGGAACTCTGAGTAAAATAGTCTCCTGGCCGAGTCTGAGGCAATTAGGATGACTTGGACTTGGCCGATACTGATTTTCCTCAGAATTTGAGCCTGAAGAAGTAGCAATGGAAACTTGTAAAGAAGCCCTGTGTCCCATCTGAGATGGAATGCTTATTCTAGTGTGTTCCCTGGTGGAAACTCCAACACGCATACGTTTGGACGCTTTGCATTCTCACATGTGACGGACAGATCTAGGCAGGGCATGCCCCTGGTTAAAGACTACCTGCACCATCTCGGCGTGGAGAGGCCACTTGTGATCTGCCAGTCGATGTCTGCTCAGCTTTTCTGCTCTGACTTTCAGGTACCTTGCAAGCAGCTTGGTAACTAAAAAGATGTTCTGCTGGTCCAGCCACCTTCAGAGACATAGAGCCTTCTGATACAGAATCTACGACCCCATTCTGTCCTGTTCGTTGCAGTAATGCATGAAAGTCGTGTTGTCCGTGAGGACCTGCACAAGCCGCCCACTGATGAATGCGAGGAAGGCATTCAAAGACAGATGGACCATCTGCTTGGGAGTGTTCTAGAGATGAGGAACTTGCAGTGAGCAGGATCCTTCAGAGAAGATCCACTAGCTATGTCTAATCCCTTACATAGGGCAACACATGCCTTTTTACTCTTGGTAGTTAAAGTATTTTAAATTAATGAAAAAGTGCCATGAGTATTCACAGAAGTATTGTTTTACACTTTTTAACAACGTCTTGGAAATGATCAACCTAGCAATAGCACTTTGTTGATTTACTAGAACATTCACCTACATGCAACAGATAGAGAAGATTAACTTTGAAATATTCATCACACCTTTCATCTTTTACTCAGTGGTCGGATGGGGCTTGTAAATGTAAAAGTATATTTCGAAGTCAAGGAGCATGCATACATTATTTGGATAATGCAATTAATCACATATGCCAATGCATTTGCTGGGGTAGAACATACATTTTTAAATTAATTACAAAATGTTCCCGTATAAAATTATCAAGCATTTATTTTGCAATAAGAAAAAAAAACATGTAGTGCAAATGCACAAAAGTCACGTTTGATTTGTTGATAATCGGTAGGTATTGTTTGAGGTAGAACTAAGACGGTGTTGACAAAAACATTGCCGATCCAGTACATAATGAGCCAAGGAGTGCCAGTGTGTTTTTTCCATTTGCTCATAAAATAATATACCAGTTACTATGTGAATCTGATTGGCCCGGCAAATATTTAAATTGTATATCTTTCATTAGAGCATCCTTTGAAGGTTTGTCAACAATGTATAAAAAAACACTGGGGTGAGTTCAGATTGACATGATAATTAATGCTTCAGGATTCAATTTACAGAAGGCACTAGACTATCTTAATTGTCATTTTTAATTGGTTTATAAGCCCAGGGGTAATCTTTTTGCCAATGAACACACTATTTATCGCTCACAGCCTATCCAATAATCTCAATTACCAATTAAAAACGTCTGAGAAGGAAGAGGTGGGAGAAGAAAAGATTGACAAGGGAGTAATGTTCCTTTTGTGAATTCCTCGAGTTATTGATTTATTAAGGTGTACGGAAGGCCGTTTATACAGGAATGGCCATATAAATTATATATATAGAATTACAAGGAACAGTAACGGGTCCCTGTTGTTCCCAGTAAATCATCTCAAAGTAGAAGGCACACACTTTGTTCGAGCTTATGGGGGATCTTTTGTTTCCTTTTTTATAAAAGCACTGATAATTAGTTGCATATATTACTCCAAATGTGTATCCTGAAACATTGTATGCATGATATTCATGTACACGTTATAAACGTGAGAGCATTTACTGAATTTTACAACTCACTCACAAAGTGGGACACGTGCATCCGTGCATATCTGAATGCGCAGCCTACTCTATCTCTTCGAATAAATTTGCACGAACAAAGATTACCTGTAGCTACACTAGTGATCTTGCAAGGCCTCTGACAAAAGACTGGTCAACAACACTTTGTGTAAATATGGACAACAGCTACGGTTCCTTAACTTACTCGTATTTTACTTAGATGGATAAATTCCTTCCCCAAACCCTTACACTCTTTTCAGTAACCCCTGCATATTCTACGTTGAGTTAAACGCACAAAAATGTTCATTTGGAAAATGAAAAGGTTACAACAAGCATTTGCAAAGCAAATAGGTCTCAACTCTAACATGCCAAGCGCACGTCAAGATGCATGCGCACACATTTGTTGTAACCATGCAATAAGTTTTCTATTAAACGCCACCTGCAGCTCCTGCTTCGCCACTATGAAGCGTCTAAAAAAAGTCTCTCCCATTGCTCCCCAACATTTTAGAAAAACTCTTGTCCAAGCCCTCATAATCAGTCACCTGGACTACAGAAATGCTCTGTTAACGTCAGTAAACGACTCCTTGCTGACCAAGTTGCAGGTGGTACAGAACACTGCCGCAAGACTAATTTATGATCTTCCTTCTCATTCCCCCTCTTCCCCTATTCTTCGGAAGCTCTATTGGCTGCCTATCAGAAAAAGGGTCATTAGGTCTCGCCTAGGCAGCGCTTGCGCTGTCTCGTTGAGACATGCAGTATATACCATAGCGTGGAAGCTTTCTGGAAGCTCCGCCTACTCTCCGCCCATCTTTTTGATTGGCTTACATCCTAAATGCTGCCTTCTGATTGGTTTTAGGTTTGTTAGTCCCTCCTCCTGACGGCCATGTTGTCATTTGTATCCTTCCCTGGCTATTGGCCCCTTTACTCCAACACTATTTTCTGCCCTGTGTCCCCCCCGCCCCTCCCGCAGTTTGTGACTTTTCGCCCCCCCCTCACCCAACCCCCACTCCCATTCGTGCCTTCTTAAGACGCACTCCCATTTGTAATGCAATACGTCTCGCGTAAATGCGCGTTGCGTTGCATTGCAAATGCTTGTTTTAAAGTAGTGGGCAGTCATTTACACGCACGCCCGACGAAGCCGTAGTGTACCGGAAGTGACATCCCTGGCATGACGAGCTGCTGCGGCAAGACGGCGGCCTGGCTGAAGGAGCAGATGGAGCAGGGCAGCGAGAAAGCTGCTGCTCATGGACTGCCGGCCGCAGGAGCTCTACGAGTCCTCGCACATCGAGGTGGCGCTCAGCGTGGCCTTGCCGGGCCTCATGCTGCGGCGCCTGAGAGGTGGGAAGCTGCCGCTGCGGGCTCTCTTCTCCCGCGCCGAGGACCGCGAACGCTTTGGCCGGCGCTGCCGCTCCGACACCGTGCTGCTTTACAACAAGGGCAGCGACTGCAACCAGAACAGCGGCGGCGGCACCGGAGATAGTGTGCTGGGACTGCTGATGGAAAGGCTGAAGGACGAAGGCTGCAGGGCCTTCTACTTGGAGGGTAAGAGCGTGCACCACTGGCCTGGGCCTTCGGGGACATGTGGATTACTTAGTACCATGGGAGGGACTGGGGGACCTAGGGAAACTAATTTGGTGACGTTTTGTCCTGGAAAGCATGCATTTTCTCCTGGGATGTGCCTTTGTGTAATGTATGTAACTGATGCGCATTTAAAGCGCACCAGTACCTTCGGGTCGAGTTAGCGTTATATACAAATTGCAACAAAAATATGTATGTGTCTCAGGTGAAGAAGAGTGGCACACAGGTTGCCTTAAACCGCCCCAGATCTTAGGGAGGACAATAACCCTTTCATAAAAATAGGGTCTACTACGATCTCACGAGCCCTATTTAGGTCAGTGGTCTGAGTCGCCCACTGTGACATCTATACATTAACTGTAGACCATCCCCTGAACAAATCATGTTGACGTTTTGCCCACCCCCACCCAATTGCGAATTGATCTCGCACGGGTTTAAAACACCCGAACTTCGCCCACAAAATTCCCCTCTGGTGTGTTTCGAAATGTTTAGATTGGTCTCAAAATAGTTGCGTTTATGTGCCGTAAAGCAGTGGTGTTTAACGGCACCATATACAATGTATTTCTAGAAAATATTAGCGCGCCATCATGGCCTTGCTATATTCGCATGCAACTAATCTCACGAATCTCGCACCTTCCTCTGGAAAAGAGAGGATTTGAGCGCATCTCCCTTCAGCATCGAATCTCTCTTTTTTTTAATCCAGTCAGTTATTAACCTTGTGTATTCAGGCCTTGATACCTCGCTTCTAGCGGTACTTCGAATCTTGAAATCACAGTAGTAGTTACTAGGCCCAGATTTTTGTGTCGAACACAGTTCACAGGCAGTGGATGGCTCCGCCGTGCACAGTGCATGACGTGTGTGCTTTGAGCACGGTTTGCAGGCCTTAGGTGTAACCTTAACTCACAAACAACTTCTCGCTGGGCGCTTCCTGCTCCTGCCCGGGGCGCTCAGAATACATTACACGTTCTCTGCATGGTTGGGCCTCCTCCTTTGATGTACTGTACAAGGCACATTAGGCATTGTAACTTCCTCTTAAACCATGTCCTTTCATTAATGCCGCTAGCCCATAGTGGGTAAATGTCATGTGGAGCATGGTCAACAGTTCCTCACTTATGGTCGTGCTCTGAACTGCTAAATGTTTGCAACATTTGTGGCATGGTGTACCATAACCGTTTCTATTTACAGGTACTAATTTGATGTAAATCTTTACCCCAGATGTTTACCTTTGCTGCTCCTGGTGTGATGGGAATGTAAAGTGTTGGGGAGTGAAACATTTTATTTCTGTGTTGTGATAAAGACCATGTGCTCAAAACAAATGACAGACGTACTCGCCCCAAGTGCCAGGCAGCACAACTGGGGGTTAGCTATGTATGATGTAAAGTGTGTGCGTGGTAAGGGGCGTTAATAAAGGGTAGAGCCTGCTGGCAACAAGGGTTTCAGTGCTGGAGTTGTGGACGATGACTGTGCTTGTGGGCTGCAAAAAGCACAAGACATGCTATTATAGTTCTGTGATTATTGGTAAACAAACCTAAATAGCATCTGCTTCTTTTATGAACGTTTTTGTTTTATACAGGGTGCTGAGAATCACTGATTTCATCCGCATTCGGTGTAGTAGAGCTGCGTTTGTCACGTGTCGTGAATCTTGGTGTAATTAATCAGACCCTCCTCTATATTTATATATGTATATGCGCGAGTGTGTGTAGATAAAAACTGTATTTTTAGGTGTCTCAGTGTGATCAACGGCAGAAATTATGATTTGGGCTCTAAAATAAAAGCAGTAGGCAGCCCAGGTGTGGGGCAGTAGGGAGCCCTGTAACACGGAACAAGGGACACGGCTAAATGCTTATAAGGTCCAAAAGGCGAGACCGATGCATTGCAAATGCTTGTTATTAGTGAGATGCGTCCTGCCATGGAAAGCGGCATAGAGACCCAGCGTGTAACACAGCTCGTAATGTGGTCAAGTGCCCTGCCATAATTAAGGTGCATTAGTTCCTCCCTATCCCTGGTGATGCGTATACCTAAATATCTCACTTCTGTGTTACACCACTCTAGCGGGTAATCCAATGGGAACTGCGGAGCCGCGGTGGTAAGGGGAAATATTTGCGACTTCCCCCAGTTTATGTGGATCCCTGAGAGTCTCTCAAAGATGATGAATTCCCGCAAAATGGGATTTAGATTTTGTTGCGGGTCTCTGATGTAAAGGGTGATGTCATCCGCATAAAGGGAGATGAGTATCTGGCACATAGTGCAGCGTAATGCTTTATCTTGGTGGTGCTGCCGCAGTCTAGCTGCCAAAGGCTCGACCACTAGCGCAAAAAGCAGGGGAGAAAGTGGGCATCCCTGCCTAGTGCCCCTGGTGATTGAGAATGCTGGAGACATCTGCCCGTTAATTAAGACTTTAGCAGTTGTAGACTGATACAGCAGATCTATCCATGAAAGGAACTGAGCAGACAAATCCATGTGTTAGTAGTATGCCTAGTAGATAATCCCATTCCAAACGCTTTGGTGGCGTCTAAAAAGACTGCCACAAGCGCCAAATCAGGATCCACGTTCTGTAATATGGAGAAAAAGGTACGTAGGTTGTGACTAGTTGCGCGCCCTGGGATGAACCCAGCCTGGTCGTGGATGACTAGCTTTTCCATTAATAAATTTAATCTATTGGCCAATATCTTTAGCGTCATTATTGATAAGGGACTGCGGCTTGTAAGAGTCACACTGGTCTGCAGGTTTCCCTGGCTTCAATAGGGAGATAATGAGCGCCTCTCTCATCGAGGGTAAGTAAGTCCGTTTTTGGGAGTGTGGGAGGATACCATTCGCCTGAGCGTCTTCGTGTACAATTTTCATGATGGGGGATAGCTGGTCAATATATGCTTTATAGAAGTCTATGGGGAGCCCATCTAAACCTGGAGCTTTGCCTGATTTCATATGCATGATAGCTTCGCGTATCTCATCCAATTCAAAGGGAGCGTCTAGGAATTCCCTCTGCGAGTTTCCCAGCCATCCCAAGGCTACATCATCTAAATAACTGGCTAAATTAAGTGATTCTCGCTTGCTAGTGGAATAAAGCGTGGAATGATAGTCTCCAGTTTATAAGGGGAGCGCCATACCCCGGAGGGTCAGTGTCAGCAGGACAGGAGAGTGATCCGAATATGTTCTCGCCATATGCGTAGCTGAAACTATTGATGGGCTCAGGCTGCGTGATACTATACAGTAATCTAATCTAGCCCAGGATGCATGCATAGCTGTATAATCTGTGCCTTCAATTTTATGTGGGTGGACATGTCGCCAAGCATCTATCAATCCATTGTCAGTCACAATGTCTTGTAGCAACTTATGTGACCGAGTGTAGTGATGAGGTGCCGGGTTGGATTGAGAGTAGTATTAAAATCTCCCCCCCATACTATGTGAGTGGAGCCTATTTCCAGGATTTTACCCCAGAGCGTGGCGAAGAAGTCAGGGTCATCTACGTTGGGCCCATAGCAGCATATCAGTGTGACAGACTCTGTACCCAGCCTTCCCCAAACCATGCAATAGCATCCATGGTGATCCTGCGTCGCGCCAGCGAGGGTAAAGGGAGTTCCCTTTTTTAAGTATGGCTGTCCCTCTAGAGTATGAGGAGTAGGAGGAGAATACCCTGTGATCTGCCCATTTGCAAGCAAAAGAACTATCATGGCGAGGGTTCAAGTGAGTTTCCTGAAGCAGTGCGACCTGGACATGATGTCGGTCCAGGTATGCTAGTACCTGCCGTCGTTTTCGTGGATCACCTAATCCTCTGACATTCCACGTAAGAATATGTAAGTTCTGATTAGATTCTGAGCTGGTCATGTATGGAGGTGTACTCTAATGTGCAAAGTGGTGTGTGACCTATATCTGAAAAGCTGGTATAGTACATGCAGTAAAGATGCTTTCCATGCCTCATCCTCTCCTGCGTCATGTCTCATTAACAAACCCCTTCCAACCCCCACCCACTGTAGCATCCCAATCATGCCAGAATGAACACTCCCTCCCCCACCCACATGTCCCAAAAGAACAGAAACAATCTGCATTTTATTCTGCAGCAATCGGGATCGCCCTCGGGGGGGACTCCTAGGTTCATTCACGGTTACACCCTGCCCTCCAAGTTGCAAGGTTGTGGAAAAGGCAAACCCGTTGGGGGCAGGGGTGCCCGGCCCTAAGTGTCATACAGTCCCAGGAGGTCACTTATCTGGTTCTGATGCTCTGGTCACCGTCACTCGTCGAGACTGCGCATCAATGTTCTATTGTCTCAGCGTGAAGCAGGAGGTGGATTCTGCGGTCGGAAGGAGAGAAAGAGGTGCAGCCCTGACTGATGTGATATCAGTCCCATGAGTTCCACAACGGTGGAAAACAAAGTTCGTATTATTCTCCGACTGGGGTAGACGATCTCGGCGATAGTTCCTGTGAAGAGCGGGAATTATTTGGTTGCGTGATGCGTTTCAAGAAGTCATCAACTTGCTGCGTATTAGTGAAGAAGTATTGTTTCCCTTGATGCGTTACCCGTAGACGAGTGCATAATCAATTTGTGCCTGGCGAAGTTTGTGCTTCGCGGGCAGGAATTTTCGTCGTTCTTCCTGGACGGTGGCCATAAAGTCAGGATAAAGGGTGAACGCGTTTCCCTCAAATGTGAGATGTCTCTTTTCACGCGCTGTTTTGAGTGCCACATCATGGTCTTGGTAGTTGAGTAACCTCGCGATGATGGGACGTGGTGTGCTTCCTGGCGGAGGTTTGGGGCCAAGGGAGCGGTGCGCTCTCTCCACTATGAATTGTGAGGAGAAGGATTCAGCGCCGATTGTTTCACGTAGCAGCCTCTCTATAAACTCCTCCATCCGGCCAGTATTGGTGCTCTCCGGTATGCCAAGAACGCGGATATTGTTTCTTCTGTTGTCCGCTTCAAGATCATCATTTTTGGCAGTGATAATTTTGAGTAGTTTGTCCATCTGCGCCATTTGTTTCTGCATTTGCGACGTGGTATCCTCTGTATCGGAGATGCGGCGTTCAGTCTCTTTTATGCGCTCGTCGTGGCCGTCCAACTTATGGACAATGGCGTCCATCCGATTGTTCATTACATCCATTTTCCCTTCTATGGAGGCAAGGCTTTGCCTCACCGCAAGGAGGAGTTCTTTCATGTCTTCATTCTGCTGCTGTGACGATCCTTGTGTGTGTTCCTCACTGACACTATCAGGATCGTCCTGTTGTGTGTGGGCACTTTTTTTGGCTTCAAATGTCAGCCGGGTTTGTTTAGCGTCTGCCTTTCCCATTCTGCGGGTCGTTGTCAACTTCGTTGGTAACTGTGCTGGAGCCTTCAGTCCGCCACCTCCGTACGTGTAAGATGGACGGCAAGTGTCCCCTTCCTGGGAGGTCAGATGAGCCTCTAAGGGTCAGCGTCCTTGCTGCTGGCGGCTTTGCCCGTCTACCCCCCGCCGCAGGCTACTCTTTTGCAGAGGAGGTGGACGTGTTATGCAGGCGCTGGTGCCGCGCTCCGGTGCAGGGTGTAGAATCTTGCATGCGATCAATTCAGGGAAGCGTATATTGTACTCAACACGTTCAGAGCCAGAGGCAGCCAGCCAGGAGGAGGGGATGTGCCATGGGAGTTTTGCCTTCTTGCACCTTTAGCCGGCAGGGAGGGAATGTGTGAGCTCACCGGTCAATGGCAGTGGGGCCACTCAGAGACACCCCAAACAAGCTGTATGAGTAACAAGGGGGGGTCGTATGACTTAGCTTGTCCTCGAGTGGCCTATTCCGTTGTGTGACTATCCACTTCTAAAGAGAGGCCTGGGCATCAATGGGGTATGTCAGGCCGCGCGGGCCTCCTGTTCGGCACGGTTCAATGCGTGGAGATGAGCGGTGTCTGTGAGGCAAGGAGAAGCGGATGTGCGCTCGAATAGCTGCCCCGGGCAGAAGCGCGACGTGCCAACAAAGTTATGACCGTCCCGCCACAGTAATCGTCGCGGTTCGCTGGGCGCCTCAATAGAGGGTTTACGCAAGGCAATCACAGCGTGCCAGTGTTCTTAGCCAAGGGTATATTGCCAAGCGGGCCCCGCGGGCGCCGAGGAGGCCGTGTTCGTGTGCCCAGATTAAATGGCAGCGTAGCGGGAAACGCAGCCGGGGGCAGGAATCCTTTTCAGGCCGCTAGTTCTTAGTACATGGGTGGGCAGGAGATGGCAGGCGTTCGCAGGGTGTAATTGGCGTGCACTCACCCTCTTCACTCTGTAGTACCGCAAGTCTCAGCATATCAGGCTTGTGGCCCAGTCCCCACGTGGGCGCCACAGCGCTCGCGTAGCCCACTCCGCCCGTGATGGATCCAGGCGCGTCAGGCCGCTTCCGCAGCGTGACTTTGGAGGAGTCTCTGTAGCAGATGGTGACGTTTGAGAGGCTCCGCATTCACACCAGGAGGTCACCGGGTCCCGTTGTACATTACGGCACAGTGGAATACACCCTACAACCTCCTGAGCAGGATAATTAGGCGGATTACTGGACCGAGCTGCAGGAGCCTCACACTAGTGTGGCCATCTTGCTCGTGCGCCACCTAGCGCCCGATAAGTCCCTAATCTATCTGAACTTATCGTACCAATAATCATCTCTTCCAAATCCACTTTCAATTGGCTCACATTTATACTCTGTGGTTGAGGTTTTTGCTTTTCCATTCCCTTTATCCAATCATTCAATTCCTCTGGTGAAGGACCTGCTGAACTCCCTGTCGTTGGAATGACGTTTGTCCCTATTCTCCTTGGATCTATTTGCATACCTCTTCTAGGGGTTTCTGTTATCATCTCACAAACCGGAAGATTTAACAATGGAGTATTCGTGTCAGCTTGTCCATCCTCATCTAATACTGTCACCATTCCACTCCTGTCGCTACTCCTTGGAACTGCCAATGGATGTACTTTTGATATATTCTGTTTTTCTCCATACAATGGAACTACGGGACCAATTGTTACCGGTACCGTCAAGGCTTCTGTATTTAGGCTCAACTGATTTATTTTCTGGATCTGCTCTATTCTTGCCTTATTTAATATGTCCAATTCTTTTCTCGCACTATTCTAGCCATGTCCGCAATCTGTGGAGTTAATGGAGTTCCCATAAATGGTGCATTTGGAGTCACCTCAACTGAATTTTCTTGATATGGCGGAGGACTTTTGGTCATAATGTCTTCTAACAACTCATCATCCGATTCGTTCGGGTCCTGTCTTAAACTTGATGTTTCTATATTTCTCTTTTTCTCCTTACACTTGCCTCCTGTTTCATCTTCAGGACTAAAACTGGGTACAAACCCTCAGTTACCACAGCTCTCCTCCATCTTTTCATTGTATCTTCTCTTCTCTCAAAAGGATATCTAGTCATTAAATTTCTATATCTCCTACCACCTCGATATTTCTCTCTTTCGAATGCTTCTACTTCCCATTCCTCTAACGCTTCATACTGGGTAGGTCTGGGACTTGGCTCTAATGAATTCATTCGATTTCTCAAATTCTGTAGAATCCTTACATTAAATGAACCATGCTGTGGGAAAGCTATAACACCATCATCCCTTGTGTATTCCACCCAATTCTCTAACCAAGTACACATATGGTATCCTAGCTCTAACATCATATAGGAAGGAGTTCTCGGTGGTGGAATAGCAATTCCCTCTCTAGTCACTACTGGTTTGTCCTTTTAAAAAAAATTCTTTATTTTCATAAGCAGCTTCATTTTTCTGATCCTTTACGCTAATGTCTTTCAGTAAAACAACAAGGAAACCTTTCCGTAATTCTACTTATTCTATTTGTCAGTTCTTGTCCAATACCAGCGCGACTCACACCAACCATCCAATCACAGCTCTCTACGTATCTGCTATCTCAACCAATATCAGCACGGCTCACACCAACCGTCCAATCAGAGCTTACTTCACGTTCGCCGCCTGACCAATACCAGCGCGGCCTTTTTGTGACGTCAGTATTACTCCTTCTACTGACCCTCCCTTTGCAAAATAATACGGCGATGTATTTCTAAGTTTTCTTAATCAAAATTCTTGTTAGTAACAACACAAAACAATGCTACCTTGTCTGCTCCACTAAATAAAGAGATAGTCTTCACCTTTCAAAGAGAAATTCTTTCACTTTCAGTAAAACAACGTCCACCGTTATTTTACACCCAAACAAGCTACAAGTGGACTTGGTACTCCTTTAGGGATAAGGCCAAAGTTTCGCAAGAGGAGTTTTTGGTGTAAAAGAGGTCTTGGTACTCCTCTGGGGATAAGGCCAGAGTTTCGGAAGTGGACCCTTCGCTATTTTCAGACACTCTACTCATATACGAAATTTTGCCTAAATATAACACCTACAGCCTTCCTCCGTACAGTATTATAACAACAGACAAAGTAATTCTGCAGTGTGATATTTTCTCCACACTCTTCTTCTGCCTACTTCAGGCTAAATTTCCATCCCGGGATTCCTCAGGTACCTCCGTACCTGTACTTCTAGACAACAAAGAACATGACACTAACTTTTCTTGTTAAAACATATAATCAATAATCAATAATTATTACCAAACTAATCAATAATTAAACCATCCTCTGCTACCAGAAAACCTGATCCAGAGCTACACTTTATCAGGGATCAATTCTCATCAATATTTCATACAAATGGCCCATACACATTCACCCAACTCACAAATCCCTGTTGCGCTGGATGGTTAAGTTTGAATGTCGTGAAAAATTATTTCCTTCACAAATTCACGTTTAATATTCCTAATTACATAACTAGACCTATATATCAACTCTCTTTCCTCTCGGTCGACGGACAAATTAGTTGAGTAGTTGATGGTAATAATAGAACTAACTATCTAACCAGCTAAATAATCACAGACTCTCGGTAAGATTAATAAAGTTTATCTCAGATAAATGTAATTGATAAGTGCTCATCGCATACGGGTTGTAATGCAAACAATGAATCCCACCAAAGGAGAGAAAATCAATTAACAAATGCAAACAGTGTCATACTCATCATTCATGAACAATATGCATATGAAGGAGTGGATAGAAAGAGAGACATAAGTTTCAGTGAAAAAATGCGAAACAATATAATACTTATGACGGAGTGGATAGATGAAGAGACATAAGTTTCAGAGAAATAATGCAAAACAATATAATACTTATGATGCTGGGGATATATGAAGAGACATAAGTTTCAGCGAAATAATGCGAAACAATATAATACTTATGACGGAGTGGATAGATGAAGAGACATAAGTTTCAGCAAAATAATTACATTTGCAAATAATTATGCAAATTGCGAGTCAGAAGATAATACAAACCCAAAGATTAGTGAAATACCACCCCCCTGGCCAAGGGAGTAGTGGGGGTCTCCTGAAATAGAGCCAGGAAACAAAGATTTCAGGAACGGGACAGGACAAGGACAGGAACAGCTAGGCCTCTCTGCAAACCGACGGACAGCGATGCATCTCCCCTCTCAATCTCCTGCTGCCGCTACGAGCTAACCACACCCCCAAAGGCATCCCAGTTATACCCTAAAACCTACATGTCCAACCTACATTAATTGAAACATTGCGGAGAATTCGACTGCTCATTGGATGCTTGGGGAGGTGGTGTATCTCACCACCGTGATTTCATTCAAAATTCTTCATGCCCATTGTTCTACCCCCCTTCCCATTACATGTTGGTTGACCAGTCTATATAATTTTATTCTTGCTACATTTCATTAATTTCTCAGCCACGTCTGCGGAAGAAGTCGGGAATCCCACGGCCAGTCTTATCTTTTGGCAGGTAAACAATGTTCTCTGAGCTGATCAACCTTGAACTAATATTCATCATCCGCAGCGCTCAGCACTTCTGTCGGTTTTGTCAGGTCATTCTTGCTCATTTTTCAGCCCTTCATCTATCCGGACAATTTAGGAAAATACAGGCCCATTCGGCTCACTATGACGAAATAAACACATACATTATTAATTACATGGAAATGCATCCTTCACTGTTTACCACCCACCTTTACACTATTCCCTGTTAATATATTCTTAGCATAAGCTTCATGCAAAGTGGCATTATTTATTATCGTTTTCAAAGCAAGATGCAAGAGGCGAAATGCGGCCTAAACGTGCATAAATCTTGTTTCTTTTGAAACGCAATGTAAAAATGCGGCCTAGTTCTTTCATGCATTAGTTCACATAAGTGCACTCGGTTTCCCATGTAGCTCATATGATTTGCGTGTTAGTTTACACTGCACACTGTTAATAAGTATTATGGGGGAGTTAATTCGAGCAGGTTTATTTTAGCGACACCCTGCTCCATCAGGTCCTACTACGCTGCACCACATGCACGGATCTCTTGAGCCTGACGGGCGGCTATCGAGCTGCTTGTAAGAGGCGATGTTCCTCTGCTCTCCTATGATCTCCATGAACCAAAAGTCGCATCAGAATACATACAATAAAGCAGCCTATCTCACTCAGTCACTTCAGGGACTCTTGTCTTTCAGTCTGCAGTGTCACAGAGGGGCCCTGCAGCACTGGCTGCAACTAGGTACGTTTCCTGCTCTGCCGCTTGTATGTGTTTCACCTTGCACAATTTGCAGAACAAAACTTGTTGACTCTACTAAAAACCTTACTGTGTTTTTAGGTTTTCTAACAGACATACTTTTATAGCGTGCACTTTTTCATTTATAATGCGAGTATCTCCAACAAATACAAAACCTATTGCTAAGTTAAAAAAATTGCCATTTACAATGCCAATCGCTCCAACTGCAAGAAATGCGAGACCTATTGCATTTCCAGTGCTTGTTTTTAAACTCTGCTGTCTGACTCATAAGGCACTTCGCAAATCCCGCCCGCTACTTGTCCTTGCGTTTAAAACCATTTCGACCTGCAAGATTCCTTAGGTCTTCGGATAAGGCTCTTTTGACTATCCCTCGCATTTGAACCTCTAATCAGGGTGGTAGATCTTTTTCCTACACTCCCCCCTTAGTCTCCACTTCTGCTCAGACATTATCTCCTTCAAGGAGGGTTTGAAGACCTGGCTGTTTTAGGAAGTTTCTCGTTTCTTAGCAGTACAGCGCCGAGATACTCCTTCGGAGTGATTTGTGCGCTATATTAAATTTCTCTATCATATCATATCATATTAAAGAAAACCCACTCCAAAATGGCCATCAATTAATACATTGTGTTGCATGCGTGCACATGCGTTAAAATTCAGGTGGTCATTTTTAATTTACCAATCGAACATGGTATATGTTAGACTTGTGAAAAAAAAAAATATTCCTAAAACAAGCCACACAAAGCACAAACAAGCTAGCAAACTGGCTGGGAGCACTTTTCTTTTACCAAGTTCTGTTAAAATAATAATAATAATAATAATAATAATAATAGGGACACTGGATGGAGTCCATTTGGCAGCAGAGGAGGTGGAGATGAAAAAGGAAGTGGCCCATCACAACTTTGTAGCTTCTGGATCCTCATAAAAAATATAAAAAATAATTACAGACTGTGGGATAGTAAAGTGGGCAGGGCAGGGTCAGTGCGTGGAAGGAGTGAAAAGAGTAAGCAAGAAAGGAAAGACAAGCACTCCCATTGAGTGCATATAGCATAATTGAAAAAAGGTTCCTTTAGGATTCTACTTATCCAATCAGAAAATTGTGAGACCTAAATTTTTGAAGGCAGGGCAAAGACAAGAATAGGGAGGCAAGCAGTTGATCTTGAACAAGTAAGATAGGCAGCAAAGCAATCCAATCTTGACACAGGAACTCACTCTAATCCCTCTCTAAGTATATTCAATGTATTAGTAACAATAGGTCTTTCCATCAGACAGCTAAAGCTATCAGTTGTTGAGAACTAAATATGAGGTCTCAAATATGCTTACAGCTGTATGTAGCACAATAAACAAAAACAAGCACTTAAGAAATGGTTACTTTTCATCTAATCTAGGTCTGCATTATAAAAAACATCTTTGCATACATATACACAATAGCTTTTAAAGAAAGAGTGATAATGTGTTTTGTTGCGATTTAAAATTCTGAATTTAGAAGAAACTTGTTAGCCACCAGTTTGTGGTCGGACGGGTGAAGCCGGTGCGGGGGGGAGCGCGGGAGGGGGAGCGCAAGGGGGGTTAATGATAATTTTTTTAAAAAGGGACTTACTTGAAGCTGCTGCCCGCCTCTTGCGTCGCGCCGTGGTGTTCTTCTTCCTTGTCCCAGCAGTCAGACAGCATCACAGACTCCCTTTGCAGTCCCCATGCTGCTTTCATGCTATGGGAGCAGTGCGGGGATTGGCCTGAGCGGGCTGGTTTGACGCTCTGCTCAGGACATGGAGTCAGTACTGTTTCTCCAACTTGGCTGTTCAATACAGCCCGGTTGGAGAAACCTAAGTGCGCATGTGCGTTTGGTCGGCCTAAGACAGCCGGCCAAACACATATGAGCACTTAGAAATGCACAAACCAGTCCTCCTCCCCTCTCCCATGGCCCGACCTCGCCTGTCCCTCCGCACGCTGGCTCAGCCAGGAGGTGAGAAATAAAATGATGATAGAACATCGCTGGTTCAGAGCCAGTGGGGCAACAATCCTCCACCATTGCTGAGGAGTCGCCCCTGCTTGTGATTAATGCTGCTGAGTACCCAATTTAGTGTGGGATAGTACCTCTAAGATTCGGACAAGACATTTGGTAGGATTAGAGTATCTTGACTGTCCAACCTTCTTTAATCCTCATCAAGACAAAAGAGCACTGTGATAAAATGCCACTTTTTGTGTGGTCACCCCCATTATTTTTGTTGAATTTTATTGCTGGTTTATAGACTCAGTGCACTGGCCGCTTCTGTTCAGTGCCCAGTGTATGTGTGCTGACCCAAAAAATTAGGTAGAAATGTGTTCATCCCTGACTGGCTTGTTTTACTTTTCTACAAGGCCATAGTAGGTGGTGTAGAAAAACACCCATGGCACGAAAAGTTAAATGCCACTTGTAAACTGCAGCACTTATAGTGCATCCAGTAGTGTAACAAAGGGGAACATGGCTTCATTTTTTAGCCACACTGCTGCAGTGTAAACCTGCAGTGCGACCTGTGAATATAATTCTTTTTAACAAGTAAAACCCTCCCTTTTAAACATGAGTCAGTCATCCCTATGTGAGCCTTGGAACTGACAAGATAGGGTGTATTTAAAAGTAGGAAGGGTAGAAAATTAAAGTTACTATGTTTCTACTGTGCAAAGGCCCCAAAAGAAATTTTCAATGTGGCAAACCTAGCTATCCTAAGTAGAAGACCTGAGTACAGATTATAATACTAATACTACTATCTCAGGAATGGAACAAGCTAGACAAATAATTAACCCACCATTTCAAATAGTTATTATAAATCGAATGAACTCAATATTAACAGTTGCCCCTTAACTGCCTGAACTGTTAGAAGGCTGGTTAGCATAAGCATCTGCAAGCTCCCAGCTTGTGCTCAATTCAAACAATGCAGATTAGAAATGCACCAGAAATCACTCCTTTAAAATAAGTTACATTCTCTTTGCTCAAGGAAAGAAAAACACAATGGGGCATATTTACAAGGGCATTGCGCCACAGAAACATCGCTTTTAACGACGTTCCTGTGGCGCAATGCCCTGCTCCATATATACAAAGTCAAACACAGGAGGCGTCTAATACTGCTGGGATAAATTAACTATAAAATATGCTTGGTTGCGGGGAGGCAAAAGAAATGAATGGCCCCTGCACTATAATTGTTCATACCCAGCAGACAACAACCTGTTTATTCTCTATATAGAATGAGTATTGCCTAACTAATGCTGGTTGTTGTAGTATAATTCGACTGGATTCTACTAGAATGCATTTTCACCATTCATGTTTTATGGATTTATGATTTTTTGTCTTTATAGAATGTGTCTGAATTTCGTTTAAGTTCTAAATGATTGTTTATTATACATGTAATTCACTGTGAAAATGATGTGTCTTATGGTTAGGTATGCTTTTACAAATGTAAATGAGTTAATAGCAACAAATATAAATGAAAAGCAAATAAATGCTTAAGAACATTCAAATAAGGGAATGCTCTTAGTCTGGTAAACTCATTCCAGCACTTTAATTGTGACGGTTGGGTCCCCCTCCTGTGTTTGAAATTGTTCTGGCCCTACCCAACCTGCTTCGGGCCAAACCCCCTGTTGTTCACTCCATATTTACAAAGTGGCATTAGGCCACTTTTTGTGGCTTAACGAGGCTTTGTAAATATGGTCCCCTTTCAATCATTATCTGCGTGAAAGAGGCATGCTACGGGTGTTGCTCTGGGCATTCCATCATAACACCCATTGGCTTTTGATGCTGCCTCAGGTTTACAAGGATGTGTAAATCTGAGGCAGCAACAAAAACTAACTCCATGCAAGAGTAGGCGTTAGAATGGCGGTACAAGAAGAAATACTTTTATATCTCCTCGTTTTTGCTTTTTCTATGTGTTCTGCATTATGCAGCACACATACAGAGTGCAAAACGCGATGAATTTTAGTTTATGTGCAGGAAGGTGTCCCTTCCTGCACATAAACAATCATTTAATAATTACAATTTCCTGCTCCTATGTGTGCTGCATTCTGCAGCACACATAGAAGTAACAATCGCCATTGTTGATTGTTTATGTGCAGTAAGGGACACCTTACTGCACATAAACAATCATCAACTGCAACACAGGCACCCTTGCACTATGGTGCAAGGGTGCCTGCATTGGCGCTAGCCAGCTCATTTTAGCGCCAGCACTAGGGAAAACACAAGGGTGCACTGTATTGTAAATACAGCGCATCCCTGCATTTTGGAAATGTCAGAGCGTGGAGCAGCCATATTTGGTGCAGCTCCGCGCTCTGGCATTTCCTTGTACACACCTTGTACACATACCCCAAAGTGTTTTTGTTCTTAAATATCTGTGGCAAACAACCATCTTTTGTGTGGTTCCCCCCATTTGTGCCCTAATTGTTTTGCTGGATTCAAAACTTTGTGCACTTTACCTCTGCTAAACAGGAGTAAAATGTCTGTGCTCCCTCTTTAAACTTGGTTAAATTGATGTACCTCTAATTGACTTCTTTATCTTTGTATAAGTCCCTAGTATATAATAAAGAAACTGTACCCTGGGCCTGGAATGTAAATGCCACATGTGGTTTGCAGCACATATTGTGCCGTTCACAAGGTGGGCCTGGAAAAACATGGCTTCACGCCTACCATGTGTAGCCTGACTGCTGCAACCTAAACACCTGCTGTTGAAAGTGTCAAAATAACTCTTTTTAACACGTGGGAAACCCTGCTTTTAAAAATTAATGACTCACCCCTAATTACACTACATTGCCCACAAGGTAGGGTGTCTGATAATTAAAAGTGGAACACGTACGAAGTTAACACTGGTATGTTTCTCCAGTGACTAGGCTTTGCAATCTATTTTCATTGGTAGGTTAGCTGAATCAGAGAATATAGGAAAGTCCAGATTCTAAAATTTCATCTTAAAGTTTTGACAGGAATTATCTACATTAGTCATTATTCAAAAACTATTTATAATATTTATTAACCGTTCCATCCTCAGGCATGGTGGGTGTCTGCTGAGGACAGAACTGTCTAGTCCTCGTACATGTGACAGGAAATCCCTCTGGTGCAGGCACCAGAGGGATTTCCTTTTGATGAAATTAGTCTCGGAAACTGGGGAATAACTTCCCCAGCACCCAAAGCTATTTTATTTTTTTCATTGAAATGATGATCGGCGCGCATGGCGCGCTGACGTCATTTCAATGAAAATGAACATGAAATTACCCAACCGGCTCATTTCATTTTCACTGCATTGGTGCTCGTGGGGCTTTCTCAGCCCCCGAGCATTGAAACAGATGGGAGAGGTATAATTGGAAAGGGGAGAATCTCTGCTTTCCATTGGTACCTTTCCCTACTGGATCCCTGCTTAGGGATTACCCCAGGAGGGCAGTCCCTAAGCAGAAATCCACCACTAGATACCAGGGAGGGAAGAGCAGCCCGGTGGGCTAGGGCTTTTGCTACACCAAGGGTCAATTTTTTTAAATTACAGTCTTTCAGCCCCCCAGGTGGGCACCAGGGACTATTGTTTTCTGAGTATAGGGGTGGGGGCTGGCCAGAATGGGCATGCCAATACCCCCACCCCATAAAACAAGCAAATGGGCACAGTCCTTCTGCCCCCCCCTGGGGGGAAGATGGGAGCTATGGCCCCTGATCTGCCCCCCTATGGGGGGCAGAAATTTCACTAGGCACCAGGGACTTTTTTTCCTTAGTGTATGGGTGGGGGCTGCCCAGAATGGGCATGCCAATGCCCCAACCCCTCCAAATAAATAGGCAGTCTTTCTGCCCCCCCTGGATGGCAGATGGGGCCAATAGTACGCTGATCTGCCCCTAGGGGGGCAGATAGCCCACTACGTACCAGGGATTATCTTTTCTTAATGTAGGGGTGGGGACTGCCTGGAATGGGCACGGCAGTGCCCCCACTCCCGCTAAAAAAAATGGGCACAGTCTTTCTGCCCCCCTCTGGGCCAGATGGAAGTTATTACCCTTGATCAGAAAGCCAACTAGGCACCAGGGCTATATTTATGGCCATGCCAGGGAGCGGCCCCTTAGGCAAGGTTGGCCCTCCTTTTTTTGGGGGTATACATTTTGGCCATTTCTGCCCTCTTTGAGGGCAGATTAGCAATATTTTTAGTCTGGGGCAGACAACCACTAGACACTAGGGAAAGTTTCTGTGTGTGTGTGTGTGTGAACTGGAGCTCGGCTGATGGTCTGCGTGTACTGGATTTTGGCTGGCTGTGTGTCTACTGGCATTTTTCTGGTGGTGTGTGTGGACTTGCGCTTGGCTGGTGGTGTGTGTAGATGGCACTTGGCTAGTGGTGTGCGTGGACTGGAGCTTGGGTGGTGGTGTGCGTGGATTGTGACTGGCTGGCGGTGTGCGTGGATGGCATTTGGCTGGCAGTATGCATGGATCGTGCTTGGCTGGTGGTGTACGTGGACTTGTGCTTGACTGGTGGTGTGCGTAGATGCCGCTTGGCTTGCAGTGTGTTTAGACTGGCCCTTGGCTGGTGATGTGCGTGGATGTCGCTTGGCTGGCAGTATGCATGGATGGCGCTTAGCTGATGGTGTGCATGGATGGCACTTGGCTGGTGGTGTTTGAGGACTGGCGCTTGGCCGGTGTGCGTGCACTGGTGCTATGATGGTGGTGTGCATGGAATGTCGTGTGGCTGATGGTGTGGCTTGCGTGGATCGCCCAGCATTTTCTTACCCAAAAACCCCTGCAAACCTCAAATTTAGCTAAAGAATCACATTTTTCTCACATTTCCGTGTGGGAAAGCTGTGGGATATCTGGGCCAGCATAAATTTCATACCAGGTCTCCTAATAAAAACGCTACCTCACTTGCGTGAGTGGGCCAAGTGCCCATATCAGGGAAGGGCCCAAAACGTATTTTGGAGGCAACAAAATGATTGATCACAAAACGACATGGTTTTGCAAGGGGGTCACCTGCGTTTGCTACCAGGCTCGGTGATCATTTAAGGAAACCTACCAAACCCAAGCATTTCTAAAAACTAGATACCAGAGTGAGTCCAGGGATGTGTGGATCTCCCAAAGGTTTGCTACCCAGAATCCCCTGCAATCCTCAAATTTAGCACAGTGAGCAAGGTTTGCATATGGCTGGGTCCAAACTGGGGTGGCATAGTGAGAAAAATAATGATGGATTATACCCAGATCTCTTGACTGGGGATGAGTGGTTGAAATGTTTCAGCACTCTGGCCATCATCTTATTGTGTTTGCTAAGTTTGCCCTAAGTGGCGAAGGGAATGCCCAAACGTGGGTCCCTTGCTCGCTGGGCCACTGGTTTCAAGCTAACCTGGCTGATGAGGGGTGATACCCCAAAACTGGCCCCAGGATGCTTGTTTCCGCTCCAGGGAGGACCTGGCTTTGCATTTCAGGCTGGAAGGTTCCCATGAGGAGCAGGGTCAACACTGATTTGCATATGGCAGGGTCCAAACTGGGGTGGCATAGTGAGCAAAAGAACGATGGATTAAACCCAGATCTCTTGACTGGGGGTGAGTGGTTGAAATGTTTCTGCACGCTGTCCATCATCTTGTTGTGTTTTCTCTGCTTTACTGAGCTGCCCTGCTGCCTACAGATCGATGCCCTGCTGAGGACAATGACTGGACCCATCTCAGTTGAACCCAGAGTGACTTTAAGGGATTGCTGGCTTGCCTCTAGTTTTCTGAAGTCTCAGGGACACAAATGACTTCCTGCAATCCTGCTGGTGCTGCTGAACTCTGCCATCTGTGAGTCCTACATTTGCCTGAGGTGCCCCCTCCAGTCCTGGGCCTTAGAAGTGGATTCTGCAGCTAATTTCTGCAAAAACTGACTCATTACTGCGACTGTGTGAGAAATTCCCCTGCATCGCCCTTCGATGCCAATGCAGAGGCTGCTGGACGACATCGAATCCACAGCCTCCGCGGCTCGAAGACAACGCTCTGCTTGGCTCAACAACACACTGCATTCACTTTGATGGAGCTCTACAATGCGGGACCCCCTTTGCGTGGCTCAACGACGATGCAGTGGGCTCTCGATGTCGACAAAAGCTTTATCCAAGGCATTTCTGTAGCAGGACCTGTTTGGGTCCTGTGCCCACTCTGCCCTCCATCGGGGCAGCCTGAACTTTGAATTTGCACCTGTCCCTCTTGACCTCAGGTATCCTTTTGACCGCTAGTGACTTCTAAGCACTGTTTTCACATTTAATGTTTAAAAATTCATATATTAACATCTACTTATTGGAGGTTCAGCACGCAAATAAGACAAATTTCTATTTGGACATATATCCTTGTCCTTTCCACAACACAAGTATTCATAACAATTGAAAATCATGCATGTAACAAATATGTAACAGAGGAGTTTCTTTGTTCAATGATTCTTTATTCGTTTTCTTCTTTTTTTAAACCCACGCCAACAAACAGTAGCCTAGTAGGCTACTTATGTTGTGGAAAGGACAAGGATATATACTTGGAAAGGCTGCAAACCTCTGCCAACTAGAGACCCCATTTCTAACACATACCCTCTAAAATTCAGAGTAAACAATGGAGGCCAATAGTCTTAAGCAATGCACAGACCCTATATCTGCATGAGACAATTGGGTCACATTCAAATACATCCTCTCGAGGGCTTCATTACCAGTGTACCAGTATTTTGGGTGGAAATGCTTCACTCAGTAAATATCTATAAGGAACAGTTTTCTAATTATTTGGTGAGATATTACCTCCCCATTCAGAGTTTCGCTCCTCAGAATGGAGGTAACACCCTATTCGAGCTCCAAAATTTGCAATATGCAGTGTATTGGCCGCCAGATATTAGTACAGGTTTTACCTGATGAATTTAATGCAATGGATGTGTGCCATGAATGCACACGTTATAATTCTGATTGCAAAGAGGGCCATGAGATAATTTTGTGAACTTTCATGAAATTTGATTAAAAACATTACGCAGTTTTGTACACTCTTAATTTAGAAACGAATACCATAATCTACCCTATAAGCCATTCAGAGATCAAGCGGTACATGTGTATCATAAATTAAAATGCGATAGTTTGAGCTCTTATATTTGGTATGAACCCAATTTGCTGGCCTTAAAGGATTAAACTGTAATCAATTGTACTCAAGTTGTGGTTTTACCTCTATTTCTACAGATATGTTGGGATTAGGAAGTTAGCGTGACATAATTTCAGGGCACGTTTATCCAGAAGTGTACTTGGAAGAATCGTTCACATACATAAGCTGTTGATCAGGTTAGCGATGCCAGGGGCGAGGCATGAAATATACGGATGTTTACAGGATGCTTTTCATGATGCTGTCAAGAGAAAGGATGATCTTTCAGATCTCAACATCACTTGCATTGATTTGTAGGATGTAGGATTGTTTACTCATGAAATGATGGGGCAAAGGAGATTTCACGAGAGTTCAGGCTAGATACACAAATATATGCAATATTTCTTTCGAAAAATAGAAGATGCTCACAGTGGTTATAGGTTGCAGTGGAATATCTTTAAATCTTGGTTCAGTAGGTTGAGTAGTTATTTGAACACATTTATCCCCGAAAGATTTAGTAAAGGTTTAGTAAAGACCTCTGGGCATATTATCAAGAACGGCGTTAAAATTATCGCCGCTTTAGCAGCAGAAAACTGCCGCTAAAGCGGCGATAATGGGCTTGATAATATGCCCTTGAGAATTCCAATAGAAGCCCATGTTGACACCAGAACATGGGCTTCTATTGGAATTCTCAAGGGCATATTATCAAGCCCATTATCGCCGCTTTAGCGGCAGTTTTCTGCCGCTAAAGCGGCGATAATTTTAACGCCGTTTCTTGATAATATGCCCCCCCGTTTTTTGCTGTATTGCTTGCTTTGTGATAACACATGCTGTAGGTTCTGCCCTCTGTCTTGTCTGTTTTCAGTCATTCCTACTCCCAATTTACTGTCGCCTTATTTTAATATAATGAACAACGTGTTTCTTGTCCTGGGTGCCCAGGTGACAGGAAGTGCACCATATGGGTGTGGCTGGAGGTAGCAGGAGTTTTTTTTGAGGTAACAAAGCTCACACATTTTTTAGGAACTTCCTCCTTTCTTTCTGGGCATCTCCCATGTGGATCCTGGCCACCCAGCTGCGCTGAAACTTAATTTGTTGCTGACCTCCTGCTGGCTGCTGCTGGGTAAAATGGTGCTACTGCCTCTAATGTAGCTGCATTGTTAGAACCTTTGATTTCATCACTTATATGCTGGATCACTCCCTTGGTCTTTAGAGGGTGAAGCTGTGGATATTTCTTTTGAGTTAGTGGTGAGAGCAGGTGCTGTCCCAGTAGGTGCAGAGCAAGGAAGTGCAGGGAAGTGTTGATGAATTGTATGCAGAGGCTGTAGATTGAGGCCAGCTTTGGGTAGTGGTTAGAGGAGTGAAGACAATACAACTGTATAATAGCTCAGCATTTGAAGCTCACAAATATTAATGATCTCAGACACTTGTAGATCTCATACTCATCAGTCATCAACTACTTTGTGTGCCGTTAAAGTGGCAAATCTTGAGGTTTTAAGGTCTACAAGAGAAATATATTCCCAACATAAAAAGCTACTAAGCTGTGTAATAGTAGCAACTGGCATACATATAATGGTACGGATTTGTGTTTTTGACTTGGAAACTACTACTACCAACCATGAGCTCTATTAAGACAAACATACAGCCTGACTTAGACTTTGGCATGCGGCCCGTCGTCGGCCAGGGGAGCTGATATAATGAACTACAGCTCACCGTACTAACACTCACCATAAACATCTCAATGTTTTCAAAGGAGCAAGCAATTCACAGTTTTCTGAACAACAGCCTTGTTTCATGCGGCTGCTCAGCAAACATTGACTTTAGAAAAACTTCTAAAGTGGAGCCTGAATGAACCACATAGCCCAGTGTGTGGGGGTCATTTTTATTGTTTCTCTTGCGGACTGCCATGGTTTTCCTGGTGGTCCCAAAGAGAAACAAAAGTATTTCAGACAGCCTGTTCTAGTTAGGGTAGATTTTCAGATGCACTTAAACCGACAGGCCCAAGCTCGTTTGGCGGTTAGGCAGTTGGTGTAAGGTTTTTGCTGCCAGAGCAAGCAGGGTCACTACTGGGGTAAAGGTGAGCATCCACTCGACTTCAAACACCAGATGGACCATCAGTTTGGAGGGCAGGGTTGGACCAGCAAACGTTTAGCCTTTTTCCTCCATTTTTGCAGGAATTTGTTTTTTTTGGCCTTAGGACCCTGTGCATTTTGCTAACCAGTGCTAAACTGCTTGTCCTCTCGCCCTAAAACATGGTAAAATTGGCTTACACCCACTTGGCATAATGAATCATCCTGTAAGTCCCTTGTAGGGCGATATACCATATACCTTGGGTCTGTAAATTAAATGCTACCAGTGGACCTGCAGCACTTATTGTGCCACCCACTTAATTAGCACTTTAAAACATGTTCCAGGCCTGCCACTGCAGCCTGAATGCAGCCTGAATGCCATGTTGACTTGGCATTAATACTCCCTTGTCAAGCCTTAAACTCTTTTATTACATATCAGTTACCCCTAAGGTAGGCCCTAGGTAGCCCATAGGGCAGGGTGTTGTGTAATTAACAGGCTGGGCATTCAGTTTTAAGTTTTACATGTCTTGGTAGTGAAAAACTCCTAAATTAATTTGCCACTATTGTGAGGCCTACCCCTCCTGCAGGATAGCATTGGGGATTCGTTATTACATTTCATAAGCTGTAATTTCTAATTGGGAGGAGGAAGCTTTGCCATGGTTGGTGTCTTTGGAATTGTAAATTTTAAAAATGCCATTTTTAGAAAGTTGGCATTTGTCTCTCCTTTTGAGCCTCTAGCCTGTACTTGGTCGCATGATTGGATGTAACTGACAGACTTTGTGAATTCCTCCCAGACAGTCACAGAATAGAGGGATTATGTGTGCCTCAATGGGCCATCTGCTGGTAGGATGGGGGACAGAGCGGAGCACAGTCCCACTTACAACTGAATTTGCTGTGCTTCTTCTCCAGACATCTCCTACAGCCTTTCCCCGCTGAACTTTACCTTCTCATAACATTTTCCTCAAAAGGAGTTCTAAGTCCAAAGGTAAGCGCTGACCAGGCACAATCCACTTCTTGTATCCAAACTCCACTCAATCCCAATTAGCCATATTTTTGATTTTGAACCAGTCTCGTGCGACTAGATGTATGCAGTTGGCGCTTTGATCTTTTAGTTTCTAGTTTTCACCCAAAAATGTACAAATTCATAACTCTGGTTCGATTTATTGAATTTTTGTTGTTTTGGTGTCAAATAATTATTTTTTTAAATGTACTCTATATTTCTAAATTGGCTTGGGGTTTTTCCTTTGTTGTGTTTTTACTTTATTACTGTTTATGTGGGGAATACTTACTTTACATATTGCCTCTAAGTTAAGCCTGACTGCTTTTTGTACCAAGCTGCCCAGGTTAAGCACAGGTTAATTTACTGACTTTTTGTGGTCCGCTCTACAAGGGATTGTGGCTGTTGCACGACCAGGGCTCACACCCCAGTCAACCAACAACCCAATTTCTCAGGGTACTCTGCCATTTTTGAGACAGAGTACCCTGTCTACCAATCTCTAAATCAGGCCAATAGTTTCGAACCATACAGTTTTGGATTTGTGAGGTAGCTATAAACTAGTTTTGGTTGTTTTCCCATTTTCCCTGCTGGAGTTTGGCAATCATAGTTAAAATATCCAATTGTTCATTGGAAAGACTTTGCTATTTTTTTATCTCCCATCATCTCACAGAAGTGATCAGGTCAGAGACCAGCACTGTTAAGAGACATTGACTTATTGTTAGATTCTTGAAGAGCATAGAGGCAATGCTAAGGTGCCTAGCACTGCCTCAAAAAAACAAAGTGATTCCTGTCTTGTGAGATCATCATAAAAGGTAAAATATCCCCTGTCCCCCCCCATATGACCGGGAACGAGGCTTGCTTTCCCAACCGCAGTGGTCCTAGGGTCACCATACACTATTCTGCTGGCCAGTTGAACAAAGATTTTAACATATTTTGCATCACTGTTCAGCAGTATCATTGAATACTTTTACTCAATATCCCTTTGCCCATTTCAATTCTATAATTCACATTCAGGAAAATGGGGAAAATATGGTTTAAGCTGTGAGCTTGGTGGTTACCTGAATCTTTCTCCCAGCCTTAGCACTCCCAATTTTGTCCTGAGCTCAAATGAGTAAAGATAATACCCTTGAAACCCACATAGAGAATAAACTGCGGGGCATGACCAAGCTGGCGATCAAGATGGCCGCACAGCTGTGAAACTCTGGAAGAGATTGCATGACCAATTTGGTTTTCCCATGGCATCTGGTGACATCCTCTTGCTGCGGGGGTGCAAGTGGCATGTACATGCATAGACCAACAGTTCAACCTGCTTTCAGCCCGCTGGGCACCTGACTACTGGGGTACGATGTGAACTGTGGGCTGCAGCAGCCTGGTGCTCTACTCGGAGGCCCTGCAGCAACAGGGGCTGCAGGGTAGCCTGAGGATGGGGGCAGCCGTGCCCTAATGGCTTACTTGCCTGCCCTGCTGGTTCCTGACCCTCCCGCACCTGATGTTTTGTATCCACCAACTGTGCGCCGCTGTAGAGGGAGACAATGTCCTTTCATGCAGGCCCGAAACTGGCATCCAGGTAATGCGCACTTCAATGCTGCACACAGTCGGCCTGTAAGCCTGGCCTTTGAAGGGCCTTCTGACAGCACACCTGAGCAATTGTGGCCCCTATTCCTGCCTCTCAATCCTGTCAATCTGCCCTTGTCAGCAGGACAAGTCAGCAGTCTTCTTCACAACACCACTACCTGGGTTATGTTGAGCCATTGCACGGCTACTCCAAATGTCAGAGTGCTGGAATTCGGCTCCTTGAACGGCTGTGACTCTCCCACTACCTGGCATGCGTCAGGGCCTTCCTGTGCTCTACCTGCCCCTCAGCCCTCAGTGAGTTCGGAGGCCCCCTCAAGGACATCTCCCTCGATCTGTGGGGCACCCCTCATCCCTAAGGTGTCCCCATGTGCACTGAGGCCCTGTGCTCCTGCTTGTATGCCTCTCCTGCCAATCTGTACAGCCTTAATTTCCGACCTGATGCCTGCAACTCAATTTTCCATGCCACATATCTCCTGTCCTCTGCATTCTGGCCACACTGCACTGCACCGCATGTCATACATAGTGCCTGGGAGTCTGGCGTAACGATGGCCTGCCTGCAGATGGTGCGTCATCGACATTTGGCCGCTCCTCCGTGTCAGTGAATGGAGCGGCTGGGGATCGCTGGCCGCCGGGGCGGGAGACAGTGGACTGCCTGGACTCCAAACTAGACTCTGTACTCGCAACAGGTACCTCTCTCGAACAAACAGGCACTTCTTTTGAGGGCCGCATAGACAAAATCACAGTCAACTTCACCCTGGACCGCACAGATCATCACAAGCTGACTTACAAGGTACACGACATTGAGCAATAACTGGCCAAAGTCCCTCCGAGTACCCTGAGTGCAGCTTTGGAGGTGTAGCAGCTAATGACTATGTGAAGTCACTGGAAAGAACAGCGGAGAATGCGGATGGCTGCTCCCAGTGTAGCAACATGATGGCATTGGGTCTGCCTGAGGGAGCAGAAGGGGCTGATGCAGTGGCATGTACTGAGACATGGTTGCGTGACCTACTGCCAGCAGGTGCACTCTCCCCATTCTTTGTTGTGGAGCAGGCCCATCAAGTGCCGGCGAGCCGCACGCTTCCAGGGACAGGTCCTAGACCCTTTCTCTTCTACCTCCTACAGGGATTGTGACACTGTCCTGAGGGAGGTACGCAAGCTGGGGGACGTGAAAGGGGGCATAACGCCACAGTTATTTTCTTCTCTGACTAAGCCACGGGGGTGCAGAGGCAGAGGAGCTCGTCTCTAGTGCAGTTGGGCATCAAATATTCCCTCCTCTACCTGTAAAGGCTGTGAGTGATCTCAGATGTTGACACACAAATCATTGATGCCGCTGAACACATTGCTGGACCTGTGTACAATCTACTGGTCACCAGATGCTGCGGACAGGGAGTGAAGGGTCTGCGCAACAAGCTGTCATTCATGGAGCCAGTTGTACTGGGAGGCGTAGGAGGAGCAGGCATTCCCGCCACAACTACAAGCCACCTCCAATCTGCAGCAGGTTGTATAAGAGAGGCGGAAGGAGCTGCATGCGGCACGGACGATGCACTATCGCACTCAGAGACAGAATCCCAACACTTCCCCTGAACGCTCCCCCAATGACGTGGGCTCCACTGCGATGTGGTCATCCGGTGCAGAGTCCGTGCAGCCCCTGCATGTGACTCCTCAGACGGCAGATCACCTAATTTAATGTGACTGGTTGTGCGTCTCCCCTCCTTCCACAGTTACAGAAAGCTCCGGAGTGTCTCTGGCTTTCGGCAGTTCCTGGTCTCCAGCTTCCTGTTGCTAAAGTTCTGGTCTACCAAGGTCAGCACTTAGAGGGGATCAGGTCCAGTCGTCACCCAAAGGGAACGGAGCAGTTGTCCAGGTGAGCGATGCATGTAAGGGGTGGTGGTGGTGGTCTCCTTGGTGCTCCAAGCTGCAATGGCATGAGGTCATTGACCTTGCCAAGGATGAATTATGGGAGCTTCTTGATTATCCTAGCGGCACTCTTGCAACGCTGTGACGTCACGTGTTTGACGTTCCGGTTGCGCAATGTTCTACAGCATGTTTACAAGGCCACGCAAAGCCACTTTATGTGGCTTTTCATGGACTTGTAAATATGTGCCCCTTTCACGCATTAAACAGTGTGAAAGGGGCGTCCCATGCAGTTGCGGCCAGCATGGCTCGCGGGTAACAGGGCAAGGGCAGGTGCAGGGGATAGCAAGGGGGTCACAATTGCGGGAGAGTGCGCATTAGAAATTAAAATGTAAAAGAAAATATTTAACTTAGCTTGCCACCGGGTCTCGCGTATCTGCTCCTGCTCTCCCTGAGAAACAGGAAGCACATCCAGGCCCCACTGACCAATCATAACGCTGCAATGGTTTTGAGAGTCCTGGTTCAACACTCAACCAGGGAATGGGGGCCTGGGCATGTTCTCCACGCAGGCTGTAATGCAGCCTGCATGGAGAACGGGGAAAGTGCGCATGACTGGTTTAGGCGGCCCGAGAGGACCAATCAAACAGTCATTGCACACTTAGGAATGGGCAAACCACTCCTCCCCTGACCTGCTACGAGAGCAGAGCATCCCCGCCCGCCCGCAAAGCAGCACAGACATAAAATGTTATAACTGAAAGATATTTTCATTTTATGTTTCTACTTCTCGCACTGCTTGAAAGCAGTGGGGCGATGCTCCTCCGCCATAGCGGATGAGCCGCCACTGGTACAATGGGTGTTGCTGTGGACGTTCCCACGCCAAACCTATGGAATCTGAAGCATTCCCAAGTTTACGAGAAACTGTAAACCATCAGAATTCGTCTGATTCTAATACCAGTCCAAGGATGACATTTGGGAGGCGCTACGAGGATAAATGTTTTTATTTTTTCACTTTTTCTATGTGTGCAGCATTCTGCTGGACACAGTGAAAGAGGAAATTCCCTAGATTGTTTTGTGCAGGTAGGTGTCCCTTACTGCACAACATCAATCAACTCCGCAACACAGTCTCCCTTGCACCATGGTGCAAGGGTGCCTGCGTTGGCGCATTGCAGCCATTGTGCGTCAACGTAGGGGAAAAATACAGGGGGGCTTATTCATGAGCCCCTTCTGACAGTTTAACGCTGCTGATGCGTCATTTTCTTGACATACTTGCAGCGTGAATTTTGCATCACGTTGCGCTGTATTTACAAAGTGACGCATCTAGGCATATGCGTGACCTTGTCAAGCCCTGTGTCACATTATACCTGCATCAGGTATGATGTATGCAGGGTGTGCGTTCCCACACAACAAAGCCTCGTAGGAGTGGCGCAGTGAAATCTATCAGATTTCACTGTGATAATTCTAGGACGCCACTTTTCAAAAACGTAAGGGTGACGCAGTGCCATAGGGATAGGCTGGCCCCATTCATTGCTGGAGTTGCATCATGCTTGCGACACAACTGCAGCAATGCGTGACTTTAGCTCTGACAGATACGTCAGGATTCCAGACGTATCTGTCATTGATTGCGACATGGAGCGCCGTACAGCAAATACGTAGCCACCATGGTGTCACAAGGAGGGCTCAGTGAAAAGTGTCCAATCGCTGTTTTATCGCAGTGATGCAACACTTTTCATGAATGGGGCCCAGGAATGCACCCTATCTTATTGATAGGGCGCATTCCTGACCTTTTGTTTTGGCACAGGGCAGCATAGCAATATTCCTTGCAGCGCTGTCCAGCACCCAGACATCTTATATGTGAGCCCAAGTGTTTGCACCAATTTTAAGACCAGCTATTTTCTGGTCTTAAAAAACTGCCTCTAATTTGAGTTAGCGGCAGTTTTGGGGGGGTATCGACGTACTGGAATTTCATTGTAAATATCGCGAAGTGTGGTTAGCAGCAGTTTTTTCACAGGAACGCCTACCTTGCATCTCATTTTTAAGTCCCGATAACAGAAGTGGCGATCTTTAAAATTCACGTTTATGCTGGAAAAGTGCCGCTAACTGCAGTTAGCGGCAGTTTGTAAATAAAACGATAAAAAAAGCTGCCATAACGTAAAAAAAGTGAGGCTACGGCAGCGTTAAGCTCTTGTAAATATGCCCCTGCATATCCTCCTGCTTTGCCTTATATGGGTGGGCCGCCGTCCCAGACTGAAATGGGATGTCCTTATGCTTCCAGATTTTTAATGTTATTTTTTGGCTGTAAAATATCACTTCTCATATTATTGGTACCATCCCATTGCTTGACCACCTTACCTGAGACCGGAAAAAGACCAGGCTGGCAAGCTCCCACTGTCCACTATATTACCGCAGGGCCTCCTGCCGGATCCTACAGCTATCCACACATGATCTGCTATAAACAGGGCTTGGGAAAAATTGCGTTGGTACTTGGGTGGTGAGCTCCTCTACTCCTCAGCCATACCCTTAGCTCATAACCTTTGTCTCTCTCAAATGCAGGAAAAGTTGGTACAACGTATGCTACAAAAACACGACTTTCATACCATGGGCAATATTTTCTCTGATGGGCATGTCATTACACATGATGAACTTGCCACTACTGGTGTCTCCACCCATTTGGATCATTTTATATTCCGGCGCTTACAAGATACACTGCACAATAGAGTTTCCTCTAATCCATTGGCACTCGAGGAATTCCATCCATTATTTCTGGTAATCTCCAACACTGAGCAGTCCCACTTGGTCTCTAGGCTCTATCAAACTGGCATTGCCTTGAAATCCAGTGTGGTCCGACCTTGAGTGGCCTGGGAATAAGATCTGGGCCAGAAACTACCTGAAAAACATAGTTTTATTGCTGCACACAAACAAAACTTATCTCACCCAACCACAGACATAAATAGCTACATTTTAAAATCCTCCACCATGCTTACACCACACCGCAAGGACTGGCAAAGTTGGATCCCAACGGCCACATCATTGCCCAAAATGTAAATTTATCCATGCAGATTTTTTGCACCTCACATGAACATGCCCTGTTGTTCAGGCATACAGACTTCAAATTCCGGCCCTGATCTCCATCATGACGGAGCTCCAGATAATCCTAGACCCCTTATTGTTACTACTGGGCTATGTTAATACTCTTCTGCCTAGCTCCAGATGCTTCGTTACCATAGCACTGCTCTTGGCTAAGCGCCGCCTTACCATATGTTGGGGCAGCACTCAAACTCCCACCAAGGATGAGACATGATATATTGTAATACCAATAGCGAGATATAGGCTTCATTTCAACTCCCCACCTCCCACCCCAAGGACATCTGGCAGTCCCTGCGTGATTACTTGTTAACTTTTGACCCAGTTATCCCAGACAATGATACCACTTGAGGGCCATACAACACGGTCCCTACTGTCGCATTCCTTTATTATCCTGCCAGGTTATTGTGTCATATATCTTTGCTCCTATGTTCTGCCCCTTCCACAGGCATCTATTATTGACCTATTTCCCCTCCCCTGGGCACATTTTCTCTTTTTCCTTTCTATTGTGATCCTTACAGATTCCCTTTCTTATATGCTTTGTGCAGCTCTCAATGTTCAAGTTGTGTGTTTCATGTTATGCATAGTATTGTTCATCTTCGTTTTGAAAATATGAAAATAAAGTTTAAAAAAAAAGAGAATGAACTGCAAAGCGTTTCCCACTGTCTCCAGCCCTACACAAGCATTGGAGTTTGCTTCCTGTTCAAGTGCCCTCCCAACACAGCTTCTTTTTTAATCTGATAAGTAAGATGGAAAACACAGTAGGCCCTCTTTTGATTTAAAATGTGTGGTTATTCAGTTTTCATACCAAGCTAGGGGAGTGCAGGTTTTCCACTTTGAATGCTATGGAATTCAAGAATGCAAATGACGTCTTCTTCGAATTCACCAAGTTCATGCTGCACTAATGAGGTTATGATTAGCAGCTCCATTTGGCACCATGGATCATGCTCTTTCCCAGATTCATAGCTTGCTTCAAGGAATAGTTTGAAGCTGAGCACCGCAGTATCAGGTTAACAACAGACATTTGGGGAAGATTCCAATATCTGAAATAGTTTCTTTATTTCAATAGGCCAACCACACCGCCACTACTAAAATCAACTAAATCTGATGCCACAGGTAGTGTAGGATGTGGGGACATATTGGGCAATACACAGGTGCATGCATTGACATGAGATGGGTTTGTTTAGGAATGTCAAGATCTTGGAGCTGTTCCCAAGTTTGATACCTTTACAATTTTGGATATTGCATCTATGTGACAGGACAGTTTGTTGCAAGGATGCTGCTCAGGAACAGAACTGTGCTTGGGACCACAGAACATTGGCGTGTAGGGACTGAGTCACCATACTACCTCAGTATCTATGAGCCCGAGTTCGACTAGCAATAGTGCTTCACCTGCCCTCCTAACCTTCCAGAGAGACAAGTGAATCAGCATCCCAGAATGCAACACTCATGACCCCCTCAGGGATCGCGGTAATAGGACACACCCTTTCGCTCTCTCACACGTACTTTTCCACAATAAGATAAATAAGCGACGCAAAGGAAGTTTATAATAATTATTTAAACTATTGTGCTCTAATATGCAGTATTTGTGCCACAATTAGAAAACAAATGCATAGCAAAATACCATTACCATGATTATGCAACTATATTCTATAAAAAGCCCTGTCATAATATAAGACATATCAGGCTAAACCCCCCTGCCTAGTGAAGCTAAATGATTATATTTCAAAGATCTCTGGTATTAGTGGTGGACCCTGAACCTTAGCATACACAGATGGATGTTCTACATCTCAGCTGACGCAGTAATATTGCCACAGGACCTTCACTCTGTGTGTGTCTTTTTTAAAACTCTCATCCTTAGTTATATGACAAGACATGTGTGCTCAGAAACAGCAGCTGCATTCTCTTGTTATGTCTAGGTGCTAGTGTCTGACCAGAGAGAACAACAAGGGGCATTGTTTGACCTTGTCTACGGTGTTCAGACTAAATCCCACAAAAAGAACAGAACACGAAAACATGTGCAGGTTCTGTGTGAAAATACAATTTTGCAAAAAATCAAGCGTATTTATATAGTAAAGTGTGCAAAAGAAAATGAAGTCTACAGCGTGCACAACTATACCAACATAGGGAAAACGACAATGGGCCATGCAGGAAACAAACGACAAATTGCGTTTTTGGTCAAAGAGCATATCAATGATAAACATATTTAATAATGAGAGGGTGTCATTCAGGATCTCCCAAGGACTACTGTTCTCTCCGAATTACATTAAGCTGTTCAAATCAAAACATTGGAGGTGTGCTAAAGAAAGCCATTGGTGTTTTGTCTTCCTGGTTTTGCCACCCGTTGGCTGAACATGGCAGGGTTACAACTTGATGTGTTGCACACAAGCACACCCATTCAAATTCAGGTAACTGATTCTATTCTGCAGCATCATTCTAGAGAGAATGTACCACTAAAGATTGCACAGTGTGCCTTTTCTTCACTCATAAAATGAGCATACTCCCACAATATTGTGTTTTAAGCTACCAGAATAGTGTGACCAAAATAGTGAATGCCGGCGTAAAATAATGAAGTTAACAGTATTTAGGTATGTATAGAATTACTGTACATAACTTTACGTCTCTTCAGAAGACATATTGCTTGTAATGTACGTAGATGTGAAGTTAAGAATAGTAAATTCAAACCTACATACATCATTCCCTTCACAATAATCTGGTTGTCAATATTTGGTCATGATGTTCTGGCAACACCATACTTGGTCATTCGATATTGTGGACATGCAAAAATTAAATGGGGTCTAAACGTGAACACATGAGAGTTGTTTGTTTCTTTCCTTTTGCAAATCTGTGGAAGTAATCCAGTAACACAGCTTCTACTGGACGTTTAGGACCCTAATACTGTGTATCTTTATCTTTTCATTCTTATCAAAAGTGTGCTGTTGAAGGCAATTCCTAACGAATTGACACGCTGTGACACTGTCTTAATAACCAGGTTTATGAGCAATTGTACTACAGAGTTTGGCATCACCTTTGCAATAGTCCGTTTTCTTGTTGATCAGCAAACAGCAATGCTGCTATTTTCATGAGATTGGTACCTAGTTCTGTTTTTAGGCTTTTTCAGAGATTGATAACACAACAAATGTGTGCCATTGTTATGCATAAACTGTATAATGCTGCTTTCGGTTTGATTTAAATAGCTAAATTATGTCTTTTTGACTAAATTCAGAAATATAATTATTTTTGCAGTCATAAATTATTTTGGAGACTAAGGGCCCCATTTACAAGAGACCTGCGCTGCCAGACAGTCACTTTTAATGAGGATCTGGTGGTGCAGACCTCTCAATCATATCTATGAGGCTACGCAAAGCCAGGGTGGCATGGCTTTGCATGGCCTCATAGATATGCAATGAGGCAAGGCAGCACAAAGCACTGCGTTGCCTTACTCTACGTTAAGAAGGCGTTAAGAAGGCGTTCCATGGGCGTTGCAGTGGGTTTTCCCACACAACACCCATGGGTTTGACACATTCCCGGATTTACAAGGATCTGTAATCCTGGGACTGCATCAAAATTGTGCGCCTCCCCGGGGGAGGCATAACGAGGAGAAATAACTTTATTTCTCTTAGTTGTTTCCTCTTTCTATGTGTGCATTCTCCAGCACAGATAGAAATAGGAAAACACCTCCATTGATTGTTTTTGTGCAGGAACTTGTCCCTTCCTGCACAAAAACAATTGTGCCAACAACGGAGGCACCCTTGCACCATGGTGCAAGGGTGCCTGCCTTGGCGCTAGGCACCAATTTGTGCACTGGCGCAGACAGAGAGGACAGGAATGTGCCATATTGTCTGATGGTGCAAGGGTGCCTGCATTGGGGCACGGCTGCTGATTGTGCACCGGCACTGGCTGAAAGGAAAGAAATGCAGTGTGTCTTGTAAATACAGTGCATTCCTGCCCTTCCGAATTGGCGTAGGGCAGCGCAGCAAAATGACTTGCGCCGCAGCTCAACGCCAATTCTCTGTAAATTTGCCCCACAGTTTGGAAATGGTTGGCGGAGCGAGGTTTGGAGGATGATTAGAATATAGAAGTCAGTGTTTTCCAGCGTAATTTTAAAATAATTAATTAATCCAGCTTCTTGGGGAGATTTTGTTATGGTTGTGATGCTAAATGGAATGGAAACTTTGAGGTACAGCAGAGTATCATCAGCATTTTACTGCATGAAATTGTATGGGAAATTCTTGTATTGTACCATTGAGGCTAGAGACTGAGGGCCTCATTTACATGTTTTTGACGCAGGGCAGCGCAGTAAGTCACTTTGCTGTGATGCCCTGTGCCAAAAGGAAAGGGCAGGAATGCGTCATATTTATGATATGCGGTGCATTCCTGTCCTTTCACATTGCGCGGGTGCCATTTTGCGGCTTTGTTCCTATGCAGGCAGCCCTCCACCATGGAGCAAGGGTGTGTGCATTGAAGGAATGATTGTTGTTGTGCAGAAAGAGACACCTTCCTGCACATAAACAATCAATGTAGGTGTTTTCCTCCTTCTATGTGTGTTGTAGAATGCAGCACACAAAGAAAGAAGCAAAAACAAGGAGAAATAAAGTTATTTTTCCTTGCTACGCCTCCCCTGGGGAGGCGTACGCTTTTAACGCATTCCACGGTTTGCAAGTCCTTGTAAATCTGGAAATGTGTCAAAATCCATGGGTGTTGTGTGGGAACACCCACCGCAACGCCCATGGAACGCCTCTCTGACGCAGAGTAAAGCAACGCAGCAACTTGCGCTGCTTTGCCATACTCCATATCTATGAAGTCATAAAAAGTCACACAAAGTGGCTTTGCGTGGTCTCGTAGATATGGGTCAGCACTATCCGCTGCCGGTGTGTCAAAAAAAGTGATGCACCGGCGGTGCAATGGGCTTGTAAATATGCCCCTTAATTTAGAGATTGGAAAGGTGAAGCAAAATATATTTGTGGAATTTCAAAATGTAGAGGGTGTGGTGATTATTTAAAGTCTCTGAACTCTGAAGTAACATAAGGTAATACCCTAATGTGAAATAAAATAAGGAGTGCATTATTCCTTATAATACATGGTCAAGCAGCATCTTTTCCATTAGACTCATTCACCTTCTTCACATAGTAAAACATGTATTGCAAGAAATACACACCAATAAGCGTCCTTTAATAGGTTGCACAATTTACATAAAACAGTTCAATATGTGACTTTCAAAATCGGATGTAGTTCAGGATTAGTGGTATCATGTCGATAGATTCAGTTTTCTTGTAATGAACTCTAGAAGGCAATTCATATTCAGGCTATATTCCCAGTAAAAGTAGTTTCAGGAAAAGAGCAGTTATAGTTTTGCATTTACTACAGCCTTCCTCTACGACCAGACGCTATTTTAATACAAATAAGTTCACTGAGGCACGTGCACAAAAGTCAGCATATAGTGTATAGACGCTAAAAAGAAATGGATGATCTAGTCTGTAAACCGGCAATGCGCATGGACTCACTATTGTATGTTTGTGAACCATGGATATATTATAAAGATAGAGTCACACTCGACATGAATGCCCAGTGTAATAAAAGTAGCTGTTTACAAACTTTCTTTATTTACACTGATGCCTGATACACTATAAGTTACATGCATCAATTGTGCTTCATAATCATTAATGCATTCTACAGCACAAAAAATTCCACCTCACTGGTTTTATGAGGACAACTGTGCAAAACAGCAGAAACCATACCTCATTGTGTTCTAGTTGAAGAGCCTCCTTAGAGACGTTTGTAACTTGGGATATCAGCCTCTCGGTTGGCTTTAAAGGGATGATATTCATGGTGGCGGGTTGCTTGTGTAGAACTGAAGACAAGCATACCTGAACTGTTTCTTTCAAAGCTTTTAACTGGGAATCCTGAGAACAAAAAAAAAGTAGTCATCATGAAAGCAGGAAAGACTCTCCAATGTGCAGCAGTAGAGAAAGGTAAACTCTGTAAAACAGCCATTTTATTTTCTGTCATTGTATATTAGTGTCTCTTCTAATCCCTGATGGTTGTGCTAAAATGGGCACCACTATAATAGGCACTGTTAGTAACTGGGTTACTGATTGACGGAGGTATGAGCCCTGGTCAAGCAGCATCACAGTCTGTGAGAGGCTAGCTCAGTATATGATGTACACTTATGTAAGTGGACACCTTGCACTGATCCAGACAACACTTATGGTGATTTTAGTGGTCTTTAGACAACCGCAAAAGCTCTCTAAGTGGTAGCTGTGGAGAGCAGCCTTCAGGCTTAGTCCAGAAGGAGTGTAAAGCAACTTGTTTTACCAGAACACAATCTAATTGGTATCGATTAAGTGAAAAAGAACCACACAGTGTATTTCTAAAAATATGTATTTATTGTAAGACACTCACTTACACGTGTAGATATCTCCTGGCAGGAGATATAAACAATACACACAATATTTTGCAATAGAAACAGGTAAGTAGCACAGAATACACAGTGGTCCCCAGGGGGAGACCAAACCATATACTAAAATAGTGGTATGTGACCCGCGACTCGAGTCAAGAAAATAGTCAGAGGACGTAAAAGTGCCAGGGACCCAAGGAACCACCCAAGGTGAGTATCTAGGAGCCCCACGGAGGTCGTGTGCAGTGTAGGAACACGACCACGTTCTCCGTACAAATCAATGTGTAAGTCGCGGTTGCAATTTTTAAAGAAAGAGGACCCTTCCCAGCGGACCTTTAAGAAACCCTTATCCCTTATTTCCTCCCTTTACCTTTCCCCGCCGCTGCTGCCCCCGTGGCCCCACCCCCCCAGCGCGACCGGCCCAATCCAGCTCCCCTCCCCGCTCCCGCCTCCCAGCTGTCCAGCCCTCCCCGACCCCTACTTAATGGCGGCCACTGCGGGGACAGGCGAGCAAGACCACTGACTCATTGTCAGTGAAATTGCTCTCCCACCCTCGCAGCTCCACCATTAAGTGAGGCCTGCCCCTGCCCCTGCACTCTCGAGTGTTGGTGATCGAAGCCCTCCTCCACCCGCAGGTTTCCCTGCGCCTCATCCCTGGTGGTCCAGTGGACCTCTGTCTCCTTCCTCTCGCTCTGCTCTTTCACTCGTTTTTCTACCTTTTTCTATCTTTCACCTTTCTGCACTTTTCTGCATCTCTGCTCTTTTGTGCCTTATTTCTGCTCATTTTCCCTTCCTCTCGCTCTGCCCTTTCACTCGTTTTCACTCGTTTTTCTACCCTCTTTTATCTTTCACCTTTCTGCACTTTTCTGCATCTCTGCTCTTTTGTGCCTTATTTCTGCCTATTTTCCCTTTTTTCTTTATCCCTTATTTCCTCCCTTTACCTTTCCCTGCCGCTGCTGCCCCCACGGCCCCTCCCCCCCAGCGCGACCGGCCCAATCCAGCTCCCCTCCCCGCTCCCGCCTCCCAGCTGTCCAGCCCTCCCCGACCCCTACTTAATGGCGGCCACTGCGGGGACAGGCGAGCAAGACCACTGACTCATTGTCAGTGAAATTGCTCTCCCACCCTCGCAGCTCCACCATTAAGTGAGGCCTGCCCCTGCACTCTCGAGTGTTGGTGATCGAGGCCCTCCTCCACCCGCAGGTTTCCCTGCGCCTCATCCCTGGTGGTCCAGTGGACCTCTGTCTCCTTCCTCTCACTCTGCTCTTTCACTCGTTTTTCTACCCTTTTCTATCTTTCACCTTTCTGTACTTTTCTGCATCTCTGCTCTTTTGTGCCTTATTTCTGCTCATTTTCCCTTCCTCTCGCTCTGCCCTTTCACTCGTTTTCACTCGTTTTTCTACCCTCTTTTATCTTTCACCTTTCTGCACTTTTCTGCAACTCTGCTCTTTTGTGCCTTATTTCTGCCTATTTTCCCTTTTTTCTTTATCCCTTATTTCCTCCATTTACCTTTCCCCGCCGCTGCTGCCCCTGCGGCCCCTCCCCCCAGCGCGACCGGCCCAATCCAGCTCCCTCCCCGCTCCCGCCTCCCAGCTGTCCAGCCCTCCCGACCCCTACTTAATGGCGGCCACTGCGGGGACAGGCGAGCAAGACCACTGACTCATTGTCAGTGAAATTGCTCTCCCACCCTCGCAGCTCCACCATTAAGTGAGCCCTGCCCCTGCACTCTCGAGTGTTGGGGATCGAGGCCCTCCTCCACCCGCAGGTTTCCCTGCACCTCATCCCTGGTGGTCCAGTGGACCTCTGTCTCCTTCCTCTCACTCTGCTCTTTCACTCATTTTTCTACCCTTTTCTATCTTTCACCTTTCTGCACTTTTCTGCATCTCTGCTCTTTTGTGCCTTATTTCTGCTCATTTTCCCTTCCTCTCGCTCTGCCCTTTCACTCGTTTTCACTCGTTTTTCTACCCTCTTTTATCTTTCACCTTTCTGCACTTTTCTGCATCTCTGCTCTTTTGTGCCTTATTTCTGCCTATTTTCCCTTTTTTCTTTATCCCTTATTTCCTCCCTTTACCTTTCCCCACCGCTGCTGCCCCCACGGCCCCTCCCCCCCAGCGCGACCGGCCCAATCCAGCTCCACTCCCCGCTCCCGCCTCCCAGCTGTCCAGCCCTCCCCGACCCCTACTTAATGGCTGCCACTGCGCGGACAGGCGAGCAAGTCGACTGACTCATTGTCAGTGAAATTGCTCTCCCACCCTCGCAGCTCCACCATTAAGTGAGCCCTGCCCCTGCAATCTCGAATGTTGGTGATCGAGGCCCACCTCCACCCGCAGGTTTCCCTGCGCCTCATCCTGGTGGTCCAGTGGACCTCTGTCTCCTTCCTCTCACTCTGCTCTTTCACTCGTTTTTCTACCCTTTTATATCTTTCACCTTTCTGCACTTTTCTGCATCTCTGCTCTTTTGTGCCTTATTTCTGCTCATTTTCCCTTCCTCTCGCTCTGCCCTTTCACTCGTTTTCACTCGTTTTTCAACCCTCTTTTATCTTTCACCTTTCTGCACTTTTCTGCATCTCTGCTCTTTTGTGCCTTATTTCTGCCTATTTTCCCTTTTTTCTTTATCCCTTATTTCCTCCCTTTTCCTTTCCCCGCCGCAGCTGCCCCCGCGGCCCCTCCCCCCACAGCGCGACCGGCCCAATCCAGCCCCCCTCCCCGCTCCCGCCTCCCAGCTGTCCAGCCCTCCCCGACCCCTACTTAATGGTGGCCACTGCGGGGACAGGCGAGCAAGACCACTGACTCATTGTCAGTGAAATTGCTCTCCCACCCTCGCAGCTCCACCATTAAGTGAGGCCTGCCCCTGCCCCTGCACTCTCGAGTGTTGGTGATCGAGGCCCTCCTCCACCCGCAGGTTTCCCTGCGCCTCATCCCTGGTGGTCCAGTGGACCTCTGTCTCCTTCCTCTCACTCTGCTCTTTCACTCGTTTTTCTACCCTTTTCTATCTTTCACCTTTCTGCACTTTTCTGCATCTCTGCTCTTTTGTGCCTTATTTCTGCTCATTTTCCCTTCCTCTCGCTCTGCCCTTTCACTCATTTTCACTCGTTTTTCTACCCTCTTTTATCTTTCACCTTTCTGCACTTTTCTGCATCTCTGCTCTTTTGTGCCTTATTTCTGCCTATTTTCCCTTTTTTCTTTATCCCTTATTTCCTCCCTTTACCTTTCCCCGCCGCTGCTGCCCCCACAGCCCCTCCCCCCAGCGTGACCGGCCCAATCCAGCTCCCCTCCCCGCTCCCGCCTCCCAGCTGTCCAGCCCTCCCGACCCCTACTTAATGGCGGCCACTGCGGGAGAGGCGAGCAAGACCACTGACTCATTGTCAGTGAAATTGCTCTCCCACCGTCGCAGCTCCACCATTAAGTGAGGCCTGCCCCTGCACTCTCGAGTGTTGGTGATCGAGGCCCTCCTCCACCCGCAGGTTTCCCTGCGCCTCATCCCTGGTGGTCCAGTGGACCTCTGTCTCCTTCCTCTCACTCTGCTCTTTCACTCATTTTTCTACCCTTTTCTATCTTTCACCTTTCTGCACTTTTCTGCATCTCTGCTCTTTTGTACCTTATTTCTGCTCATTTTCCCTTCCTCTCGCTCTGCCCTTTCACTCGTTTTCACTCGTTTTACTACCCTCGTTTATCTTTCACCTTTCTGCACTTTTCTGCATCTCTGCTCTTTTGTGCCTTATTTCTGCCTATTTTCCCTTTTTTCTTTATCCCTTATTTACTCCCTTTACCTTTCCCCGCCGCTGCTGCCCCCACGGCCCCTGCCCCCCAGCGCGACCGGCCCAATACAGCTCCCCTCCCTGCTCCCGCCTCTCAGCTGTCCAGACCTCCCCGACCCCTACTTAATGGCGGCCACTGCGGGGACAGGCGAGCAAGACCACTGACTCATTGTCAGTGAAATTGCTCTCCCACCCTCGCAGCTCCACCATTAAGTGAGGCCTGCCCCTGCACTCTCGAGTGTTGGTGATCGAGGTCCTCCTCCACCCGCAGGTTTCCCTGCGCCTCATCCCTGGTGGTCCAGTGGACCTCTGTCTCCTTCCTCTCACTTTGCTCTTTCACTCGTTTTTCTACCCTTTTCTATCTTTCACCTTTCTGCACTTTTCTGCATCTCTGCTCTTTTGTGCCTTATTTCTGCTCATTTTCCCTTCCTCTCGCTCTGCCCTTTCACTCGTTTTCACTCGTTTTTCTACCCTCCTTTATCTTTCACCTTTCTGCACTTTTCTGCATCTCTGCTCTTTTGTGCCTTATTTCTGCCTATTTTCCCTTTTTTCTTTATCCCTTATTTCCTCCCTTTACCTTTCCCCGCCGCTGCTGCCCCCGCGGCCCCTCCCCCGCAGCGCGACCGGCCCAATCCAGCTCCCCTCCCCGCTCTCGCCTCCCAGCTGTCCAGCCCTCCCCGACCCCTACCTAATGGTGGCCAATGCGGGGACAGGCCAGCAAGACCACTGACTCATTGTCAGTGAAATTGCTCTCCCACCCTCGCAGCTCCACCATTAAGTGAGCTCTGCACTCTCGAGTGTTGGTGATCGAGGCCCTCCTCCACCCGCAGGTTTCCCTGCGCCTCATCCCTGGTGGCCCAGTGGACCTCTGTCTCCTTCCTCTCACTCTGCTCTTTCACTCGTTTTTCTACCCTTTTCTATCTTTCACCTTTCTGCTCTTTTCTGCATCTCTGCTCTTTTGTGCCTTATTTCTGCTCATTTTCCCTTCCTCTCGCTCTGCCCTTTCACTCGTTTTCACTCGTTTTTCTACCCTCTTTTATCTTTCACCTTTCTGCACTTTTCTGCATCTCTGCTCTTTTGTGCCTTATTTCTGCCTATTTTCCCTTTTTTCTTTATCCCTTATTTCCTCCCTTTACCTTTCCCCGCCGCTGTAGCCCCCACGGCCCCTCCCCCCAGCGCGAACGGCCCAATCCAGCTCCCCTCCCCACTCCCGCCTCCCAGCTGTCCAGCCCTCCCCGACCCCTACTTAATGGCGGCCACTGCGGGGACAGGCGAGCAAGACCACTGACTCATTGTCAGTGAAATTGCTCTCCCACCCTCGCAGCTCCACCATTAAGTGAGGCCTGCCTCCACTCTCGAGTGTTGGTGATCGAGGCCCTCCTCCACCCGCAGGTTTCCCTGCGCCTCATCCCTGGTGGTCCAGTGGACCTCTGTCTCCTTCCTCTCACTCTGCTCTTTCACTCGTTTTTCTACCCTTTTCTATCTTTCACCTTTCTGCACTTTTCTGCACTTTTCTGCATCTCTGCTCTTTTGTGCCTTATTTCTGCTCATTTTCCCTTCCTCTCGCTCTGCCCTTTCACTCGTTTTCACTCGTTTTTCTACCCTCTTTTATCTTTCACCTTTCTGCACTTTTCTGCATCTCTGCTCTTTTGTGCCTTATTTCTGCCTATTTTCCCTTTTTTCTTTATCCCTTATTTCCTCCCTTTACCTTTCCCCGCCGCTGCTGCCCCGCGGCCCCTCCCCCCAGCGCGACCGGCCCAATCCAGCTCCCCTCTCCGCTCCCGCCTCCCAGCTGTCCAGCCCTCCACGACCCCTACTTAATGGCGGCCACTGCGGGGACACGCGAGCAAGACCACTGACTCATTGTCAGTGAAATTGCTCTCCCACCCTCGCAGCTCCACCATTAAGTGAGGCCTGCCCCTGCCCCTGCACTCTCGAGTGTTGGTGATCGAGGCCCTCCTCCATCCGCAGGTTTCCCTGCGCCTCATCCCTGGTGGTCCAGTGGACCTCTGTCTCCTTCCTCTCACTCTGCTCTTTCACTCGTTTTTCTACCCTTTTCTATCTTTCACCTTTCTGCACTTTTCTGCATCTCTGCTCTTTTGTGCCTTATTTCTGCTCATTTTCCCTTCCTCTCGCTCTGCCCTTTCACTCGTTTTCACTCAATTTTCTACCCTCTTTTATCTTTCACCTTTCTGCACTTTTCTGCATCTCTGCTCTTTTGTGCCTTATTTCTGCCTATTCTTCCTTTTTTCTTTATCCCTTATTTCCTCCCTTTACCTTTTCCCTCCGCTGCTGCCCCCACGGCCCCTCCCCCCCAGCGCGACCGGCCCAATCCAGCTCCCCTCCCCGCTCCCGCCTCCCAGCTGTCCAGCCCTCCCCGACCCCTACTTAATGGCGGCCACTGCGGGGACAGGCGAGCAAGACCACTGACTCATTGTCAGTGAAATTGCTCTCCCACCCTCGCAGCTCCACCATTAAGTGAGGCCTGCCCCTGCCCCTGCACTCTCGAATGTTGGTGATCGAGGCCCTCCTCCACCCGCAGGTTTCCCTGCGCCTCATCCCTGGTGGTCCAGTGGACCTCTGTCTCCTTCCTCTCACTCTGCTCTTTCACTCGTTTTTCTACCCTTTTCTATCTTTCACCTTTCTGCACTTTTCTGCATCTCTGCTCTTTTCTGCCTTATTTCTGCTCATTTTCCCTTCCTCTCGCTCTGCCCTTTCACTCGTTTTCACTCGTTTTTCTACCCTCTTTTATCTTTCACCTTTCTGCACTTTTCTGCATCTCTGCTCTTTTGTGCCTTATTTCTGCCTATTTTCCCTTTTTTCTTTATCCCTTATTTCCTCACTTTACCTTTCCCCGCCGCTGCTGCCCCGCGGCCCCTCCCCCAGCGCGAACGGCCCAATCCAGCTCCCCTCCCCACTCCCGCCTCCCAGCTGTCCAGCCCTCCCCGACCCCTACTTAATGGCGGCCACTGCGGGGACAGGCGAGCAAGACCACTGACTCATTGTCAGTGAAATTGCTCTCCCACCCTCGCAGCTCCACCATTAAGTGAGGCCTGCCTCCACTCTCGAGTGTTGGTGATCGAGGCCCTCCTCCACCCGCAGGTTTCCCTGCGCCTCATCCCTGGTGGTCCAGTGGACCTCTGTCTCCTTCCTCTCACTCTGCTCTTTCACTCGTTTTTCTACCCTTTTCTATCTTTCACCTTTCTGCACTTTTCTGCACTTTTCTGCATCTCTGCTCTTTTGTGCCTTATTTCTGCTCATTTTCCCTTCCTCTCGCTCTGCCCTTTCACTCGTTTTCACTCGTTTTTCTACCCTCTTTTATCTTTCACCTTTCTGCACTTTTCTGCATCTCTGCTCTTTTGTGCCTTATTTCTGCCTATTTTCCCTTTTTTCTTTATCCCTTATTTCCTCCCTTTACCTTTCCCCGCCGCTGCTGCCCCCGCGGCCCCACCCCCCCAGCGCGACCGGCCCAATCCAGCTCCCCTCTCCGCTCCCGCCTCCCAGCTGTCCAGCCCTCCACGACCCCTACTTAATGGCGGCCACTGCGGGGACACGCGAGCAAGACCACTGACTCATTGTCAGTGAAATTGCTCTCCCACCCTCGCAGCTCCACCATTAAGTGAGGCCTGCCCCTGCCCCTGCACTCTCGAGTGTTGGTGATCGAGGCCCTCCTCCATCCGCAGGTTCACCTGCGCCTCATCCCTGGTGGTCCAGTGGACCTCTGTCTCCTTCCTCTCACTCTGCTCTTTCACTTGTTTTTCTACCCTTTTCTATCTTTCACCTTTCTGCACTTTTCTGCATCTCTGCTCTTTTGTGCCTTATTTCTGCTCATTTTCCCTTCCTCTCGCTCTGCCCTTTCACTCGTTTTCACTCGTTTTTCTACCCTCTTTTATCTTTCACCTTTCTGCACTTTTCTGCATCTCTGCTCTTTTGTGCCTTATTTCTGCCTATTTTCCCTTTTTTCTTTATCCCTTATTTCCTCCCTTTACCTTTCCCCGCCGCTGCTGCCCCCGCGGCCCCTCCCCCCCAGCGCGACCGGCCCAATCCAGCTCCCCTCCCCGCTCCCGCCTCCCAGCTGTCCAGCCCTCCCCGACCCCTACTTAATGGCTGCCACTGCGGGGACAGGCGAGCAAGACCACTGACTCATTGTCAGTGAAATTGCTCTCCCACCCTCGCAGCTCCACCATTAAGTGAGCCCTGCCCCTGCACTCTCGAGTGTTGGTGATCGAGGCCCTCCTCCACCCGCAGGTTTCCCTGCGCCTCATCCCTGGTGGTCCAGTGGACCTCTGTCTCCTTCCTCTCACTCTGCTCTTTCACTCGTTTTTCTACCCTTTTCTATCTTTCACCTTTCTGCACTTTTCTGCATCTCTGCTCTTTTGTGCCTTATTTCTGCTCATTTTCCCTTCCTCTCGCTCTGCCCTTTCACTCAATTTCACTCGTTTTTCTACCCTCTTTTATCTTTCACCTTTCTGCACTTTTCTGCATCTCTGCTATTTTGTGCCTTATTTCTGCCTATTTTCCCTTTTTTCTTTATCCCTTATTTCCTCCCTTTACCTTTCCCCGCCGCTGCTGCCCCCGCGGCCCCTCCCCCCCAGCGCGACCGGCCCAATCCAGCTCCCCTCCCCTCCCCGCTCCCGCCTCCCAGCTGTCCAGCCCTCCCCGACCCTTACTTAATGGCGGCCACTGCGCGGCCGCGCCGCTGGCGCGCCGAAGGCGCGTCAAAGGCAAGTCCGTCTGCGCCCGTCCGCGACCCGACCGCGACCAGCGCCAGGAACCCTGGACCTCCGCCCCGCCAACGCTACGACCCAGCAGCACTCCACGCACTCAACCCAGGCCGCAACAACAACTGCAAGCTAGCATCACCAGCCGACTCCCACGGACCCTTCAGCTGTCACCGCTGCCGGCACACCTGCAGCACCGCCCAGATCACGGATCCAGCACAACCCGCCCACAAGACCACAACCGAACCGAAGACCCTGCAATGCATCCTCCTCAACGTCCGATCCCTCCACAAACACGCCACAGAAATCTGGGACCTCCTCGACAGCACCACCCCGGACGTAGCGTTCTTCACCGAAACCTGGACCAACACCACCTCGGGACCGGACATCGCCATCGCCATCCCCCAAGGATACAAGATCTCCAGGAAGGACCACCCCACCCGCCCAGGAGGAGGAATCGCCATCGTCCACAAATCCAGCCTCTGCCTGAGCACATTCCCTGACGAGCCCACAGAACTGATGGAACACCTTCACTTCAAGATACTGGCCAGCCCCACCGCCACCCTCCGAGGAACCCTCATCTACCGACCCCCTGGACCCCGCGGACCCTTCACCAACTCCATCACGGACATTATCTCCCCGCAGGCCATTGCATCCACCAACTACACCCTGCTGGGAGACCTCAACTTCCACCTCGACAACCAACTGGACCCCAACACCACATCCCTCCTGGACAACCTCCACAACATTGGACTGCGCCAGATCGTGACCGAGCCCACGCACTCAGCAGGACACACCCTCGACCCCCTCTTCACTACAGGAAACTCCATCACCTTCAGCCACACCACCGAACTCCCATGGACCGACCATCGTTGCGTCCACTTCACCTTCAGAACACCCACCATCCACAGACACCAGCACCTGCTTCCACGAAGAAACTGGACCAAAATCACTGACGACCAGCTCACCTCCTCACTCAACAACTCCACCCCAACCATCGCGGAAAACGACGACCCCAACACCGCAGCCCGAACCCTGCATAGATGGATCTCGGACAGCACCAACACCATAGCCCCCCTCAAGAAAAACAATAATACCCGCGCCAAGAAAGCCAGATGGTTTACCACCGAACTTCGGGAGTCCAGTAGAACATGCCGCCGCCTCGAAAAGGCCTGGAGGAACACCAAATCCACAGAAGCCCACGACAACTTCAGAGCCGCCACCAACGCCCACCATCAACTCATCAGAGAAACGAGGAAAAAAGCGATTGAAGACAGAATCTCCACCCACGCGCACAACAGCAAGGAACTCTTCAGCATCATCAAGGAGATCGCCCAACCCACTAGCGAGTCTACCGACATCCCTCCCTCACAAGACCTCTGCGACAAACTCAGCACCTTTTTCCACCACAAAATCAAGAGCATCTACGACAACTTCGACGAAGACAACCAACACACTGAACCCTCACCAACCACCCCCGACACCCGGAAACCAGTGATTGACGACTGGACAGCCCTCACCACCGAAGACACACTGAAGACAATGAAGTCAATCCACTCAGGGGCCCCCACGGACCCCTGCCCCCACCACATCTTCAACAGAGCCGCCGACACCATGGCACCCATGCTCCGCCACACCATCAACCGCTCCCTGGCGACCACCTCGTTCCCCGACGACTGGAAACACGCCGAGGTCAACCCCCTCCTAAAGAAACCCTCAGCGGACCCCACCGACCTCAAAAACTACAGACCCATCTCCCTGCTCCCGTTTCCAGCGAAAGTCAGAAAGTCATCGAGAAAGCCATCAACAGCCAACTCGCCACATTCATTGAAGAACACAACATCCTCGACTCCTCCCAATCCGGCTTCAGAAAAAACCACAGTACGGAAACCGCCCTCCTCGCCGCAACAGACGACATCCGCACCCTACTGGACAAAGGAGAAACAGTAGCTCTCATCCTCCTCGACCTATCAGCGGCGTTCGACACAGTCTCCCACCGCACCCTAATACGCAGACTCCACGATGCAGGAATCCAGGACAAGGTCCTCGACTGGATCCGCTCCTTCCTCTCTGACAGGACGCAGCAGGTCAGACTCCCCCCTTTCCTCTCGGACCCCACACCTACCACCTGCGGAGTCCCCCAGGGCTCCTCCCTCAGCCCGACGCTCTTCAACGTCTACATGGCTCCACTCGCCCTCATCGTCAGAACCTACAGACTCAACATCGTGTCATACGCAGACGACACCCAGCTCATCCTCTCCCTATCCAACGAGCCCAACACCGCCAGACGCAACTTTCAAGAAGGCATGGAAGCCGTCGCCAAATGGATGAAAAACAGCTGCCTACAACTAAACACCAACAAAACAGAAGTACTCATCATGGGCCCAAACCCCAATGCCTGGAGCTACACCTGGTGGCCCCCCGCCCTCGGAAACCCGCCAACCCCCACGGACCACGCACGCAACCTGGGAATCATCCTGGAATCCGAGCTCAAAATGGACCGCCAGATCAACTCTGTCTCGTCTTCCAGCTTCCACACCCTCCGCCTCCTTCGTAAGACGTTCAAATGGATCCCCCTCGAACACCGAAAGACCGTCACTCACGCCCTGGTCACCAGCAGACTCGACTACGGCAACACACTCTACGCCGGAATAAACAAAAACCTCACCTGCAAGCTACAGACCATCCAGAACGCCGCCGCAAGACTCGTCCTCAAACTGCCAAAACACTGCCACATCTCCCAGCACCTGTGCACACTCCACTGGCTCCCTGTCGAGGCGAGAATCACCTTCAAGATGCTCACCCACGCACACAAGGCCCTCCACGGCACCGGACCAGCATACCTGAACAGCCGACTCAAATTCCACGCACCCCAAAGGACCCTACGATCAGCCCAGCTCTCCTACGCCGTCGTCCCCCGCACCAGAAAGACCAGATCAGGAGGCCGCTCCTTCTCCTTCCTCGCGGCCAAAGCATGGAACGCCCTTCCGCTCCACCTCAGACAGACAACATCGCTCCCCATCTTCGCAAGAAACCTCAAAACCTGGCTCTTCGACAGACCCCCTCCTTGATGGATGGAACCTGCACCCATCTCCCTGCTCCCGTTCCCAGCGAAAGTCATCGAGAAATTCATCGAGAAAGTCATACGCAGACGACACCCAGCTCATCCTCTCCCTATCCAACGAGCCCAACACCGCCAGACGCAACTTTCGAGAAGGCATGGAAGCCGTCGCCAAATGGATGAAAAACAGCTGCCTACAACTAAACACCAACAAAACAGAAGTACTCATCATGGGCCCAAACCCCGATGCCTGGAGCGACACCTGGTGGCCCCCCGCCCTCGGAAACCCGCCAACCCCCACGGACCACGCACGCAACCTGGGATTCATCCTGGACTCCGAGCTCAAAATGGACCACCAGATCAACTCTGTCTCGTCTTCCAGCTTCCACACCCTCCGCCTCCTTCGTAAGACCTTCAAATGGATCCCCCTCGAACACCGAAAGACCGTCACTCACGCCCTGGTCACCAGCAGACTCGACTACGGCAACGCACTCTATGCCGGAATAAACAAAAACTTCACCCGCAAGCTACAGAACATCCAGACCGCCGCCGTAAGACTGGTCCTCAACCTGCCAAAACACTGCCACATCTCCCAGCACCTGCGCACACTCCACTGGCTCCCTGTCGAGGCAAGAATCACCTTCAAGATGCTCACCCACGCACACAAGGCCCTCCACGGCACCGGACCAGCATACCTGAACAGCCGACTCAAATTCCACGCACCACAAAGGACCCTACGATCAGCCCAGCTCTCCTACGCCGTCGTCCCCCGCACCAGAAAGACCAGATCGGGAGGCCGCTCCTTCTCCTTCCTCGCGGCCAAAGCATGGAACGCCCTTCCGCTCCACCTCAGACAGACAACATCGCTCCCCATCTTCGCAAGAAACCTCAAAACCTGGCTCTTCGACAGACCCCCTCCTTGATGGATGGAACCTGCACCCACCCCTAGCGCCTTGAGACCCTTACGGGTGAGTAGTCGCGCTTTAACAAACCCCTGTTTGATTGATTGATAGATTGATTGATTGATTGGAGAGCCACCCCACCCGTGGATACCTTAGGAAAAAGGATACCTGCACCAGGGAAGCCGGGTGCATAGGTGTGAAGTGGCGTTGAAAACCGTCCTCGAACTCAATAGGGGACTTTAGAAAGATGCCGCTGCTGGAGAAGGTGAAAGTCTCCAATGGAACCCAAAGGTGGATTCAATATGTGAAGAACCTGCAAGCAGAGGGGACAGAGTCTATGCCACTTAGGAGTTACCAGGAGGCATGGAAGACGAATGCCCACCGATGTCGGGTGTTGCAGGAGAGCTGACCGTGACCTTGAAACTGCAGCTGTGTGGACCAGACAACGCTGTGGAAGACCAGGAGCTGTATACGAGCTGTCCCACATCGGATGTCGAGAGTTGAGGGGTCGGTATCCGGGGGGAGCACCAACAAGCCTTGGCAACTGCAACCAACGGAGGAGTAGAAGAAGGTGCAATGTCGGGAAAAGCAAGGTCCAGGAGACTCACCACAAGCAGGGGAGTCAGGTCAGGCAATCAGGGGAGCCCAAAGAATTCAAATGTAACCCTCAACAGGACCCACAGGCCGGAGGCACTGGAGTTGCAAGAGGACCTTGATCAGCTACCAAAGAAGCAGGCCCACGGTACAAGTAATGCGGTGTGGTCGAAGATTCTGGTCACTGGAGATGCTTGAGGTTGGAGCTATTTGGAGCCCGAAGATCTTGATGGAAGGAAGCCAACACCTTTGCAACGGCAAGTCGACGCGATGCACAGGGGTTCTGTTCCTGCGGCTCCGACGAGGGATACTGGCCTCAAACTTGGTAAGAGGACAGGTCAGGCCTCGAGGGATGTGAAGAACCACCACCTGTGTTGCTGAGCCTTTCGGAGTCTGTAGGTAGATTTCTTCAGGTGTCTGAGACGCCCACAGGCCTTTGGAAGGTTTCCTGTATGGAGCACAGGCACGGACGTTGCATCAGACGAGCAGGGCGATGAGATCAGAAGCAGCAGGAGTCTTTCTGGTTGCAGCCTTGATGCCCAGAGCAAAGTCCAGAGTGCCCAGACGGTCGAAGTTGAAGTGGTGTCTGAATTGGGACGATCAGGGGGCCCCTACCCAAGGAGGGCTGGACAAAGGGGAGGATACTCCCCTGTCCTTTGTCCAGGTTTGCGCCAGAGCGGGAGCCAACGGCTCCCTGAACTGGTTTGAACTGGACTATGCTTTGAGGGCACCAAATGTGCCTTGCACAGAGACTATGTGGCGCTGGCAAGTGCTACCAACCTGTCCCAATACACTAAACCCTGTCTGGGAGGTGGTCACACATCCCAGTGACAGGATGCCTATTGTTCTGCCTTCCCCTGCTCGAGCTTGGCTCAGCAGCAGGAGGGCAGCATCATGTCTCTGGTCAGCAGCAGCCATGCTAGGCTGTCCGGGTCTAAAAGACTGGTACCGGGAGCATTGAGGGCCTAACGGAGAGCCTTTAAAGTGCTTGGAATCATACCTCCCACACTGTTTATGCTGTGGGGGTATGATTCCAAAATGTTTGATACCAAACACAACAGGGTTCGTTACAGCCAGTTTTGAGATGGTCATCGCGTAATGACGTGGTGTCCCTCTATATGTTTTATGGCTGTCTCACTTACAACCCGGGAGAATGGACTCCGAAGGCTGTAGGGGTGTCCTGCTCATTCAGGGGCAATCTCACACTTAGAACCAAGCACCCTGCCTTAAGGATTGCAAAGGGCTGCTGTAGAGGTGACTTATAGGTTTTAAGTGCAGTGACCTTAGATATAGGGAAACCTATATCTTTCGTAAGTGGTGCTAACACCATCTTACACAGGCTGCAATGGCAGGCCTGTAGGGATAGTTTGAATGGTCTCCCATAGGTGGCATAATACATGCTTTAGCCTAAGGGGGACTTCTGGGATACCTATGCCCTGGGTACCTTAGTACCACAAACTGGGGACTTATAAGGGTGCCCCAGTATCCAATCTGGGACGTACCTAAGTACCTACCATAGCAATTTAGGGGAAAAAGCAGAGAGACTGGGGTCCTGAGTAGCAGGATCCCAGTCAGACCAGACAGAAACAGCATTACATCAAGCAAAAAGTGGGGGTAACCATAAAAGCAGATCCTACTTTCCTACACAGTCCTAGTCAGGGTAAGGCTAAGGGGCAGGCAAACCCTAAATAAACCTGTGCTTACCCTCGAATAGCTTGGCACAGAGCAGTGAGGCTTAACTTAGAGGCAGTGTGTAAAGTATTTGTGCAGCAACTCAAATAGTAAAACCGGTAAAACACCAAACAAAAAGGATATCACAGCAGGTTAGAACAGAGGTCTTCAAACTTTTTGATGGCGAGACCCCCCTGTCAAAATGTTTTAGGCGCAAGGACCCCCTCCTGACAAAAAATTCTAGAACTTGGTGCTCCTCATCATTGACAACTATCGACAACCATAAAAGCCCCCAATTCCCATAGCAAATCATTTTTACAGTGGGGAAATAATATTAAACCGTGTTTATCAAACGAAAGATCAGTGAGCGTGGGGGCGTGGTCAAAGGTGTGGCTAAAAACAAAAGGCCTCCTTAATGAGGAATTGGCCTAGGGCAGCGCCACAAGTCTTCTTGCTGCGCTGCCCTATGCCAATGTGCAAGGGCAGGAATGCACCTTATTTATGAAATATGGTGCATTCCTGTCCTATCCCACTGCGTTGGCGAAGAAATTGCTGCCTAGCACCAATGTAGGCAGGATTGTTTTTGTGCAGGAAGGTGCCCCAGAGGGGTTTTCCTCTTTCTTTGTCAGTTGCAGAATGCAGCACACATGGAAAGAGGAAAAAATTTGAGGAGACATGAAAACATTTCTCCTCATTACGCCTGCTGTGGGGATGCATAAGGTTTTGGCGCTGCCTTAGGTTTACATGGTTTTGTAAATCTGGGGCAGTGTCAAAATCCATGGCTGTTGCGTAGGAACACCCACTGCAATGCCCATGGAACTCCTACTTGACAGACTAAGGCAAGGCAGCGACTTGCACTGCTTTGTCTTACTCCATATGTGTGAGGCCACTGAGCCACGCAGGGTGACTTTGCGTCGCCTCATAGATACGAATGCGACGGTTGTGCTGCCGGAGCTTAAAAAAATGATGCTCCGGCGGCTCAAGCCTCTCATAAATTAGCCCCAAAATATTCTGCTAGTTTTTTACGTCTTTCACCATCAGGTAGCTACATATAAAATAATGGGTAGCTTAAATGAAAAATAAATTTGACAAAGTTGTTAATCGGTGGGAAATGCACTATAGTACATTAGGAAACCTCTATTAGTCAATGCACTGCAGAGGTCTGTGTGTAACCAGAGAGCCACAGAATTAAATTTGGTTGGTGCATTGGGGAATAGTGGCTTGTGGATTTTTAGTACTATGAGGTCACAGCCTGGTGACAGAAAGCACTGTGAAAGTGTAAGTCATTAATTTATTCTTGCATTACACACATTATAAGGTACACTGCTCCAAACTGTGCAAATAGTTTAAGGCTATAATGGAGCTTCCAAAATGTAGATTTTAGTAATACTAGAACATAAGTAATTAAATTTTTTTTTTGCATATCTGTCCCTTTAACACCTCCTCAGGGGTACTAAGTGATTAAAAACATGCACTTCACAGCCCAATTGTAAACTCATCTTACTACCACAAAAAAAAAAATCTTTGCCATCACAAAGCAATTAAAGCCAGACCCGTTACCAAGCAACATTTACATTTGCCGATTAACTCAAAACGCACATTTGTATTTCATTCAGGCAAGCAGGCACCCTGGCACAAACCATTGTTTCACCTGTCTGCCTAGCCTCTTCCTTTCACAGAACACAAGACTCAATTACCATCAGCTGAAGCATTTTAACGATTGGAATGAAGCATCCCGGTTTTCTAAAGGAAGACCACATGTTTTAAATTCCAGGCAGAGGTGAGGCCTGAAAATGGGCGACCCCCTTCCCAGGACTCCGGGGCCCCCCTGGGGGTCCCGCCCCACAGATTGAAGACCTCTGGTTTAGAAATATAGAACTTAGTTTAATAAATGAAGCAAGACCAAAACAACAAAAATCCAATGAGTAGAACAGGAGTTATTGAATGTAATTTTTTTTGGTGAGAACTAGAGCCAAAAAGCACAAAGCGCTGTCGGTGATATCTGGTTGCGCCGGACCGGGACAAAGTCACAAGTTCAGACTGACTGTGATGGAGCGTGGGCCGGCTACAGAAATCTAGCTTGGCCTGCTGAACATAATACCTTAAATCATGGCTGTGGAGAGTTGCATGGATTTATGTTGAAGATGAATCACGTAGCCGAGGCGATGCAGATCCTGTTGTGGATTCCGTCTTTGACTTTGAGGAGCCCGTCGACAGGGCTTGCGATGCAATGTCTGGTGTGGGGGATGCGATGCACAACTGAGGCCATGCATCGGTTCCGATGAGTGGTGAAGTTGCGATGCAGAGTTTCAGCATCGTCATTGAGGCTGCAGTCAACGAAAGATGTGAGGAGCTGCATCGGGGAAAGTGTCATGCAGTGGCAGTTCCAAAGGCGATGTGTCAGTCCCAAGATTCAGTTTGCAGTGACAATGGGAGTCTTTTGCGATGGTTCCAAACTATGCAGCAGCGGTGATGCATTGGTTCTGCTCAAGGAGGCACCACTCAGCCGAGATGCGTCAGTTCTGCTCGGGGATGTGTCAGTTTTGCTCGGGATGCGTCACTCAGCAGGGAAGATGCGTTGGTTCTACTGGCAAGTACCTTAGGCCCCCCTTCGAGGATCAGGGACTGAGGTGGCACCACTTGGCAGGGTAGACTAACAGATGTCCAGTTCAGAGGTTGGAAGCTTGTTATGTCTCTGAGACTTCAGATCAGGAGGCCAGCCAACTACCTCTTGTAGTCACTCTGGCTCCTGGGGTCAAGAAATGCAGGTCTAGTCCTACTCAACCAGGCAAGAGGGCAGCAGGCAGCAGATCAGCACAGCAAAGCAGGAGTCAAGCAGAGTGGCAGTCCATCAGCAGCACAGCAATCCTTCTTCCTGGAAGAGTACACACAGGTCCAGAAGTGTACTGAAGCGGTCGTGCCTGAGGTCCAGTGCTTATACCCAGTGATGCCTTTGAAGTGGGAGAGACTTCAAAGACATGCCTTTAATGTGCACAGTTGCCCTCCCTTCCTGCCCTGGCTCCAGACTCACTACAGGGGGGTATCAAGCCCTTTGTGTGTGGAGAGCATACAGCCTATTCAGTTGTAAGTTAGGCTGTGCCCAGCTTCTCCCTTCCATCCTGCCAGAGATGGCCCATTGAGACATACCTAAGCTCCCATTGAGTGTGGCTGTCTAGGAGGAATACACAAAACCCAACTGCCAACTACATCCAGTCATGTGATCAGCGTCAGGCTACAGGCACCTAATGGCTAAAGCAAGAAAATACTAACTTTCTATAAGTGGCATTTCAGAATTACAATGTAAAACCCGACCACCATAAGTTTGTATTTTCAATTGTGATTACAGAGACACCAGACTTAAAGGGATGATCTCTTCCCAATTAGAAATTTCACTTATACAATGTAATAAGGAAATCCCAATGTTAACGTACGGGAGGGATGGGTCTTGCAGTAATGAAAACAAATTTGAGAGTTTTTCGCTACCAGGACATGTGGAACTTAAAAGTACATGTCCTGTCTTTTAAATACACTGCACCTTGCCCTCTGGGTTGTCCAGGGCCTAAATCCGGGGGGACGTATATGTATAAAAAGGGAGAGTTGGGGCCTGCAAAAGGTTTCTTTTACCAGGTTGACATGGCAGTGTAAACTATACACACAGGCTCTGCAATGCAAGGCCTGAGACATGGTTAAAGGGCTACCTAAGTGGGTGGCACAATCAGTGCTGCAGGCCCACTAGTCACATTTGATTTACAGGTCCTGTGCACATGTTGTGCACTGTACTAGAGACTTATAAGTAAATGAAATATGTCAACTGGGTATTAGCCAATATTACCATGTTTTGGGGAGAGAGCACAAGCACTCTATCATTGGTTAGCAGTGGTAAAGTGCTAATATCAGCAAAGCAAGGTCAGAGATGTGCATGCGGAAGGCAAAAAGTCAGGGGCAGACCACCCCAAGGCTGTCAGGTCTAACCCAACCCCTTGGGAGTTCTTTTGACTAAGGCGGGAAAACATAGAGAGACAATCAGCATTGGTGTGGTATGACCTCAGATGGTACACCACCGTAAAGTCCATTCCTTGTAGAAAGATGGACCACCTCAACAGTTTGAGATTTTCACCCCTCATTTACATGAGCCATCTTAGGGGCCAGTGGCCTGTCTGAACCAGGAAGTGAGTCCCAAACAGGTATGGTCTGAACTTCTTCAGTCCACAGACCACACCAAAAACTTCTCTTTCAATCGCACTCCACCTCTGTTTCCGTGGAATTAACCACCTGCTAATGAAGGCTACTGGTTGGTCTAAGCCCTCCTCATTCAATTGTGCTAAGACCGCTCCTATACCATGCTCCGAAGTGTTCAACTGCAATCTGAACTCTTTTGAGAAGTCAGCAGCCTGGAGTACAATGCTGTTCACTTGGCCTCCTTGAGAGTATCAAAGCCTTTCTGACAGGCCTCTGTCTAGATCACCAATCTGGATTGCTTTTTAATAGTCAGCTCTGTTAAGGGGGCAACAATGGTGCAATAACCCTTAACAAACATCCTGTAGTATCCTGTGAGGCCCGGAAAGGACCCTGCTAACCAACCTCTGGGAGTTAGCAGGGGCATTCTTCAAGCAAAAGGGCATCACCTGAAATTGGAAATGGCCCTTCAGGGGTGACAATGCTAACCTCTCTTTTGCCCTCTCAGTTAGAGTGATCTTCCAGTACCCTGATGCCCTCTCAGTCAGAGTGATCTTCCAGTACCCTGATGCCCTATCAAAACTACTTAGGAATCTGGCAGTGCCCAGCCTGTCGATGAGCTCATCAGCTTGGGGAAATTGGATGTGCTCCAGTCATGATGATGAACTTAAGAACCCCGGTAGTCCATCCAGAACCTACATTTTGGAATGGCGCCCTTTGGGGCAGCCTTCGGTACCAGTACCACAGCACTGGACCAATCAATCAATCAATCAATCAATCATGTCACTTATAAAGCGCACTACATACCCGCGAGGGTCTCAAGGCGCTGGGGGAAGAGGGGGGTGGTGCTGCTACTGATCGAAGAGCCAGGTCTTGAGGAGTCTTCTAAAGGCCAGTAGGTCTTGGGTCTGTCGGAGGTTGGTGGGGAGGGTGTTCCAGGTCTTGGCGGCGAGGTGGGAGAAGGATCTGCTGCCGGCGGTCGTTTTCCGGATGCGGGGGACTGTGGCGAGGGCGAGGCTGGTCGAGCGGAGCTGGCGGGTGGGGGTGTAGAAGCTGAGAAGTCTGTTGAGGTAGGCTGGTCCGGAGTTGTGGAGTGCTTTGTGTGCGTGGGTGAGGAGCTTGAAGGTTATCCTCTTGTTGACAGGGAGCCAGTGCAGGTCTCTCAGGTGGGGTGTGATGTGGCTGCGTCGGGGGATGTCGAGGATAAGACGTGCAGAGGCGTTCTGGATGCGTTGCAGCCGTCTCAGGAGCTTAGCCGTCGTTCCTGCGTAGAGGGCGTTTCCGTAGTCCAGCCTGCTGGTGACGAGGGCCTGGGTGACTGTTTTTCTTGTTTCGGTGGGGATCCACTTGAAGATCCTGCGGAGCATTCGGAGGATGTTGAAGCAGGATGAGGAAACGGCGTTGACCTGCTTAGTCATGGAGAGGGTGGGGTCGAGGATGACCCCTAGGTTGCGTACGTGGTCGGTGGGTGGCGGGGCTGTTCCCAGTGATGTTGGCCACCAGGAGTCGTCCCAGGCTGAAGGGTTGGAACCAAGGATGAGGACCTCCGTCTTGTCCGAGTTCAGCTTCAGGCGGCTGGTCCTCATCCATTCGGCGACGGCCTTCATTCCTTCGTGGAGGTGGGCTTTGGCGGTGTGAGGGTCTTTGGTGAGGGAGAGGATCAGCTGGGTGTCGTCGGCGTAGGAGATGATGTTGAGGTTGTGCTGTCGGGCGACGTGGGCGAGGGTGCCATGTAGATGTTGAACAGCGTTGGGCTGAGGGAGGAGCCTTGGTGTACGCCGCAGATGATCTTGGTGGCCTTGGATCGGAAGGGGCGAGGCGGACGCTTTGTGTTCTGCCGGAAAGGAAGGATGTGGTCCAGTCCAGGGCCTTCTCTTGGATCCCGGCGTCATGAAGGCGTGTTCGTAGTGTGTGGTGGCAGACCGTGTCGAAGGCGGCTGATAGGTCCAGGAGGATGAGGGCTGCTGTTTCTCCGTTGTCTAGCAGGGTCCTGATGTCATCGGTGGCGGCGATGAGGGCGGTTTCGGTGCTGTGGTTGCTGCGGAAGCCGGACTGGGAAGGGTCCAGGATGTTGTTCTCCTCGAGGTAGCGGGTCAGTTGTTTGTTGACGATTTTCTCGGTGACCTTCGCGGGGAACGGGAGCAGAGAGATGGGTCGGAAGTTCTTGAGGTCCTTGGGGTCTGCCTTGGGTTTCTTGAGTAAGGCGGTGATCTCGGCGTGCTTCCAGCTTTCCGGGAAGGTTGCTGTCTCGAAGGAGATGTTGATTATTTTCCGGAGATGGGGCGCGATGGCTGTACTGGCTTTGTTGAAGATGTTGTGAGGGCACGGGTCTAGCGGTGAACCGGAGTGGATGGTGTTCATGATCTCGCTGGTGTCCTCGTCGTTGATGTTGGTCCAGGAGAGCAGGCGGTTGGTGGTTGTGGGGGCAGTGGTCTCGGTGGTTGCCGGGGCGGTCGTGGTGTTGAAGCTGTCGTGGATGTCGGCGATTTTGCGGTGGAAGAAGGTGGCCAGTGAGTCGCACAGGTCTCGCGACGGCTGGATGTCGTTGGTGTTGGAGCTGGGGTTGGAGAGTTCCTTCACGATGTTGAAGAGCTCTTTGCTGTTGTGTGCGTTGTTGTCTAGGCGGTCTTTGAGTGAGGCCCTTTTGGCGGATCTGATGAGGTGATGGTGACTGCGGGTGGCGCTCTTGTGGGCGGCGTAGCTGTCCGCTGTCCGTTCGTGGAGCCAGATCTTCTCCAGTTTTCGGCATGTTCGTTTGGAGGCCTGGAGGTCTTCGGTGAACCAGGTGGCTTTCTTGCTGGTGTGGCTGTTGGGCGGATTCTTGAGCGGGGCGAGGGTGTTGGCGCAGTCGTCGATCCACTGTCTGAGGTTGCGGGCGGTGGTGTCGGGGTCGGAGGGTTCGGCGGGTGGGCTCAGGGCGAGGGTTGTGGTTAGCTGATCTTCCGTGACTCTGCTCCAGCAGCGGCGAGGCATTTGTTCGGTGCGGTGGTGCGTGGTGGGCTTCCTGTAGGTGAAGTGGATGCAGTGGTGGTCAGTCCAGTGGGGTTCGGAGGTGTGGTTGAAGGAGACGTGTGGGCTTGCGGAAAAGATGGAGTCGAGCGTGTGGCCGGCGGCGTGGGTGGGTGTAGTCAGACCAGGGACTGTTGGAGAGGTCAATCACCCCTAATGCCAGCATCTTGGAGTCCTCCTCCTTCATAAAGACTCTCACCTTATCTGACAACCTCTAAATGTTGTTCTTCACAGGTAGGCTTTCTCCAGTGTCCACGAAACAGACACACAGGTGTGTGAGTCCAGGGGTGTGGGAGAACAGAGAGGCAAACTGCCCTACTAATTGGTAACAGTTGCTCCGCTGCTCTGGGGTAAGGTTAGAACAGAGGGTGACACCTTCCACTGACCCATCATTTTCTTGGGAAGATAGGAGGTCAGGGAGAGGCTCACCCATCTGTCACCAGTAGCATGCTCACTACAGACCTCTCAAAGTGAGGTTTGAGGCGATTTATGTGGAGCACCCATAAGGGGTTCCTCGGGGTCTGGAGATCCACCAGGTAGGTGGACTCCCCCTTTCACTCTTTCACCTCTTCTGGGCCAGTCCAGCGATTCAGGAGCGCTCTGGGCTCCACACGCTTCATGACCCATGCTTTCTGGCCAGGTTATTCCACCAGTGACCTTCTTGTCATACATGAGCTTCATAACCTTAAGGCCTCAAGGTTGTTTTTTGCCTTTTTCCAGAAGGGTGCATCTGGTTGCAAAGGGCCAGCATGTAGCTGACCACATTCTGGGGAGGTTTCCGTGGAGATTTCTCCCACCCCTCTCTCATGAGGCTCAGAGGTCCCCTAACAGGGTGGCCATAAAGGAGTTCAAATGGGCTAAACCCTACTCCCTTCTGTGGCACCTCCCTGTAGGCAAAGAGGAGGCATGGAAGGAAGGTGTCCCATTTACATCTCATGGGCTTACGTAGGTCTACAAGGTCTTGTTGACTCTCTTCAAGACCATTGGTTTGAGGGTGATAGAGTCTGGTGAATTTGCAGGTTACCCCACACTCATCCCACATGGACTTCATGTACCCTGACATGAAGTTAGTGCCTTGGTCAGGCACTACCTCCTTAGGGAACCCCATATAGGTAAAAATCCCCATCAGAGCTCTGGCCACCACAGGTGTAGTCACTGACCTCAGAGAGATGGCCTCTGGGTAGTGAGTGACATGTCCACAAAGACCAGGACAAACCTGTTGCCTAAGGTAATGGGGTTAGGGATCTTTGCACATCTTTTGCTGACTTTCCCCTGTCCCATTGATCTGGAAGGTTGGGACAGGACCTACGGAATGCATCTGAGGCAGTCTTGTTCCGGGGCCAAGGTCTTTTCTTGCCTTAGATGTAATTCCAGGGGTATGTCATGAGCCAGACCTAGTAGGATTGTCCTGTAACACTGAGGGACCACCAGCACACGGGCTGCCCCAGAACCAGGAGCCTTAGGCTCACTATAGAGGAGGTCATTCTCCCAATATATCAGGTGATTTCCAGATGAGTTACCTGTTGACTATGATTCGACTTGCCAACTCAAGCCCTATAGAGTGAGGCACTCTTTCTGCATCTCACAGAATTCTTCCCTTTTGAGCCCACCTTCTACTTGCCAACCAGCAAGCTCAGGCAGGTCACCCAGGGCAGCAATATTCTCCCTGATTGGCTCAGGGGCCTCCTCCTCAGGTGCCTATCAACCTCGACCATGGGAACTTCAGGAACTGGTTTCCCATGCCCCTTACCCCTCTCTTTCTTGGCAGCTTTTGGGCCATTGTTCCAGGCTCCAGACTCCCTTGACTCAGTTTCCGGGAAGCCATGGACAGTGTAGTCATACAGACTCACTCAGGCAATCCCAACATCTCCAAGTGTGACCTGAGCTCTACCTCACTCCAGTAGTGTGCTCCAGATCATTGCCTAACAAACAATCTACAGGCATGGCAGTGCTCACAGCTACTATCAAGAACCTGAGATCCCCCACTTGAAGGGAACCAGAGCCACTGGTAGATGGCTTTCATGATTGTCAGCGATTATGACTTGCTGGAATGTGTTCGGGATGATCTCTCTGAGAACAACAGCTGACACTTCACAGTAGTTATGCTGGCTCCCGTGTCTCTCAGAGCCTCAACCCGTTGCCAATTCATGGGTTTTTGGCACATCTCTTTATTGCCTGGGGACACTAGGGTCACCTCTATTGGTTCCCATAGCGCTAACTGGGACTATCTCCTCCCGAGCACTATATTAGCCAACCCAGGTGTCTGCCCACCGGTGAAGGGGCTGTGCCCTCTTAGGACATCTGGAGTTGCCCTTGAAGTGCCCATACTAATAGTTCTCAGTACACTGGGGGACAAACCTGCCTATCTGCCTCTCATAGAATCCCTTTTTTTTAGGTTCAGACTGGGACTGGTTGCCACTACTCCCTTAGGAATAATTTTTGAGGCATTTAGAGAACTCTTTATTTTTAAGCTTTTCTCCCCCCTCCTACTTCTAGTTGGAACCCTGACCACCTTTGTGGGGGTTCCCCCAGATACCTTCTAGGACACTCTAGTACTGGTCTAGAGGTACGCCTCCTCAGCAAGCTTCCTGGGGTTAGTCAGCCTACTGTCAACTAGATGCTGGTGCAACTCTGTAAAACAGATTCTGAGCATGTGCTCTCCTATAATAAGATTGTACAGTCCATTGCCATCATTCACTTTATTGCCCCACACCCAACCATTCAGTGCCTTGCTGGAATAATCCACAATATCAACCAAGGATTGGTTGGGGAGTTTTTTGCTGTCCATGAACCATTGGTGGTGCTTTTGGGGGGTCAGCCCAAACGTTGCCATTAAAATGGCTTTCATTGGAGTGCACCTCTTTGGTTCCGAACCTCTAGAGTAAGAAGTGTGTCCTGCCCCACAGCAGGCATGTGTTTCCACAGACCCTCCCCTCAATCCTCTTCTGGGATCTTGTGAACCTTCAGGGCTACCTCATAGGTAGAAAAACATTTGTCAATATCGTCTCCCACCACATAACTGGGCACCAATTCTTAGGTGTGCAAACTCTTTTGTCTCCTTTAGACACTGTGGGTATGCTGCCACCATCACTGCTGAAATCTGCATTCCTAGCTTTGATACCCAGCTCTTTAAGACTCAGGTCCTCATTTACTACTTTTTGGCATGGGGCAGTGCCGCAAGTGTCCTTGCTGCGCTGTCCTGCATCAAAAGGAAAGGGTAGCAATGCGCCGTATTAATGAAATACAGCACATTAATTCCTCTCTGCGTGCGCCGGCTCACAAATATGTGCCGAGCCTCAACGCAGGCACCCTTGCAACATGGTGCAAGTGAGTCTGCGTTGTTGGCAATCAATGGAGGTGTTTTGCTCTTTCTATCTGTGCTGCAAAATGCAGCACAGATAGAAAGAGGAAAAAGCTAGGAGAAATAAAGTTATTTCTCCACTTTATGCCTCCCCTGGGGAGGCACACGGTTTTGAAGCATTCCCAGGTTTACAGATCCTTGTAAATCTGGGAATGTGTCAAAACCCATAGGTGCTGCCCATAGGTGTTGTGTGGGAAAACACACAGTAATGCCCATGGAGCACCGCCTTGATGTAAGGTAAGACAACACAGCACTTTGCACTGCCTTGCCTTACTCCATATCTATGAGGCCATGCAAAGCCATGCAGGGTGGCTTTTCATCGCCGGAGTTTCATAAAAAGTGATGATTCGGTTGGGCAGGCCTCTTGTAATGAGGCCCTCAGTTGATGAGCAAGTAACAATTATCTTTCTTCTAAGGCCCTTTCAACCTTTTTCTCTTCTGCCTCCATCTTTGACTTGGACATTTGCAGCTTGAATTTCCTCTCCTCCCTCCTGACCGCCAGTTCCTCTGGGGGCAAGTTGTGGGAAGAGACAATGTTCTCTGCCCTGGCAGGGGTGGCTTCATTTCAGGGGTCAAATCATCCCCTTCCATCACATATGGCTCCTCAGAAGTAAGGGTGGGTGGCAAACTCCACTCCGCACTCCACTTGGAACGCGGAGTTCAGTGAAAAACTCCTTCTACCACCGGCAGAGCGGAGTTAACCAGCGCGCTAACAGCGCACCTATAGTTAGTACTTGCCCTCTCTTTTTATTGCTTCTCTGGGAGAGTGGGAGTTTTGTTCACATCACCGCTTGTCCTCCGCAGGAGCCACGTTTAGACTGAGCAGTGCAGATGTATTTAATAATTGCGGGAACGCTGCGCTATATTGAGTGACCGTGCTGCACTATATTTGTGTGAGTGTACGGTGCACAGAGACGTTCCTGCGTCAGGTGTGGCACCAAAGTTTGTTTGGGGGCGGGAACAGAATGCTCTTCTGGGAGGCGCTATCTTGGTAGGCCGGACATGACGCACACGGCTGGGGGGTGGTGGGGATCTTTGGGGTTATATATATTACACCATTGCAGCGATAGGGAGCAGACGGCATTGCACATATTACAGAAGTCTCCTCGCTGTGGTCATCCATCCTGCCATGTTCAAGATATCCGCTGCTTTAGCCCTACCTTAGATGGAGCTGTATAATGCATGGTTTCTGCGCTCCGTTTCGACGTCACTTCACGCCCGTGTGCTTAGTGGTGGAAGCAGCGTGAGTGAAAGTGCTCTGTCCATGAGGCGCCTGATGTAGGATGCCACTCGTGGCAAATCCGCCTCAGCTGATCAGCACTAGCCAAAAGGATGGGAGTTCTACCTGGGTGGCTGAGAGTGCACACCAAGCATTGATTCCAGGCTGTCAGGCAAATGTGGTTGACAGGTGGCCCCGCGAAGGAGCTCGTCCTCCAACTCCATGTCCCGGAATCGATTCTCTGCCTCTCTATGCGGCTCCTGCATAAGGAGGGGAAGGGAGCAGTTGACAACACGTTAACAACACGGCCTTCTGCAAGCAACCGAGCCCTCCTGTGCACCTGGCATGCTGAACTTAAGATAAGAGATATGCATATTATATTTGTTTGTATCGCTATGCTCCACATGCATGTGAGCACTGAGAAACACTCACTGCAGCCTGTGGTACCCTAACCTCAATGACTGCTACGAGGGGGTGAGGCGGAGTCATAGGCACTGCAAATTAGGGTTGGCCACACTGACCGAGCACTACTCCACCTACATGCGGAAGTCCACGGAATTCCACAGAGTTTTCTGGGAACTATGGTGAATTCCGCAGAGAGAAACTTTGTGAGCTCCGCCCAGGCTTACTCAGAAGGGTCCTTCCCAGGTCCCTTGATCTTGTCATCCTCTCCTTTGGCTTCAAACAGTGTGGAGTCGGCTTCTGCCCAGGCCCTCAGAATCTTTTACCATTCTAACTTCCTGGTGGTACTCTTGGCAGGAAGTACAAACTCCTTGCAGAATTCTTTAGGCTGGGCCACAGTGTAGAGCTCCATGTTGGCCAGCTCAAATTTCATCCTTGCAGGTTTAGTTTCAGACCCAAGCCTCATGGAAAATTGAGACCCTCACCAGCTAGTTTTTATTATTGGTATATTATCTCCACTGATGTATTAATAGTTGGTAACTTTATCTCCACCAGGAGGAAACGTTTCTGGATGTGGGCAGTGGACATGGTGGAATCAGTGAAAATTGCAGTGAGAGTGAACATAAAATTACCTCTTCTGCAAGAAAAGTGTTATTTTTAAAACTGGGATGCGGTAAAGTTAAAAACAATGTGATGTGATAGGGATGAGTTATATTTCCTGCACATCAAATGGTTGACATGTTTCAGTCTACTTGCACCTGGTTAGGTTGCTGGGTTAATCACAGGACCTCTATGTGTCAGATCCCAAATTTCACAGATGGGGCAATACCACTTGTGTAAATACACTGATTTACTTAGTGAGAGAAGTAGATTGTTATTCCCTTATGTTACATGAAGGCCGAGGAGGACGTCAAGAGCAGAGTATGGGCAAATAGCTGAATAAGCTGCACTTGACAATGACCCGCCTCATCCTCTTATACCCTTGTCCTACGGAACATATTGGTTACCCTCCTGAGGGAATAGCAATTAGGCTCACATCTACTGTGATCTCAGTATGGTATGTAACTTGGGGTCAAAATAGGCCATTTCAGTTTCATTCACAATCACATGTTTTATGTCTTTGAAACTTTGGTTGCATTCAGGAGACCACTGGAATGGGACATTTTGCTTTATTAAGTCTCTCACTGTAGCAAAGTCACAAATGCATCTTGAACAATAACTAGCCATGCCTAAGAAGGATTGCATCATGGTTCCATCTTGTGGGGGGTAAGTAGATGACAATGCTTGCACATTATCAAGGTCCGGAGTCATTCCCCCATCAGAGAATATGTGCACAAAGGATTTAAGTTTGGTTTTGTGAAACTCACACTTTGCCGCATTCAAAGTGAGACCTGCATCAGCAAGTAATTGTCATACTTGTGTAAGGGCCTTGTCATGCTCCTTCTGCGTTGTCCCAAATACCAGTATGTAATTGAAAGCATGTGTGACAGGTTGAAGTACTCGACGGATGGCATCCTGAAATATCTCCGCAGCTGTAGATACTCCAAAACTCAATCTTTTGTACCTGAACAAACCAACATGAGTAGAAAAAAATTGTAATGTAGTAACAGTTCTCTTCCAGCTCGTGTTAATGGTATCCGTTGTTCAGGTCAAGATGGTAGAAGACTTTGACTCCATTCAGCTGCATAATCATGTCCGCGATACGGGGACCAGGGTGTCTTTCTCTCTTGATTGCTTTGTTGGCCTGGCACATATCAAAGCAAATGTGCACTGTACCTCCACTGTCTTTTTTTGGCATCACAACTATGGGCGAAACCCACGGCATAGGACCGGTGGAGCGTTCAATGATGTTATGGTTTAAAAATAATTCTAGTTCTTTCTCAACGGCTGTTTAAAAATGCAAATCAACTCTGCGGTGTGGTTAGGTAATAGGACAAATATCCTCATAAATATGAAGTTGCACTTTCATTGTCTTGAGCCATTCAAGGCCATGAAACAATGATGGGTACTGACTCATAATTTCAGACTGAGCACGAATGTTGTAGTTGAGTGATATCAGCTCCATGTCAGCAGCAGTGGCAAATCTAAGTAGGCATGCACTCAAAGAAGTTCCCAGAAGAACATGAATCAACGCTTGCCCTGATGTCTTTTTATGTCTCATGGTTGCTGTAAATGACCCTTGACTCTGTAATGGTTTGGATCCAGCCCACATGTATACCTTCATGTTTGACGAGTAAGCACGGCACAGGAGATAAGTTGCAAAATTTGTCTACTAACCTGATGTTAATGGATGCACCACTGTCAATAATGAAAGTTATGGGGCAAACATTCACTTTTAATGTAATTTTAGGACATTGTCCAAATGAAATATTTTGCTCCATTTTGTGCTTCTCTTTTTACTTTTGATCTTATTTCCATAAAGCTAGTCCTACATGTGCATGTCATTCTTTGGTAGATATTATGAATGCTCATCCATCTTCTTCACTAGCGCTTGATAGTTACATTGAAGAACCTTTGTATGGTGAATTTGATGACGATTTACTTTGTTTTGTTCCTACTTGTTGTTAGAAATTGGTTCTCTAGTTGGCAGAGGTATGCACCCTGTCCAAGTAGGGACCACAATCCTAGTCAGGATAAGCTAGATACACACTTTAAATTAACCTGTGCTCATCCTCTGGTAGCTTGGCACATAGCAGGTGGGCTTAACTTAAGAGGCTTTGTGTAAAGTATTTGTGCAAGCCGCACACACACACAGTAACACAAAGAAAAACACCATAAAAAGACTCTGCACAGGTTAGGAAGATAGAGAATATTTATCTAAGTAAAACAAGACCAAAATGACAAAAATCCAATCAGTAGAAGTCAAGACTTGACTTTTTAAAGAATAAATGCAAAAATAGTGCTTAGACATCAATAGCGCTAGAAGGTTACTGGAGGTCGCGAGGGACCAGGGTAAATCCAAAGTTCAGGCTGACCATGATGGAGGGCAGGCAATCTACGAGACTCACGCAGGTCCTGCTGAATGGAGCAAAGCGTTGATCCTGAGGGCACTATGCATTGATCTTTTCCACGCAGTCTGATCATTGCGTCCACATTGATCACTATGGAAATACAGACAATGCCTCGTCGTCGAGCCGGGCAGAGCATCGTTGTTCGGCTGCGCAGGCTGTAGAACCACAGTCGCCGAACAACCTCTGCATCAACGTCGGAGGGCGATGCGTCGGTTCCGACCAGCGTAGTGGTGACGATGCATCAGTTTTCGGAAAAATCAGCTCCAGAACCCAATTATGAGGCCCAGGAATGGAGATGGTACATTAGGCAAGGGTTGGAATCACATATGGCAGGGTCCTGCAGCACCAGCAGGATTGTAAGAAGTTTTGTATCCCTGGGACTTCAGTAAAAAACAGAAGGCAAGCCAGCAAGCCCTTGGAGTTCCTCTGGGTTCAAGTGAGATGGGTCCAGTCCTTGTCCCCAGTAGGGCAGAGATCAGCAGGCTGCAGGGAAGCTCCGTAAAGTAGAGAAGCAGTTCCTCAAAACAGTCCGTCAAGGTAAAGTGACACACCCTTACAGCACAACAGTCTTTACTCCAGTAGAGTTTTTCCCAGGTCCAGTAGTGTACTGATTTGGTAGGGTCAGAGCCCCAGTACTTATACCCCAAAATGCCTTTGATGTAGGGGCTGACTTCAAAGGAACTCTCTGAAGTGCACAGGATCCCTTTCAACTAGTCCTGTCTGCCAGGCTATCAGTGGGGGGTAATCAGTCATTTGTGTGGGGACAGGACACAGCCTATTTATGTTTAAGTGTGAGCTTCCTTCTCCCTCTTCCTGCCCAGGAAGGCTATCAGAATGCAGATGAATGCAGATGAGTACTCTGTTACACCGACCCTTCCTGTGTTTATGACTGTCTAGAGGGAATGCACAAATGTAGCTGTCAGCCAGCCCAGGCCGGCCCAGATGTGTATTGGAAACAGGCTGCATGCACACAGAGCAAAGTTAAGAGCAGAGAATTGTCCACTTTGTTATTGCAATTGGTTCTCCCTGATTTTACATGGAAACTAAATTCTGTGTTACTAGATGAAACCACATTTCAAGGAAATGCTAGAAGTGCGATATTGCGTTTTTTATCAGTGTGAAAGTCACACAGCTTTTGTTTAGTTTGACTAGCAATCTACCAATGTTGGAAAAGGAATACAATTAAAACTACTGACCCATCAAGAAGACAAGAGTTGGAGGTGGTTACTTATGAATAGTATTATCTTCTATAGTCACTTTAAAGAAAATCTAATTATTTTTTCTGTATTTGTCCATCTCTCACAAATGGGGAAAAGGTTGAAACCTATTCTAAAAAGATCCAATATTAGAACTTGCATTGCAGAAAAACATTTTATTTTAATTGGCCAAGTCTGATTTCCACCAGCAATATGGTTATGTTCGCTGACATCGGCTTACAGTTATTAGCTAGAAACTTAATAATATAAATGTTTGTTTTCTGCCGATTTTACTTTCTTCTTCTAGATTTTATTATTTATGAGAATTTCTATGAATTGTACATTCTTTTGTTGTCATTGTCATCTCTGTGACTAATGTGATTTTAGCTTTAACATCGCAGGGTAGAGTGTGAGTTTCTGAGGTGGTTTTTATTAAAAGATAAATAAATTACGTGCTATCAACCAGAATATTACATGTTTTTTTGTCATGCCGTACAAATGTACTCTGTGCATCTGAAACTAACAATCTCCAGTCCATTAGGCGCTGGAAGGCAACAGATAACCTCTTCAGATATCAAAGGCAATGTCTGCCTGTGGGAGACTGGTTGGAGTAAAAAGTGTCACCTCATTAGACATGTTCTCCTTCAACAAAACATTTCTGCTCAAACTAGTCTCCTGCTGGTACCTCGCTTGACATTTCTGTACGAGTTGTACCCTCACAGAGGAAAGTTTTTCTAGATACCAGCAAAATTTATTTTTGGATAATACATGTAATGTCACAAAAACTGCTTATTTCAAAGAAGAGAAATTTCAGATTTCACACAACCTAAATCCGCAAGAAATATAGTAAAGGACTGGATTTCAGATATGAATAATGCATCTACTATAGAAAGAGTCACAAAGTGAGAGGCAAAGAAGAGATCTTTAATGTAACATAGAGAGCATGCAATACCATAAAAATTGAGGTACAAATGCACTCAGTACTAGACATACATCAATTCAAACGTGAATAATTTATGTTACTATAAATCTTTTAAAAGGAAAAACATGACAATTACATTTTGGAAAGCCTTTAATTTTAACACCTTGCTTTGAAGTTTTGAATTTATGTCGGGCACATTTAAGTTAAAGATCAAAAAATTAGGAATAATATCAATATACCATGTCATTTTGGCCCTGCTGCTAAAATCAGAAACAGACAATTACACCACTTCATGCAAAATTTTTCATCTGATTAACAGTGTGGCTCAGAAAATGGGTATAAATCACACAGGTATTGCCGTATTGTCTGCATTTTATGCTCGCTTTATACAACAGCTGGCGGTAACAGCAAGTGTGACACCCAAGGAAATACTCTCTAGTGTCTTGAGATTATGCGTACCAGGACCTTTGCAGTTCTGGGGGGACTCTAAACAGGAATTACATAAACTGCTGGGAGGTGTTACGGTGTGGTTATAAAAGTTATAAAGCAATGCGTGCAGTTGTATGTTGAAGAATAAAGACATATTGCAGAGTTACATGTGTAGCCTAGTTAATTTGCATTTTTCTCGCTGGGGAGGACGCTACAACTGGCGACGAGTAGGGGATACATGCCCAGAAGAAACAAGGCTGCTCTCCCTGAGATTTTGCAACGGTATAGCAAACTTCTTGTGCGTCCCACGTGTGCCCTGAATCGATGCAAAGCAGTCTGCGGTTGGTGCAAGTGGAGTCAAAACCCCACCCTAGCCCATACACGGCCATCCAAGAAGTTGAAGGCCCTGAAGAGGAGCACACTCAAGAAGTGGAAGGGAAGGGAAGTTTAGGGCCAGGTCGACATGGCAGTTTAAAACTACGTGCAGACTCTGCAGTGGCAGATCTGAGATACCTTTTCAGGGCTACTCATGTGGGTGGCACAATCAATGCTGCAGGCCCACTAGTAGCATTTGATTTACAGGCCCTGGCACACTCAGTGCACTTTACTAGGGACTTACCACTAAATCAAATATGCCAATCCCTTTTGAATTTTTAGAAAAAGGAACAACCACAGTTTACTTGTGTATTTTAGCAGAAAAGTTACATTCAGACATGGTAGTCAAGACAAAAAAGTGTGCTCTTGTGCATTGCTTTGAGTGCCTTGACGCATCAGTTCAACCAAAAGGTTTACAAAACTGCTGGAGTGTTCTTCTCCAAGACCTCAGGAGCAGATCTTCAATCTAATATTTCACCTGAAGTTTAATAAAATTCTCCCCATTAATTATATTTGTACATGGCAATGAATATAGCATGTTAAACTTAGAGTAATGTGGCTCTGGGTCATTAGCAGGATAAGTAACTATTTACAAGTGTTGTGTTTGTGCACCCATTTAATCAACCATGATTTTTTACAATTGACTACGTGCTTCTTTGTTTGTTTTATTTTTACTCTTACTGTGAGTGGAGTTCTGATCTAATTAGGCATACAGGGTCCAGCAAGGAGGGCTAACCTTTGCAGTTTCGATATGAAAGAATCAGGCATCTGTGTCAGCTAGGGGCAGAGCTGAGGCCCTTAAAGAAGCTGTTAGCAGAGAAAACCTGAAGTCGGCATTCTGAATTGTCTGGGCAGGATGGCTGCGACTGGCGAGGAAGGATAATGTGGCATAATAGGATCAGCCAGGCGTTCCTGGACCCTAAAACTTTCAACCCCTACTTAAAAATTCCCTGTACAAGACTTGAGCAGTGACGTTGGCGGAAGAATGACCAATTGTAAGGAGAAGCCACCTGATGTTATGCATGAATGGACTAAGGACTTTGACTCTTGCTCACCTCCAGGACTATGATGGGTCTCTTCAGGACCAGTGATGCTGACACCCTTATGTCCCCGAGGACGAGGACTCCACTGCCCCCTAATTGGTGCCCTTCAAGTGACCAGGAGGCTCTTGGGCCTGAGGAGTGTGGCCATGAGGGGGGTCTGATGGCTGGTTGTGTAGGGGCTGTTCAAGATGCTCCCACCAGCAGGGGAGCAGTACCATGAGCAAGGCAGAGGAGTCGCCTGATGCAGGGAGACAGAAAATTTAGCTCTCCTAAAAATGTGCCCCTTTAGAGGCCAGGAGGCCTGATGAAAATGATCCTCATGGCTAGGCCTGGACATCAAGAGCAAAAACTGAATACAATTCAACAGACAGTACCAGAGATATGCTACCATAAATATTTGATCTTCACAAATAAAATCATGAAGATGGGTGCACAGAGATCTGCTGCTATATAAAAGAATATCCCTGGAAAGGACCAGCCCCTGGGACCCATCCCTCATGGCATGATACAACAAAGTCCCAGGTACAACAACAGAAGAATCAGCAGTGCCAGCCACAGGGCTATGTGCTTTGCCAACCCCAGTACTATGGGTAAGCCAGCCTCTTATTGTTCTGCCCTCTGTCCTTGCCATAGCTACCAGGGGTTCTGAAATCCTACAAGGGCAACTGAAGATATGAACTTGTAAAGATTTAAGGCAAGCAGCACCTAGAAAAGGTAAAACAACATTAAGAAAGTGGATTATCAATTCAGGTAGATGTGAGGCCACCATAAGCAATAAGACTGCAAACTTGTCAGGTTAAAGACAGTTTCAACAATTTAAAGTTGGCCCTAAGTTCCTCTTTGCTATGACGCAGAGCAGACAGGGTAAATTTAGGAAAATGTGTAAAGTTTTAAGCATTTACTCAGGGCATAAATCACTACAATGAGTATTCTCATTGCTGAGATCCCACCCTGAGTGCAGAGCCTCCCCCATGACTGCGAGGCCTCCACCATGAGAGGCCCTTTGTGAATCAGGCCCTATGTGTTTGGATTATTCTGGTAGCGTGTCCCAAACTGGAGATAGCAGGATTAGGATATTTTTCTGAACTCCAGTTTTGCTCATAGGACAGCACCAGCCCAGTGGAAATAGCTTTTAAGGGCTAGTTACTCTAGGCAACTACTAATATTAAAATCTTGCTTGTTCACATTTAAATACAAGGCACCCCATGGTATAGGCTACAAGCCTACTTATAGTGACCTGTTTAATGATTAAAAGTAGGGTTCTTTCATGTCAAAAAGGGTTACTTTGAAAGGTTTGCCTGCAGGTTTAAACCCTGCAGGAGTCAGCCTACGCAGGTAGGCCTGATGCCATGTTTTGCCTGAACCATATACTATGGCCCTACTGGGAAGTTAATTAAGTTGATTAGGAGTCAGCTGATGTTACGCTGTTTTACAGGTCAGAATACATACACTGGGGACTGGAGAGTGGTGCATCAGTGTGCAGAGTTCAAAAACCAGTAGTATCATCCAAAAAATGATGTGGGTGACCATGCAAAAAAGGTACTATTATTGGCTATTTGGAGGTTTTGAGTGACTTACTGTATCATTAATTTTTGGGGGGATTTTAAGAGTAGGCCACACAAAACTGTTTAATTTTACATTATTAGTTTTCATCAGGGCGCCATCTACCCTGCATAAACTGTTTTATCTCTTGTGTATTAGTGGCATTACACAAACAGTATACATGTTTTAAGAGAGCAAGTGGAGAGTAACTATTTGTTTTAGTTAAAGAAGAATCAGCCTGGAAAATGTGATTATCAGAGCTTTGAAAAAAATGCCATCAAATCTGTGAAATAATCTGAGAATATTTACATAAAAATGTGCAGTGATCATTGACTGACAGAATTTGACAATCCACTGCCCTAACACAAATAATGTATTTCTACATCACAGTATGTTATTTCTGCTAATTAAGTCTGAGTTAGAAGATTTATAACTATACTTATTTTATATCACAACATCCAATCAAAGCTAGCCGACTGTCGGACAGTAATCATTGTTATAATAATGCAAAGCCACCATGTTTGTATTTGATGAGGGGGGGTCTCTCATTGAATAAAGCTTCTCACATATAAGTCCTTTCAGTGGCAATCTCCTAAAAGGGTCTACATTTTTATGGCAACATACCACCTGCACTAAGGACCTTGAACAATCTGCCAACAAGAGGAGGATCACTTTTCCACATGATAAATCAAGTACATAAAAACCACTGTAATGCTAGCTTTGCAAAGTATTGCACTTCTACAAGCCAGCAATCCACTTCCTAATAATCTACTTCACCTTAGAAAGGAAAAAAAGGAGTAGTTTGATTACATGTCTGTGACTCAGCCCTTTGGAATCTCTTTCTACTACACCTAAGTATAGAATCAGAATATACCAGTAGTACATTGTCTATGGTTCCTAAGCCAACTAATACCCTAGTGGACGCAAATTCTAATTCTAAATATCCAGGCTCAGGCAACCTTCGGTGGGCTGGTAGTATCCTTAAGACAAATTTTCAATTCTCTTTCCAAGGTTTGTACCAACTGGCAAATCTAAGTACTCAAAGACAATATCTGCAAAATTGAACTGCAAAGCCCTCTGGAAAAACTTGGAGACTCTCAATTGCACCTTGAACTGCTCCCCAGGTCTTCGCTCTGCTTTTTCTACTTCCAAGTAGCCTTTCTAAAAATGTAACATAGTAAATACATTTATTGCATAATTTTGCAAATATAAGATTTTCATTCTAATATCCCACAGTTATTGCTCCCACATTCAGCATTATTAAGATCCAAAAATGGTTTCTCACCTTATCAAGAGCAGCTTTATCAAGTTCATTTTTGGCAACTGCTAGTTTTTGTTCCAAGTCAGATAGTTGCTGTGCCTGCAAGATTGTATAAAATTACAGATTAATTTGTGTTATATGAATGCGTAACTAATAATCCTTCCTATGCTCACAGTTACCTTCCCCCATTTTACTACCTACACAAAAATCTCATACTTCAAATACAGAAATGCAATTTCTAAAATATTTTCATCTTTGAGAATTCATAAATTGGAAAATCTGCAACCAACCATTGGTTTAAACTTTGGGATGGAAAATTTAACATTTCCTTTCCTATCAGAACACTGCTGTTTTTAATCTCTATTGTGGCAGAGACCAACTGTCCTAGCCTCAAAAATATGTGTTGTATTTAAGCAGACAACCTTTTTTGGTCTACCCTTGTCATTCTTTTAACTTTGGTAACCAAAAGTCGTGCAGATTTAGAAAGTAAGGATATGCAGTATGTAAAAACCTGGGGTTTTAGTTAAGGGGAATGGAATCCTCACTCAAATAAATGTCACAAAAGTCACTAAATTAATCTGTGCTTTACCCTCTAACAGCTTTGCACAAATGCAGTCAGGCTTAACTTAGAGGCAATGTTTAAAGTATATGTGCAGCACGCAAGCAATAATAAACACAAGAAAAATGTGGTAATCAAAATAACAGCAAAACAACAAAAATCTAATCATTAGAACCAGAGATATATATTTATAAATTGTTAGGTAAAAATAGCGACAAGAAGCACAAAGCACTACTCGCAGTTATCTGGTTGCGCGAGACAGGGGAAAGTCTGAGCGCAGGTCAGATACAGGGACCAGTTTAATTCGACTGAAGAGTTACTTTCTCAAGTCCAGGAAAATTAATTCTGTTCATATTCGAGTGGGCCACAAGGAGGAGGCTTTTGGTCTGAGGAGCGATCGAGCATTGTGGATTATCATTGCTATAGCGGACAGAGCCTGTTGTCACTGGTTTAATCTTGCAGACAGTAGCTGTTGGTGCAAAGTGCAAAACTCAAATTGCCGGTCTTTGCATACAGCCACTGTTGGCGCAAAGAGCATGTCGTGCTGGAGCTTTGCATTGGTGGTAATTGCATTGCATGGTAGATTCTCGACCCGAAGAGGTCACTTTGTGGTATTCAGGATTTCACCCTTTTCATGAGGAGGAGCTCAAGGGCCCAGGCAGTTCCAGCTGGTGCTGGTCAGCTGTTGAGTCGGAGGGAGGCGTTTGTAAGGTTATTGTGTCCCTGTAGCTCACACAGGAGTTCAGCTAACTGTCCATTGGAGTCACGCAGCGTAGCCTTGGATCAAAGCTAGCTGGTCCAATCTTCATTCTTCAGACAGCAATGCAGTCCTTCCACCAGCAGGCCAGTCCTTCTGGCAGCATGGCAGTTCTGCTTCTGAATCTTCCAAAGGTTCAGGAGTGTTTTGATGAGGGGCTCTGAAGATCCCATGTTTATACCTGGTGCCAACCTTTGTGGGGGGGAATTCCATGACCTACCCTTAAAACTTGTTCTCGTCACTTCTTCCTAGTCACCTGGTTGTCCGGGTCAAAGGCAAGCCTGGTGTGAGGTTTCTTTGTGTGTGCTGCAGACAAAGCTCTTTGAAATTAATTAGGACATATTGTTGAAGTCACAAGTCACATTGGGGTTGAAGGAGATAGGGTCTTGGATCTTAATGTTTCTTTTGTGCTTTATTGGATTAATTGCAACAGTCTGGCCACAGACCTGAAACTTCAAAGAATTCAACATAAGGTTAATTATTGACCCATTGTTACAGTTTCTGTGGTAAAGAGGACTGTGGTAAGTTTGTTTTTGTTTTGTTTAACCAAAAACATAAAGCAGGAATGATATTCCAAACCATGGGAATGATAAACCTCAGAATATCATGGCTTTAACTGGTTTAATATTTTAGATGTCTTGCTTAACTCAGTCTCAGCAGGCAGCTGCCGGTAATCAAAGACCAAAAGACAACTTGTCTGCTGACTTCAGTATAAAATTCATATGTGCACCAAAAATAGTGGTGGACAAAGTTGCTTTCGGCCCTATCTTAATTCTCAGGGATTAAAAGCTGATCCTGGGATTCTTATTTATTTGGCTGCTTGCTGAACCTCACAAATTACAGTGGCTTAGGTACTGCTGGTGAACTATCCTGTCTCAGTGAAAATTTTCTCATAGTCGGCAGAGAATAGAAGGTCAGAAACAGGGAAGGCAGTCATCAGCCATTGTCTTGAGTGTTCAGAATTTCCTCTAGACAAAGAACGTTGTTGCTCCTGCAGATAAATCACTAGATAGAGAATGATAGTGAATTAGATAGTTTTCTTTGAACTTAAAGTGGAGTTAAGGGTGGCCAAATGCAGGTGGCACTCATGGACTGGAGTATGAAAAATGATATTCTGAGGATTTTGATATGTTTTGCATGAAAAAAATAAAGTTGGACTTTTTAAGTATTAGGATATTTATGCCTTAATAATGGTTTCAGATGTTCTACTCTTTGGTTTTGGGCACACAGTTTATGGTTATAGTGCTCTGCAACTGGCCTCTTAGAGCTCTTCCTGGCTGCAGCTTTCAAACTCCACTGAAGATATTTGAATTCCAGAAAAGGCTGTAATGTGACATCAAACCATCCTGAAGATGCATAGCCCCACTCTACAGCATGCCACAAACAATATTACATGTTTACTTTTTGTTGTTTTGAATAGATTTGTTTCTGTGTTTTTCCACATATTGTAAGTCCTACTTCCAATTTTCTTAATTGTCAGGCGTATTATTCAGTATATTTTCCTCAGTTTTTCCAACTTGGATAGGATTTCTTTTATTTTGTAACTGAATTTGTATGTTTGATTAGTTATTGCTTTTCTCTGTGCAAGTCCTGACCAAAGGAGCTTAGCTAATAACGGTGAGCATTGGAATCCTCGCATTCATCAGTTTACCTGTTAGAAGTCAGATTGGTTGGATCTTGAGGGACACTCACAGCACACATCAAAATAATAACTCCTCACTTCCACAAGTTAATGATCTCATCCAATGCAAAAAATAATTCTGTGAGTACTGGCCTTTGGTTGTAGTTGTAAGTTGGGAGAAAGTGGTCTGTTAGTTGGTGTACTATCTTGTTAGGTCCAGTTAATGGTATTAGGACACAGAGCAAACAGGTATAACTTAAAGAAAATCTGCACAACGTTTAGTACCAAAGCAGTTAAAAAGTCGACAATCCAATACAATAAAAATCCCAGTCCAATTTATAAAAAGAGAGGAACATTTACTAATCACAATGACACCAAAATGACAAACATTCAATAAGGGGAACCATAGATATGATTTTGTAATATTTTTAAGAGGAAAAAGCGCCAAGAAGCGCAAACCATCAATGGTAGTCAATGGTTCTGGTAGACCGTGCCCTAGGTGTGTTTGGAGACCAACCATGATGGAGTGTGGATGCACTAAATATATATAGGCCCCTAGGGCCTGGAAGTAGAGAATTTTGACACATTCTAAGTCCCAATGTAAAAAAGGATTTTGTTGTTTTCTGAGGAAAAATTCTTCGACACACGGGAAAAACCGGACATTCAGTCAGATGCCCTGTAACTTCAGGGGATCAGCCTTAAAATTCTTGGGGACCTTTCTGTCCTTGGATTTGAGGGGAGAAGGGATCGAACCTCCTCAGGTCCTTCTAACCATTGACTGATGCCAAGGGTAGCAGGTTTAGCCCACTTTTTTCCTTTTGCAAGTCCAGTAGTGTTCTGATAAAGGTGTTACAGGTGCCACATTTATGCTTGGCCCCAGCTAGTGGGTGAGGTGACTCCTAGGCACCACCTAACCAATGTGGCTATGGTTCCCAGTGGCAACCCTATGCACCTTTTCAGTAGCTCCTGTTTGCCTTGCCTCAAACAGGCCCAAATGCCAGGTGTCAGGGTATTTTCAAGATGCCACAATAAATTTGGGCTCTGAGGGCTGTGGATGTATGTAGGAGTTGCATAGAGAAAATCCCAGTTTCATCGAACACTGAAATCTATTTTGAAACAAGCAAATCCAGAGACAGAATGAGTAGTAGGGCAAACTTGGGTTCCTTCAGCAACCAGACAGGGGATACAAAAAACATGGTGTTGGAATTTTCTACTCTCCTTTTCAATTGTGGCCCACGTGTTACATGTGACTCATCTGCCATGTCAAGCAGGATTTGACAGCATGGTATTAACAGGATACCTGCAGGCCTCACTCTGAATAATCTTTGGTGTTCAGAGGAGTCATCTCTGTCGATTTAATTCACACTATTGTTAGCTCTTGGAGGCATTTCACACCTCTTTCAAACCGATTCCCAGGCTTGAGCACAGGCTGGGAGCAGGCAGAGACTGATGCTAATTAGTTTTTTTTTTTATTGTTTTTGCAATTTTATATTGCGCTGGCATCGGCCTGAAGGCATCAGAGTGCTTCAAAATAGTAGCAGGATACCTGGGCAAAGCGAGTTACAGTTACAGTAGGTAAACAGGGACATTTACATTGGTGCCACATGAGACAATTACAAGAGTTGGTCAAAGGTCGTACACAGTTAAAGCATCAAATTAGATGGTGAAGCCACATAACGAAGATTCTGGTGAAGAGAGTACTTAAGTATGGTTGAGGGTGATGTGTCTGTCAAATATAAAGAAGCTTGATGTACTTTTTGAAGGTGAATAGGCAGGTGGTTAGGTGGTGAAAGGGAGGCAGAGAGTTCCAGTTTCTTGTGGCACTGCCAGAGAATGACTGGATCATGTCTTTAGTCTTCTGACAGCTCAGGTAGGACCAACAATGAAACCGCATTGTTGGTCCACACGAGGAACGCCGAAGGATTGAATTCAAGGAAAATACCAACGGAACCGTAAACTTGAGAGTGAAATCACACCCCGAGTCTGCACCTCAGCGCAATTAATTATGACCTTATCACCACTAAATCACGATCGGAATCGCTGCTAAAAAGGTGCCTCCAAAGAAAGGAATACTGCAAGTAAAAGACACAGGCTTCATCATATGACATAGAAAAGATTGTATCCAGTCACAGCCCTGATAAGACCCCCATGACTAGTATTGGGGCTCGAAACAAACTCCGTGGAACTCCGCTATGCACACCCGCCTCCACCCCTCCATTATAAAAAGTAAATAAACATTATTAAAAAAATTAATTTAAAACCATTTACCTGGCATGCGGCGTCCCCGGGCTGCCCTCCTACTTTTCTTTGCCATCTCGCTAATCCTTGTGAGAACTGCGCATGCGCTTTTCTCGCATCTCACAAGGATTAGCGAGACGGCGAAGAAGAGGAGGAGGGCAGCCCGGGGACGCCGCATGCCAGGTAAGTGGTTTTAAAATTATTTTTTAATAATGTTTAATTACTTTTTATAATGGGGGGGTGGAGGCGGGTGCTGGCCAACTCCGCTCCACCCGCGGAGTGTGCGGAGATTTGCCTTCTCCGCGGAACGCAGAGAAGGCAAATCTCCTCACACTCCGCAGGCGGAGCGGAGATCTCCGCCCGGGGTTACTTAAAAGATGAGAGATGTTCTTTTTAATTCACTAAGTTACTTGTATACTTGCTTGCCCCTATGCCAAATACTAAGTAGAGTATGCCATCCCTAAAGCAACTGACATAAATATTCAGAAAAACATAAAGCCTCCGTTTCAGCTATAGAGAAAGCTACAGATGCACGCAAAGATTCAGTCACTTAACAGAAACTATTAATACATGCAGCAGACTCAAAGGTAGTTGCAGTCACACCTACTTAGCTCTGTACTGCCTAACACAGGCACTGAAGTATTTCTGCAGCCACTTACATACCCATCTAGACAGCCATAGAGATATTATAGCAGGCAGTTGCATACCAGCACATTTACTTAAACATCTCATGGCACTGATAGAGGTGTACTTCTACACTCTCTCAGATATGTAGGCAAGTACTGACAGAACCTTCTCAACCATGCACAGAAATAGTCCTTCAAACATGAGTGATGGCTCCTAGTGCAGACCCTGCCTGTGCTCTCTCACTGCAAGCTTCACTTGGCATGTTATAATTCTTTCTCAAGTGTCAAATCCACTCACAAACTCATGCACCCAGTCACTGACCCACTCAGACACGTATACACCCACTTAGACATCTACTCAAACAGCCAGAGACTCACTCAGACAGTGATACACCCACTCACACACCCAGTGAGACACTTATGCAGGTAGTTCCAGACCACTCAGACACACACACACCCAGTCACACACCCACTGAGGCACTCACTCTTGCACTCACTCACACACTCATTTTCAAAGGTTACAGGTAGGAAACATAATTTAGAATACCTTAGAAATTCACTGAAAAAAACAAAGGTTACAGGGACTTTTTAGCTAGAAAATAGAATTTTAAAAAACCTTAGAAATTCACTGAAAAATCCAAAGGTTACAGAGACGTTAAAGTTAGGAAACAGAATAAAAAAACATTAGAAATTCACTTAAAAATACCAAAGGTTACAGGGATGTGATAGTTAGGCTCAGATTTCACTTGTACAAAACCATATAAATTCAGCAGTTATAGTTACCTGAGCTGACTATATCTTATGCCCCTGTAATGCACTGCTTATGACCTCACATATTACATCACTCATGACATGGTCAGTGACATCACTGATGACATCTCAAATGACATCACAGATGACATCATCCACAGAACCACTCAGACACCTACTCACACCCCCACAGAACCTCCCATACACTCACTCCCACACAACCCCTCACAGACCCATTCACAGACCCATACCAGTCATCACACAATCAATCACTCATCCACACAGCCACTCACACAACCACTCACTCATACAGCCACTCATATACCTACTAACTCATGCACCCACTCACTCACCAATACAGCCACTCACACATCCAGTCATACAGACATACAGACACTTACACAGCCACTCACTCACCCATACAGCTACTCACATACCCACTAACACAGCCATACAGCCACTCACACACCCATACAGCCACTCAGACATTCACTCACACACTTATACAGTCACACAGCCACTCAGATGAGATATGTTAGAAATAGTATGACTAATTACTAGCACAGAAAGAATAGTTATTTGCCTTATGCTATAGCTTAGTATATATCTTTAAGTCTCAGAAGCATTTACAAAAAACTTACACTCACAGAATGTCATCAGTGATGTCAATTTGAGTGTCATCAGTGATATGATGTCACTGACCATGTCATGAATGATGTAATATGTGAGGTCCTAAGCAGTGCATTGTGGGGTGTAAGTTATGGATAGCTCAGTTAACTATAACTGCTGAAGTTCTATGGTTTTGTACGAGTGAAATCTGAGCCTAACTATAATGTCCCTGTTAGAAATGGGATTTCTGGTTGGCTAGGGCTTGCGCCTAAGCCAGGCAGAAACCACCACTCTAGTCAGGGCAAGGGAGTTACACACTGAAGATAACCCCTGCTCACCCCCTTGGTAGCTTGGCACGAGCAGTCAGGCTTATCCCAGAGGCAATGTGTAAAGCGTTTGCGCAACACACTCACACAGCAGCAACACACTAGGCACACCACAAAAGAAGCTCCACACAAGGTTATATAAAAAATAGCCTTTGTGACCCCTGACCTTGACTGGTAGGTCGCTCCCCCACCACACAGCTCCGTCTGTGTGCCCTGCTGCTGCCCCTGATTGTGCTTGTTTTTCCTTTCTGTGCCCCCTTGCTGCCCCTGATTGTGCTCGTTTTTTCCTTTCTGTGCCCCCCTTGCTGCCCCTGATTGTGCTCGTTTTTCCTTTCTGTGCCCCCTTGCTTCCCCTGATTGTGCTCGTTTTTTCCTTTCTGTGCCCCCCTTGCTGCCCCTGATTGTGCTCGTTTTCCTTTCTGTGCCCCCTTGCTGCCCCTGATTGTGCTCGTTTTTCCTTTCTGTGCCCCCTTGCTGCCCCTGATTGTGCTCGTTTTTCCTTTCTGTGCCCCCTTGCTGCCCCTCATTGTGCTAGTTTTTCCTTTCTGTGCCCCCTTGCTGCCCCTGATTGTGCTCGTTTTTCCTTTCTGTGCCCCCCTTGCTGCCCCTGATTGTGCTCGTTTTTCCTTTCTGTGCCCCCCTTGCTGCCCCTGATTGTGCTCGTTTTTTCCTTTCTGTACCCCCCTTGCTGCCCCTGATTGTGCTCGTTTTTTCCTTTCTGTGCCCCCTTGCTGCCCCTGATTGTGCTCGTTTTTTTTTCCTTTGTGCCCCCTTGATGCCCTGATTGTGCTTGTTTTCCCTTCTGTGCCTGTTTCCCGCTGCTGCGCCCCTGCGGCCCCGCCCCCTCACTGCCCATTCGCTGCCCCATTCCCTGCTCCTCCCTCCCACCTCCCTATTTATGGCGGCCGCTGCGCGCCGCGCCGCTGGCGTGCCGAAGGCGCGCCTAAGGCAAGCCCGTCTGCGCCCGTCCGCGCCGTGACCGCGCCCAGCGCCAGACCCCTGGTCCGGGCATCCCCGCGCCCGCCACATCAACAGACGCCGATACGACGCCAGCACCCTCCACGCACTCAACCCCAGAAAAGATCACGCCTGCTACCAGGCCACCCCGAAGCGCACCCAAGGGCCCTTCACCTGCCGGAACTGCAGCTTCGCCAGCACCCGCCCCGCCAAACCACCGCCCAGGAAAGAACCCAACTACCTCAGATGCATCCTCCTCAACACCCGCTCCGCCCGCAAACACGCCATCGAACTCTGGGACCTTCTCGACTCAACCTCCCCAGACGTCGCATTCCTGACGGAGACCTGGCTGAATCCGCTTCAGCCCCCGACATCGCCATTGCCATCCCGGACGGATACAAGATCACCCGCAGGGACCGCACCAACGGAGTCGGAGGAGGCATCGCCATCGTCCACAGGAACACCCTCAGAGTCTCAACCAACACCGACGACACCCTCAGCACCGCCGAACACATGCACTTCCAGATCCACACCGATCCCAACACCACCCTCAGAGGAACCCTCATCTACAGACCCCCGGACCCCGACCACAGTTCAGCGATTCCATCGCTGACTTCGTCAGCACACACGCCATCGCCTCCACGGACTACATCCTCCTCGGGGACCTGAACTTCCACCTCGAGAACAACAAGGACACCAACTCCACCACCCTGATCGACAACCTCGCCACCCTCGGACTCAGACAGCTCGTGACTACACCCACCCACGCCGCCGGCCACAAGCTCGACTCCATATTTTCCGCAAGCCCACACGTCTCCTTCAACCACACCTCCGAACCCCACTGGACTGACCACCACTGCATCCACTTCACCTACAGTAAGCCCACCACGCACCACCGCACCGAACAAATGCCTCGCCGCTGCTGGAGCAGAGTCACGGAAGACCAGCTAACCACAACCCTCGCCCTGAGCCCACCCGCCGTACCCTCCGACCCCGACACCGCCGCCCGCAACCTCAGACAGTGGATCGACGACTGCGCCAACACCCTCGCCCCGCTCAAGAATCCGCCCAACAGCCACACCAGCAAGAAAGCCACCTGGTTCACCGAAGACCTCCAGGCCTCCAAACGAACATGCCGAAAACTGGAGAAGATCTGGCTCCACGAACGGACAGCGGACAGCTACGCCGCCCACAAGAGCGCCACCCGCAGTCACCATCACCTCATCAGATCCGCCAAAGGGCCTCACTCAAAGACTGCCTAGACAACAACGCACACAACAGCAAAGAGCTCTTCAACATCGTGAAGGAACTCTCCAACCCCAGCTCCAACACCAACGACATCCAGCCGTCGCAAGACCTGTGCGACTCACTGGCCACCTTCTTCCACCGCAAAATCGCCGACATCCACGACAGCTTCAACACCACGACCGCCCCGGCAACCACCGAGACCATTGCCCCCACAACCACCAACCGCCTGCTCTCCTGGACCAACATCAGCGACGAGGACACCAGCGAGATCATGAACACCATCCACTCCGGTTCACCGCTAGACCCGTGCACTCACCACATCTTCAACAAAGCCAGTACAGCCATCGCGCTCCATCTCCGGAAAATAATCAACATCTCCTTCGAGACAGCAACCTTCCCGGAAAGCTGGAAGCACGCCGAGATCACCGCCTTACTCAAGAAACCCAAGGCAGACCCCAAGGACCTCAAGAACTTCCGACCCATCTCTCTGCTCCCGTTCCCCGCGAAGGTCACTGAGAAAATCGTCAACAAACAACTGACCCGCTACCTCGAGGAGAACAACATCCTGGACCCTTCCCAGTCCGGCTTCCGCAGCAACCACAGCACCGAAACCGCCCTCATCGCCGCCACCGATGACATCAGGACCCTGCTAGACAACGGAGAAACAGCAGCCCTCATCCTCCTGGACCTATCAGCCGCCTTCGACACGGTCTGCCACCACACACTACGAACACGCCTTCACGACGCCGGGATCCAAGAGAAGGCCCTGGACTGGACCACATCCTTCCTTTCTGGCAGAACACAAAGCGTCCGCCTCGCCCCCTTCCGATCCAAGGCCACCAAGATCATCTGCGGCGTACCCCAAGGCTCCTCCCTCAGCCCAACGCTGTTCAACATCTACATGGCACCCTCACCCACGTCGCCCGACAGCACTAACCTCAACATCATCTCCTACGCCGACGACACCCAGCTGATCCTCTCCCTCACCAAAGACCCTCACACCGCCAAAGCCCACCTCCACGAAGGAATGAAGGCCGTCGCCGAATGGATGAGGACCAGCCGCCTGAAGCTGAACTCGGACAAGACGGAGGTCCTCATCCTTGGTTCCAACCCTTCAGCCTGGGACGACTCCTGGTGGCCAACATCACTGGGAACAGCCCTGCCACCCACCGACCACGTACGCAACCTAGGGGTCATCCTCGACCCCACCCTCTCCATGACTAAGCAGGTCAACGCCGTTTCCTCATCCTGCTTCAACATCCTCCGAATGCTCCGCAGGATCTTCAAGTGGATCCCCACCGAAACAAGAAAAACAGTCACCCAGGCCCTCGTCACCAGCAGCCTGGACTACGGAAACGCCCTCTACGCAGGAACGACGGCTAAGCTCCTGAGACGGCTGCAACGCATCCAGAACGCCTCTGCACGTCTTATCCTCAACATCCCCGACGCAGCCACATCACACCCCACCTGAGAGACCTGCACTGGCTCCCTGTCAACAAGAGGATAACCTTCAAGCTCCTCACCCACGCACACAAAGCACTCTACAACTCCGGACCAGCCTACCTCAACAGACGACTCAGCTTCTACACCCCACCTGCCAGCTCCGCTCGACCAGCCTCGCCCTCGCCACAGTCCCCCGCATCCGGAAAACGACCGCCGGCGGCAGATCCTTCTCCCACCTCGCCGCCAAGACCTGGAACACCCTCCCCACCAACCTCCGACAGTTCCAAGACCTACTGGCCTTCAGAAGACTCCTCAAGACCTGGCTCTTCGATCAGTAGCAGCACCACCCCCCTCTTCCCCCAGCGCCTTGAGACCCTCGCGGGTATGTAGTGCGCTTTATAAGTGACATGATTGATTGTTTGATTGATTATTATCCAAAATACATTAGAATTGTAATCACACAATATACACTGTGCCAACTGGCACTAGGCAATATTTACAGGGGATTATATACACCTGGCAGGGCCAATCGGGCCACTGTCAGAACTTTTTAGAAAGCACTAGTAGCAAGTAGTAAATAACGTACAACCAGTAACTACTGGTATAATAATGACCTCAGAAAACACAACCAGTTACTACTGGTAAAATACTGTGCGCAGCTTTATATCACCTTAGCAACATAAACACATGATGCATAAATCCCATTAGATCAGACATAATCCGCAGCGCAAACACAGTATGCAATAAATCACCTTATGCAGTAGGCATCACAAGCATAAATACATTATACAATAATCAGGGGGCCTAACACACTGAAACTGACCCCAGGCCAACTGGCCTTTCAATGGGGCTCAAATGCCCTATGTCCCAAGTGTCAGGGCGTAGCTGCAACTGCAGCGAAGCAAAGTGCGCAAGGCGCTGGGGCAGAGGAGTGTATCTCCCTCCTTCATCTCAAGAGCTACAATGCGCACAAAGAAATAATGGCGCTGGCACTACTGTGCCTCCTGGGCCCCCACTGGGACTCTCTAAAACACATGTGCCCAACGTTGCAGCTGCCCTCTGTCCGGCGGGGCAGCTGTGAAGAAACGCTATTAGAGAGGACCGAGAATTCTGCTATAGCAGACTGCTTCACCAATAGGAACCGGTGTCGGTACGAGGGATTCGAAGGCTCGTTAGGAGCATACAGTCACCACTGAGAGAGGTGATTGTACCTCGGGTTGAGGTTCAACCTGAGGGGGGTTGTCTGGATTCAGGGATTGTACCCCTTATGAAGATGGTCCTTTAAGTGCAACCTTTTCTTGATATTCCAATTGTCAAAGACTAGTTCCATTGCCCTTGTCCTGAAGAGGCCAGAAGAAATTGAAGGCTGAAACGCGTCCGCGTCGACAACTTTCTGTAGAGGAGTCTCTATTAAAATCTAAAAGTGTAAATATAATAACGTCAGCACACAGAGTGTAAAGGATAGAGAGGTGTTATACCTCATGTGCTGTAAAGACTACCTCTGAGTGTATCACCCAGACTTAGTGTGTGAACACTAGTCATCAAATAACCTGTTTGGGTATTGGTAACATAGAGTTTTGTTTATTACTTTTGTCCTTTTGTGTTAAATGTATATGTATTTTTGTATGTTTTTGTATTCATGAATTTTGGAATGATTTATGGTCAAACATCGTTCCCATGGCATTTGTGTGTTTTGAATTAATTTAGATAAGAGAATCGTGTAGAATTATATACTAATGTTAGGGTAATTGATTGTGCCCTATGATAAAATAAATAAGATATTAATTCCTCCGTACCCACCTTCTTTGTTTACTTATTATGTTCTATACCCAGGTATAGGAGGGTAATTTGGGTAAACCCCTTGCTTTTACTACGTGAAGAAAGATCAGGCACTGGCACCACTAATGCCTCGTGGGCCCCACCGGGACCCTGAAAACAAAAGGTGCCCAAATGTTACAGCCGTCCGCCACGGCGGTACAACTTTGAAGAAGATAGAGGCACGGGCACCTCTGTGCCTTAGGAGCGACCACAGGGGGAGGGCACGACAATGTGCCCCGACACACCCCCTCCACCGGACTCACAACTCAGCCCCACTCACCGGGCTCTCTCTCAGGACTCTGCTGGGCTGGGGAAGGGCACCGGCAGTGTGCTGTGGTCGGCCCTGCTCTCTGGGCCTCTCCTCCCTTCTCCCGGTCTCCTCTCACCGGCGGCCTCACTGCGGGGTTACATAAAGGCGGGGTAGGCTCCCGCCTAGACCCATGCTAATCTGTTTCTGGCACACGCGGGGCTCTCACCGACACGGGAGCCCCGCTCACCACAGCAACACCTCTGCCTCACTTCCGGCTCTCTAGAGCGAGGCTCCGCCCACAACCAGGCAGGATGCCTGTCTTCCGGGCCGCGGCGGTGATTTCCTTCAGATCTCGGCGGCAATGCGGAAGGCAAAGTGCGGGGTGGGCTCCCGCTGTAAATCACAAATGTGGGGTGGGCACCCGCTTAGATCAGCAAAACGCGGGGGGCTCCCGCTAAAGCACACAATGCAGGGTAGGCTCCCGCCGATCGACATGCACCAAAGCGGGGTGGGCTCCCGCTCTACTCCCCAGGTCACAGCCCAGTGCTGCAAATAAAAATAGGAGCGCTCCTCTCTCCCTGCAATAAAAAAAGATAGCGCTCACAAGGCGCTTAGTCCCAAGTCCAGGGGTCAAAGGCTGGGCCCAGGCAGGCCAGCACACAGGGCCCTCCAGCAGGGAGGCAGTCCCTCGTGGCGGTTCCTCCTAGAGCCCAGCAGCAGCAATAAGCCCCCAGTCACAAGAACAGCACCCCCTTCATTGGGTCACAGCCCCTATATTTATATTACATTTCTCCTTTGTCTGCGCTGGCACACGGCTTGGGGAAACCAGTTCCAACTGGTTCTGGAGCACTCTGTTTACAGTGCTCACACCCTTCTTTGGGAGATGGGGGGCTCTGCCATCAGACACACCACAGGGGGGCGGAGCCAGCATTGACCTAGGCAGGCACAATCCTATTCAGGGTCAGGGGACTACTCCTCCCACTACTCCAAATGCAGGTGCCCTATTCAGCCTAGCGCTGACTCACCCTGCCCCTCCTGGAGCCACACACACCTCACCAGCCCCTGTCACTCAAAAGCCAGACATGCAATTCACATCAGGCAGGCAGACACATAACACACAGAAATGGCAACTTCTAAAAGTGGCATTTCTAAAATAGTTATAATAAATCTGCGCACACCATTGCGTAGCATTTATTATCACTATTCCAAATATACCAAACTTGACCACGCTGCTCCTCTCATATCAGGAATTACCACTGAAACACTTATCAGGGAATCTCCAATGCATTCCTATGGGAGGGCAGCCTCACGGTAGTGAGAAACCACAAATGGCTGTTTGTCACTACCAGGACATGTCACACACTTAAGGTACATGTCCTACCTTTTACCTGCAATGCACCCTGCCCATAGGGCTAGCTAGGGCCTACCTTAGGGGTGACTGACATGTAGTAAAAGGGGGGTCACAGACATGGCACACACTTTAGGTGCTACGCCACAGCGGCAGTAACACTGCGCGCACAGGTCCTGCAATGGCAGAGGCCTGGGATAGGTTTGAAAGGCTACTTTGTTGGGTGGCGCAATCAGCGCTGCAAGCCCACCAGTAGCATTTAATTTACCAGCCCTGGGTATATGAGGTACCACTTACAAGGGACTGACAGGTAAATTAAATATGCAAAACAGGTGTAGACCAATCTTACCATATTTATCACAGAGAGCACACGCACTTTACACTGGACAGCAGTGCTAAAGTGCCCAGAGTCCTAAAACCACCAACACCATGTCACAAAAAAGGCTAGGAGAAAGGAAAAAAGTTTAGGGATGACCCTGCAAAAAGGGCCAAGTCCAACAGTCCCTGTAACCTTTGTTTTTTTTCAGTGAATATATACATCTAGATAGATAGATAGATAGATAGATAGATAGATAGATAGATAGATAGATAGATACCAGTTTTCCACCATGGGTTCTCGTATATGAACTATGTGGCAAATCGCATTTCATCTTAAATGTAACCCAGCCAAAGTGCCACATAGAGTAGTTAACAGTGATGTATCAAAATGCTAAATAAAGAAATATATCACACTAAAACAGCAGAGTTCCGAATGGCAATCTGTATCTCTAAAAAGAGCACCTTGAAAACTGCAGTTAGCTTAACATTCTACTGCCGTTTAACTATTCGTTTCTGTAATGATAAATTGCCACTTTAGCAAAAATTAAATGTAGACTTTTGTTGCTATTTTTAAAGTAGACTAGATGTAATTTTTTTAACCTTGTCTTTTAGGTGTCCTTTCAAAGAATAATTGTCTGAAAATATTTCACAAATCATCAATGAAATTGACTGTGGCATGCCATGGCTGAGTTCAAGGTTATGAAAATTTCATATACAGTTAATATTTAATTTAATCTCTCATGAATGGCACTGCGTCTGTTCCTTCCGCCTGATGGCAGGCATGAGGGTGACACAGTGCCACAGGGATAGGCTGGCCCCATGCATTGATGGAGTTGCGTCATGGTTGTGACACGACTGCAGCAATGCGTGACTTTAGCGCAGACAGATACGTCAGGATTCCAGACGTATCTGTCATTACTTGCGTCATGGAGCGCTGTCCAGTGAATACAGCGCATCCATGCTGTCGCAAGAAGGGCGTAGTGAGAATTTTTGCAACGCTGTCTTGTCGCAGCGCTGCAACACTTTTCATGACTGGGGACCAGGAATGCGCACTATCCTGTTGATGGTGCACATTCCTGCACTGTAGTTTTGTCGCAGGGCAGCGCTGCCACATTGCTTGCAGCGCTGTCCAGCACCAAAACATGCTGAGATGAGGCCCCAAGTGTTGTCTACAATTTTAAGACCAGCTATTTTCTGGTCTTAAGTCCCAGCAGCTAACGGGCCTTAGCGGCTGTTTTTTTAACGTATCGCCGGTCCGTGCGATCGTTGTGAATATCGCGCAGTGGGGTTAGCGTGCGTTTTTGCACGGGAACGCCTACATAGCATATCATTAGCGATAGTAATCGCTAACATCGTTGGCGATGCTGGATGCGGCTGCTATCGCCAGAAAGCTGTCGCTAATGGCTGTTAGCGACAGCTTGGTAATACGGCTATAAAAATATCGCCGCATTAGCGGTAGAAAAGTGCCGCTAACGCAGCAATAACTCCTTGTGAATATGCCCCATAGTTTTATGAATCTGGGTACATTTCACCTGTTTAGGCTTAAAATATTTAAATATGTTTAAATAAACTTTGGACATCCGTTCTTCACTCACTCTAAATAATTTGTCCTGTGAATACAGTTTACAGTTGTATCCGTAGCTCCTTTCCACACTTTCTCCAGCAGTTACTATCCACTTGCAATTTATGTCTGCAGAAATGCACTTAAAAAGATTTTAATTTTTAAATCCAAACAACTTATTCCTGACTACACACCTAATTATCATGGTACTTCCATAACCACCCCGTGATAAAACTTCGGGAGCACTCGCAAGTGACAGTCAAAAGAAAACTTAAGAGGGCGTAGGTTATGCAAGCACATTACGCAATCACTTCAGTTTACGTATTTTGAACTTGTTTTTAACTATGGTGTTTCTTATGCAAGTCCACTTTACTCACATTTATAGATACAAGTCAGGACAATGTTTCCTGTAAGTGAGTCGTATCTGTGCAGGAGGGTATTATGTATTACTTGGACATTCTTCTAAACGCTAGCAAGGACGACATGCCAGGTGCCACTGCACCTGCTGCACCAATTGCAGCTACGTTCCTGGTTACTATAGGATCAACTGCACTCAGACTATTTGTGAGATCTAATTTTGAAAATTTAAATATTGGGGGGCAGATTTACAAGAACTGGTGCATCTCTGCAGATTAGCAGAGATGCGCCAGTTAATTTGCAACACGTAAAATAACCCTTGCGCCACCATGGATGCGTCGCATTTACAATGCAGCGCACCGTGGCGCAAGGATAGACAGATACGTGACGCATCTTTTGGCGTAAGGGCAGCGCATTGCTGGAGTTGTATCGCAAGCACGACGCAACTCCAGCAATGGTCAGGAATGCCTATTCCTATCATGCTGCGTCACTCCTTACGCCTGCTTCAAGCAGGCGCAAGGTTTTGAGCAGTGGAGCCATAAAAGTGACTCAGTGAAATCTTGTAGATTTCACTGCGTCACTTTTAAGAGGCTTTCTTGCATTGGAACGCCCACCCTGCATACATTATACCTGACGCTGGTATAATGTAGTGCATGGCTTTACACCGTGACGCATCTCCCTAGATGCGTCACGTTGTAAATATGTCAGAATGTGGCGCATTGTTTACGACGCCGCTGCGTCACAGAAGTTGCAAGGGGCTTGTAAATGTGCCCCACAGTGCTCTGTAGAGACGTGTCTATTTGTAAAATATGTGAATATTCTTTCTTGTCTCATTCTACTCATGGAATCTAATTAAATAAGAATATATTTTAAAGGTGCTGACTCGTGCATCAGTGAGCCTAGCATAACAAGAAATGTAATTTAAGCTCGGATATTGTTTTATAAATAATACAACGCACAATATTGAATGGTGATTATGTATTTTCATAAATGTCTTCTTTTTCTGATAACTATGTGAAACCTATTTGCCTTTCAGTTAGTCTACAGTTAGTTTTTCTAAATTTAAATCAAACAAAACCTTACTGAAATAAATGTTTCTAGCAGTAATGCAGAATGTGTCAAATTGTACAATTCAGGGCTGACTTTAGGCATTGCATGGTTTACTGCCTCGAAAAAGAAAATACCACAAAACACAAAAGTTAATGTGATCTGACCTAGGCTTCAGCCTATCAGTTTCTGAAACTTTTAAGGAACTTAAAAACCATCTTCATGTTTTTTTTAATGTTTCGGAAATAATATACACTCATTGTTCTTCAGATCTACGTTTAATAGCTCTTTGCAATTCACAGAGGGATGTTTACTTTTAATTTGCATATTTCCTTAAACAGTCTAGTTTGTTAAGCTAATTTAAAATAAAGATAGCACGAAGCAGATGCAAATATTGAATGTGCTTACGAAAAGTTTTCCTCCACTTAATTTTTGCTTAAATGTGCAAATATTATTTAAGAGTGTAAATGAGAATTGAAAGTGTTTTTAGTGATTTATTTAAATAGACCAAACGTCTCAAAGATGAGGCGCTAGAGCACTGTACAGCTGTAACAGTATGAATACAGGGCCTCGTTTATGAGGAATTGGGTAGGGCAGAGCCGCAAGTCTTCTTTCTGCGTTGTCCAACGCCATTGTGAAAGGGCAGGAATACACCGTATTTATGAATTACGGTGCATTTCTGTCCTTTTCCCCTGAGCTGGCTCACAATTTGTTGCCTAGGGTACCTTGGATTGTTTTTGTGCAGGAGGTGGGCACCTGCTCAAAAACAATCTCGAGAGGAGTTTTCCTCTTTCCATCTGTGAATGCAGCACACATGGAAGAAGGAAAAAATTAGGACAAATAAAACGATTTCTTCATGTTACACCTGCTCTGGGGAGGCGTAATGTTATTGCGCTGCCCCAGTTTTATGTGATTAAGTAAATTTGGGGCAGCGTTCAAAATCCATGGGTATTGCATGGGAAAACCAACCGCAATGCCGATGAAACGCCTCCTTGACTCCGAGTAAGGCAAGGCAGCTACTTGAGCTCCGTTGCCTTACTCCATATCTATTAGGCCATGCAAACCCATGCAAGGTGACTTTGCGTCACCTCATAGATATGATTGAAAGGCTTGTACTGTCGGAGTGTCAAAAAAAGTGACACTCCAGAGGCCCAAGCCTCTCATAAATAAGCCCCGACGAAGTGTTCTGAAATAGTAGCATGCATCTTGCCAACAACATGATGTAATTGTAAACCTGGTAGTAGATTTATCAAGCATCATTAATAATGCTCATATGTGCCAGAGTGGTGAATATGTGCACGGTCTATGATTTTATGTGCAGATACATAAAAATGAGTAGAGATTTGAGGTTAAAAATTAGCACTTTATCGTTTTTGTTCCGTAAACACTCTGGGGCATATTTACGTTCCCTGGCGCATCCCTGCATATCAGCAGGGATGCGCCAGGGAAAATGCGTCACGCAAGTTTACCCTTGCGCCACGTCCTATGCGCCGCATTTACAATGCGGCGCATCGTGGCGCAAGGATAAGCAGATGCGTGACGCATCTGCCGGCGGAAGGTTGGCGCAGTGCTGAAGTCGTGTCGCAGCGCGACGCAACTCCAGCACTGTTCCAACCTTCCCTATCCCTAACATGGTGCGTCAATCCTTACGCCTGCTTGAAGCAGGCGTAAGGATTTGGCGCACCAGTGTCGGAAATGTGACTGCGTGAAATCTTGTAGATTTCACTACGTCACTTTTCCGAGGCGTACCTGCGCCAGAACGCCCCCCATGCGCCGGTGACGCCCACATGAAACCTGACGCAGGTTTCATGTGGCGCAGGGGTTTACTACGTGACGCATCTCCCTAGATGCGTCACGTTGTAAATATAGCGCAACGCGGCGCATGGTTTGCGTCGCCGCTGCGTCACTTGCGTGACGCAACGGCGGCGCAAAAGTGGCGCAAGGGGCTTGTAAATATGCCCCTCTGCACTCAAAGAAAGAATCACGGATCTTCTAATTTAGGCTTGGTACAGAAATTATTTAATATCTCTTTCATTCACATACTATCTTCAATATTCTATTCAGAAAGGAAATTAAATGTGGTAACTGCTATTCCCAAATACATTTTCGGACTAACAATGCAATGTTACTTATTTACATACTAAACGTACAATTTACGTATGCACACCGAAGAAATACTAGATGAGGACATTTTACATACTACAACAGTGCCTCCCATGGTGGGGTGTAAGGACAAAATACAACAGTAGCATTCGATTTAAAGTGTGATTTAATCTAATACTGTGCAAAAGTATACGCATGATGTAGGAAAATGCCCTCATTGATTGGTCATCCTCCCCCACGTTTTGCACAAACGCTGATGGTTATGACTCTGAAAGTGCCCTGGAGCCTGCTGTGCAGGCCCCAGTGCTAGTGCTCTCTCTCTGAAACCAATACATGTGAATTGGTAACCCCATTTGGCATAGGACATTAGCTCCCTTATAAGTCCCCAGTATATGGTACCAGTGGTACCCAGGGCATGTGTATTAAAGGGGTCTCCAGGGCCTGAAGCACTGTTTGTGCCACCCTGAGTGACCCTAGTCAACTACTGACAGAAGGTCTGCCATTTCATACTGCAGGAACTCAACTTTGCACTCACCATCTGTAGATATAGATCTCTCTTTACCTCTCTCTCTCGCTCTCTCTCCCCCTCTCTCTCTCTCTCTCTCTTCATATAGTATACAGTTTGAAAAAGGCCAGTTTTACAGTCGAAACACGTAACTTAGCAAACGATGCTGTTTGAATAACTATGTGCCACAGAATTCCATGCTGCTTCGGTCCTGTTCTTTCATATCTGGAGCAGAAATAGGAGGAATATATACATATAGGGAAGAGGATTACAGGATGACAGTGGTATGGGAGACAAACATCTCGGCGCGAGCCGGTCTGCCGACTGCCAGCGAGGAATCGACGTTTGCCCGGTCTAGAAATGCCTTACTCAGCAGACCGGCGTTTCTGTGGTGATTGGGCACCGTGAAAGCCTATACGGAAGCGGTGAGGGCTGTTCGGCTTAAAACATTTTTTGATTATTTGGTCTCCTTCGACCCTACGTTTTGTTTATGGTACCTGCATATGACGTGCTGCAGTCCATTTGGAGACTGTATGACATTCACCGGAAGTGGGCTTGACAATTTCCTGTCCATTTAACATGGCTATCATTTGAAGCCTATGTTGGAAACTCACGGGACAGGTTGTGTTGCCCCCGAGTAATTCGGTGTTTCACTTTGCTTAATCTGTGACTGTTGGAGCTCCAAGATTGACTTAAAATTGAGTCTGTCTCAATGTTTGTCACATGCAATTATGTTCAACAAGGACTTGGTAATTTGCCGAAGCTTGACACATCATGACAAGGGGCATTATGGGACATGTTGTCCCTATGGGATACTAGTCATAACGTTGAGGCCGCTATTGTAGTTTCGAGAGTGCACATTATGTGTTTCCAGCCTCTAATGTTGTATATCAGTCTCATGTTTCAGTTCCCCCAAAGCGTTTATCGTGTGTATATATGTTACTACAATCGGGCAGTGAACAGGTTTTGTTTCCTGGCATGTATGAAAGAGCAAGGGTTACGGACTTAACCCGCAAGTTATTTCAAGCCGCAATATATCAAGTTTGATGAATGTTGTCTCTCTCAAGGGTACAAAGTGTTACACGCAGCACGTTTTATTTTATTTTTTTGTATTTCATCGCATTTCATTCGGTTTGCATTTCCTGAAGGGGCTTGCGCCATACAGTGGATTTTATTATTCCCCAAACATCACAGTTTTAAAATACGAGCAGGAGATATTTTCCGAGTGCATTATAGAGGTTTGGATATATCATAAAGGACTATGTGGTTAATATTGCACTATGCATTTAATTTGTATTAATGCTTCGAGTGACTTACCATTTATAGTGTTCTGTATGTTATGATAGTTTCCTAACATTCCAATATGGTTTGAGATGTGTTTTAGGTGTAACATTGTACATCGGATTAACCTCCTCTATATCTATGAAAGTTCTTTTATGTCTATTACTGTGATGGGGTATATATTTCTTAATGTTAATGGTGCTCGCCAGATCGAGAAAGGCTGCTCTGACAGCCGAAATGCGTCTCTTCAGTCGTGGGGTCGTGGGTGGCCCGATGAAATAAAAGAAGCTTTTACCTTGCAGCCCTCGTGTGCGTGCCTTCTTCCAGTGTGGAGTAGGAGTTGGTTTGATATATATATATATATATATATATATATATATATACACGCTTCTCCGTCTCCGTTCCACTTATCCGACGAGGACACACAGCACCACAGACATCGGTATGTTTTTATTCCTTCTTTAGTGATTCAACACCATAGTGCAACGACACGGTCACCACTAATTAGTTATAGTTAGGTCCTCTTTTCCATAGACGGAGCATTTTTTAGTTTGCTAATAACTTTGGCCCTGTTTGACAAATCTTCATGAAACCTTCCCAGGAAAATGTTCATCCACCTCAGCCCCTTCCTGGAAATATTCAGGGTGATCCATCAAGCAGGGACCAAGAAAAAGAGAGGGTCCCAAAATGTAAAATCCCTATGCATTTTCCATAGACTTCTTTACAACAGGCTATAGCAAAAACTGTTGAATGGAATTGCACCAAATTCAGCAGGAAGCTAGATCTATATCCACAGATTGAGCTTTTTGAGATTTAGTTTAAATCCATGCAGTTGTTTTTGAGATATTAAGGGTAAAAAATAATTGTATATTTTGGCAGTTGGGCTCGCGAGAGTTTCGCGAGAATTCAGTTTGAGCGCAAATTAAAAAATGGAGGCCGGTGATTGGTGGAGAGGCACGTTTTCCCCATGAGCCTTGACACTTTCGCAGGAACAAGAGGCTCTGATTGGCTGGCTACAATCTTGTAAGACAATTGCAGGATCATGAAAAGTGGGAAGGAGTAGGTGATCTTTGAATACACTCTGGTATGGAACTTGTTAATGTGGGTAGGATTGCTACTAGAGATGGTGTTTATTACAGTCTACTATTTACACTTATTGTTTTGGGTTTGGGAAGAGTTGTGAGTGGAGTTAAAGCTCTTCCCAAGCACTCCTTACTATGCAAACCCATCATCTGAAAGAAAGGTCTGTCACTCCTGATACATCCTTCTACACACAACTGTCACCTGAGAGAGAGGTCTGAAAGGAGAGGCCAACTGATCCAAACACTCTACTATGTACACCCATCATCTGAGAGAGAGGCATGAAAGGAGAAGCAATTCATCCACATACCCTTCTAAGCACATTCATCATCTGAGAGAGAGGTCTGACAGGAGAGACAAGTCCCTCCACACTCCCTATTATGCATAGCCATCATCTGAGAGAGAGGTCTGACAGGAGAGGGCGTCCATCCATACACCCTACTACACACACCCGCCATCTGAGACAGAGTTCTGAAAAGTGAGGCAGTCCATCCACACCTCCTACTCTGGGCACTCTTTATCTGAGAGAGAGGTCTGATAGGAGAGACAAGTCCCTCCACACTCACTATTACGCATACCCATTATCTGAGAGAGAGGTCTGACAGGAGAGGGCAGTACATCCATACACCCTACTATGCACACCCGTTATCTGAGAGAGAGTTCTGAAAGGAGAGGCCAGATCCTACTGCACACACACATCATCTGGGAGCGATGTCTGGCAGGAAAAATATGTCCCTCCACACTCACTACTATGCACACCCGTCATCTATAAGAGAGGTCTGACAGGAGAGGGCAGTCTATACACACACCCTACTATGCACACCTGTCAAGTTAGATAGGGGTCTGACAGGAGAAGGCAGCACCTCCCATTACTTTTCTATACATACTTGTAATTTGAGAGAGAGCTTTGAAAGGAGAAAGTAGTCCCTTCTCGCATCCTAGTATGCTCATCTATAATACAAGAAAGGGTTCTTAGTGAAGAGGGTATTTCTTCTCATATACTACTATTATTTTACAATTGTGCTGTGATACAGTGAGAGCCTCGCAAGAGTAGCATGCAAACTTCAGGGAGTGAAGCTTGCCACATGAGCTTCGTTTGATCTTGCAAGTATCTTGCGAGACTCATATGGAAAAATACTGAGCCGGCCACAAGATATTTTGCAACATTGCGTGCCTCTCACAAGACCCGCATGAACAATTACTGGCCCTACTACAAGGTGTTTCACTATCCTACAAGAGTCTTGCTAGATCGTATGAGGAGAAGTAGGAAAAAAGGGCCAAGGCTGTCCTTATTACTTGGTTGAAGAAATGCTGTGCTGTGATTGGGTGCAGAACCAGTGATAACTCACATTGTCCTTGTTGCTTTGGAGGAGAAGGAAGTCTGCTTGAGTTGTTCTCAGCAGATTTAATTTGGAGCTTAAAGAGAGTGGTGTCTTCAGCTGCATTTAAGAAATAACTCTAAATTCAGGTAAATAATAACATAAATTACAAACCTTGTTGTGAAGTGTTAGTAAGTGCACTAATGTTGGTAAATGTATTCTATTCCATGTTTACAGAGTGAAAAGCTGGGGAGATGTAAATGTCTTGATATAGCTTTTGAGAGGTAGACATTAGAAGGTAGAGAGATATCAGCAAGTATTGCAGATTTGCTACAAAAATGAAGGGGCAGATTTGCAAGGAACTGACGCATCTGCATAAATGCGTCAGTTTCCTTGCGTCCGTGCCGAATGTCCTTGCGCCACTATGGATGCGCTGTATTTACAAAAAAGTGCTCCATGGCGCAAGGATTAACAGATGTGTCAGAAGTTCTGACGCATCTGTTGGCACAAAAGTGACGCATTGCTGGAGTTGCTCATGAAAGTGACGCAACTCCAGCAATGCGCCACAACAGATGGGTGAGTCCCATTCAAAAAGCCCTGCGTCATTCCTTACGCCTGGTCTGAGCAGGCGTAGGGATTTTGACACAGGGAAGGCGTAGAGTGACGCAGTGAAATCTTGTAGATTTCACTGTGTCAGTTCTGTTATATTCCGCATAGAGGCCCTAATGTAGACCCATTCGTACATGCCCTAAAATGGACGTTTTCATATTTACCCTAATATGGTCATATTCGTACTTGCCCTATTATGGTCATGGCCGCATATGCCCAATTATGGTCACAACTGTACATGTCCTATTATAGTCATGATTCCTTAGATAGGCATGATCTTTCACCTACATTGGTCCCAGCTAGTACACAACGAGCTCTGAGGGCTGAACATTATCTATCCTGTGGTTTTGAATACAGCAGGGTTTTTCTAAACACAGGCCCACACTGTACTCATTAATTATGCATGGCTCTCTAAGAATACACCACTGGCATAATATGTATGTACAAAGTTCACCCCTTACGTCTTCCTCATGTCCAATACAAACCATACTGAGGACCGAGACTCTTTAGGGTATAAATACACCACATCTTGCCCCGGTAAGACAGAGGGAACCGAGACTTCCATGCTGACACACTGACCAGAGACGCTAAGGCTCCTGCATGCAGTCGCTCCAGCTGACAGTGGTCTGACACAGCCCTGACGGGGTGTCCAACTCGAGACCAGGACGGGGTCCCACACTCTCTCTATTCAGGTATGGGGGTTCGACTAAATCCTAGAAGGATTCTTGGCTCTTAGGCTTTAGTCCCACATACATATGCTAGGTACACTCAGGTACATCTAGTTAGGCATCGTAGGAGTACGCGCACTTGCATAATGGTTTTATATTCATGTATGTATTCATGATTATTGCAATATGGTAGAACTGTTCTATCCCTTTGCTTTTATCGTACTGCTGATAATATATCTCTGCTATTGTCTGCTGGTTACCGCAGCACATATATTTTACACTAGAATAACAACTGTTCAATAAATACTTATTGAAACGCCTGACTGTTTATTCTGTGTAACTCTCTGAGACAAACCGAATAAGTGAGCACGAGTGACTGAGAGAAAGGTAGTACATTGTTTCCACGATTCTGAGGGAATCAGGGTTGTCATGATCTAAGGTTGCCAGAAACTAATCTCTCCCCGATAAGAGGAGACACTAGTGGCACTGTGAGCTAGCTAATGCAAAACAATCTAACATACGGGGTGAGGGTGCACAGAGTCAGTCTGCCACCAAGCCCACAGCTTATGTTACACAAACGCGCAGGTCCTGCATGGGTACTATAGGAACTACACGACATGGCACCCAACGTTGGTTTGGTACTTATTTAACAGTAGAATCTGAGTAGTTCAGTCATGCTATTCTCAGAGAACCTACTCACAAAACCCCAGAGACGTCTGGAGTGGGTGGGCACAAAATCCGCCGCAGCTGAGTGGTACAAGAATACTATTTATTGGCTGTTGGTTATTCAAGCTTGAAGGACATATAGTTCCTACAATTGTGCACTTACACCTTATCTTAAAAATTCTTTAACCTCCCTTTTTCCAATTAAAAATGGTGGAAGAAGCAAACGAAACAAGGAGAGTTACAACAGACCTCTTCGGTTTAGGAGAAGAAGACCCTGAAGATGCAATACAAATTGCACCAAATTTCAGAAGGGCAGTCACCATAAAACTTTTAGAACATGGCTTAAGAGCCAGGGGTGGTAATGTAATTTTCGTGATTGAGGCACACAAATCTAATAAAACAGAGGTGTTCTATTCATGGGTTACATTCCCAGCAGCGAATCCAGTTACAGATGTATTTTACAACTACCTAGAAGGTGAAACACCAGTGGACTATACTCCTTTTGAGGAGTTAGAGGTTCCGCTCACTTACCAGGAGCATAATTACTAGTTTAAAGGCGCCCTACCCCACGTACATGGAATAGCAAGATTAGGCCCGCTCGGAGGAGCAGGAGCCACATGGCCCATATTAGCGGCATACAATCCGCATCCTGATATTGGCACAATGCCACTGCCAGACTTACTGGTACAACACAGAGATTTAATTAAAATCTACAGAAACCTCACACAATTTGTGATGAGGACTTTAACAGTTCAACCTGCACCAGCTGCAGCACAAGATACTCCAGTCCAGAGTACAATAAAATAACTCCACAAACATTATACGAGATAATGGGCAAAATGCCAGCAAACGTGAACAAATCCCATTCTGGATAGCTCAGAAAATAACTCAGCTTGAAGCAGTATTCCCGAATACTACCACCAGCGATAAACACAGAATTCTAACAATCTGCTTGCCCATGGGTCTGACATCACAAGTAGAGGACTGCACCTCTTGGGGTTCAGTCTTTGCTGCCATATATACCAGAACACATGGTATCCCGTCAATAGCAGTAGTACCTGAAGTATTAAAACAGATACAAAATGAGTACGGAGCACAGCCTGCCCTTAACTTAGGGATGAAGTTGCTAAAGAACTTTGAACAGGTCTCAGCCATAATACTTGCTAACATTAAAGGGGAAGCAACTTCAGTGGCGATCCGCCAACGCCTGAGGGAGTTCAGTCCAGTAGAACAACAACACGAACTACCCAAAATAATTGAAACTGCATATGCAGAATTAGGCAGAGACAGTCTAGGTGGGAAAGCATTAAAACCACAACTGGTGGGCAGTCCTGAAAAGGACACTATAAAACAGACACCTACTTCTTCTAAAAAGAAGTGGGAAAATAAAAAACAACAAAAGTCCATAGACAGCAGATCTCATTCCAGAGGTAGGTCTTCTCAACAGGAGCTCTCTGAAAGGAGGTATAACCTCAGGAATAGGGATAATATTAAAAAACCTGACAGGTATCAGGTTACTGATACTCGTTCCTCTCGTTCCTTTCAGGGTTCATCAAGAAACTCCGAGAGGGAAGGACAGTCAGAACACAGACAAGAGGAGCGTACAAAGTCCAGAGACACGCAACGCGCTGCGGACTACGCACCTAAAAAAGAGGATAAACAAAAACAGAAACCTCAGTTCAAAAAGTAGAAGGTAGCAGGTCTCAAGATCAGACATGCCCAGAATTCTGAGGACACAGCTTCTGAACGGGAAATGGGCTCTGACGATGCTAGACAGTGCGGCAGAAGTAACGATAGCTCACCAGAACCTGAAAGAATTTCTGGTGACAGCGGAGTTGAGTGAGTATATCACGGTGGAAACACCTGATACTCGGGTAAGTGTCCCACATAAGTTACATGAGATAACACTCCGGCTGGAGGGGGACAAACCCAGAAAAGTTAAAGGTCTCTTTTGGAAAAATCTGTCATCTGGTTATGACATTCTATTAGCAGAACAAGACTGGCCGCCAGCATTCGTCATGGAGTGCCCTAGGGGAGAAACTGTAATTTTTCCAGCCTTTCCCGACCTCGTTCCCATTCACCTAAAACATGCATATGCGCAGGAGTGGGCGGTTGCCCTAGCTCCAGCATTGTATAAAAATCATGTTGGTTGGGATGAGGAGTCAACCCACCACGTGATCCCGTTAAAAGTTTCCACAAATGCTCAAAGGCAATACCCTAATAAAGGAGGAAGCTAAAAAACAAGTCAGGGAGATTCTAGACCAACTAGAATACCAGGGGGTGATAGAAAATTGCACTTCACCTATGAACAATCCTTTGTTCCCCGTAGCCAAACCTGACAACACATATCGTCTAGTTTTAGATTACAGACATTTAAACACTTGCACAAAGACATTTGCAGTTCAAAATGTACACAGTGCCACATTAATGAATAACATTGTGCGCAAAAAATACAAAACAACACATCTTGGTGTCTGTATATGCCCAATGTTGGTGTGGGTATTTAGGGTAGGCCATGCAGCGGCAAATATAGCACCTGAAAGCAGGTATCTGACCGCCTTCAGTGCGTTAGGGTCCCAGCTGAGGGAGTTGAGCTCACGGACAGTGAGGAAAGTAACTTTAAATCATGTGTGGTGGCAATTGGGAGAGACTAGTGCTTGACACATCTGGTGACAAGCGAAGGGCGAGTTCCAGGCTAGGGATTGGAAGGAGAAGAGTCCCCCCACCACTGTAACACAGCAATGGGTATGGCATTTGCTGAGAGAGCTAGTGAGGCCAGGCAGGGTATAGGATAGCACAAAGGGAAACTCAAGGGGCCAACAGGGCAGCACAGAACTTAGTGATCCGAGTCATAGCGGGTCAATGCGGGTACACTTATTTAACTTTTTATGAAGGTGAAACAGTTCCAATCGCATACAAATCACACCTGTACACAAACGCAGAGATGCGTTTCACTTCAACAGAAAAAATCCTGACAGCAGTGCAGACCGCTGTAGCAAGAGAAAGAGCCATTAGTGCCTGCTGATAAGCATAAGCGAAAAATGTTTTATATTGCTAAAGGTGATGTTTTGTTTGTTTTATAATTGTTGATGTAGTTTATTAATAAAGCTCTGGCTCAGGGAAAACGCATAATTGTCGTGACCCCAGTACCAGCTTTAGAAGCTGTTACAAAAGCTAGCATTCCAAATGCTAAAGCCTTACATCCAAGATGGATACAATGGGCTAATTCTCTTACTGCAAAGCATGTTGAATACAGATTCGATCCAAGTTTAAAAACACAGGCATTCCTGCAATATGAACAAGAATACCCTCTACCAAATGAAATTTTGCCTCTAGATCAGTATGAATACATTATTTATACTGACGGTTCTGCTCAACCAGCCACAGGAAGCAAGCAAGCTTACAGCGCGGCATGTGCGATTGTTAAAGGTCGCATGCACAATGGAAAGTTCCATCCGAGTTGCACTAAAACGCAATCTCTTGGAGACTGCACAGCTCAGTTGGCAGAACTCAAAGCACTGATACTGGCACTTATAAATACGGATCACGAATTCCCCACACTTATTGTGTGTGATTCCTTTTACTGTGTACAGTCGTCAAAATCCAGTAGGCAAATGAAGCAAAAAGGGGAGAGACATTAGTGCCTGCTGATCAGCATAAGCGAAAAATGTTTTATATTGCTAAAGGTGATGTTTTGTTTGTTTTATAATTGTTGATGTAGTTTATTAATATAGCTCTGGCTCAGGAAAACGCATAATTGTCGTGACCCCAGTACCAGCTTTAGAAGCTGTTACAAAAGCTAGCATTCCAAATGCTAAAGCCTTACATCCAAGATAGATACAATGGGCTAATTCTCTTACTGCAACGCATGTTGAATACAGATTCGATCCAAGTTTAAAAACACAGGCATTCCTGCAATATGAACAAGAATACCCTCTACCAAATGAAATTTTGCCTCTAGATCAGTATGAAAACATTATTTATACTGATGGTTCTGCTCAACCAGCCACAGGAAGCAAGCAAGCTTACAGCGCGGCATGTGCGATTGTTAAAGGTCGCATGCACGATGGAAAGTTCCATCTGAGTTGCACTAAAACGCAATCTCTTGGAGACTGCACAGCTCAGTTGGCAGAACTCAAAGCACTGATACTGGCACTTATAAATACGGATCACGAATTCCCCACACTTATTGTGTGTGATTCCTTTTACTGTGTACAGTCGTACAATAAATATCTACATCATTGGGAACAAAACAGGTTCAAAGATGCAAAAGGTGGCACAATAAAGCATAAAATGCTATGGGAACAGGTTGTGGAGTTGAGAAACGAACTACCAAGGGCTCACGTGATACATACACTGAGTCATCAGCGTGATGGCGTTCACCTTGAAGGGAATTCATTGGCTGATGAAACCGCAAAGGGGGCTGTTCGCACAGCCGCCGTAGTTGCAGTTACTCGTTCAAAGACGAGGGTAGACCGCGAGATTATGATAGCTGTCAATGCTTCACGCAAAGGCAGCACAGCAGTACCTAAGAAAATTTCCACTCAAGTACTCCTACAAGTTAGATGCACAAAACATTCCATATGCTCAGATTCCTGGAGTGGGGGATAGAGTAATACCAAACATGGATCATAGGTTAAGTTTAATTCTGGCAGCACACGAAGGAACAGGTCCTGTACATAACGGACTTAGGGAGACTGTTGCTTTATTGAAAGAACACTACTGGTGGCCCGTGATGAGAAGACTGATTAGAAACTATGTCTGGAACTGCGACATCTGCAAGCAGATGAAGGGGTCCACCACAACACGTCCAGTACAGATACCATTGTTAGACAGCATTAGGTTGTCCGTTCGTGTGCGTCCAGCTCAAGTTTCTTCAAGGTTTGGCCTCAGCGCTCGGTTGACGCTCGAACTGTTATAAAAGATTTGCGAGTCTTTATCGGCACATACGCAGTTGGCACGTTACATTCTGACCGTGGTCCGTCGTTTAGCTCTCGGGCTTACAAAGAGGCCATGGAAGGAATGGGCGTAGCATTGCGGTACTCCTCTCCGTACCATCCCGAGGGAAATTCTGTTGTGGAGAGAACAAAACGAGACTTAACGCAATCTTTAACAGCTAGGGTATTAGGCAAGGGCGGTAGATGGGTCGATCACCTTTATGGGGTACAGCGCGCGATCAATAATCAGCCAAGAAGCTCTCTAGGGGTGTCACTCCTTACGAGGTCCTATTCGGGACAAGAATGTGGGTACCTGATCTTGATTGTGAAGGCACAGTGGCGGATGAAAAACCATTTGATATCCATGATCGTTTGGCTGTTTTACAGGATCTAAATGAATCCAGGACACAACAAAGTAACGTGCTCCAGAAACAGGCCGCCACTGAGGAAGTCAAGGCAGTAACGGCAAGACCTATCTGGATCCCGAAAATCGGGGATCTGGTCAGAGAGAAGATTGCTGATAAAAAAGACTTCCTACAGAAAGCCTGTACCGGTCCTTGCAATCCACGGCACAAGAACTGTACTTCTGCCGCCTCTTGCCAGAAAAAAGGAGAAAAGATTTGTCTCAATCGACTTAATCAAACCACACTATGTGGCCATACTAAACAGTAGGCCTCGTGGACTCCACAGTAACAGACGCCCTCCTCTCGTTACAATCGAAGAAGTTCAAACAGAAAGACTCATCACGTTTGAAGAGCCACCTGTACGGAATGAAGGACTAAGCAACAATGCTATGGAACTCGTTCCACTTCAACAAGAAGAAAATCAACTTAACAACCAAGTTGCAATCAGACCTAATACAGACATCTACGTCAACATGCCTCGTCAAGAGCAAAATCCAATTTCAACAAATCCCGATGCAATTCCAACAATTGATCGAACTGCTTCTGGCTATTTCATGAACTTTGATACGTTTTCACTGGATCCAAGCGAACCGGAAATGACGCCAGCCAAAAAATCACTCCAACAGAAACTCAATGACTTTTTGAACTTTTTTAGAAAAACTTACCTGGTGTCACCTTGGATAGAACTATGGTATATCACTGGGATTTTATTTTTCATTTTCTGGCTAGGTTTAATAATAACTTTTAGTATTCTTATTAATGGACGATACCTCCAGCAAAGCTCTACAGCCCAAAGAGTCAATGTGATTTTAAAACCACACCAATCTTCACATCGTGAACCAAGAGACTTGTCTTCAGTGAACATTACAGCAGTTCCTATACCGGACGGTATAGTATGGGACAAAATTGATTATGATGTATTCGGTCCGACTGAACTTTTAAAGCTTAAACATGTATTTAAAATTTCTTTAAGTGATATCATTACCTCCAGTACATCTTCTGATGATTGGGACACTGAAACTGTTAATTCTATGATGTCTGATTTAGAAAAAACTGCTGCATTTCCGAACAATTAAATGTTAGAAGGTACTTCGGACTATGATACATTGTACTGTTACCAGCAATGTGGTCATCATTTCTTACACAAATCTATAACACCTAGAAATGTATTTAAGTATCACCAGTGGGAACACTGCCCAACACCTCCAAAAGGTAGTTCGCATTTTATTATAAAGTGGCGAACATTTCAGCTCAGAAAATTATGTTAACAAACACCAAACATATTTACTCTGCATCCTTTCTGAACCAGTTGTCTAAACAGGGTTTCGATCTATGGAAAGACACAATAGATTCCAAATTGATCTGGGGTTCTAGGGACTGGTAAGTCCAGGGAATAGAAGCACTTTTTAGAGCATGCATCATTCCGCAGCAGATTTTATTTCTGAATGAAACTGTGCAACAAACATCCTGTCTTGGATTAGCCAAAGGCAAGGAAATTAACACACCGGGGTTTCCAACACCATCGCAGATGGGTGGGGGGCAGAATTCTATTACACATGGGGTGAGATTAGATGACATTTTCCAGTACAACAGATCAGATCCTGATTGGACAGAATGGCTGGTTTGGCCCATTGACACAAACAAATGTCAGCAGAGATTTATGAATACAACCGAAGGGTTTAGTATCCATAGGCCAGACCCACGCTATGTACAGAGACAACACCCAGGGGTAGTGACATCGTATAGTGTTGGGAAGTTGTGCCTTGATTGGCTAGTGACCTCAACACTGACAGAAGTAAAGCACCACTTGACCTTACTCACACCTGACATGGATCTTAGAGATTTTCTACTAGGTCCCAGGAAACAACGTCAGAAGCGTTTCATATATGCAGGCCTTTATGCCTACTATAATGAAAACTGGAAATTATCCCAACAAGAGGCCGCAGAAAGGATACGAGAAATAGACCGTATTAACTTAGAAAAGGCATTAGCTGTGGTGGATAATGGGTTAACAACTTTGCCCTCCAGGATTTACTCCTTAGGCAACATTGTGTCTTCGGCAATCGACATATTAGAACAAGATCTGGCCTTGTTACAACACGGGCAATCTCAGCTACGTTCTATTATGATGTTTAGCTGGACGCTGCAATCTTTGCGTGCAGGCTATGTGCCATGGCATTTTATAAACACCACGTCTCTGTTTTCAGAATACAATCTAACTGATAAACAGACAGAAATGGCACAAAGGGGAGCCAAATATACAATGCTGCGTATTGAGAAACTGGAAAGGCTACCTTTCACTGTAGCCGAGTCACCATCAACAGAATGGCTAACTCATGGCCAAATCACTCTGCCGGTCACTATGTTTCAGTTTCAATATTGCCTTGAGCAAAGGCAGGCAAATATGTGAAAATGGGTAAGGGATACATCAAGGAAACTTGGAAGTTACCATATAGATACCGATGCCGGAATGGGGATCGAGAAGTGTATCTGAGTGGTACAAACTGCAAGAACGCTTTAACGGTTCTCTCATGTGTCAGGATATTTCTCTACACGGAGCCTGCAGTGGTTCAGTGGCGAACTTATCTTGTCACATGTCAGGGACCCCAGCGGCCTTGATCATGCCGGTTTTCCAGCTGCTCTCGAATGGGAGTTACTTAATGCTAAATGATCAAGGTTGTTGTGGGATGCTTCCGGGCGTCGCATATCTAGTAACTGTTATCTCCAGGGTTACTTGCTGTATGCACGTATTGTTTACTCCACTGAACACAGTCAGGGAGGCGCCGCTATGGCCTTCACTGAACGTTTCTTTCATACAATTTGATACTCTGAGCAGATTGAAAGCCATGCTTTTACAGCAACCCGTGCCCTTAACCTCCACTCGAGAAGCCTATGAACTTCAAGTTGCAAGGACCTCGACCGAGATACAGGCACTCATACGTACAAACTGCTCGATTAATTTCACAGAAATGGTGGGACGTATCTTTAATATGTCAGATACGAGCGGAATTGTACACCTATTTAAGACCATAGGGTCAGGACTGTTAAGCACCTTTCAGACAGTCCTCGGAGTAATCCCACATTTTATACACTCCGTATTGGGAAGCGTATTTGGAGGATTCCCGCTCATCTTGTTCCTAATTGCAGGAATCCTGATTGTAATATTGCTGCTACGCAATGGACGGCCCACTTCCCGAGGGAATGGTGAACAAGCTCTTGGAGCGGAAATACCGTGAACGCATGGTACAACTTCTGGGCATTCCATGCCTACGAGAACTCAATGACTCCTGGTTTCTATCGTTTAGACCAGTCTGGGTAGACTGCATCTTACCTGTTCTTCGATGCCTGTTCTGCGGAGAAGAATGCACGTTGGATCTTTGTCTAACATTTCCATCAGATGCGCCTCCGGACACGGATGCAATGCTGGACCCCATAAAGGCCCACGCTCTGCGTTGTCCTCAGCGGCTTCCGATTCTGATGAATGCATTCCTGGAGAATCCACAGGTGCTGTTTGCTCCTGCTGGGTTAGGTGACTCTTCCACAGGCACCCAGGTTACAACTGCCGCGCAAGCTGCCGCAGCACCGACTGTTGGCAGTACTACATTCCATCTATGTGCGATTGACGTTCTCTGTGAGGCATTGGATTTGTCATCTACAGCAGCTGACACCGATAATATTGTGCTTCCCAGCCAGGACGCGTAATCCTGAATTGGCTCATCGTGTCCTGGGAAAGAATTCGGCTTCTTCACTCGTTTCAATATAAGCGATCTAAATTTGGAACATTTCCTTACATTGACACTTTCGCTTGAGAAAAGCATGGCCTTCTCCTGCTTATGGTAATACAACTTCTATAGAGAGACGATATTGACTTTTTAAGTGGCAACTAGAAAAGCTGAATTTAAAAAAAAATTTATCACCTCAATTTTTTACGATTTTTTAGAACCACGTTTTTACTTGCTTTTAAGAATGTTTTTAAATTGTCCAGATTTTAAGTATGGTCATTTTTATCCAATTCGGAAGAGGAGTGGGTGTTATATCCCGCATAGAGGCCCTAATCTAGACCCGTTCGGACATGCCCTAAAATGGACGTATTCATATTTACCCTAATATGGTCATATTCGTACTCTGCCCTATTATGGTCATGGCCGCATATGCCCAATTATGGTCACAACTGTACATGTCCTATTATAGTCATGATTCCTTATATAGGCATGATCTTTCACCTACATTGGTCCCAGCTAGTACACAACGAGCTCTGAGGGCTGAACGTTATCTATCCTGTGGTTTTGAATACAGCAGGGTTTTTCTAAACACAGACCCACACTGTACTCATTAATTATGCATGGCTCTCTAAGAATACACCACTGGCATAATATGTATGTACAAAGTTCACCCCTGACGTCTTCCTCATGTCCAATACAAACCATACTGAGGACCGAGACTCTTTAGGGTATAAATACACCACATCTTGCCCCGGTAGGACGGAGGGAACCGAGACTTCCATGCTGACACACTGACCAGAGACGCTGAGGCTCCTGCATGCAGTCGCTCCAGCTGACAGTGCTCTGACACAGCCCTGACGGGGTGTCCAACTCGAGACCAGGACGGGGTCCCACACTCTCTCTATTCAGGTATGGGGGTTCGACTAAATCCTAGAAGGATTCTTGGCTCTTAGGCTTTAGTCCTACACACATATGCTAGGTACACTCAGGTACATCTAGTTAGGCATCGTAGGAGTACGCGCACTTGCATAATGCTTTTATATTCATGTATGTATTCATGATTATTGCAATATGGTAGAACTGTTCTATCCCTTTGCTTTTATCGTACTGCTGATAATATATCTCTGCTATTGTATGCTGGTTACCGCAGCACATATATTTTACACTAGAATAACAACTGTTCAATAAATACTTATTGAAACGCCCGACTGTTTATTCTGTGTAACTCTCTGAGACAAACCAAATAAGTGAGCACGAGTGACTGAGCGAAAGGTAGTACATTGTTTCCACGATTCTGAGGGAATCAGGGTTGTCATGATCTAAGGTTGCCAGAAACTAATCTCTCCCCGATAAGAGGAGACACTAGTGGCACTGTGAGCTAGCTAATGCAAAACAATCTAACATACGCGGTGAGGGTGCACAGAGTCAGTCTGCCACCAAGCCCACAGCTTATGTTACACAAACGCGCAGGTCCTGCATGGGTACTATAGGAACTACACGACAGTTCTACATGGCTTTTTGCGTGGGAACTCCCACCCTGCATACATTCTACCTGACGCAGGTATAATGTGACGCAGGGCTTTACAACGTGACGCATCTTCCTAGATGCGTCACGTTGTAAATTTGCTGCATTGTTTACGATGCCGCTGCGTCACAAAAGTGACGCAACGGCGCAAAAGTGTCGCAAGGGGCTTGTAAATCTGCCCTGATGTGTTCAAACTGTATGTACTTTTAAGTAAATTAAGAAGTGTTTCTTAAATTCAAAAACAAAGAATCTAATAATACATGCTTTACTGTTCTTATGAACCTCTTTCTACATATATTCTAGACCTATGAGATGCTTTAGTGGTGATATTGCTATTTCTATTATGAAACACTGTGGTGAGTGTTAGCAAAGGTGTGTGAAGATCAATGTGTTACTTTATAAACTGTTATGGGAGAAGAGTTCATGGCATTTTATAGTTTAATTGCGAACATATGAAAATAGACTGGTTGAGGGTGTGGAATTTTTCAAGAGAAAGGAATAAAAAGTTTTTGGTGTACTAGACATAAATATGTGATTGTGGGTGAAAAATGTAGCAAAGCTTAGACCGTGTAGTAATGTATCCATTTGCTTGTGTGTTTTAAGGGAAAGTTTAGACAGGATACTGGGGCATGTAACTTTCAAACAACTTCTGATAACTTGAGGGTAGTAAGGAGATCTAGGGACCATGTTCCCCTGTTTAATGAAGTGGTACATGCAAATATAGAGTTGGAAACCACATGCCTGAGCGAGATGGATCGAGTTGGACAGGTAGTGGTGGCTTTTACTGATCTCTGTGCTGGGATCAGAAATGTGCTGCTAAAACTCTCCAGCCCAAATTCTATACTCCACGGTGGTTAATGCTGAATGCTCTGCAGCTAATAGGGCACTCCGACAAGCCTTGGTATTTAGACCTATGGACTTAATGGCCCAGTGGCGCAAAGAGTATAAGGCTATAACTGCAAAGTGATACCAGGATGTAGTATCAGGACATTAGGATATGCTAGCCCAGGCTGCACAGATGGGTAATAGTAAAATATTCTGGACCACTGTATCTGAGCTAAAGGGGTGAAACTTGAGGTCCTTTAGTTCTTTTACCTTCTTTTACATTTCTAGCAGCACCTGGGAGGAGCATTTTGGAAAAATGTATGCCACACCTTTATCATCTGATACTTTTAGTATAGATTACGGGTTAGTTGCAGGATTCCAGACAACCCTGTCGGAAGTGGCGGTTGCGATTAATCTAAGCGGAGGAGGCAAGGCGCCCGGCCCACTGGGTTACCCATTGATTTATTTAAGAATAATGTTGCTTTTTGGTTACCCTTTTTCACAAACATCTTTAACAATCTTGCCCATGCTCCCTTACCAAGTACCTGGGGCATATCTACCATAGTGCCAATCTTTAAGAAAGGTGATCGTTCCCACCCAGGCTGCTATCAGCCGATCTCATTAATTGACACTACTGTTAAAATCCTGGTTACGGTCATTTACAATCGAATAATAGACTGAGTCCATGTTGCGTCTTTGTTAAATTGTTCCCAGTATGGGTTTAGACACAAAATAGGTATAATCAAGCAATGTCTAAACCTAAATTTAGTCCTGGGAAAATACATGGCGACAAAGCACTCTCCCTTGTACCTAGCATTCGTGGATCTGTTATCTGCATTTGATTGTGTCAACATGGCCAAATTGTGGCACCTCCTTATTGCACAGGGGATAGCTACTACGCTGGTTAACTTCCTCGATTACCTTTACGAGGATATGAGGGCAAGAGTCTGTATTAGTGTACAGGGGTGATGTCTGATGAAATTGTTATTTATTGCGGGGTGAGACAAGGTTGTGTGCTGGCCCACTTCTTTTCATTCTGTAACTAAACAATCTCCATCTTGCTCTAATGCACGCCACCACAGATATACCAATGATCAATGGCAATCCCCTCCCCGCACTCCTATATGTGTATGATGCAGTGCTGATGGCACATACTCCTAAGGCACTGCGTCTGCTGGTACAGGCTTTTGTAGACCTTATGGGTTCTCTCGACCTGCAGGCTAACTTTGCTAAATCACATATTATGTCTTGTGGCCGTAAGCATAGATGCCTCTCAAATATACGAGTCGGTTCTCAATGTTTAACCAGCACCAGCACTTTTCCATATCTCAGCATCGTTTTTTCTGCACAGGAGTCATGGTCTTTTAATATAGTACATCGTTCAGCAAAATTTGCTGCAGCTAATGGGTCGCTTGCCAGTATCCCTCAACCAAAGGAGGTGGCTCTGCCCTACCTCTGTTACAAGTTTACAGTTCCCAGTGCCTACCAATTGCTATGTATGGGGCGGAGGTGTGGAGGTTTCCAATTGTTTAGTGCTCCAACAGGAGGAAAACAGATTCTGTGGAAAGTTTTTTTCGTTTCTATATCTGATACACATTTTATACTGCATAATGAATTAGGACTCCCCTATGTAAAGGACCTAATTAGGGCTCGCCCAGTCCTTCTCTGGTTATCGATTTGGCACAATGACGAGGCCGCAATGACCAGAGATAATATTTTGCATTGGCTCTCTCTGGACAGAGGGTTGCAAATTCCATGGATTGTCTATGTCGGGTCTTATTATCTTAACATTGGTATGCTAACCCTTTTTACTGATCCTTACCTATATCAGCACCAGCAAGAAAATGGTGCCCCACGCATTCAGCTTTTTTTCTGAATCTCAAAGGTTTAGGGCCATGGAGGGGTCACATGCTGCGACCAGCTATCTTAGCTTGTTTGAATTTGATCCCTCTACTGACTATGTATTTCGGGCACAAAGTCATTGTAAATGCTCTTTGCTTTTCCCTCTTAGGTCGGTCACTATGAAATATCTTCTTTGTTTTCCTATGGGTTTTGTTACAGCCTTGAAACTAGAAATTGTCCTTGTGACAATGCATCTGGCCAATCCATGCTTCATTTTTTGTTTTTTTTAATTACTACATAAAATACACTAGATTGTTCCTAATCCCCCTTTAAAAAAATACTATCATGATCTTAATCAATGCAAACCTGCTTTTAGATTCTTATTGCTGCTTGATAATGAAGAAACTATTGTACATGTTGGGTCGTATTTAAAATCTGTACTTCAAGCTCATAGGTTAATGATAAATTACATTTGATATGCAGATTTTAATGCTATCGCATTTCTAGATAATCACTTGGTCATATTATGACCTATATGTTGCATTTGTTTTATATAATGTGATGGGCAGTCTTATATTATTAACTGCTTCTGTATCTTTTATTTATTTATTTATTTAATGTATTGTACATATTATGTTCATTGCTTTTTCAATGCTTTTATGGCTGCTGTAATGCTCCAGAGTAAAGTCTTATTGATTGATTGTAATCTTTTTGGTCAAAAAGGAAACTTGTCTCTGAGGGAATCATCTGCTTACATAAGTAGCAAAAAAAGAGCTTTGTTAAAACAAACAGGATCATTGTGATGTTCAGCAATAAGTACCTCTTCAGGGACTGTATTTTCAAGTTGGAAGGATTTGGAAGCGCCTGAACAGTTGTCCAGTTCAGCAGCACAAGCTACATCTGTGTGAGCCATGATTTGTGAACTATTTTTTTAAAACTGTGAATAAGCTACTTTGCTGAGACTATTTCGCCACCTAGCCTGCTATGAAACAGAAGGAAACTAAAGACTTTTTGGCAGGCTAATGTGGCTAAAAGACAGGAAAAGAAGTGCTACCTACATCAAAATCCAGTAGGCAAATGAAGCAAAAAGGGGAGAGACATTAGTGCCTGCTGATAAGCATAAGCGAAAAATGTTTTATATTGCTAAAGGTGATGTTTTGTTTGTTTTATAATTGTTGATGTAGTTTATTAATATAGTTGTTGTCGTTTTGTACTGTATTTAAAGTGTTTGTTGTAATAAAAATGTTCAAAATTACTTTTGATTTCTTTGTTTAACACTTATTATAAATTTAGTATTTTTATAGTATTTCAATATTGATTACAACTGGCAGTTCTCAACAGAGAGGATATTCTATTTTATAATCCACTATGGACATTTCATCACTATGAAGAGAGGTATGTGCAGAGAGAACAGTCTCTACCCCCAGCCTACTTTGTACATGTGTTACTCTGGGGTGATGTCTCAGCTGACTGGGCAGTGTGTTTCCATATCATAGTATCTATAGTTGTATGCAAGACAGACTTCACAGCATAGAGGTAATTTCATCCCCACACCTTACTTGTACATCTGTCATCTTGGGGAGAGCTGTGACCAGAGTGGGAAGCCTCTTTTCACACCCTAATTTGCACACACATTACCCAAGACACAGGTCACAAGAGAGAGCCAAGTCTCTCCCCACACCACAACGCAGACATATCATGCAAGAGAGATGTGTCAGCAGACAGGTCAGTTCCTCCCGATAGCATACTATGCATACCTGTCAGCATGGGAAGAGTTATTAGCAAAGAGATACACCTCCCACCCTGTTAAAATGTGTTAACGGACAGGTCACTCCCCTCACAGACCCACTACATATCCCTGTTGCTCTAGGGAGAGGTGTCAGTGGAGAGGCCACTGCTTGCCCACACAGTACTGCTCATCCATGTTGCCCTCGAGATAGGTGTTAGTGGAGAGAAAAATGTTTCCCTACACATATATATATGGTTATTCCCCTGGGGAGAGGTCTCAGTGGAGAGGCCAGTACTTGTTATACTTACCATGAAATAGTGAGATCCTATATGTGATGTGAATACTTTCCCTACACTACTGTGCATACTATTAAGCCTGTCGAAGTGTGTGTGTTGGCACAGTTTAATACTCACACCATATAATACAGAGCTTTCATGCATTAAATATAGTTTGAATGTTTGAGCTTGTGAGACTCTTATGAGAGCTGGAGAAACATATGAGAGAGAGGAGGCGTTTGTGTGCTCCAGGTCTCGCAGGTGTCAGTATTATTAAAAAGGGATTTATACCATGAAATAATCACACAATGATGCAATAGGGTGGCTCTGACAAGAGACTTTGTGTTTATAGTGTGTAATGTTCAGTTACACAAAGAACTGGAAGCAACTTTCTTGTCACCTAGCCACATTTAAAAGAACTTTCACACCAAAGATTCCTTGGGAGGCTGAGGTGGCAGAGCTGGTGCAGCTGCCTCTGGCTGTTCATCAGAATCTGATGAAGGCATCTTTGTGTCGGTAGGGAGACAGAAAAGGAGAGCAAGCCAGATATGTCAGACGTCACTGTTAAAAACTGAGTTTCTGGTTCGCAGAGTATGCACCCTGTCCAATTAGGAGCTCCAATCCTAGTCAGGGTAAGTCAGATACACAACATAAATTAACCTGTTCTTACCCTCTGTTTAGCTGAGTAAAGAAAAACCGAAACAACAACATTTCCAACACAACCCCCTCCAGCCTAAAGCCAGGGTAGACTGATCAATACCTTGATGGACTTCCCTGCTTAGGGCAATAGAGCATGGAAAATGGCCCACTTCTGCAGGGACACTTGCCAGTTCTATGCATCTGGATCCCTCTGTCTATACTCTCTGGACCCACTGACCTGAGCCATGGAGAACCCTTCTTCCCATCTGTGGACCCCATCTGTGAAGGACCTAACCTTACTTTGCTTGCCGATGTATCCCAGTAGGCAGGCAGTACCACCATGGCCAACAAAGTGATGTGGCCCATTCCACCCCTTGGGTCTGACTTCTGTCCCCAACCCAGAGAAAACTCTGACCACAAGGATAACAACCAACAGAGGCTACTGACAGCTGTCTGTATCAAAAGCAGGCCCCAGGCCATTCAGGGCTCTCTGACTTCAGTAGTTTCTCAAAGTGGGGAGCAGTAGCCAAAGGTGTCTCGAACTCTTTTTCCACTTCACCTCCACCAGATCAGGGGTGGTTTTCTGAGACTGGTCACTCAGCCCAGGGGCTGAACAGAAGACTGCGGTGGGCTCTCCCTCACCCTGTTTGGGGTCCTATACCCTCCGCTTGGGAGTGGTACCATCAAAAAAACTGAACTGTTAGGGTGCCTGTGGTGGCTGCCCCTCCCAGTTCCCCTGACATCATGGGCAATTCATTCCCCAGAATGCCGTCTATGGGCATCTGGGGACTAACAATGACCCTCCTCTGGGTCATATCACCCCAATCTAGGGAAACCAGAGCCATAGGGCGGAAAAAGTCTTGCCAATGGACTTGAGTCACCCTGCACACCTGGTCGGTGTACTCCTCTGGTGAAATTAGCCTTTCCACCATCATGGTGTGACTAGCCCCAAAGTCCCTTACAGCAGTGACTGGGACCCCATTCACTTTCACTTGGTGGAAGTGACGACTCCTACTCTCAGCGATCACCATCTCACCCTCTGAGTCACAGCATGGTCTATGATCTGCCCCTGGGCACTACTTACCCCTAAGGTCACATTGTCCACCCTTGCCGATGGTACTACCAGTGGGTGGTTTCTTAGGACAGACAGGATCCCCTGCTTGTGTCCTAGCTAAGAACACTCAAAGCAGCGGGGTGGAAATGGGGCGCCCTGAGCCACTGCCCATCAGAAAATCCTCCCTGTTTGTCTGAAGGGGCATTGGAACCCTTTCCTCCCCTATTACCCCGGGACCTGTCTGTCTCTCCCTTGACCCACCTCACTCTGCTGGGGGAACCTAAACCACCCTTCTTGGGGTCACTGTCAGCTACCTTCCTTTGGACCCTTGTGCTGACCTGGTGGTCCGTCTCCTTAACAAGCTCTCTGGGGTCAGCGAGCTTACTATCAACAAGGTGTCGGCGCAGATCTGGAAAGCAAAGACTGACCATATGCTCAGTTGCAAACAAATTATACAGTACCTGGTACTCTTTTACCTCACTGTCCTTCACCCAACCATCCAGTGCCTTGAAAAAAGAATCCACACAATCCACCCAGGTCTGTTGGGAAATCGTTTGACTATCCCTGAATTGCCGTCTGTGTTTCTTGCAAGAGGGTCGCGAGAACTGACCAGGAAATAGAGTCATCACTTAAAAAAAACATTACTATTACAACCTTTTTTAAGGACTCTAATATTACAGATTAACATTAAATAATAACTGAACACATGAACAAGAGCTCTAAACAGTAGATTAAAACAAAATATCCAACTCCACGATATTGCGAGCATCCGCAATAGTAATCACACATTAAAAAAATAGATTTATACAATGGAAATTAATACTATACAATATTTAAAAACTGATCACTCTCTTTCTGAATTATAATTGTGATTTAAATGCAAAAATAGATACAAAGGCTATGATAAGTATGGTATTAGAATATGTTTGAAATTACTACGAAAATATCTCAATATGAGAGTCAGAAAAACTGAGGCGATAGACAATCACAATACAAAAGTATTTCCATTTCAGAATAATGTCCACACACAGGATATATTATTCAGTTATTCTACCAAATAAACACTTAAAAAATAATATTTACTTTAGGAAAACGCTAGAAACTCACTGGAAAAATGAAAGATTAAAGTAAGGTATAGTTAGGTAAATTTCTCAGTGGTAATATTAACAAAAACAACAGAAATTCAGCAGTCATAGCTAGCAACGCTAACTATAACTTGCACCCCCGTCATGCACTGCTTATGATCTCATATAGGCTATCACTCATGGCATGTTCTATGACATCATTTCACTGACTTTCTAAAGGTTTTCTTTTAATGTTAAGTAAGATACTATTTAAAGACCTAACTATGATTTCACTATTACTTTTGTTTTTTGTTTGTTCAGTGAATTTCTAGGGGTTTCCTTTTAACATAAATTATTATCCTACTACCATACCTAACTTACATCACCACTTTAACCCTTGTTTTTTCAGTGAGGCTCTAGGCTTTTTTAAACAAAAAGTTTGATAACAATACCTAACTGTATATACTCAGGACCTGACTATGTAAGGAAGCTTTAGTATGTTAGGGGGCTGGGCTGTCCTCAAAGACCACTGTACAGAGTGAAGTCTTTGTGTAGTAGGGTTTGGCGAGGGACTCTTTGCACAGGAAGGGTTGGCAATGGACTGACCTCTCCACAAAGACCGGTCACTAGGTGAAGTCTTTGCATACTAGGGTTTTGCGAGCGAATGGTGTCTGCGCAACTACCACCTCACTGGGAGAAGTCTGTACATAGTTGTGCTTGGTGAGGGACTGGCCACTGTACAGGGCGACGTTTGTGACTAGTAGGATTTGGTGACAGATTGCCTGTTGGCGAAGGCCTCTATGAAGGTTGAAGGCTGTGCATAGTAGGGTTTGACAAGGGACTGGCCTCCCTGCAGAAACCACAGTACAGTGCAAAGTCTTGGTGTAGTAGGGCTCAGCTACACACTGCCGTCTCTGTAAGACTGCTGAACAGGGTGAACTCTTTGCACAGTGAGGTTTGGCGAGGGAGAGGCCTTTCCACAACGACTGCTGCTTTATGCATAGTAGGTGTTGGTGAGGAACTGGGCTTGAAGTGAAGACTGCTGCACTGGGAAACATTTTTGAGTAGTAGGTTTGATGAGTGAGTGGCCTTTGTTATCAGGGTGCCATTTTAAATAAGGCAGAGCTACTGGCTTTTTCAAGAGATCACCACATCAATATATAAAAGGCAAGCCAATTGGCTTTGTCAAAGGGTGACCGGCTCACTATGCAAGACAAGACTATAGACTTTGTCAAGGGCTGACCTCATCAATATACAACGCAAGCCTATTGCCTTTGTCTCCACATCATTATATAAAAGTAATGGTGAAATTTACTTTGTCAAGCACTCACCACAACAATATATGAAAACAAGCCCATTGGTTTTGTCAGCAAGAGAAAATAGTCTTTCATTCACCCTCCTTGGACAACATAGTGTAGCAATAAGAACAACAACAACAAAAGGTGTCCTCAATCATCAGCTGAAGAGCAAAACCTCCAGCTCTAAGAATGCCCAAAATGCTATTCACATTTCATTGCGTTATGGTGTATATATAATCCAGGAAACATAGTGTTACTTTAAAAATGATTTCTGGGAGCCTGCTGCATTCCCTATATCCCCTCAGTGCACTTTTAAAACATTTTGGTGGAGCCCCTGGCCAGATTGGGGCACCACAAAGGACAAAAACATATGATTCTAAGCCCATGAAAGGCATTATGGGGGACTCCTTCCAGGGAGCAGTGAAAAATAAATGAGAGGCTCAGGCCATTCATTATATATATATATATATTTTTTTTTAAGGAGGTGTTCCGGTTCTACCTAAGACACACCTAGCTTATTTTTTCATTGGGGGCGATGGAGGGATCCCAATAGCCCTTGTTGCCCTGTGAGCTCCTTGCCCCCAGCTCCTCATGTGGGGCAGCATGGGAGACAGCATTCTGTTTTCGCTCCAACCAAGCAGGTACACCTTTTTGTTTTGGCTTCTGCAGGCAGGAGCCAAACTATACTCCCCTGCCCACTCTGTGTTGAGGGTGAGCAGGGTACTCTGTGGCTGATGCAACCCCCTGCTCCCCACAATGCAAGGGCCTTACTGTTTGTGTGTCCCAGGGGATGGAGTCCCCGAGCCATAGCTTCACACTTGGAGGGGGCCTCAAGCCCCCACCCCATAACATAAGAAAACGCATCAAACCCCAGGCTCTGGCCCAACCATGGGATATTTTAGCAACTATAAAATAGCCGCCAATTTGTTTTGTTTTTTATATTTTAGACCCAGGGGAAGTCCCTCTTGTACTTACTCACAAAGGCTGGGGGGGGGGCAGTGTAGCCCTACAATACCCCTTTATCAATATTTTCAGGACAGGAGAGTCTGTAAAGTTTAAATTATATTATTTTTAACTAATTAACTATTTGAAATATTTGATTTTGAAGTCGATATTTATTAAATTTCTAGTACATGAATGGTTCACTGCCTTTAGTTTTGGTGGGTATGTCATTGATAGGGTTCCTTCTGATAGGTATTTCAATAGTGGACCCCGGATTACCTCAAAGTTAACAGTATTTTCAAGCATGTCGCCAATTTTGATAATATGCTTACCGTTCTATGGTCTATAGTATCTTCAAAAATATATTTGGCACAATATTTCTATTGTTCCCATTATTAGTAGAGGAACACAATACTGAAGTAAACAAAGTCTTTGACACAATATTTGTCTCACAATATTTTTATTCATAATATTCTGTCACACACTCTTTCAATTGGTTTTGGAGAACATTAGTGGGGGGGATGGTCCTCCACTTGCGCACACTTCTGCTGCCCCATATAAGGCCACCCCCTTCTCTAGCTCCCTGCCCAAACCTCCACCAAAGCTCTAGTTCCCTGCCCAACTCATCTCCCTTCATTTGCTCCTTGTCTAGACACTCTTCTATATATCTATTTTCCTATGTTGCACGTTTCGATTGTTCCCATGTAAGCCCTCAACCATCTCTAACCACTTCTAACTCCTCTTTCTTTTCTTGCTAGGTCTACAGTATCCGCCATTCCCCCTAGCGCCTGTCTGGCTCACCTCCTGTTTTACAGTCTCTCCTTCACCACTGTCCTGTATCTAGCTCCCAGTTAAACACCTATACCATCCTTTCTCTTGCCTCCTGTCCAAACCTCCTGCCATCCCTATCCCTGTTGTTCCATGTCTTAATCAGCTCTCTTTCTTAACTTCCTGTCTGACTTTCAACTACCCCTCTCACTTCTCTTCCTAATCATAGCTCCATAAGTACCATCCGCCCTAAATTATCCATTTCGCACCATGTTACACATCTGTGGTTTCTAGTGATAAATTTGTGGGCATGACGAACAGATTTTTGCTTTAAGATCACTCCTTTTGTCCCTTGATCTTATCCGTGATTATCTTCATTTGTTCATCATGACTACTATTTTGCTGACTTACTATGGAGGTCTAGTTTTTCATCTGGTTAATCTTTGTTGCACCACTCTTGTATATGTGACTGTTTGCTCTTGTCTCTTACTTTCCCATCTTCTAAAGTGCTCTGATACCCTCACGGGTCATGTTTGCGCTGTATAAAACTTTATAAATAAAATAAATAAATAAAATGGGCCATCACTGGCTTGCATTGGGCCACCACTGACAACCTGCATGCTCATTCCCAAGACATCCTTGACCAGAACGAACCCTGCCTACTTATTCTTCTTGATCTGTCCTCAGCGTTTGACACGGTCAAACATGAAAACCTGATTGATCTTCTTGAAAAGAGGATGGGATTATCGGGCCTTGTCTTAAATTTGTTTGCCTCATTCCTACATAATAGAACGCAAAGAATCAAAGTGCACTATTCCCTCGCTAACAGTACGCCGGTATCAATTGGAGTGCATCAGGGCTCCACACTCTCCCCCATGCTTTTCAACTTGTTCATGGAACTCCTCTCTGAAATTCTGAACTATTCAAACATACAATACCACATGTACGCTTATGACACTCAACTGTATTTGAAAATTGCATCACCATATGACATCAAAACTCTGAATTGTGCACTTCTGAAAACTCAACAATGGTTAGCTCACAATCACCTTATGCTAAATAGACTCAAGATGGAATTTCGCTTGATTGCCCCCCACAACCATTCTTCACTCATTCAAGACTTGCTCAAACACTTACAGCTCTCAACTGCGCCCCTCATGTTGTAGACTGCACGAGATCTTTAGGCATAGCGCTGGACAAATACCTGAATATGCAAGACCACATTAGTGCAACAGCAAGGGGAGCCAACAACAATCTCAAAACGCTTAGAAAAATCAAGCCGTTCCTGACTCCTGAGGACTTGCTGCTAGCAGTCCAAACTCTAGTTATATCCCTCTTAGAATATGGAATTGTGACCCTGGCAGGTCTACTCAAAGCTAGACTGGCCCCTTGAAGAGCCACTCTGAACTCTGCTGCCAGACTGATCATGGGATCAAGAAAACATGATCACATCACACCAGAAATAAGTCAGCTCAATTGGCTATCGCTCAAAGCTAGGATTCAGTTCAAGATAGCCTGCTTGATGCACAAAGCTCTTCATTATAACACCCCTGCTTACCTGGCAACAAAACTTGGACTTTCTGCTTTGAATCGGGCCCTAAGAAGCTCTAACACTCTCCTGCTGAAACCCTACAAATTCAAAAAGAAAAGAACTTACAACTGCTCCTTCTCTGGTCTTGCCCTTAGAAAATGGAATGCTCTTTCTCCTGAAATCAGATCTAACCCTTCGACCGCCTCATAAAAAAACCAAGTCAAATTATTAGTCCTGAATAACCATTCGCAACCATCGACCTTAAGCCACCATAACTAACTTTTATTTCTTGACGACAACATGGGTCTCTCATTCCGCAATGCAATTTTTGTTACTTACATGTACCACATTGTTGGTTTGCTCTTCTTGTACCTGTGCTTGTTAACCTGCTATGAGCCTCATTTATGAGGTTTTACCGTAGGGCAGCACTGCAGGCCTTCCTGCTGGGCTGCCCTATGGTAAAAGAAAAAGGCAGGAATGCGCTGCATCTATCAGATACAATATTAACAAAAAATGCCTCTGAGACCATAAATGAAACTTTACTTGTGCCACAGTAGTCCTTTTTATTAACTCTGGGCTTCAATCTTTTTGAATAGTTTTTTCTATTTTTTTAGGAAATGAGGGTTTCTTTCACCCAACACATTTAGAACATACACCTCTGTTTTTTGTGTATATACACACACAAACTTTTTCAACACTGATCACAATACGTTTAACAAAGACAATATGCGGATGCTTGATTCCGGTCCAGGGAAGACATGGCTTGGCAGTTCGGTCTGGACTGTTCCCATGAGGCACAGGGGCAAGACTGATTTGCATATGGCTATGTCTGAACTGGGGTGGCGTGGTGAAGCAAAATAACGATGGATTAAACCCAGATCTGTGACTGGGGGTGAATGTTTGCCAATGTGCAGCATTCCGTCCATCATCTTGTGTGTTTTGCATTTCGCCCTAAGTGGGAAGGGTATGCCCAGACGTGGGTCCCGTGCTCACTACGGCACTGGAGTCAAGCTATCCTGGCTGATGAAGGCTGATAGCCTGAAACCGGTCCTAGGATGCTTGATTCCGGTCCAGGGAAGACATGGCTTGGCAGTTCGGTCTGGACTGTTCCCATGAGGCACAGGGTCAAGACTGATTTGCATATGGCTATGTCTGAACTGGGGTGGCGTGGTGAAGCAAAATAATGATGGATTAAACCCAGATCTGTGACTGGGGGTGAATGTTTGCCAATGTGCAGCATTCCGTCCATCATCTTGTGTGTTTTGCATTTCGCCCTAAGTTTGAAGGGTATGCCCAGACGTGGGTCCCGTGCTCACTACGCCACTGGAGTCAAGCTATCCTGGCTGATGAAGGCTGATAGCCTGAAACCGGTCCTAGGATGCTTGATTCCGGTCCAGGGAAGACATGGCTTGGCAGTTCGGTCTGGACTGTTCCCATGAGGCACAGGGTCAAGACTGATTTGCATATGGCTATGTCTGAACTGGGGTGGCGTGGTGAAGCAAAATAACGATGGATTAAACCCAGATCTGTGACTGGGGGTGAATGTTTGCCAATGTGCAGCATTCCGTCCATCATCTTGTGTGTTTTGCATTTTGCCCTAAGTGGGAAGGGTATGCCCAGACGTGGGTCCCGTGCTCACTACGCCACTGGAGTCAAGCTATCCTGGCTGATGAAGGCTGATAGCCTGCAACCGGTCCTAGGATGCTTGATTCCGGTCCAGGGAAGACATGGCTTGGCAGTTCGGTCTGGACTGTTCCCATGAGGCACAGGGTCAAGACTGATTTGCATATGGCTATGTCTGAACTGGGGTGGCGTGGTGAAGCAAAATAACGATGGATTAAACCCAGATCTGTGACTGGGGGTGAATGTTTGCCAATGTGCAGCATTCCGTCCATCATCTTGTGTGTTTTGCATTTTGCCCTAAGTGGGAAGGGTATGCCCAGACGTGGGTCCCGTGCTCACTACGCCACTGGAGTCAAGCTATCCTGGCTGATGAAGGCTGATAGCCTGAAACCGGTCCTAGGATGCTTGATTCCGGTCCAGGGAAGACATGGCTTGGCAGTTCGGTTTGGACTGTTCCCATGAGGCACAGGGTCAAGACTGATTTGCATATGGCTATGTCTGAACTGGGGTGGCGTGGTGAAGCAAAATAACGATGGATTAAACCCAGATCTGTGACTGGGGGTGAATGTTTGCCAATGTGCAGCATTCCGTCCATCATCTTGTGTGTTTTGCATTTCGCCCTAAGTGGGAAGGGTATGCCCAGACGTGGGTCCCGTGCTCACTACGCCACTGGAGTCAAGCTATCCTGGCTGACGAAGGCTGATAGCCTGAAACCGGTCCTAGGATGCTTGATTCCGGTCCAGGGAAGACATGGCTTGGCAGTTCGGTCTGGACTGTTCCCATGAGGCACAGGGTCAAGACTGATTTGCATATGGCTATGTCTGAACTGGGGTGGCGTGGTGAAGCAAAATAACGATGGATTAAACCCAGATCTGTGACTGGGGGTGAATGTTTGCCAATGTGCAGCATTCCGTCCATCATCTTGTGTGTTTTGCATTTCGCCCTAAGTGGGATTGGTATGCCCAGACGTGGGTACCGTGCTCACTACGCCACTGGAGTCAAGCTATCCTGGCTGATGAAGGCTGATAGCCTGAGACCGGTCCTAGGATGCTTGATTCCGGTCAAGGGAAGACATGGCTTGGCAGTTCGGTCTGGACTGTTCCCATGAGGCACAGGGTCAAGACTGATTTGCATATGGCTATGTCTGAACTGGGGTGGCGTGGTGAAGCAAAATAACGATGGATTAAACCCAGATCTGTGACTGGGGGTGAATGTTTGCCAATGTGCAGCATTCCGTCCATCATCTTGTGTGTTTTGCACCTTTTTAAATGTCATTCACAAACAGGTTTTTAAAGATCACTGAGCACCGAGTAACCTATAGGAGGCACACACCAGGGTGCTGTATAACTAGTGTATCACAGGAGAGTCATGCTTAGGAAAGAGGATTAATTAACGCCCCAACACGGGCTGGTAACATTTGGAGCACCACCACCCACTCCAACTTTCCTCTTAAATACTGTTTTCACTGCTCGCCTCCCCACTTCTAACTAAGACCGTTTTTTGCCCAATAGTGTAAAACGCAAGCCTATTGTTTTAAGGACACATATAAAGCTCCTAACTAAAGGCAATTATTATTTTTTTCCTTCTTTTACCGCCTCCCCTTCAGAAAACCTTAAGAATCGTTTGACTTTATGAAACAAGAAGTTCATTCCGGCACATCGTGAGAATCTGAGCCGGTATGTAAGGAGCCCAGTATAATCACCATCTAAAGTGTAACATAAGTATAGATAACAGACTCAGAGTATTATCACTATCACCCCTACAGGTAACATCTGTCCTAATTGAATATTGCCCTGCCCTGATGAAGACCTTCGTAGAAATTCATCACTCAAGTCCCACCAACTGAAGGTCGAAACGCGTTGGCTTGTAACATCAAGAGGCTCAGAGCAATCGAGAGAAATAGTACACCTAAGATTAGGTGTCTCGAGCTGGACTTGCAAAAGCTCGAGCTCGGAGTTTGAAAAGAAACTCTGACCTCTTTTGGACCTAAGAATCAGATCAGATTGAGTACTAAAAAGAAATAAGTCCCAATAGTGTATATAAGACAGTAGGACTGTATAAGTTTGATAGGAAGTCTTTTCCTGTGAAAAATGAAAGTTTGTAATTATGGTTTAGGGTGTTGTTCTATGTGAAAAAAGTACACGCTGTTAGTAGCAAAGATATTTGTATGTGATGTAAATATTGTCTTTGTTAAACGTATTGTGATCAGTGTTGAAAAAGTTTGTGTGTGTATATATACAAAAAACAGAGGTGTATGTTCTAAATGTGTTGGGTGAAAGAAACCCTCATTTCCTAAAAAAATAGAAAAAACAATTCAAAAAGATTGAAGCTCAGAGTTAATAAAAAGGACTACTGTGACACAAGTAAAGTTTCATTTATGGTCTCAGAGGCATTTTTTGTTAATATTGTTACATTGATTCCAGCCTCTGAGTTTCCGGAATTGAATCATTCCCCTTTCCTGTAAGTAGCATCTATCAGATACGGCGCATTACTGTCCTTTTCCCCTGTGCAGGCGCACAATGGGCTGCCGTGCACCAACGCAGGCACCTTTGCACCATGGTGCAAGGGTGCCTGCTTTGCAGGAATGATTATTTCTATGCAGGAAGATTTTCCTTCCTGCACAGAAACAATTAGTAGAGGCCTTTTCCTCTTTCTATGTGTGCTGCAGAATGCGAGGAGAAATAAAGATATTTCTCCTCATTGTGCCTCCCTTACGCCTCCCCTGGCGAAGCGTAAATTTTTGGCACTGCCTCAGATTTATGATTTCTCGTAAATCTGGGGCAGTGACAAAAAGCCATGCATGTTGCTGGGAATGCCCCCAGTAACACCCATTGTACACCCCTTCAACGCAGAAAACTGCATTAAAGGTAGCCATATTTGCGAGGCAGCATTATGCCAAAAAAAGTGGCTTAGTGCTTCCACGCGAATATGGAGCAGGCTCCTGTGGCATGGAACATCACTAAAAGTGACGTTCCGGCGGCGCAAGGGGCCTCATAAATGAGGCCCTATATGTTTAGTATTTTCGCCTTTACCTGCCAATCATACTCTTCCTCTCTGTACAGCGCTCTGATACTCTTACGGGTCATGTTTGAGAAGTATAACACTTTTCAAATAAATCCATTGGCTCTCTATGCAGTCCCTCGAGCATCACTGGATCTGTCTAACCCTTCTGCCCCTATAACCTCCATGTGTAATTGGTTTCCCACCTTTAGATTCATTCTAAAGCCGCTTTCTTCTCTATCACTGTGTATGGTGCCAAGTGCGATTGGTAATGTGGGACACGTAATGGCAACGGTGTCCCATTAACTTGTGTCAGGGTATGCTAGGATCATGTTATGGACTTGATGAAACCGTCATTTCCTATAAATCTCTCTGCGTCCAATGCACAGGCTCCACACCTGGCTAGGTAGTCTCTATCAGTGGTGGCTGGTGACATTTGAAAGTGGTGGCGGTACAAGGGCGGGACGAGTGTCCTGTGGCGAGTGAGAGTAGCGAGCAAGCCTGGCATTTATAAGGGTGGTTCGGGGGGGATCTCCTCCTTGGAAAATTTTGAAAAAGAGTGGGAAAATGGTGCATTTTCAATAAAATCTGAGAAAGCAAGAAGGTTATTATGGCAATTGTGAAAGTGTAGTTATGACATCAATAAAGAGTCTCTGGGTGGCATTACTTAAACTGCAGACACTGTGGCAAGCTGGGGTGTTCTGGACGTCCATTCCAAAGGTCCCAGGTTCTTGTAGGTACCTGTACATTGAGGAAGGTAGGCCTGTGGTACAGAGGCAAATGCTAAGCTAGAACACCTGAAGGGCTAGAGAAAAGTCAATAACATGGCATGCTAGTGTCTCTAAAAGGCCAGCGTGACTGTGGCAGTGCCAATCACTTGTCAGGTTGATTGACTGAAAGGCCGTGCGGGGGCGACAGTGTGCGTCAGTCACATGTCTGACTGGTCACTTGTAAGGTTGATTGTCTGAAAGGTTAGCAGGGTGCGACAGTGTCAGTCACGTGTTCAACTTGTGCCTTAATGAGCAGCTGGACTGAGGTAGTGTCAGTCATGTCAGGCCGGTGCCTTTCAATGGTCAGCAGGGCTGCGGCAGTGCCAGTTCCATGTCAGGCCATGCATCATGAACAGCTGTGCTAGGAAATATATGCCCAGCCCTGGCAGAGGAGGGAATTGCACCAGGGTGTGTGTGTGCAGAGGGCAGCGTTCATTCACAGTTCCATGTGAGGGACACGCTGCATAGGCGTGTCGGTCTCAGTACACAGCAAGTGTCTGAGGGCCACCAAAAGGCAAGAGGCTGTCGGCAGGGTCTTCACGAGACTTACAGCAGTGTCTGCCTAGGCTCTCAGCTGGATAAAAGAACTGAGCAACCATAGTCAAGAGACTGCTAGCAGCTGCAGCACCTGAATGAGACTCTCAGCAGGAAACGAGATAGAAGAGACTGTCATCACCATTTGCAGCAGGCTGCTAGCAGGAGACTGCCAGTGCCATCTGCATGACACTCTTAGCAGCATCTGGAAGGAGAGAGTGCAGCATCTGCATGCGCTTCGCAGCAGGAGACAGGAAACTGAGCGACACTGCTGAAGAATGTGTTTCCCTGCGTGTGTGTTGTGTCTCCTCTCTAACATTAGTAAGACAAGCAGGTCTTCATTGGATGTTACTTTGTTCCAAGTTTCGCCAATTTACAACAATGCTTTGCAGTGCGTTGTGCACTGCATTTTAGAATCGTACTTCTTGGCACAGATATTTCCTAGAGGACTTTTGCCAGCAGTGCATTTATTAAGAACACATCAGCTATTCCTTTCATAGCTGCCAAGTTTTCAATTTGCTTCTGTGTGACCTTTCCATATTTTCAGTATGTTTACATGTGACATGTCAATTTTTATGCGTGATACTTTGAGGCCTTAGCGACAGCATGAGATAACCTTAAAACAGCTGCAAGTGTGTATGGAAGTTTAGTAACCAGCTCCCCATTTCTAAGTGGATCATCTTGGAAACAATTATAGCATCATAATAAATCATTTTGGCTCGAGTACATAATAAGTTATGCCTGTTTAACTTTAGAAAGGAAACTGTTAGGAGAAGTTAAGTGGGATGTTGTAAGAGGCTGGCGCAGTGTGTTGCATGTGTGCAATGATGTAATGCAACATGATGTAGACCCTTGGAAAGGTGGTGATGGGCCCTGAGACTCCTATATCTCAAATAAATTAATTGGCCTAACAAAGAATGGGGCTCCCTGAAGTGTGGGCTCATACCGCACCCCAGAGCCTGTGTTATGCCCCTGCAGGTGCGCTCTGCACACCATGAACATGTTAACTAGGAGGGAAGACCGGCAGTACGAAAGGTATAATGTGCAACAAATATTCTGAACCTTGTTTACCTAATTAAGAGGAATGTGAGCACACCTGTAAAAGAGCACCAAACAAGTAGGTGACCTGCTACACACCAGAGCATTTAACGCACCAAGATTTAGCCCTGGTTTAATGGTCAGTCCGCTCCTGGTGCAACTGCATGTTCCAGATTGCTAATTCGGTTTAGTTGAAAGGCCAGAACTGGTCAAAGGTTTCAGATAGACAACACAAGATCACTTGTTAATTATACACAATATGTCTCTGCCATCCCTTTCCTCCACACTGGCTACACTAAATAAATATATCATGACAGAAAGTAGATTGATGGAGGATCATTTAGTTTGAGGTCTGATCGGTTTATGAAAATTAATGGGGGCTTCCACTGGCTTCTCGTTAGGAAACGAATCCACTTTAAGATCATTACTCTGGTCCATAAAACTATCTCTGGGAATGGCCCCAGTTACCTATCAAAAAAACGTAAATGGTACCAGCCCAGTAGAACTTTGAGATCAGGATCCAAGTATCTCCTAACTCCACTCAGGATACGTACGTCAGGGCATGGTGGGAAGTCCTTCTCACATCTTGCACCCACTCTGTGGAATGCTCTCCCCTCACATCTACGTATGGTCTCTGACCATCGCCAGTTTCGTAAAATGCTAAAAACCTGGCTATTTTGATCACTTTTTCCCCTCGCTGTTGTTCTTTTCCTCCCTTCCATGGTTTTGGCTAGCGCTGTGAGACCCTCGGGTGATATGTGCGCTTAATAAAATCTTGTAACATAATATAACATAACATATATGCTCTAATAAAGGGCCACAAACCATTTTCCTTTCCCAAACTTGTGTCCCACATGTATGTTCAGGCACATAATGTAATGGGAAACACGCATATGCAAACGGCATAAGCGTGAACATGCATGAGTGAAAATGTACACAAGGCTGATTACATGTTTGGCTGGAATTAAAAAGAAAAAAATCTGAATTGTCCTGGGAAGGATTCCTAAACTCTCTGGCTAGGATAGAAAATGAGAGTAAATAACTTTGGCCTAGGTAAGACAAGGAACTTCTCTGGAAGAAGAGAGCAGAAAGGCAGGACTAAACTCTATTGGGAAGCTGGACTAGTCTGCGACGGACAGACAAACTCTGTGGAAGATGAGAAGTGAGAATCAGGACTGTGCTGGGCAGGCCTGCTAAACTCTCAGGAACAAAAGACAGAAGTAGGACTGGGCTATGCAGCACTGTTTAATGAGTGCTGCCTGAAAATTAGGAACCCAGCATAGTAATACATCACATTTAGAGCCACCTCAGCTTGCTTAGCCGAGCACGACAGAGCCCATGTCACACAAATCAAGAAAATAAACCAGAGCACTACACCCAAAGTTGTGAAGACGCTACACTTGAGTGAGTATAAAGTCTTTATTAGCGACCAGGCAAAAAGTAGGACCGTCAGCTGCACAGCACAGCCGCCAACTGACTGCTCTCGGCTGCGCAAACCTAGTCTCCTAGAAACCATCCTTGTCGAGTCACCAAGCCAACATTCTACACATCGTCATCTAAAAGCCTCACACTACACACCTCCCCATATATATATATACATATTTTTTTATAACGCCTAACCAAAAAACAATAAAATAATAATAATACAATAAAACAGAGAAAATTTGCCTATGTGTAGCTTCAAGCTAAAATATATGAGAAATGGAAAAAAAACATAACTAAACAACACTAATCACAAATATAGTCGTCCAACGCTGTAGGACGTTTGGTGTCTCTTCTCACTTATTATCTATGTCATTCTTTACTCTTTCATCATTTCCCGTAACCATCAACTTATTATGTTTCTCAGTGAATCCATCTGAATTATTGTCTGAGATTATATCACTTGCACCCTCATTATCACAATTCTGAATTTCTTGGTTCAATGGCTGTTCTACCTCAAGTTCTGTCTTCAACCCTTTGTTGTTTCCATTTTCTACACTATTTTGTTCACATAATGCTACTCATTTTAGATTCCAGCATTTTCCATTTCCTAACCTCACATACTTTTTCCTCAACTCTATAATGTGTTGTGGCTCAAAAAACGTACTTTCGTTTTTGGAACTAATCCAGGTTTTTTAATCCTTACCCATTGTCCTACCTTCAGATTAGCTTGTTTAGTATTGTGTTTAGCATCACAATATTCTTTATATTTGTTATGTCTGAGTGACAGATTGTTTTTAACCTCCAAAGGAGACCAATTCACACTTCCTAGACTTTTTAACCATCCAGGTTCCATTTAGATCTGGGCTTTCTCCCTCTCATGAGCTCGAACGGAGAAAATCTAGTAGCATCAACTTCTGTCACTCTATATGACCATATAGATTTAAAAACTTGGAATTTCCCAAGGTATGTTATTCCTGCAAGCCAATTGAATAGCTCCCTTCAAAACTCTGTTATACCATTCCACCGTTCCAATTCCACTGGGGTTATATAATGAGGCTATTCTATGTTTAATTCCACATTTTTCAAATATTGCACCATCACATTTGAAGTGAATTGCACCCCATTGTCACTGATAATAGTAGCCGGGGTACCGTCATTTGAAAAACTTGCGTCAAAATCTTTATAACAGTCTCAGTATGCAATTTCCTAATGATTTTCACAATAGGCCATTGGGAAAAACATCCATGAGAGAAATTATGTACTTCCCGGAACTCCCTGTAGGTCCCATAATGGCTACAGCAACATGCTTCCAGGGAGAATTTGGACACAGAAAAATGCTCATAGAAGGTCAGAAAGTTTTCAGAGTTTTATCAGACAAAATGCATAAACTATACTCCCTTACCATTCTTTCCACTTCAGTGTCCATACCAGGCCACCAATAAACACTTTTCACATTCAATTTGGTCTTAATAATCCCCAAATGTCCTTCATGATACAAAGAAATTATTTTTCCTCTTAAGGTTTCGGGCGGAACCAATCTCTCTCCTCTCACGACATTACCATCATTACAAGTCCACTCATCTCTGACCTCCCAAAATGACTTGAGTTCTTTCAACTCAACCTTTCGTGGCCAACCTTTATTTATGAATTCAACTACTTTCATCAAATTCACATCCTTGTTATATTCCACAATCCACTGCTCTTTGGTGAAAGCTCCCACCCTATGGTCGCATAACCAAGCAACTTGGACCTCATCCTTTAAATCATCTCTGTTTTCCACAATCTGAATAGGTAACTGTGAAAGAAAATCCCCCACTGCGTTTTTTTCCCAGGGAAATATTCTATTCTGCAAATATATTCTAGTAACCCCATAGAACTTCTAGCCAACCTAGGTTAAACATTATTCATATCCACCTTAGTCAATACCTTAACTAAAGGTTTGTGATCATATTTAAATGTTACTTTTTTAACCCTAAACAAATGAACGGAAATGTTCAAGTGCCCATGTACACGCCAACGCTTCTCTTTCAATCACTGCATATTTTACGCATAAGCAATTATTCTTTCATTACCACTTCTATCAAACTGAGATAGAACTGAGCCAATACCAATGCTACTGGCATTTGTGGGGATTATATTCTCTCCTAAGGGATCAAATCCTTGCAATGTGGGTGCTGGTATGATAGCATTCTTGGACACTTTAGGAGAAAAAAATTATCCAGCTGTCTGATGACCTCATTAAAAACGTTTTCATCTCCTGCGATAACTTCTTTATTTAACTGATTGTAAATTATCAAACCTTCTGGAACTAACGAATGAACCAACAAGCTCTTTTTCCTTTTAACAGATAGCTTGTTAGCATGGTCAATAGTAGAAATGTAATTCAAAAAATATTCTTTCCACTGTAACCACGGAACTGGAGGATCTCCAAGAACGCATAACAACTCTCTGGGTGGATTCACTTTAATGTTTGGTGTAGAGGTTGCCATGTTTAAAGACCTAAAAATTAGATGTATAGTCTTGTAAGAACCACTACATCTATCATTATAATGAAGGTACTGCACGAAGTTAGAGGAAGAAAAACAAAACCCTTATAGACTCTGATGTTGATCAAATGCGGTGTGAATTAGCGAAATACAGATTCTGAACAACACATAGGTTGTGTGAATCAATGTGCAAAAAATTGTGGGAGCTGTGTGAGGCAATAATCTTGTAGAATGCAGAGTGAACCACACAAATGTTGTGTGAATCAGTATGAAAGAAAAAAAATACACTTTAGCTGTGCGAGTCTGCGTGCAATATAATTTAGTGAATCACACAATTGCAGTGAGAATCATCATGAAGAAATTACTCTTTTGTTGTGCGAGTCAGAGTGCAAAATAACATGGGATCACACTGTAGAAACTTTACTCAAGAGAGAATAATGTGCAGGCCATGCGATTGCTTGAAAATGCTCCTAAACCTGTGAGAGCATGTGCAGTTTTTACTTAGCAACAAAGCAAGTGACCCCGCGTATGTAGAGTTGAATGGCAACACAGTCCGATCGTGTGTAGAATGAGTGTGGCAACATTGTAGCCCGTGAGTTTGACGCAATGACGTGCGGTTGTCTGGAAACCCAACTCAGAAAAAAACCAAACACGGCAATAGCAGAAATAATTAAATCAGGTGAAATCACTTCCCTCACGTGATCATGACGTATGACTTTGCTGTACGGCAACTGAAGAACAGGAGCTGGTGGAGCCCACTTCAAGGTAACCGAATCCAAGGAAGCTGAACTCAACGAGGATGAAGGCTGCAGGAAATGCATGGAGATCACTGCCTGGTGACTAGATCATCGCCATAAAAGTGTTGTGAAGGGGGCGGAGCTTGCTCGTGACCAAGATGGCCGCTTGAGCCTTGAGCTCCGTATCGCCGACACACAATCCTGGTATTATCCGACAGCCTTCATAGCCATAACAACTTCCTGGCCGATATTCTGCCACCGGAACCCACCAGCGACACGAGGAACGACTCCCGACCCTCCTGTCACAATCCGATCTGGAGATATTGACGTTGGCAATAGGCGCCCCGCTAGGCCTGAGATCCCCGGCCTAGAGCAGGGCGGGAGGCGGGGCTGCGTCGGCATACGTGCCGCGGTCATTTGTAAGGCCAGACCGGCACACGCAACCTTGATCGCCAAACCCCTACTGCCACAGACATCGGGTTTTAGTAGGCTGCGGAGGCGCTGGGGAGACCGCCGCACACACACACAAGATCCACCGAGGACCGCCGACGGCCAGAACTCCTACATCGTGGGACAGCACAGTGACCTCCGACTGGTGAACAGGCGCCGGCGCTGAGGAATTTGTGGCTACGCGGACGGAGCTACACGCGATCGAAGGCTCATGGAGTCCCCGTTTCTGAAGGGCTGGGGACTCCACGGCAGCAGTTATTGGCGAAGGGCTGGAGGTGTGCCCGAACAGCTTGGGGTCCCGCCACTAAGCGGAGCGGTACCGGCTTCGAGACCCCCGCGCCAGGGGAACACCATAACTGGGAAGGCAGTGTCTGGAGCCAGACACAGCACCACACAGAGCGCAACGTGTTGCACTGCGCAAGCCTACACCCCGGTGAGTGGCCCACACCTTGTGACCTTGAGACCCCAGGAATACCGCATGAGACACTAAGCAGGCCGCATCCACAGGACTCCGCGCAGGAGCCCACACTCAGAAAGCGCCCTTGGCCGCGGGGATAGGTGGCTGGGCCAGGCATAACAATACACAGAACCAGCGACGCGCCGAGTAACAATTGCGGAGTGTGGCCCTGGAGGAGTAACGCAGGAGAGCGCTTGGGGCTGGTGGAGTGGCTGGAAGCACCACCACAAGGTCAGACGAGTACAGACCCCCGCGTAGCCTAGAGACCAGTGAAGGCAACACTGACAGCGGTCGAGGCTACTGGCCGCTAGTCCAGTGGCTCTAATCGGCCCTGGGACATAATTTACCTAATTACAGCCAAACACAACGCTGTGGAAGTCCGAAGTGCGCGGTCCTTGCCTAGCCCACGCTAGCGCGGCACCCGGAGGTGGCAAAACGCGGACCCTGGCAGACTTGCCTCGCCCAGAGGAGATCATGGGCAGAACAGATAGAACGCAGCCAAAGCTCTCCTTCGAGCAGAAACGCTCTAAATCGCACGACGCCACGACTGAAGAGGCCTCTAGGACGCCTACATCTGCGGCAGGCGACCCAGATATCCAGAGTATGCTCCTATCGATGGAAAAAAGCTTGCAGGATGGTATCACCTCCCTAGGCACTAAAATGGATGCCCTCTCATACCGGATGGACAGAATGGTGGAACGTCTGGATAAGCACTCGGAGAGGTTGGATATGTCAGAACGAAGACTCACGGAGGTAGAAGAGGTGCAGACTACGCTGGACTCGGACCACAAACAACTCGGGAGGGTCATACGTGTCCTGCAAGATAAGACTGAAGACTTGGAAGCTCGCTCGAGACGCTGCAACCTACGAATTACTGGCCTTCCTGAGACCACCCCTACTGGAAATATGGGACACTTTGTTGAGAAGCTATTAATGAACCTTCTGGGGGAAAGCGCCTTCTCCAATATGTTCGTGGTGGAGAGAGCGCATCGCTCCCTGGGACCTCACCCGCCACCGGGTGCTCCGCCGCGCCCAATTATAGCAAAACTGCTCAACTACCGGGACAGAGATGCGGCTTTGCGACTGGCACGGTAAAAACAAGAATTGGCATTTGAGGGGTCAAAGATTTCGATCTTCCCGGACTTCACCGCCCGAGTGCAGGAAGCAAGCAGACAATTTGGTCCCATGAAAAAGCAGCTGCGCGATCTGGGCCTGGACTACGCCATGCTGTATCCTGCAAAACTTAGGGTGAACAAGCATGGTCGCTCCCACATCTTCACTGACCCGAAAGTACTACAGAAGGCGCTGAAAGGTTGGTCCAAAGGGCAGCGTCAGAGTCCGGAACAACAACTACTGGACGAAGCGGCGGGAGGACCGCTCGAGGAGCAGGACTGAGAGCTCCGCACTCACTTCCAGCTGATAAGTATTAGGGGAACAAGCGGATGCGGTGGGCTGGAGGGTGGCAATGGGGGTAACGCTTTGGTGGCTTACTGATTCCAAGCCTGGTACACGATGGGAGGTCCACTCCGGAGGTACTATTTATGAAAGGCTGGGACTACATATGTGGCTCATGCGATATTGACACTTAAGAACTGATACATGTGCATAGCTGAATCGCAGAGGAACGCGCAAAAGAGCACAACCTAGACGGGAACTAGACATAGTGGGGCTATCCTGGTTTAGGTGAATGTAATTAGGGCCTCCTTACAAATTGCAGAGTAAAGGCCAGGAAAGCAGGAATGCTTCTGTATCACGGCTCTGATCTAATTAGACTCGGAATGTATTGGGGTGGAGGCTGTGAAAATACAGTCGGCGAGCGGAGGTCGAGACGAGAGATTACCTACATTTGACAGCTCATAGCTCATAGAGCGACCTCTGCCCATGAGTGACACACACCAGTACTGTGAACTAAGCACAGGGGGGGAGGTAGGGAGGAGAGGGAGGGCACTTCGGGGGGATGCTGCGTGACCGAGTTGCGGGTGGTCTGCTGTGGGAGGGGGACGAAGGGTTAAGGTTATGTTGTTTTTTGTATTAATGACGTTAGTGTGGTTTTTGTTTGCTACACACAGCACGCGCATGCTACATATGTCAGGATGCATTTCTAGATTCAAAAAGCAAGATGGCGACACCTAGCGGGGCTGCGGCTCCGAGGGCAATAGACTCCCTCCGCGCCCTGTCGTGGAATATTAGAGGGCTTAATAACTATCGCAAATTACAAAAAGTACTGAATTTTCTAACAAGACATAATATTGATATTGCCCTACTACAGGAGACTCATCTCCCGCTACATAGTGCGATGCTGTGCAGCAGAGGACTGTTGGGTAATGTCAACGCCTCGGGCTTTACTTCACATGCACGTGGGGTATTGACCTGGGTTTACCCTAGATCCGATTACACTCTTGACCTGCTGTCTGCGGATGGGGATGGCCGATACGTGATCTCCAGATGCCGGGGTAGGGGATTAGATTTGCTGATAGTGAATGTCTATGGCCCGAACTACGATTGCCCGGAGTTCTTTACTGCGCTGGCAAACACGATAAAGGGATGTGAATACGCACATATCATCTGGGGTGGGGACTTTAATCTGGTCAGAAACCCTGAATTGGATAGATCCGGAGGCCCGATGAGGAGTCCGGCTGCGGCGGCAAGAACCCTAGAAAGCATCATGATCAGCAAAGACCTAGGGGACGTATGGAGAGAGCGCCCCCCAGAACAGGGAGGTTTCACACATTATTCCGCCTACTATAATTTGCACACACGCATAGATTACTGGCTAGTCTCGACGTCCCTCATGGGCCAGATCCGCGCGTGTCAGATACTACCACGCACCCTGTCCGATCACTCACCACTTTTGCTGATCCTAGCCACACCCAAGAAAACTATACCACCGTTTACATGGCGCTTTCCCCCTTACTCATTGCTTGACCCCCTCTTTAAAGAGGAGCTGGCAGACGCAATCGACACATTCTTCGCCACTAATATAGGATCGGTGGACAGCTTCCAAACGGTATGGGAGGCTTTTAAAGTGTATATTCGGGGAGTAGCCATGGCTAAACACTCTGGGGTTCTCCGTTCCATACGTCGGAGGTTGGCGGCCCTGGAGCAACAGCTGAGGGAGTTGGAAGCGCGCCAGTCGACTGGAGGGTATGAAGATGTTACAGGAGCAATTAAGGACTTACTAGCCGAATATCAGGAAGCGGCAGATAGCGAAGTGAGACACTTGGGCAAGTATGCCACAGCGCGTACCTACGGGGAGGGCGATAGGCCAGGATCGGTACTAGCACACATTTTGAAATCTAAACGAAGCAAAACCCTGGTTACTGAACTCCGATCTGAAGAGGGCGAAATATTGACCGAAGAAGCAGACATTGCGAATGGGTTCAAAAAATATTACTCAAAATTATATGCTTCCCGCTCCTCAGACATGGACGACGAAATCCTAGCCTATTTAGAACATATTAAGCTACCTTTCCTGGCCGACAACCATAGAGAGTTTTTATGCATCCCATTGAAAAAGATGAAATTTTGGAGGCACTGGCAGGAATGAGAGCATCCAGCGCCCCGGGGACGGATGGCCTCACCGTGGGCTTCTACAAGGCCTTTATTGAGCTGCTGCTTCCACACATCTCAGCACTGTTCGATGATCTCTGTATAATGGGCAAGATGCCTCCAACCATGAGGGAAGCGATCATAGTTCCTATTCCCAAGCCGGGAAAACCCCCAGCGGAATGCGGCTCTTATCGGCCGCTTTCATTGTTAAATGTGGACACCAAGCTGTTCGCCAAAATTCTGACCAACCGCCTGACACTGCTGACCCCGGAGCTGGTGGCTCCGGAACAGGCAGGATTTATACCTGATAGGAACCTCACCTACAATCTGAGAACAGTTTTTGGAACAATGCAACATGTTAAACAAGATGTCAAGGCTATAGTGGTCTTCCTAGATATGGAGAAGGCCTTTGATTCAGTAGAATGGCCCTTTATGCGGCAAGTACTGACGAGGTTGGGACTAGGCCCAGTCTTCCTACAACTAATTGGAGTGTTGTATAATGCTCCCTCAGCGCGCATTCGATTGGGGAATCTAGTCACAGAACCCATTGCTATCTCTAGGGGAACCAGGCAGGGATGCCCCTTGTCTCCAACGTTATACGCCTTAGTCGCCGAACCACTAGCGTGTGCGCTTAGAGAATATCACGGACATAGAGGTGTCCGTTTTCCGACCTACGATATTGTGGTGTCTACGTATGCGGACGACACGTTGTTGTACGTGAGAGAACCTGAAAACAACCTCTCCCCGGTCCTTAGAGAGGTGGTTCACTTCGGAGCACTTTCTGGCCTGAAAGTCAACTTTGCGAAATCAATAGTCTTCCCGCTCACTCCAGTCACGACACAATTTGAGATGGATTACCCCCTGCAATGGTCCATAGACTCGGTTCGATACCTTGGTATCAGACTGCACATGGACTCAGAGATTGTATTCCTAGAGAATTACGGCACTGCAGTCGCTAATTTGGAGGATGACATTGAAACTTGGATCAAATTGCCACTGTCCTTAATTGGTAGAGTCTCCATAATGAAAATGGTGATTCTGCCCAGATTCCTGTTCTCGTTTGCTAATATCCCTATAGTTCTGCCGCGCTCTTTCTTTGCCAGAGTAAATTTATTACTGACACGATTGGCGTGGGCGGGCAAGCAGGCGCGAGTTCAATGGCGGGTACTCACTTTGCCGCATCACCTGGGGGGACTGGGCGCACCAGACCTTGAGTTATATTATAGAGCGGCGCAAGGAGCACACGCTCATAGTTGGATCCATGGAGCGGCAGATATACCGTTTCTTCGCATTGAAAAGCTCTTTACCGATTCTCTCCCTCTCCCGGCCACGATTTTTGAACCGGTAGACCGCAGAACGGGAATATTGGACTCCCTCAACTCCACACGGCACGCTTGGCACTGCCTGTTACAACTGTAAGCCGGGCGCTGCTATATTCCCCGGAGATGCCAATTGAGTGGATGATCTGGTTGACCCCCTGCAGAGACAAAGGGGTTATACGAGCGCTACATGCGTTAAACATTACTAAGGCGGGGGACTTGTTTACTGGCGGAGTTGCAAAGTCATGGGATGAGATCACGGACAATTCAGAAGTAGTCACCTTACTGCAACGCTTTCAGCTCCACAGAACGCGCAGGGCGCTATATCAGCATTTGGGGGAAGATATGAACGAACCTCCTGAGGTGCAAGAGCTGTCATACATCATCAAGGCTAAGTCACCCCGAAAGATTGTATCCAACATTTACAAACTGGCGATGTCCCACAGAGCAAACCAGTACACTAAGGCTAGGCTGGCCTGGCAAAGAGACCTAGAAGTGACTATTGATGATGCTATGTGGTATTACTGTTGCACTAACACAAGACACATCTCATTACACAGCAAACATAGGCTTATTCACTTTAAATATATCAACAGAGTGTACTACACACTGGAAAGATTACACAGATACGGGTTGAAGGAGGACGCAACCTGCGACAGGTGCCAATTGCCGACAGCAGATTTCATGCACTTGGCGTGGAGATGCCTGGGGGTGTCTAATTTTTGGGGAAAGATCTTTCGCGAGTTGAGTACCATAGTGGGCCTGGAGATATCCCCAGATCCAGCTGTGGCATTGCTAGGATATTCTAAACCACTGCCCACGGCGATACGCAGGCTTGCGGACATGGGGCTTCTATTGGCTAAGCGCAGAGTAGCAATATGTTGGATGAGGGGTCCCCTCCCTACGATAAAACAGTGGTCACATGATATGCTATACTGCTGCACGCAATCGGAGAACTTCAGTGAATTGCTTCCTCCCTGGAGCAGGCCGAAGAACTTCTGGGGGCTATACACTACATACCTACTCACTAAGGGGGAGGGCCCGCCTAATGAGACGGCGACAGAGACAGGCGACAACGCGAATACCCCAGCTCCGTAGAGAGAAGTTAGGGATACACAAGCGCGGACGCACATATACCTTTGGGAATAGAGATGCTCTCAGATTTACAATCAGTTTATTAGGCCCAAGCGGAGGAATCGAATGAACTGGCGACATTTAGCAGGAGGGGAAATTTATTTGCTGGTAATGCGACATGGATAGACGCAGAATGTATGCTTTTCTGACAGTAGCAAACTACGTTTACAATATTATGCTTGTTTTATTTTCATAATTACTTACGATTACTGATGCACATAAGACGTGAACTATTGAACGCTATGAAAGATGCTCATGAGCGTGTGACGCTGCCTTCCCAACGGGTTGTTGGCAATAAATCTGTGTAAAGTGCCTCCTTCCAACAAGCCGCCGGCCCCAGGGTTGTAGGCGTCTGGCTGTGTATTTCAGTGTCATTCTCTTGCAATAAACTTGTTAAAAAATTTTTTTTTTTAAAGTGTTGTGAAGATTCTACACTTGAGTGAGTATAAAGTCTTTATTAGCGACCAGGCACAAAGTAGGACCGTCAGTAGCACAGCACAACCGCCAACTGACCACCCCCGGCTGCGCGAACTTAGTCCCGTAGGAGACCATCATTGTCGAGTCATCATGCCAACATTCTACACATCGTCATCTGAAAGCCTCACACTACACCCAGTTTCACCCGATCAAGAATACAACTCCTGCTGCCCCTTCCACTCCACCCAGCACCCCAGCCTCCTCTCTGCACTGACACTCTCAGCCATCCAGCCCTATTTCATACCATCAGTGTGTGACTGACCTCCAGGGTGTCCCGAGTCTGCAAGGCATCAGGAAGCTACCCCATCTCATGAGAAGTGTAACTCGGCATTGAAGTTGTCTTGCCGCTTTCACAGTGGGTTCTCAAACAAGGACTTGTTGAATGTGCAGCATCAGTAGAGCTGTACTTTCACTGTGTCAAGATTTGTCTCAGGCGCCAATGCAGGCCACAACAATATCACAGTCTCCGGTAAGACTCTGCAGCTGAGCATCCCAAATATGCTACACGAGAGGCTAAGGGACCAGGCTGCCATATGATGAGACACAGTCAGCTGTTACTGTGACAGCCAGCTCTCCTCGACCCTGGGTGCAGAGCACGTTGGCAGCAGCTAAATGCTAACTGCTTCTGCTTGTTTCATTTTGCAATAGTTATAACATACTCTGGCACTTCACACTAAACATGTTGCTGACCCCAAATGACCGTGAAATAGAGTGACAACAAGGTGTCAATGCAGTAATGTGAGGACAATCATTAATTTGCATTAGTTTAAACCCATATGTGTGATGCTTGGCAGAGATGTCCTTCACACAGACAAAACACACACATACTTGCGCAGCAAACATATGCTCGCCATCGGGGAACTACCCATACCTACTTACTACCTATTAAGCAAGGTCTGTGACTCGGATTTTACACCCTCATAGATTCCCGTGTGGATATTAAGAAATAAGGGCCTAGTAAGGGCACATTTCAAGGCCCGTTTTATTTCCCGGTGCTTACCACCTGCATCATAAAGCCCATTTTTTTTTTGAGTTTTATATAGCGCGAACTAGACCCGAGACATCGGGTATCAGAGCGCTTTACATCAGTACCAGTTTCGTTACAGAAGGACACATTCATTTTTGTTAGGCACGGGGAGATTAAGTGAATCACAGGATGTTGAGCGTCGTTGCCGAGACTCGAACCCGGTTCCCCAGCTTCGAAGTCGACCGCTCTAGCCGTAAGGCTACATCCTCTCCCATTGAATACCTGCTCTAGGCCCCCTCCCTCCATATCTCCGAATGGCTGCACTTGCCTGGGATACTAACTGCCCCATGTATGGAAGATTGATTGATTGATTGATTGATTGATTGATTGATTGAAGTGCTCTGATACCTTCGCAGGTCATGTTTGCACTATATAAACTTTCTAAATAAAAAAAAATGGGCCAGCACTGGCTTGCATTGGGCCACCACTGACCACCTGCATGCTCATTCCCAAGACATCCTTGACCAGAACAAACCCTGTTAGAGCTCAGAAATCACTGCAACAGGAACCGAAGCAAGACCCTTGCGCTCATGGTCCAGTGTTAGAAAAGCTGGTAACCCTGCCTGAATAATGTCCTCTCTGATTGAGGAACTGGAGGGAAGTCAGGGGACGAGCCATTGGAAAAAAGTGGACTCCAAAGCAAATCTATCAAATTCCAGTGCCCCTCTGCACCTTAGAGAGTGGCTCACCCCCAGTAGCAGATCCAAACTTGGGAGTCGTCCCATTGCCAGACGTTAAAGCAACAGAAATTACCCCATTAGGCGCTGATCCCACAAACCATCCGCTTAATCTGACCACTGCAACCAGGGCCCAGCGCCAGAGGGACTCAAATCAAGAACAAGAGACCACCACGATGCAAAACAACCCCCCAAGCAATGAGCCAAATGCTCCAGCTCCCAATGGCACCCATCTATCAAGGAAAGATAAGAAAAGACTGAAAAAAACCTGAATAAGCATAACAAAAACAGAAGCTCAAATCTTCTGCGTTGGCTCCAGCCTGATAGCCAAGAGCATGAGGGAAGAATCAATACGCCCACACGGACTTGAACGGGGTCCTTGACCGCAGCCAAAAAGAATCAGCTAGTGGGGAAACAGAAGTTATCAGAAAATATGTGTCAATCCAAGATTCAACTGCAGAAGCAGAGCCACTCCTATTTATGGATGATATGCCCCCTACTGCTGGTCTCACACGATCAAGCAAAAACGCACCCAAATCCCCCGCCAACTTCACGGCATCGACACAAACAATGACGATCCCTATAGAACTGGGTGAAGCAGCTGATACAGGCAGTCAATATACAGATAATGTAACAACAGCAGAAGGCCTTAGCACCAGGACAGAAAACTCAGGCAACCTTATGGCCCCAACACCATGGTGTGACACCCCCAAGAGAACCTGCCCAGGATCTCAAGAGACTAAGCACCATGGAATGGAATCACGGTGGAGGTGACTCTAGGGCAAACAATAGTCCCGAAAATAACATGGGTGAGGTGCAAAACAATGGCTGGACCTTTGAAAACAACTCAGATTTGAAAATTCTTCTATACTCAGAGTACGCCTCAAGAGTAAAGTGGGGCATTCTCAACAAAGGGAACATCATGAAACTCTGGGCCAATACCCCAGGCCTGGAAGAAATCACTTCCGCAGATATTGATGGAGTGGCCTTCCTCCCTCCAGAGATGGGAGAGACAAATGAGCACAGAGATTACCTTCTCCAGCGCCGTGCCAGCGAATGCCCTAAGAAAAAATAAGATGCTCCTGGAAAAATGGGAAATAATTGTAATAGCCTCATCGGTGATGAAATATCTTGCATTTTTAATAGGGGAGTTTGCAACTGCTGGCAGAACAGTAGGCAAGAGGCTGGAAGGTAACAATAAATTAAAACCCTCTAGGTGCTCCGTCTTATAGGTATAAAATGAGAATTCGACCCCATCAGTTGCAGAAGGGAAGTTAATAATACCAGCAAACAAAAAAGGAGACGTCGCCTTTGCGCAGCACTACAGACAAAATCTATGGATTGGGCCTGGCTACCAAATGCTCTTAACTCCCGGCTCTAGCTTACGGCCAGCAGACATTGCTAAATATGTAACAAGACCCCATCTGAAAATTACCTAATGGAACATAAGAGGATTAAATGATGGCGGCCATCAATGACCCCAGAAATATGACATCATTGCTCTGCAGGAAACCTGGGCACTCCACTCATCCCCCTAGAATGACTTCACAGCCAATGGAGCCCCAGCAACGTCCTCGCATGTAGGGGACCACGCTTCTGGCGGAATCTCTATTTATGTGAAAAATAAACTGGCAGTAACCTCAACAGTGCTTCACTCTGTGAAGGGGTACTGTATTATCCTTGAGGTATTTTTGGTCAAGTCCAGTAAAGTAAAGCATAGGATATCGCTCATTATAGGAAGCATCTACCTTCATATCACTAAAATAAGAAGGAGGCAACCTTGGCTTTGCTGCTCCCAATTCTAAAGGATATCGTCAGCTTCATGCTCAGATGATATGTGGATCATGATGGGAGACTTTAATGCAAATTTAATATGCTTAGACTTAAACAGCACATTTATGGCTCTTGAGGATCAAACTTGGTCCATACCCCAGACTGCGAAACAATTTCAAAGGTGTGATAACCAAGGCAATATTTTAGCTAACTTCCTAAACCAGTTAGGCTTGCGCATCTTAAATGGTAGATTCCCGTTAGATTCACCAGCTGCCTACATGCACTCGTCCTGCTTTTGGATGGCTACCCTTGATTATATCTGGGTGTCTTTGACACTTTTCCAATACATAAGCAAATTTGATGTTATTTCATCCTTGGCCAGTGATCATGCAATTCTCACATGCGAAGCACAGGTCTTTCATTTCAACCGCCCTAAAGCAAGATCCAGTGGCACCCAAGAAGACCTTGACCACATTAGAAAAATAAGGTGGTCCATGGAGAATCATGATGAGCAAGGAGCAATTGTGGATCGATTTCTAGACATGACCTGGAGAAAACAAAGTGCGAAAATACCAACTCAAACCTTTGGGGCATCCTGGCTGCCCTTCTAAAAGAGCACCTTGGAGAATCAGGAAGACATGGAAGAGGCGAGGCCTCTGGGCCCATTAAATCAGCAGCAAGCACTAAAAAACCAAATAGCGGCTTTAAAAGTGAGTCTAAACAAAATCTTGATAAAGCTATGCCACAGTGGGGAGTCAAAAGCGTGGCTACGAACCCAGGTAGCCTCAATGTGGGCAGACTATAGGAAAGCTCTCTATGAGCAAAGGAATCCCCAAGATGGGCCAAATCACTTGAGATAATAAAATCTAAGGATCAAAGGAAATTCTGGCTATGGATCAATAGATGCTCCAATCAAAAAAAGCTAATGCCTGCTGCTAACGTCGCCCCTTGGAATGGGAAGCTTACAACAAAGGCCTGTATGTAGACAATTGGCCCGTCTCCTGTAAGCCCAAGAGCACCGTAGAGGGAATCAACAGGCCAATGCTATCATTAAGCCCAGCAATCGCAGACATGTCATCAATAAGCCTGGACGAAGGCCTGAGTGGCATTTCAGCTGCGGTATACAAATGGGCTCCGACCTGATGGACCTCATTAATGGCTCTTCTATTCTAGGAATTCCTATTGAGGGCAACCATCCCAGAATCATGGAGGGGTTCACTTTTGGTCGCAATACATAAGAAAGCATCTCGATCATGCCCAGGAAATTACCGCCAAATTGTGCTCCTCGATACTGAAGGTAAGTGCTTTGCCAGCATCCTAAACCGGGAGCTCCAAGCCTGGGCCGAAGAAAAAAAATTGATCCCCCTTGACCCAGCAGGGCTGCCACATTGAGTATAAACTCATCTGCATTTCTCACTTGAGAGAAGGAACTTTAGCTGCAAAGGGTCAACCCCTCTATGCAGAGTTTTATCGACTTTCAAACAGCGTTTGATAGCGTCTCAAGATCAGCACTTTGGTCAATACTGAATACTTGGGACATTCCCGAAAATCTGTTGAAAGCCATCATTGTCCTATATACTGACACTTAGGTGAAAATAAGAATTAGCGCTGGATGGTCCACCACAGAAATAATCCTGACAAACAAAGGCCTTAAGCAAGGTTGCATACTGGCGCCACTTTCATTCAACATGTACCTGGCCGACCTACCAGAACATCTTGGGATGGTGAGGGCATTTCCACCGAAAATGGCTGGCTTCACAGATCAATCGCTCCAGTATGCAGACGACACAGTCCTCTTTGACCTAACACCAATTGGCCTGCAGAGCCTCTTCAACGTATTTGCCAGCTGTTGCACGATTAACAATTTGAAGATAAATGTAACGAAAATAAAGGTTATGATAATCTTCGGTAAATTGAAAAAAGGGGATGTGGTTTATTGATGGGAAGGCAATTGAAGTTCTTGATGCATATAAATATCTTGGAGTTTGTATAGATCATAGGGGCCGCCTGGCACTACATATTGACGCCAACAGGGAGCAGAAAATTCTCTGGAATAGCTTTCGGCAAAAAACAATGGTGAACCCTGATCCTTGCCCTCTTCTAAAGCTAATTAAATGCAAGTTCCTCCCTACCATCGCCTTCGGGACAATGATATTCTGAGATAAAATGGTCAACTGGCTGAATAGGTCACAGTCTTCCTGCTACCATAGAGTATTTTCACTCCAAAACTGGACGTTGTATGCCAAAATTAGACAAGAATTCGGACTGTCCTCACAGCATTGGATATTAAAGGTGAAGTTTGTTGCCTATAGCCTTAAAGCCAAGCAGGCGAAGAAAAATGTGTTACAAAATACAATCTGGAAAATAATAAACAACCCTGAGTCAAATTGGCACAAGTATCTAAATCATGCCCTGGAAGCAAGAGATATCTGTGCAAGTGGCCTGCCAGTGCCTTTGGCTACTAAATTACTGACCAAGCAAGCAAGGCTTATATCAACAGAACATGCTGCACAAGCTGAGAAGAAGTTGGTACAGGGGGGCTGGGCCTCATCCCTATATGAGCTAGGGGTCCTCCCAGCTTATCTCTCTCTGCCTCTCAGTTCAAGCATGAAACGACAGCTACGATTCAGATTAATTCCTTTAAAATCGTAATGGTATGGGCAAAGGAATATGGATGATGCTGACAGACAATGTCGTTGGTACACATTCTTTGCATTTTCAAAAAGCGAAGGACATTTTGGTTTCGACAAGTATGGCGCACCCTAAACGTGAGGTCCTGCCGAGGTGCCATAGAAGCTTGTCTAAGAAGGGGAATCAGTGCAGCTAGCAGCCTGACTTGTGAAAATTATGAAATCTGAAGTTGCACTATCCATCTCCCCACATGCCCCTGAGAATTTCTTTTTGCTGTTGAGTTCTGTTTTCCACTCGGCCTGCATTGCATGTATTTTTGGTGTCCTGCATGGGGCGCGGAATGCTAATAATAGCTCCTGCTACAGTGAGCCCCCGATTTGAATGAAGCTTGAGTACCCAAGACTGTGGATAACAACTTATACCTCCGGCACCCTCTCCTCGCCAACTTTATTCAAATTTGCTCCTAAAGGCACCCTAGTGATATGCAACCTGGAAGAAAGGGACAGCCCCATAATGCCATGAGCCTCGAGAGTTGATGAGCCGTGAATTGTTTACCCATAACAGGACTCACCCCGTTGGGCCTAGGTAAGCCCCATTCCAATCTTGCCCCAACTTGGACTGAGAACAAGCTGCTCACGGGGGACAAAGGGAAGCCTTTCAGTAGTAGGGGCTCTTAATCTTTTTAAAACGCTGTTTTTTTAACATGTTTTCCTCATGCTCTACATAACTCTCAAAGCACTGTGTATCGCGCAATAATCACACTCCACGCTGTACTTGAAGCGTAAAAGGCCATTTATTAGGACAAGGTTGTAAAAACACCAATAATTAACCAAAACATCAATTAACTATAACAATCCCCAACATCAAACCTTTCATTCACTTCATCCACTTCCCTTTGCTCCAATTCTCTCTTCCCGTTTCACTCTGTGACCCCCTCCATCTCTCCATTCACTTCTTCACTTATCTTTCAACATCCTCTCCTGTATCTCCTGCCATCGCACTCTTGCATCCCGCACCCCCATCATTCACCATTTCCCCCCCGAGGGGTGGCTGTGCCCATCATTGACTCCACCCCTCCAAAGTACTGCCAACCCAAACCTACAACCTGTCCTAAACTGGCATGCTCCAACCAACCCATCACCTTAACCCCAAAATCTGCAGGGTGGGTGGGTGGTCCAAAATTATCCCAACCCTCCCCAATGGTGCTGGGTGCAGGAAGAGGAAGAGCCTTCCTCCCGTGCACCCTTATATCCCCTCCCTGTTCCCACCCCTTAGTCCAACCCTCTGACCCCAACAGCTTGTCCTTCCTGCCTTACTGCGCGAACACCCCGGGGGAAGACTGGTCTGCGACCCTACTTCCCCCGGGGGCCGGCATCATGCAATAATCACACTCCACGCTGTACTTGAAGCGTAAAAGGCCATTTATTCGGACAAGGTTGTAAAAACACCAATAATTAACCAAAACATCAATTAACTATAACAATCCCCAACATCCAACCTTTCATTCACTCCATTCACTTCCCTTTGCTTAATTCTCTCTTCCTGTTTCACTCCGTGACCCCCTCCATCTCTCCATTCAATTCTTCACTTATCTTTCAACATCCTCTCCTGTATCTCCTGCCGTCGCACTCTTGCATCCCGCACCCCCATCATTCACCCTTCCCCCCCGAGGGGTGGGTGTGGGGTGTGCCCGTCATTGATTCCAAAGTACTGCCAACCAGGGAACCCCCTTTGGGCGGTTACCTACCCCACCTCCTTTTCACCGTGCAAATTTCGCCCTCACTCCGTCACCTCCCTACGACACCAAATGGATTCTTTCCTCAGCTTGCTTATAACGTCTCGCATTTCCATCATATAATAAGCATTCCCAAGTTGCGAAAGGTGCACCCAATCATCCCTGAACAGCAAAGGCTCCTCCAATCGGAGCCCGGCATGCATGATCACTTTATTGTCCCTTGAAGTGCAAAAAACTCTCATTGCCCTATTTAACTTTCTGCGGGCTTTCTACACCGCCGCGGGCTTCACTGCCCCTTTCCACATTTTTCGAGGCACAAATTCGGTCCAGACAATGCATGTTCCCGCTAGATTCCTTTTCATGACTTCCAGATCCCTCTGCATGTGCTGTAGTATTGACAAACCCGACAAACGTATCAAGTCATTTTCACCCAAATGCAGGACCAACATATCAGGGCAGCCTCTCTGCGATATCATTTTTGTCAGCCAGGGTAGTAATGCCCCCCAACGTATCCCTCCTTTACCCCACCAATGCACCTCATGATGGCTGCTCTTCAGACCCAGGTTACGGCCGTAGACCTGTCGATCTGCATATCTGGCTGCCCAATGTACGACAGAGTGTCCAACGATCCAGGTGACCGTCTTGGTCCCTGGGCCACCCACACAACATATGACAAGAAAAATATGTTAATGCACAAATTAAGGATCCCTTTGCATTTGCTGCAGTCCCCCCCCAAAACCATCTCTTCCTATTTGCGCACATATCTCTCACAGCACCTTGACCTCCACCTCCCAATCTGACGTATCCTGTCCCATGACCAGCCCAGTCGTGCTGCAGCCGTAGCTGCGCCACTGCGAAAAGAGTGTGTGCCATATCTAGCCGGGTCATTACCCAAGCCCTGTAACGCCATGCGCAATACCGCCAACAACTGAAATGCCGTCAACCTCTCCCTGGACGCGTGACAAAGAATTTCACCCGACGGCCCTTCTGACTTGCTCAAGAACCTTCGCCATTCCCGCACCGGGCACACTCCTTTGCATCCACTCTCATGCAGCCACACCCATTTCTCCCTTCCTACCTGGTCCATCTAGGAATGTCCCAGCCAAATCCCCAGTCGGCCTCCATCCAATCGTACCTCCTCGTTTGTACTCCCCACCCGCCCCCTCGTGCCCAACAACTCAGAAACCCAAAACGCCCCAAAAAACATCCACACCATGCATAAACGAAATACTGAATCCTCGTAACCATCATAACAACACTTGGGCAAAACCCCCAGCAAACTCTGCAACAATTAAAACGTAATCGCCTCCCTTGGCGCCCCTTCCCCCCGTTCCCGACCCCAACCCTTTAGCATTCTACTGAGGATCTCATCCTTCGCAGGGTCAAACCCCATGTACAATTTACCGTAAAATGAGATCCCAGCCAATTTCCCCGCTATTGTTGTCTGTGACAAACCCTTATCAATGTAACGTAAAACAAAACGTATCACTCCCTGTTTAGTGTCTTGACGGGACATGTTCCATGCATCCACGGTCCAGCCCATAAAAGATCCAAATTCAGCCCAAGCCAGCCTGTAACTGCGCCTTGTAGTGTCCGCTATAGACTTCTCAACCAGGCCTATCACTCTCATTCCCCCCAGGCCCAGATGCCATCCAGCAGTTCTGTTTTGCATGCATCCGCTCCAGGCGCCAATCGTCGGAATCGCCGCCACTGCGAACGAGACAAAGTATCCGCAATGTTATTACTTGCCCCTGGAACATGTTTCGCACAAAATACTACATTCAATTGCAGGCATTTCAGCATGAAACTACGCAGCAGCCGCAAGACCCTCAAGTCTTTCGCTTTCTGTTTGTTCACTAGCTCCACTACCGTCATGTTGTCTACATGGAACAGCACCCACCTATTCTGAAATTCTGGGCCCCACACTGCTAAGGCCACTAGCAACGGGAAAAACTCTAGGAAAGCTATGCTCCTCCCCTGCTTTAACCAATGGCCCGGCCATTCTTCAGTGCACCATGATCCATGAGTGGAGAAGTGTGGCTCAATGGTTAGAGCGGCAGACCCTGATGCAGAGATCTGGCCCGGGACCAGGGTTCAATTCCCGCCTCGGCGGGTCTTGGGCACAATTTCCTCGGACCTGATAATTCTCGCCTCGGTGCCTATTCTAATCATGGGTCCCACTCTGCAACTCTGGGCAATAGCTTGCTTAATCTCCACAACGGCCCCAACAGCGCTGGGATGCCTGGTTTCACCCTGGGGGTGCTCAGGAGTGGACATTTCACAGGGAAAAGCCAGGAAGGGTTCCACAGCGGTATGAGTACAGTGCCTGGACACCCCTTTGGGGGTATGGGTGCGCTTTACAAGTACAAATTTCATTCATTTCATTTCATCCCAAAAGACCCCAAAACCAGAAGCCCCTGCCGCATCAGAAAAAATTTGAACCTGCCAGATCGTCCTGTCTTCAACAAAGTCCAAAGCCACTCCATTAAATTCAGTCAAAAATGTCTGCCAGACCCTCAAGTCCGCCCGGACACCCATTGAAATCCTGACTCTGTGGTGTGGTAGCACAGCCCCAGACATGGCCATGCCGAAGCGTCGGCAGAATGTCCTCCCAACTCTCACCACCCGGCAAACGAAATTCAAGACACCCATGAGTTGTTGCACTGCCCGCAAATCAATCTTCTTTTCACCAATCACCCCTAACAGAAAAGCCTGTATGTTCATCACCTTCCCAGCGGGCAACCTGGCCATCCACTGGACCGAGTCCAATTCGATGCCCATGAACGTCAGTCTACAGCTGGGGCCAGCTGTTTTCTCTGGCGCTAGGGGAACCCCAAAACACTGCGCCATTGCCTGAAACTGTTGTAAAGCTTTCACACAATCACCCGAATTTCCTCTGCCGATAAATAAGAAATCATCCAGGTAATGAGACACTTCCCGATGACCACTTATCTTCATGAAAGCCCACTGTAAGAACGTGCTGAACATCTCAAACAAGGCGCAAGAGATCGCACAGCCCATTGGCAAGACCTTGTCTACGAAGATGGCCCCCTCAAACTGCATCCCCAGCAACGAGAAATCCGCAGGGTATATAGGCAGTAGCCGGACGGCTGATTTCACTTCACATTTAGCCATTTCCGCCCCCTGCCCACACTACCTCACTAGGCGGATCGCGTCGTCCACTGAAGCATACAGCACCCTTGAATCCTTCTCTGCAATGAAGTCGTTGACATACGTGCCCTCAGGCCAAGATAGGTGATGTATCATCCTATATTCCCCCGGCTATTTCTTAGGAACCACCCCCAGCGGTGATATAATCAAGTTGTCCACCGGCCACTCGTCAAATGGGCCCACTATCCTGTCTTCCTCAACTTCCTTTCTCAATTTTTCTGCTACCACTTCAGGCAACTCTCTGGCCGATTTCAAATTTTCTGCCCACCTCTTTTCTCTGGGTCCCTGGTAACCAACCCGGAAACCCTCGGTAAATCCCCATTGAATCCTTAATGCAGCCTCTCTGTCTGGGTACTCCGAGAGCCACGGGCCCATGGCCTCGATCCTAACTGGGGTAGGAGCCCTTTGGCCCAGCCTGTCCTCTGCCTTTCGTGGCCCGCCATTGCTCTGATGGTGTAGCCAAGGTGAAGCACTGTGTGAGCGGGTGCCAACCCCCACATTTTGAGCATTCATGCTTAAATTTGCAGGGGTATCTGGAACAGAAACCCTTGTTAAAGTTCCAACAGGCTCCCGTGGTACCCCCCTTGCTTAGGCGGTGGACCTGTATTCCCCGTGTTAACATTACTTCCTCCCGCCCCAGTCTGGGCGGGACGCACCAGAAAAAAACTGATACGTCACCGGCAAGCCACTGGCTGTGTGTGTGGATGCTGATGACTTCATAGACGACATCCACTGCATCCACAGCTCCTGGTCCACTTCGCCCCATGGCTTATCAGGGTTGATACTGATTCTAGCCCTAATCTCCTCGTCATAACTTAACCACGCAAACCCCCCGAAATGCATCTGAGCCTTCCTGATGATGTCCATGTATTTCAGTAAAGCAATGGCCCTGTCGAGGTGTTTTTCACAATAAATACTAGCGTATATCAGAAACGCTGATGGCCAATTTTCCATGTTAACGGGCACCCTGGGCCTCCTCGTGAGTTCCCATTCCTCCTCTTTGGAGCCTTCTTTTGCCTGGATCTCTCCATGTAAGAGCTTAAAAACATCTACATATTCGTGCTGCCAAATCCTGCCTCTTGTTTTATCCGATAAGTGGGACCCTAACGGCATGGCCAGACCCATATATGGGAGTTTTTTGTGATGTTTGTCATCCCCTTTTTCTTCTTTCCCATCTATCCCTTCTATTTTGTCGGTCTGGTCACTCGCTACCACCAACCTCTTTGTCCCACTGTCTTTACCCTCTGGTGCTGGCACCGCTGGTGCGCATGGCAGCTCCCTCACATCCTTCACCGATCCCTACCCCACACCCACCGACCGGCAGGCTTTCTTCCGCCCCCCTTTCGGACCACCGTCCCAAGCAGCCCACCAATCACCCTCACCTGTCAGGCTTGCTTGTGCTTCTCCATCCTTTCCTTTGACGCTAGCCTTCTTCGGAATGCCCCACTTCGTCTTGCCTTTGGCCGCACTTGCCTCCTGCAAATCACCAATTTGTCTGGTTGCCTTCCCCACCCCGCCCGCGGGTCCCACCATCACATCCGCATCATCTCGCAATTCACCCTCTTCCAGCTCATCACTCTCATCCCCGTAATCCAACTGCAACTCAGGCTCAAACTCTGCAGGCGCCCACAACACCTCACGCACCGCTCTCTTCAGCCCTTTTCCTGTTTTGGAACACACACAACTACATTCCTCCACATGCGCCGCCAATCCCCAATACCTCGTTGGAGGGAAGGCCGCCGCGGACCCCCCTGCTGCTTCATGCCGACGTCTCAGGACCGTTTTGCATCCCGCTGCCCCCCCCACAGTCTTACCGACTACCACCGCTGGCTTGGACCCCCCCAGGCTACTCCAACCTGAGGGGTCTCCAGCACCACTGAGTCTCTCTGCCGTCATGGCTGTCCCTGCCCCTGTCCGGGGGTGACTCAACTCTTCCACCCACACCCACTTTCCCTTGGACCCCCCTGCTCTGGCCTCTCGAATTGCCCAGGCCTCCTCTTTCGACGTGGGGGTGGGGGGCCCATCATCCCAGGGATCACAGCCCCCCCTCCCATGCCACACAAAGGTCCTCCCACCTCGATTCGGACTCCTGTAGGAGCCTCTGATGTTCCCTGATCTTTTCTTCCAGGGACATACCCTCCCATCTGGGCAGACAGGGCGGGGGGCTTTGGCCCCGGTCGCCCCTCTCCCCTGCTCTTGACCTCACATGTGCTGTATCCCCGGGCCCCCCCCTCTCTGGGCCTTCTGAGTCATGGTCTGGGGGGCCCCCGCTCCCCCCTGCTGCTGTGGAGGCCTGGTAGCTGGCCTCCACTTGAGATCGATGGGAGACTCCTCCCATTGACCGGCATCCTGGTCCTGTCCCTGCCTGGGCCGGGACAAATTCAAGGCCTGCACTGCGCCTGGTACCCCACCCCTCCCCCACCCTCCTTGCCCAAAGAATCCCTACCGCCAGCCCCAGCGCATTGCCAGGCCAGCTCGGCGGTGCCCCGCCCCCTCCCACTGCTCCTAACCAAAACGGGCGCCTTCCCAGCAGCATCGCGCTGCCGCATGGGAAGGCCCCTTGCCAGGTCCTCTGCCCCCTGGAGCCTGCCGGGAGCGGCCGCGTCCTCGTCGAGCCGCACAGGCAGGCTCTGACACCTGCCCTTGCGCTTCCTGGGCTCCTTCTTGACCTGGCCCCGCCCCCTGCCCAACGTACCTCTGGGTCCCGGTGGTGGCTCATCCAAACACGCCACCACAGCATTCTGTCCATCAATTGTTCTTTTTGCATTTGTCACCCCGAGTGGGAAGGGTATGCCCAGACGTGGGTCCCGTGCTCTCCATGCCACTGGAGTCAAGCTATCCTGGCTGATGAGGGGTGAAACCCCGAAACTGGTCCGAGGATGCTTGTTTCCAGTCCAGGGAGGACCTGGGCTGGCAGTTCGGGCTGACTGTTCCCATTGGGCGCAGGGTCAAGACTGATTTGCATGTGGCTGGTTTCAAACTGGAATGGCATGGTGAGCAAAGAAATGATGGATTCAGGCCCATATCTCTGTACTGGGGTGAATGTATGACATTGTTTTGCATTCTGTCCATCAATTGTTCTTTTTGCATTTGTCACCCCGAGTGGGAAGGGTATGCCCAGACATGGGTCCCGTGCTCTCCATGCCACTGGAGTCAAGCTATCCTGGCTGATGAGGGGTGAAACCCCAAAACCCGTCCTAGGATGCTTGTTTCCAGTCCAGGGAGGACCTGGCCTGGCAGTTCGGGCTGGACTGTTCCCATTGGGCGCAGGGTCAAGACTGATTTGCATATGGCTGGTTTCAAACTGGAATGGCATGGTGAGCAAAAAAACGATGAATTTAGGCCCAGATCGCAGTACTGGGGTGAATGTATGACATTGTTTTGCATTCTGTCCATCAATTGTTCTTTTTGCAATTGTCACCACCGCAGCGGCAACACCGGCGGATGCCAACCTCGGGGTGCGGGCCGTCCCGACCCACGCTTGGTCGAGCACACCGGGCCGCAAGAGGTCTTCCCGGCCCGTGTGACCCAGCGCTGGCCGGACAGCCTCCGCGTCGGGCGCCGTCATCAGGAAGCACAAGGTGAGGCCCTCAAAGTCCGGTAAGCCTTCGCTATGCAGAGCCCTAACTTCGCCCCAACCAATCGGCCGATTGGCTCGTACTACTCCCCCAGGGCCTAACTAGCACCCAGAAACCTACACTCCTCCAAAATTATCCCAACCCTCCCCAATGGTGCTGGGTGCAGAAAGAGGAAGAGCCTTCCTCCCCTGCACCCTTATATCCCCTCCCTGATCCCACCCCTTTGTCCAACCCCCTGACCCCAACAGCTTGTCCTTCCTGCCTTACTGCGCGAACACCCTGGGGGAAGACTGGTCTGCGACCCTACTTCTCCCGGGGGCCGGCATAGTCTCCGATGATTTGGGGACCCTGTTTTCTAATGATTTAAATTAATCGTGTAATAAAGTTTTATCTATCTCTCTTCCTACAAATAACATTAGTAAGAACTGGTGCAAGTATTATAAACAACTCGGCAAACATGATATACAAAAGGCAAATTATAAATATGCCCCAAGCATGAGTTATTAGTAATCCATAAAAATGTTTCTAATCCCTACTTGATTTAGTTTATTTGATTAGATTGAGTCATGCAAAGCTCCTGCATACCTATTTATTTTTTCAGGGCGAAAATTGGAATCTTTCAGCATCCCTCCAGCAACCAGTTTTGTATGTAGTGCTCTATAGAGCAAAAAGGAGTCAGCTCGCACTTGGCTCCTACTTTTTTTCCACACTGGAGAGAGAACAATAATCTTGTTCAAGTTATGAGAGGTACACATAAACTACTCTGACAACATCTCCCATTCCTTCAAAAAGGAATTTGCAAGTATATTTCTTTTCGTGGCCACATTTCAGCTGCCTTATTTATTGAAGCTTCAGAGATTGAATATTTCCCTTTCTTCTACCTTTTTATGTAAGCCTCAGAAAACATGGCAATAAAGCACATATTTTGGTAGTCTGCACAACTTGAATGGCTCTTCTTAGAAAATAAGCAGGATAATTTTGGGCCTTATGATTCTATCACGCACACTAAAACATTTAATCCACATACAGGGATCCTGTTAACATACAGTTAGGCCTATGTTGTATGTTAGATTATACAAAAACACAAAGGCGGGCCTGCAACAAAAGTATACAGTTGTCTACAGAAGGAGCCCTGGCGCAATGGGGGATGAAAGAAAACTGAGAGTGTCTAAAGGTATTTAACCATTTGGACCTTCAGTGCACCAAGGACATTTTCAATTTTGGCACCACCAAAAGCTTAATACTAAAGCATCGAGAACTCCAATCCTACACATGGCCATCATTATGGGTCGTGGCTGTGATCCCTGGCTTACTCCTTGTGACCCCTGGTCTCAGAGGTGGCAAAAGCAATGGCAAGAACCGAACAGAAGGTAAATGCTGCTGTAATGTGCACTGTTTACTTTTCCGCAACTCCAGCTGCAAACTGAGGCATTCAATTCTTATTTGGAAAGCAAAGACATATACATCAGTGAAATCTGTACTCTGCTGAAAAAAAATAAAAAATAAAATAAAAATACAAATTTTCTAACAAGAAATTGCGCATTTTCCTTATTATGGTACACATGCAGAAAATTATGTGTTTGAATAAAAACCTCAACTATGTGCTGTAGTGATTTATAATGCTTTAGGATTGATGTTAATCAAATTGGGTTATCAATGCTAATGATCAATTTATGTCAATATATTCGTTCACATTGGCCTACATAAAGAAATATAGGTGGGCAAAACCAATAATATTTTCTAAATCTTTTGAGAGTCTTGCTGTAATTTCCTATACATTTTAGGCTTAACATATATATTAGGGAAATATTATTAATCATGAGTATGAGGTATAAATATTTTGGCTTCCCTGTGCAATTTTGTGTTTTAGTGGCACTATAGTTTTCGCTTCCAACAAACACATCATTTTTCACACAGTAAAAAATATAAATGTTTAATGTTCCTATCTTGTCAGTACCCTATTTAACATGTAGGTGGTATATAAAATGGGCATTTATGTTATTTTATATTTGAGCACTTAAAAATGTCTCAACTTCAGCATTGTCAGTCATTGTGATGTCCTCAGTATTAAGTTCATGCAACATCACTTCCTGGGAAGATTCACTGTCTGATCATATGATGTCACTTCCTGTATCATCATCGGCCCAAAAGTAATTTATGTGATGTCACTACTTCTACCCCTAGAATTTTGGTGAATTGACACCATGCTCCTACATGCCTAAGCCTTACATTTGCACTTCACTGATAATATTTGTTCTAGATTTGAGACGTAGGCCCTCATTGCGATGGCGGTCGGATGAGCATCTGACCGCCATCGCCAAGGGCAGGTGTCTGTCTGACAATGTTTTGGTGGTCCCACCTGTCCAATTATGATAGGACTGCCGTGCAAGGTGGCCGAAAATGTCTTTTTCTACAGCAGCTTCTGCTGTGGTCCAGAAAAAAGGCTGAAGCACATAGTGCATGGATGTGTGGGGGGGCACTACATGTGCCCCCCAGGCCACTTAGAAGTGGCCCACTGCAGACATGGGCTTTGCTTGGGGAACCACACAATCTGTTTTCCCCTACCTTTACATGCCAGTCAGACCGCCATGCAAAGGCTGAGGGAAAGTGACATCCCAATCAATTTGGCAGGGCCTGCGCAAGCATTGCCTCATTGTAGGGTTAGGATGCTGACCGCCGTCCTGGTGGGATCCTTGATCCTGTCGGAGGCGGTGCTCTTGCCCCCGATCACTGCACTCCAACCAATGGTATTGTAATCTGGTAGTCGGACCGCTGCCCTGGATGTCGGTGGGACCGCCACCGACAGCATGCCAGTGGCGGTTCCACCCATATCCAAATTAGGTCCTTTGTTACACAGTGTTCAGCCTTTAAGTAAGTAATATCAGCACATCTAATGTCGTGTTAACTGTCTTAGTGTCTTATTTAGAGTTTACAGTAGACAATAAACAACCTATTCTTGCTCATTGTATTACAAGTGCCATAGGCTAAAAGGCACTTGTAATACGGTCGACAAGACCCGCGACGTTTGTGACAAAGTACCCCAACCGCAAAACATAAGGCCCTAAATTGGGTAATGCTTGTAAAATCTAAGGGCCTGATTATGAGTTTGGTGCAGCGGAGCTGGCGCAATGCCACATCCGCTGCGCCAAACCCATGTAAGACCGCCCAAGGACCATATTACGAGTTGGAAATGCACAACTCGTAATACGGTCAGTGGTTCTTTGCTATTCCCATGGGGGTGCCTGGAAAATAGGCACCGCAATGGGAACAGCAAAAAAGTTCCAGTACAGCATGGACGTGGAACTTTGTGGGGGTACAGACAGGGGGGGCACATGTTGTGCCCCCCTGAATGTATCCCCATGGTGGGGGGCCCATGAGGGGCCAGTAGCATCCCCTTTGTTCCTGTACTGCCAGCCTTTTCATGGCGGGGCTCCGCCATGCAAAGGGTGGCGGTCCAGGAACTCGTAATATGTTGAGCGGGACTGCTCCAGTCCCCGCTCAGCATATTGCGTTGTGGCGCTCCTGCGCCACTGCCAGGGAACAACTGTTCCCTGGCGCAGCCAACGGTCCACCGCTGCATCGACTTTTGAGGTCGTAATGCAGCGGATGGTGGACCGCCACTGCTGCGCCATCGCGAGTCTGGCAGTCGGAAGACCACCAGACTCGTAATCAGGCCCTAAGTAATTCATTCTTTTAGATTAACTAGTGCTGTAAGGGTGGGTCAGAATATTGAATTAATATGTATGTAGCACGCACACATGGATCTTGTTTTCAAAACCACTCTTCTCTGCCAACTCTCTCCTGTATAGTGTATTGATGATTTGGAGCTCAAAGCCATCTATAATTCATTGCTATCTGTAGCAGCTGACAGTTTTTGCACCCAGAAGTTCTGGTCTCTTTAGCATGAAGCACTTTAAAAATGTTTGAAATGTCAGTCATTGTGCAATGTTTATAGACAGGCCTGTATGCAGGAGTTCTTGTGAGGAATCTAGTTGAAGATTTAAAGTGTATTTTTATGATAGCAACCCTTAAGAGCCGTATATAATATGGTCATGGAGGACATGGACAGAAGCTTAAAATGCATTTCATTATACATAGAAGTAGAGATTAGTTTGAATAATCACTAGACAAACTCATGTAGAAGAGTGGATTCGAAAATCAGGCAATGCGTGTGCCTGTTTCATCAATGGCTGCAGTCTTTGATCTGCTTTTCTGCTGTTCCACTATTGATGTTTCAGAAAGGGCATCCTACGATCTATGAGATTACTGATTGAGACACTGGATGGCCGAGCCAGCAGCCAGCCTTTGTTGATCGAGACCTTAATTCACCTTCTTTGAGTGAAGTATGTGTTTTAGTTTTAACCTCATGATTGAAAACTCTAGTATAGAAAATAAATATTCTACATACAAATAGAATAATGGTTGAGAGCATCTTAAAGTGACATTGACATCTACATAATGGCATTTCACAGCCTATCAAAAATAGCAGTGTGTTACAAGGGAAGAACCAGGAAACAGTACCTGGCAATCATTTAAAATGCTTTTTGAGCAACAATAAGCAAGGTGTTATCCTTTTTATTACATTTTACTTAAAAACAGTTTTTTCTGACAAGACCTTTCACCAATTTATACTGGAAGACTAAATTGTTAAATCACATGATTGTAATTACCAAGTATAGTAATAAAGATGGAATGTAGGCGCATATGTTATGCATGGCGAATCCATCGTATTCAATGTTTGCCTGTGGTTTCAAAGCTGGTATTTAAAAAAATAAAGGTGTCACTGTGAAATATTTCCTGTAATTCACAGTGCTGAATTCATTGGCAGGATATGTAGCTTCCCTGAAATAATATAAATGTTAAACCTAGCACTGTCTTTCCTACAGTGCTAGTAAAAAAAGCTTTCACAATGTCAGTGCTGCTCTTTGACAACTAATTAGCACAACTGAATAGTTCAACCTTGGGTGCCCAGTCTTGATGTAATCATCTACCAATGAATCCACCTCAATTATATCATTGAACATGTCATCAGTGATGCAATACATGATGTCATAAGCAGTGCATCATAGGGGTGCAAGTTATAGTTAGTTCAGTTTACTTTAACTGGTGAATTTCAGTGCTTTTTTGAGGTTAAAATGGTAGTTTTATCTCATACTTTCACCTCAATGAAACATAACTTTCCCCTTTGGTTTCTTCAGTGAATTCAGTGAGATTTTCTAAAGTAAAGTGAGATCTAATTATCCTACCTAACTATAACTTCACTTCAATCTTTGTTCAGTGAAATTCTAGATTTTAATAGAAAGTAGGGTCTTACTATGATACCTAGAATACCTACCTAGCAACATCACTGGCCAGTGACGGACAAGACCTGCACCCAAACCCACCATGCATGGCCAGCCAGCAAGAGCTCACATACAATATAAAGAGGTATCATTTAAATAAGGTACGTCTAATGGCTTTGTCAAGGGGTCATCACAACAATACATAAAACAGAGATCTATTGGCTGTCAAGGGGTTATCACATTAAAATACAAGGCAAGCCTACTGGCTTTTTCAAAGGTGCCACCACATTATTATTTGCAGGCAAGCCTATTGGTTTTGTCAAAGAGTCCCCACCTTAATAAAACAGCAATCACATTATGATTAAATATAAAATTACAAGAACCCAAAAGCATATTCAAAGACATTCATTATTAATAATAGGCATTGCAATATCTGTTAATAAAATTTTAAATAAATCATATGTGTTCAAAACAACTTTAGACAAGTGTCATAGATATTTTTTACAATAGTCAGACCATATAATGCAGCCAACAGATCAACCACATGGACTTACAGAAATCCTCCCATGAAAAGCAAAGGCTCCTGCTCTGTAAATGCTTGAAAACAGCATAAACATTTCCTGGGGTCACACTGTATACACCCAGGAGACATAGGGTTACTTAAAAAAATTATTTCTCTGGGGCTTCTGCACTCCCTGCAGCCCCTACACCATTTTGTAACATGTTGGTTTTTGCCCCACACCACCAATCAGGAAAACATATGCAAATTAACCAACACGTTAGGGGAGAGGATGTAGCCTTATGGCTAGAGCAGTCGACCTCGGACGTGGGGAACCGGGTTCGAGTCTCGGCAACAACGCTCAACATCCTGTGATTCTGGGCAAATCACTTAATCTCCCCGTGCCTAACAAAAATGAATGTGTTCATCTGTAACAAAACTGGTGCTCATGTAAAAGCGTTGTGATACCCGATGTCTCGGGCCTAGTTTGCGCTATATAAAACTCTAAAAAAAAAAAAAAACTGCGAATTATAGGTTGCTCCTTGCCAGCTTCAGTAGCTCTTTTATTATTACTTTTTACGGCCTTAAGCCACAATATTTAATATTCTTTTGGTGCCCCTGTCCCACTTGGTGCAGCAACAGCCTGACATATTGTTGAATGCTCTTGGGTGCCAAAGGTCCTAGTGGCCCCACCGATCCCACAACCTCCTCCCATCCTGGGGTGCGCACAACAGCCGGCTACACTTTTTTCTATTTTTATTTATTTTTTGTTGGTGCTTTAGTACCACCCATGGCACCCACAATTCTGTCTTCCATTGGAGGCTATGGGGGTAGGCCTAAAGCCTCCCAGTGGCAGCGCCAGCATCCTATCCAGCACCATCCATTCTATGTGCTCCTGACCAGTGCTGCAATGTACCCTGGCCAAGCTCTCGAGGGCACGAAAGTAACATGCTTCTATGTGGTCTCTCAGACACAATATTTGTGTCAGAGCCCGGAGGAATTACAGATCCCCACCAAGACTAGGGGTCAGGGTATTAAGCTTGGCCCCCCATGGAACCTTCCCCTGAGGGAAGCTTGCACAGTACCTTGAGGGTGGAGTAATAAGAAATAAAAAAATACATAAAAGAAATGTAGGTTGGGGTCAGCAAGGGAATGGGCGTCCATGGAGGTTTGGCTACAGGCCCTGTGGCTAACCTCCGCTGTGCACTGCTGGGCGTTGGTCACCCACAGGGGGATGGTCTCAGGGTCTGTCAGAGGCTAGGCCCTGGGGCCAACCCTCCACTTTGTATGGCTGTCCTTAGTGATGTAATCAATAATGTTATTTAATATGATATTTAGTATGTCATGAGTGATGTACTATGTGAGGTGATATGCAGTGGATGTTAAGGCCACAAATTAACTCAGTAAATTATCACTGATGAATTTAATTGACATATTTAATTTACTTATAAGTCACTAGTAAAGTGTACTACATGCGCCCAGGGCCTGTAAATTGAATGCTACTAGTGCATTGTTTAGCATTCCATCCATCACTTGTTCCTTTTGCTTTTGTCGCTCTAAGTGGTAAGGGTATGTCCAGACATGGGACCCGTGCTCACTACACCACTGGATTCAAGCTAGCCTGGCTGATGAGGGGTGATGCCCCAAATCCGGTCCCAGAATGCTTGTTTCCGGTCCAGGGAGGACCTGGCTTAGCAGTTCGGGCTGGACTGTTTCTATGAGGAATTGGGTCATGACTGATTTGCATATGGCTGGGTCCAAACCGGGGTGCCGTTGTGATCAAAAGAACGATGGATTAAACCCAGATCTTTGTGACTGGGGGTGTATGTTTGCATTGTTCAGCATTCCGTCCATCCTTTTACTAGTGGGCCTGAAGCACTTATTGTGTCACCCACTTAAGTAGTCCTCTAACTGTGGCTCAGGCCTGCCATTGCAAAGCCTGTGTGTGCAGTTTACACTACCATTTCAACCTGGGTAGATAATTCTCTTGCTAGGCCCAAACCTTTCCTTTTTATACATATGTCACCCCTAAGGTAAGCCCTGGACAACCCAGAGGTCAGGGTGCAATGTATTTAAAAGGCAGGAAATGTACTTTTAAGTTTTACATGTCCTGGTAGTGAAAAACTCTCAGATTCGTTTTTTGCTACTGCAAGGTCGATCTCTCCAATAGGATAACATTGGGATTACCTTAATCCATTGTCTAAGTGTAATTCCCAATTGTGAAGAGATTAACTTTCCAAGTTTGGTGTCTCTGGAATCCTAACTTATGGTGAAGTCGGACTTTTAATTACAATTCTGAAATGGCACTTTTAAAGAGCTGCAAAAAGAACAATTGATGGACAGAATGCAGAACAATGTCATACATTCACCCCAGTACAGAGATCTGGGTTTAAATCCATGTTTTTTTTTGCTCACCATGCCATTCCAGTTTGAACCCAGCCATTTGCAAACCAGTCTTGACCCTGCACTTATTGGAAACAGTCCAGCGCGAACTGCCAGGCCAGGTCCTCCCTGGAATGGAAACAAGCATCCTAGGACCGGTTTCGGGGTTTCACCCCTCATCAGCCAGGATAGCTTGACTCCAGTGGCATGGAGAGCACGGGACCCACATCTGGGCATACCCGTCCCTCTCGGGGTGACAAATGCAAAAAGAACAATTGATGGACAGAATGCAGAACAATGTCATACATTCACCCCAGTGCAGGGATCTGGGCTTAAATCCCTCGTTTTTTTGCTCACCATGCCATTCCAGTTTGGACCCAGCCATATGCAAATCAGTCGTGACCCTGCACCCAATGGGAACAGTCACCTCTGCTGCGTTGATCGGCAAAGATGCATTGCCAGTGATGCGTAGATCGGACCTGAGGCATCACCTTCGGATCTACCACGCATGACGCGCTTCCCAACACAAGGCCCTCGCATCTCCAAAGAAGGCATCCTCAGCGACGATGATGAATCCTCCGCATCGCAGATCACCACTTATCAGAGCTGACGCAATGCTGCTGTTGCATGGACCAGGACCATCACATTGCAGCTGCTGCGCAGGTCAGGACCAGCGCATTGTCGCTGCTGCGTCGATCTGCACTAACATATCGCCTCAACTGTACCACACATCTTCAACGTCGATGCACCCAGGATTAAGGTACTTTTGTTGAGCAGGCCTGACTGCTCTGTGCCAAGCTACTATAGGGCAGGCACAGGTTAATTTTGGGTTTGCTGCCTCTTACCCTGACTAGGATTGTGGTTTTGCTTTCCTAGGCTTCATACCCCAGTCAACCACCTGCACAATTTCTAACACTATCGCATAGGTCTGAATTAGAAGTCTACCCCTATAATTACCATAAGATGATGATGAATACTTCCTAGCCTTGGCAAACCATTAAATCTATGGACATGTATCAATCTTCAAGCTTCAGGATTTAGCACAACAGTCAATACATATAAACACTAGTTAGAAAAAGTACTCACAGGTGTGCTCTCTGAACTACATTATCTGTTAGACCTCTGAGCCCAAGTTCCTTACTGAATTCCCTCCAGTGATTTCCACTGCAATTCAAACAAGAATTAGTGAGTCCACTAAAGAATCCAGATATGTAATCGTTCTGACCCATGTTTTCATTCTATCCTCTAATATCATCAATCGCTACAGGAACATTAAGTCACCAAAATGGTAGGAATATATAATTATCAAGGCAGATCTTCAAATCTACAAATAGGATTGTCTTAGTTCCTCAAGCAGTTTAACATCCTGGTTGTTCTAGGTCTTAGAGTGCCAATATTATATAAGTTGTAAGTTGTAAGTTGACAATGCCAAATATGAATCCAGCGGTCCAGGATAAATGTAAATTTAAAGGCCCTGATTTGCAGACTGCACTTTCTAGTGCATTTTGTAGTACTATAAATGTACTACAAAATGCAATTCACAAACGGTGAGGCATATTTATGAGAGCTTTGCGTCATGCTTGCACCACCCAACGTGATATGCGTGTGATGCACACCTACAAGCCAGATTTATGAAGCCATGCAAAGCCACTTTGCATGGCTTTGAATGGCTTTTTTGACGCATTCCTAGATTTACATTTACTTGTAAGCCTGGGTATGATACAAAAAGATACGCCTCCCCAGGAGATGCGTAACAAGGAGAAATGTCTTTATTTCTCCTTGTTTTTCCTCTTTGTATGTGTGCTGCATACAGAGGAAAAAGCATCTCAGGATTGCTTTTGTGCAGGAAGGTACTCCTTCCTGCACAAAAACAATCCTTCCTACAACACAGGCACATCGGATCGGTCACCTTATAGAGCTTTTTCCTTCCTGCACAAAAACAATCCTTCCCACAACACAGGCACACTTGCAACATGGTGCAGGGTGCCTTGTTGGCACTAGGCTGCAAAACAGCACCAGCGCAGGGGGAAAGAATTGGATAAATACAGTGCATTCCTGCCCTTTCCCTGTGATGCAGGACGACACAGGAAGGAGACTTGCTGTGCTTCAATGCCCTGCGCCACAAATTTAATATATGGCCCTCTACTTATGTGTGCTGGGATCTCCACTCTAACTGCAGAGTCTCTGGTTGTGGATACCTCTGCATATGTAAGTATAAGGAGTTTGGAGTCATAAAACTCTGGACGTAGTTTGTGAATACCAAAAAATAGTAAACTTACTCATAACTATAAGTCTACTTTTGAGAATCAGGTCTTTGGTATTCAGAAAATATACTGTTGGAAGGTGGAATATTAGAAGTGCTAAGTAGTGACTTAACAATAGTAATAAGGCCACAAACACAATAAAAGGTTCAGTTAGGGTCTCAATAAATTAATCCCTTGCTCAGACATTGATAGCGAGCAATAAGCAGGCAGGCTTAACTTAGGAGATAAGTGTGTAAAGCATTTAAAAACACCAATACATTAAATAGGTAGGACACAACACACAATAAAAATGAAAACTCCAATTTCTAGGACTAGAATTTATTTTTTATGAACAAATAGAAACCAAAATGACAAAAATCCATTGCAGGGAACCGGAGATATGAATTTTTAAAGAATACACACTTTCTAATGCTTACAAACATATAGCACCACTTTGGGATATCCGGTCATGCTTGTTCGGTACAAAGTCAGAGTTTGAGGCCGACCACGATGAAGCCCTGGTAGGATGTACTAAGAGGAAGGCCTCGGTCAAAATGTTACCTTCACACTTAGGGGCCTATTAAGATATCGGTCATAAAGCCTCTGACCTTAGGTCAAAGGCTTTATGACCGTGATCAGCGGTTTCACTTCTGACCGGCTGATTACAACACAGCCGGTCGACATTGAAACCGGCCGGTCATTCCGGATGGCTTCCGATGGGCTTAAGGAGCTCGTCGGCCAGCCGGGACCATTCCGTAATCCATATGGATAGCGTTTTGCGCTGTCCGGATTACGATGCACGGTTTCCGGCAGGCTTTCCTTGCCGGGCTTCCCGACATGGAAAGCCTGTCGGAATGCGTGTTTGGGGGCCCCTAGCAGGGCCTCCTTATCCTTGCGGCCTCCGGTTGGAGGCTCGGGGGGGTACCTATGGTGCCCCCCTGTTAATCCTTGCACCTTGTGGCTGACACCTTGAGGTGGTGCCGCGATTAACACAATCTCCCATTTTTCTATGGGAGCTGTGTTACGGCCAGTAATTGGCCATAGCCCATGCTCCCATAGGGAAATGTGGGAAGCAGTCTCATCGTAATTAGGCGTTAGGGACAGCCGACCAGAGGTCGGTCAGTCCCGTTTCCGCCACGGTGTCGGTCGGAGGAAACTCTGACCAACATCTTAATAAGCCCCTTAGTTGTTTTTCGGGAGATTTTTCCCTCGACATCGAGCAAGGCACTGCGTCGGGCCAGATTTGGTGCAGGTTCATTGGCTTGACTTTCTGTGATGCCCCGGTCAAATCCTGTTAGTCTGGAGCTTCAGAGCTTTCAGCGGGATGAACCTGAAATCCAGACCTGGTCGCGGGTGAAGGTAGTCGGCTTGATTCTCAACATGGGATCGGTCCCTTATGGAGCTTTTTCCAAAAGTTGCTCCAAACGTCTGGAACTTCTTCCTAAAGTTCCTCTTGAGGGTTCAAAGTGACCAAAACACAAATTCACGGGTCAGGAATCTCCTAGATTGTCCTTGGGATGTGAACTACAATTCCCAAAATGCACCCGGCCAAATCCCTAAATGTCCACTGGACGCACTCTAGGATGGGAACTCTTGGTGTAGGTGATGCAGTTGGGGTCTGTTAACCTGTAGCTTGCAGGGAGTCCACTCCTTTGACTTTCAGAGTCAGGCAAAGTCCTTCTGGTGCTGAGTCCCACAGTGTGAAGCAGGTGCAGTTCTGGTGAGTGCAGTCCTCTTGGTGCAGGGCAGGCAGTCAGCAGGGCTGTCCTTCTACTTCTTTTCTGTTCAGGTAGCAGATCTGAGGAACAATGCAGCTCTCCCATATTTGTTCACAGTTTCTGGGCGTCAAGCAGTGGGGCACCCCTGACCAATGGTGAGTGCAGTCCTCTTGGTGCAGGGCAGGCAGTCTGACCAATGGGATGCAGGGTGCCACCCAGGTATATGACCACTTCCTCCAAATTGTAGCATATTCTTGTCCCGGAAAGCACAATTTTTTCAAAATCCAACATGGAGAAAGTCTCTCCAGAGGAGCTGGATCAGGCTAACCCAACATACTGGTGTGGCTAATTTTCCTAAACACTCCCTTTCTCCCTTTCCAAACCTCTTCTTAATCTAATTACAGAGTCTCCTGTGTGGCTGAAAAAACAGGATGTAGGGCTGGGCCTCTGCTGTCCTAAAGTGACATTCTCCCTTTGAAGACCAGTTTAGCTAACCCTCACCCCCTTCCTGACATCTGCTCAGCAGCTTGTACTTCTCTGCCCACAGGAAACCTATTGTGTTCTCTGACAGGACACTTCACACCTCATTAGGCAGCACTGGCACATGCTTGGAGCAGGCTGGTTAATAAGGAGAGAGCAGCTGGAAAGATGGACTTTGACTCATAGAAAAGAAAGTGAAAGAGAAAGTGTAATAACGTATTTCCTGTAAACGTTATTACAAATCCAACAGTGGCAAGTTGTTGGATTTATCTCAACTATTAATTTGATATCTTGAAGTATATTTTCAAATGGCTCCTAACAATATTTATAATTTAATAAAATACTACAATGTTAGCCTATGGAGCCATTCACTACATTAGGGAAAAAATTGAAATTGGCAGTTTCTCCTCATCAGGCATTATAAGATATCTTTTATAATGTCCCTACTTATAGTTAGAAGGCACTCAATCCCTGGAGCACCTAGGGGAGACCCTAGTGGTGACTTACCTGCAAAAGTAAGGTAGTTTGAGACTTTGGAAGTATCTTTAAATCCAAAGTCAACAGGCAACACAGCAGTGTAAACACTAGTGCATGAACTCTATTGGGTCTTTAACTCTCTTTGCTCTATTCTGTGAACCTATAGGTAGGTTGAATCCCTCTAGCCCTATTAGCTACTAGAGACTTACAGGGTCTGTCAGAGCAAATTATAATTAGACCATATACCTTTACATTAGAGCATTGGCCCTGTGTCTGTTGAGCAGAGCTCAGAGTACAGTTAGGGTCAGATACCACTAGTACCAAGCAAAATGTGGGTGATCAGGGCAAAAAGGATGAATTTCTCAAATATACTAGTTCAATTATTGCATTTAGAACCAACTTACTGGACCCCATTTCAACAGCAATGGGGGCCCTTTGGAGCTGGCGTATAATGAGTGGAATAATGCCCTAAATAAAACTGATGCACCACCCATATTTCTTGAAACAACTAATTTAGGATAGTGCCATAAATGATAGCTACCTGCTGTTTCCTACTTTACCTACAAGATTTTTAAGAAAATCTAAATGAAGTTCAACATTTCTAGCAGCTGGTGAAAGTTAGAAGTGAACTGGGTTAAGGTAATCTATCCATAATTCAGACAGCATATGAGCTACATGTGAGAGTATAAAGAGGGTGCTAGCTAACACAATTTTCAAAACACTTGATTTAGGTATAGAGGCAAGTTTCAGGTGCTGTACCCTCACAATGCCTTCCCTAAAAATACTACTTAAACTAAAGAATCACCTAATTTTGTGAAGCATCATGTAGCTCACTTCATCTTCTGTAGTCTAGACATTAACCATCAAGACAGCATTTGCTCAGGGCCCTGAAGACGCATCCTCTAGATATTTTCACCAGACGCAAGTGAATAAATGAGGAGATGCTAGTGAAAATAAATTGATTAGAGGCTGGATATCAGGAGGCAAATTTGAATTGCCTCTACTAGTCAAATTCAGATGCTTCATGACATTTGTTCTATCAATCCCCTCAACATTTGAGGGATTTGCTCAACAATTAACTGGTCTTTGGGGAGGGCTAATCCTTGTGTTTTTCCCTTTAAATTCTAGGGAAGGAGTGATCATGGCTTCAGAATGTCTTCCAGCACAATCACTAGGGTCAGTCAGTCCGTCAAAATACTTTACCCAGTTACAATAACCATTACAGTTTTAAGTATATATAATCTGTATAAAATAGTCACTCTGTAAGTACAATAGATATTAAGAATTTCTTAAAAGAACACTTGGGGGCTTATTTACAAGCCCCTTGCGCCACTTTTGCATCACTTTTCCCATGTTAAAAGTGACGCAAAAGTGGCGCAAGGGGCTTGTAAATAAGCCCCTTGAACTTTAAATGTATCACTAGGTTCAAAATAGTTGAATGGGGACAAGATAAGGCCTCAAAAGTATTGCTAACCTTAAACTATTTAAATAAAGCAGTGTCTTCTTAATTCATAAGCATAGACCATTGTTGAGACTGAATCAGTCATCACAGGAGTGACAGTTCCTGTGAGCAGAGATGTTTCAAACCCCTACCTTTTAAAGCACATTCATAGAGACCATTTGATTAAAGAACCACTACTTTCTAATTGGTGTGACAGACTTATACTCAAAGGCATTCAAAGACTTCAATAAAGATCTGCACTTTCTAGCTATGGAAACAGCATAAAATGGATGTTAGAGCTTGAACATAAAATTAGTGGTATTGCCTTATGCCCCAGAGCAGCCCAGCCAATATATTCCTAGTAGTAACACCATCTTTGCTTCGGCTTTACACCACCAGCTGAAGATCATATCTTGGAACGTGGCTGGGCTTTGTAGCAAATTGCCATTGCCCCACTGGAACGAGCTGATAGAGGGCTTTGACATTTGTATCTTTCAAGAAACTTGGAGCCTGGTCCCATTATATAAGTCAGGCTACATTTGTTTCTTTTCACCTGCTACCACCATAGGGAGAGGGCGCCCTTCAGGGGGACTATCTGGGTGAACATCGCCTTGGGCTGCCGAACCATTTTGCACCAAAGTTCTAGTCCTGACATCTTGAGGCTCACCATTAAGGGACCCAGGGGGGGAGATATCCTTGAGCTGTTTAACGTTTATATAAGGGGGACTATGGGGGGAAAACCATCGCCCATTGTCACGATATTGGAACAAACTTTAGTTAGTTGCCCGCCCCACTCCAGAGTTGTGGTTACAGGATACTTCAATTGCACCTTTGAGCCTCTGAGCTCGGAGGATATGCTGGGGGTTGAGGATGACTATAGAAAATGGGCTGTCCCCCCACTCAATGTACCCCCCATCAAAAGATGGTCCCAGCTAGCAATCCAACTTAACGCACTTACCATGGAGTTTGGCCTGAGGGCAGCCAATGGCAGAACTCTATCAGATACCCAGGGGGTAAATACTTACAATAGAGTTAGCTCCCCTTCTCGCATCGACTACGTCCTACTAGACGTAAGGCTTTGGGGAAACATGATAGATATGTTTGTGGGCACCACCACCGATAGTGACCACAACCCCCTCCGTGTGAACATGAAGATCCCGTGGGTGGTCCCCTGCCTTCCTCAGAGCACTCAAATGCTATCCTCCACTAAAGAGGTTGTCCCCTCAAATTGTAAAAGGTTCCTAAAATGGCGCAAGGTCTCTTTACAAGACTCAAAAATAGCTGGAATCCGGCAACTCCTGACCACGAATACACTAGAACTCCAGGATGCAGTCATAGATATAGATGGGTTGGCAGACGTCCCCACCATCCACTCACGCACAATGGAACAGCTGAGTGTATACTTTCAAGCACCCAGTAAGCGTAGCAAGCCAGGTGTGCCCCAAAAAAATCAGCACTCATGGTATACGAAAGATTGCAGGCATAAGAGGCAGGCCCTAGTGATAGCAATTAGAAGTAAGAACTGCCCTTTGATTAGGACAGCAAGAAAGGATTATAGAACAGCTTTGCTTCAAGCAAAGAGGATGTGGGATGAATCGCACTGGCAGGATTTGAAGGATGCTAGTTTAGCAAAGGATACCAATTTATTTTGGACCCTAGTCAGCCAGGCTGACAAGAAGGATTCAGGCCTATTTCCCAACCACATTCCAAGCCAAGACTGGCAAGATCACTTTGGGAAGCTCTACTCTGAGACATAGGATACATGTTAGGAGGGGACATGTGACCTCACGTACTCCCCCCTTGCTGGCAATACCAATCAACCCTTTTCCTTGGTGGAAATAGAAGCTGCGATAAGAAGGATAGTCCCCGCTAAAGCTCCTGGACCAGATGGTCTCCCTGGAGATTTATTTCTCGCAGACCCCACAAATTGGGCACGGTATATTCAGTTACTCATTAATGCCATTTCTAGTGGGTGCCCAGTACCAGAATCTTGGAAGGGAGCAGAGGTGGTCCCGATCTATAAAAAGGGTGCCAGAGAGGACCCCTCAAATTACAGACCAATTAGTCTGATTGACGCAATGCAGAAGGTAGTTGGCAGAGTACTGCTACAGAGGATCCAATCCTGGGCAGAGGATGAAGATATCCTCTCCCACTACCTGGCGGGCTTTAGGGACAGCACTGGAACGGTTGACCAGGTATTTAGGCTGCTCCTTATATATTGGAAAGTTGTGGTGATTGGCAAGGGCAGCCTTTATCTCGCATTTATCAATTTAAAGACTGCCTTTGACCTGGTACCCAGGAGTAGGTTGTGGCAGATACTTGGAGACATGGGCATCCCTCCCTTAATCCTCAACTTACTGGTCCGACTACACAAGGGCAACTACGCACAGGTGAGATGGGGGACTCAAGGCCAGCTGACGGAACAGGTTCCTGTCAACAGGGGAGTCCACCAGGGCTGTGTAATGGCACCCACCCTGTTCTCCTTATACGTGAACGGGGTGGTCAGCTTTTTGCAAGAAGACCCAGCTGACGCTCCAGCCCTGACAGGTGGCAAGGTACCGACCCTCCTGTTTGCTGACGATACCCTGCTGGTGTCTAAGACCACAGCTGGGCTGCAAAAACTATTGAACAGATTCCAATCCTTCTGTGACTCCCGGGGGTTGGCCATTAATACCTCAAAGACCAAGTTCATGTCATTCAACCCCCACAAATCATTTAGAAACAACCTTAGGCTGGATGGGACCCACTTGGAGAGAGTCAGAACCTTTGACTACCTTGGTATTCGACTCTCAGATAAAATGTTGTGGAGGTCCCATCTAGCCAAAATGCTTTTGAGTCACAAACGTGTGGTCGGGGTACTAGGTAAAGAACATCGCTCTTCGCAAGGCAAGCCAGTTGCCCCGGCCCTCACGGTTTATGACGCTAAGGCAGTTAGATCAGCCCTTTATGAAGCTGAGCTATAGGGGTTTGACAATGTAGATGAAATCTGCAGATCTGAGCATAAGTTTTTGAGGGACCTAGTGATGCTCCCCCGTAATATCCCAGTAACACCCTTAATGTATGATATGGGCAGGCAGTCGTTCATAGATATCGCTAAGTTGCGACCATTGCTCTTCCGGGCCCGCTTAAGGCGGACTCCTGAACTCACTAAATACGCCACAGCACTCACCGAGGTGATGAGCTTGGACGTTCACCACAGAGTCAATTGGATAACAAATGTCAGGAAAACACTGACAGCCCTGGGCCTTAAGGAATCCTGGGACTGCCAAAACCCCCCTAGCAAAGCAGAGCTTAAACGCGTATATTGGGACTGGATAGATACCCAGGAACTTAGCAAGCCAAATGTGGGAAGATTAACGGAAGAATTTTACCATCACAAGCAGAGCAGAAGCCTTGAACCATATCTAGATATAATCCAGGTACCACGAGATAGGGGACTGTATATCCAGTTCAGGCTTGGAACGCTCTCCGTTCGTGCACTAACCACAAAATGGCGCCCTCCCAAACAGACAACAGAAGACTGTCCTTCCTGCGGAGCCCGGCTGGAGTGCGTTGCCCATGTTATGTTTGCTTGCCCAGCGTACAAAGCAGCAAGGTCTAAATGGCTAAATCCAATCTGCAGACAATTGGGCACCCTCGACCACCGGGTTGCTCTGTGCATTCTGAAGTCTGACGCAAGAACCCTCTTTGCTTGCGGGGTGGCTAAGTTTTTAAGTTGCACTTGGATAGCCAGGCAAAAAGCCTTGCGAGGGGTGGCCTAACCTTATATTTTAGGCCTCATGGAGAAAACACCTCAGCCCAAGTTGAATGCCTATTAATTGCAAAAATTATATTTTATGCACTGGCACTTTATACAAGCTATATTGGGGTGGATTGTTATAATCATAGTTTTTATTCAAAATACCTATGATCTTATCAATGAACTTTTGGGAATTTTTATTATATAGTTTTATTTATAACCGTTTTTATTCCTTGTGGTGCAATAATGTGCTTATATGTTCTGGTCGAGTAGACTCCTCGGACTATTTATGTATTATATGACAAATCACATTCTTTTAACTTTTTCTGTTTTTAAAAATGTTGCTTGATGTTTTTATGATACTTGTTATCGAAATAAAGCTATTCACTGACTGACTGATAAATTAGTGTCAATCTTTATGTTGCAAAGGAAGACTTTAACAATCTTAGGTAATACTTATAATACAGTTTGCACTCCGCCAAAAGTAACTTGTAACTACTTCAGGGGTAACTTGGCCTCCACTGATCTCAAAGGAGTCCACGCATATAGTGTCCTGTGTACCAACCGATTTGTATGCTGTTGATGAAATGATATGCATTTACCTAATTTCACTCTAAGTTTGTGACTACTTCGGAGAAATTAGCCTTCAAGGGCCCACCTGTCTTCTTATGCAGTTCAACCAAATTGGTACAAGATTTGTTAGTTAAGTCTTCTTTAATGAAAGGTTCCAAGGTGATATGTTTCTATATCCTTTAAATAAAATGAGAAGCAATCACAAGAATCAAAATATTAAAACAGTAACTTTCAAAGAGTCATGTGGTTTCAGAAGTCACCGATGGAAAAATGATAGGCGCACTGAGTAATACAGTATTTTTAAAACTAAAAAAAATAAAGATATTTAGCCAGCACAATTGCTTGTCACGGGTGCCAAAACAAAGTATTGGCCAAGCCCAAGTTCCTCCAGACTTGATTGAGCCTGGACATGGCCACCCTTAGGTGTCCCCAGCAACAGGGACTGCAAGATGTATAGATAGAGCAGGATATGGAGGTCAAGGAAATGTCCACCTCAAAGGACCCAAGGAGAAGCCATTAACAGCTTTGTCCCATGCATTGCCTACCAGTCTGAATCAACCACTGGCAACAGCTGAATCAAGAATAGCAGCCTGGAACCAGTGAGCCAGGGCTCCTGAATATTAAACTCCCATGAAAAGGATGATGAAGGACAAGGAGGCACTACTCAATAAAAGGGGCTTCAGTCTGTATAAATGACATAAGAGATTGGCCAACAGTGGCATGTAAAAAGAGATCACAAGAGTCGACCCAAGGCTTGACCTCCACAGCTTCACTCTGCGGATGACTAAAGTTGTTAGCTCCTATAATTTGAGTTGCTCATTCTAGTACATACTTTTGGGATAGAGAGAGGTGAAGTCTGCACTAATTAGGCCCATTGCCATCTTATAATAACAATTTCTTAGCTAAACATGTATATCAAAACAGTCCTCAGACATAGTAGGGAAAAGCAAGGTTACTCTGCTTGTGTCTCTAAATGGGAAGGCCAAATGTGAACAGACCGTAACACATGCTTGGTTATAAATGCTAACATCAAAGAATGAAGAAGATTTGCTTTCTGAATTTGATCTTCATTGCTGATTTCAGAAAACATGAATATTAATGAAGATCTTAGCAGAGAAATTCACAGATATGCTCTGCTTTATTTTCATTAAAAAAATATTGTTCCTTGAGTACCCTCTTCACTTTCATTGACTTGGCAGTCACAAGATTGAATCACTGTAGGACTGATTGAACCTTTTGTTTTCTTTCAAAGATGATAGAATGAGTTTTGGGATCATAGTTCCTGTTGATTAACTGTCTAGAAACAATTAAACATGTAATTATTATTATTATTATTAAAATTGCATTTGTGTTCTTGGGATTCGATTCCCTTAGATCCATGGTATTGTGTATTTGTGTCCTCAAAGAGTAAGGTGGGAGTCATTGACCCTTGATGAAAGCTGCACCTACCACTGCCATTGGTCCTTCCTGAGGATATCCTCTGCCAATGAACTCCAGCAAGCAGGAAAGTTGGGTCATCATATGAATGTGGAATAGTTGTAAGACATGCAGTGTACCTCCTGGGAGTGGTCTGACAGGAATTACTGAAGCTAGTGCAAGACAGGGGATTTCACTCTGCAGTCTATGTGCTGATGTAATAATATGGAGTGTGAGATAACACCAAAAGCTGAAGGTAGGTCGAACAGCATGTGGGCGTAGCTCTGTCCCAAAAACAGCAACAATTGTGGATAATCCATGGGAGAGAACAGGACACTCTCAGTTCCATGGACAGGTCTATACCTGGTTTGAGACCCATGCAAATTGTTCATGGTTTTGGAGAAGAATTGATCATTACACTATAAGTAACGATGGAGAAAAATGGGTCCAAGAAGACAGGTCTAAAAGGAGTTGACACTAAATGGTCCACTGTGGGTTTCTTTAACAGTGATACAAGTAGTGCTTGTTTCAAGCCGGTAATGAACATGCCAACTCTCTGTTTGTTTCTGCATACAATTTAGAACAGGAAAGTTTGAGCTCTTGAGAAAGAATTGGGGCAATATATTTTTCCCATTGACTTCTGTTAATGAAGAGGCAATTTAATGTATGTTTATCGTCCTATACTTAGAATGTAGGCTACCAAATAAATAAAGGCCCTAAGTACGAGTCAGGCGGTCCAAGAACAGCCGGACTCATGGGGATGCGGCAGTGGCGGTCCAGCCACTGCTGCACCTGCGGTCCGGCCACCCTTTGACTTCAGCTGTGGGACCGCCATGGCACCACCAAAGTCCTTGCAGTCCTGCGGTGGTCTGAGGGCTGCAATATGCTTGGTGGTGCCCTGACGCACCGCCAAGCATATTCGACTTTCCTCACTGCCAGCACTGTCATGGAGGTTCTTCCTAAATGAAAAGGCTGGCATTGAGAAAAGAAAGGGGGCCCTATAGGGCCCCCTCTTGCCATGTGCACGGGGGTGCATGCAGGGGGGCACATGATGTGACCCCCTGTATTTCTGCACCCCCAGCTCCTGCACTGCATTTCTTTCTGTGCAGGAATAGGCACTGGCAGTCTGGCGGCAGTGCTGTTTCAGGCTCACAATGACCACCATGCCGCCTGCCCACCAGAGTAAAAAAGAATTGTAATCTGGTGGGCGGGCAGGCGACAACGACTCTTAGCGGGGGCGCAGCGGTGGTGAGCCGCCCGCACCTCCAAAAGTCTTAATTAGCATCGGCATCCTATGAATCATTCTAAATAGAGTGCTAATGAATGATACAAAATATATTTAAGTACGATGTTGCAACAGTTTACAAAAATGAACTCATAAGTCCTGTAGTGAGCCACCGGGCCACTATGTAGTAGCCTCGATCTAAATGTTCAGCACTCAACCCTAGGATCCAGGCACGGCCAAGGTTATAATTAAATGGGTCAAAGGCTGCTCATGGTCTTTGCCCGCAAGGCCCATAAGCAAAGCCAAGAAATATTCACAATATTGACAAATGGGTGGCTTTATTTACCAATGCACATCTATATCTTCTAGAGAACACAGATGGAAGGAGGTCTCGCATCGCTGATAATTGCTGATATGTGCTATCAGTCCGAACCTACTTTACGGCAACTGTAAATTTAGGTCATATCTCCATAACACTTTTAATAAACAATGTTTGTCCTTCGATGAATTAAAATATTATTCACAAATCCATTTTATTGTGACTCATATCCATTTAAATGCCTATCTTTACAGACATTGCTCTTTGCGTGCTCTTAAATGCAGTTCCCTGAGTTCATCCACGGCAATTACGTTAAAAGTACCGGAAAATATTACAGGGAGATTTGAAAAGCTTTAGAAATACCTTTCAAAACAGTTTCAGTTTGCCTCATGTATCAGCACAGGAGAGGATATTTTTGCAAATGGGCTAGGAGATTCAGGTCAGCCTTTCAGGGTGGAGGGCTCTTTTCTTTCTGCTGACAGCCCATGAACCGAACACTCAGCCGCATTGAGAACACAACTCGGATGGATCCTGCAGGCAGCTTTCACAGGTGCTCTTACTCTGAAAAGAATCTTAGAGCCGCAGCACAGAATGACGTACCTTAAATATCAGGTCCTTCTTTCCATACCGGAGGTCCTTCAGTTGAGCCTGGATCTTTTTTGACTGCATGATCAAGATAAGAAATTAGAGAATTAGATAACTTGTAGGGGTTAAACAAAGAGCAGGGACTCAAATAATTATTTTCTCACATTTATAGACACATTTTAAATGTTTTTAAGTATTATGGTCATTTTTACTTTTTACATGATAGCACGTTTGTGTTATCCAAGAAACTTGCATTTTGATCCTGTTCCTTGTTATTCCAAGACCTGTTAAAAGTTAAATTCATTTAAATAGGAACGAGTGCCTCTTGACATTACACAAACACATCTTTCAGTTAAAAAAGCAGCAGTTCTACATACCGCATAAGCCAATGTGGAAATTGGCTTCAAAGAGTGTTACTCTGAAAAAATTGCCTCTTTTGAGTGATCACATCCATTTTTTGCTGAATTTTATTGCTGATTCTTAGACTATACACTGGGAATGTATTAATCCCTGCTTGGCATATTAAACTCTCCTGTAAGGCCATAGTATGCAGTGTAGGAATTACACTAATCTCTATATCTCCGGTTTCACCAAGCTACAAAAGTAATTCAACCACTATTCTGGTTTTTATTACAAATACAATCTAATTGTAAAGCTAGACTTTTTAATATGCATTTAGGAACAATGGGCCAGATGTCCAACCATGTCATTTAGCGACTCGCAAATTGCGCTCAATTGCAAGTGGCAATTTGCGAGTCGCTAAATGCCATGTACAACAGTGTCTGAGACACTGTTAGCGATTCCTAATGGGGTCGCAAATTGCATGCCTCATGCATATTAATGAGGCACTTGCAATTTGCGAACCCATTAGGAATGGCTGGCCCGCCCAGGTATGGTGGCCTGCTGGGCTCAGTAGACCTCCATGTCTGGGACTACTTTTAAATAAAGCAGTTTTTTTTTTTAAATGCAGCCCTTTTTCCTTATAGGAAAACGGGCTGCATTTAAAAAAAAAAAACTTAAACTTTTACGTTTAATTTTTTAAGGGCAGGTAGTGGTCCCTGGGACCACTGCCTGCTCCTAAAAAATATTTTCCCCTGCATTCACAGAGGGGAAGGGGTCCCCTGGGGACCCCTTCCCATTTGCGAGTGCTTTACCACCCTCTTGAAGAGAGCGGTAAATTGCGAGTGTTTTGCGACTGCAATTGTGGTCGCAAAACATTCTTACATAGGCCCCTGATTCGCTATTAGGAAGGGACGCCCTTGGAACGCCCTTTTCTAATAGCGACTCGCAATTCCTATTTTCCTATAATTGCGACTCGCTAAATAGGGATTGTGCTTGGCCCTATTAGATTTTGCATGCGCAAACGGGTCGCAAACCCGTTTGCGCATGCAAAATAGGGTCGTACATCTGGCCCAATAACTTTTAGATGGTGAACTTTTCCCTGCCTAATGGTCCTGAAGGCTAATTCGCATTAGCCCTCCATCGGCTGTCTAGCTGGTACTTGATGAGGTGTGGAAATTGCTCCCAGAGCAGAAACAATGGCCTGGGTATGGGAAGGTGTTTTTCTTCCCCTTGCAGGAATACCATATAGGGTTGACACAGGGCCTGCCCTGTCACAATTAAATGTAAGGTAGGACATGGAGAAGGCAAACCTTTGTTTCCCTAGCCAGACAGTGAGTGGAAGCTACGGCCAGAATAAGTTATCAGTGACCACAAATGAGGGGGCTACACATTACCTTCAGTTCGCCTCTGGGAGAGCATACATGCTCTGCATAGGAGGAAAAAGGGTTTCCCCATCTAAATATTGGGAGTAAGGTGTCCCGTGGGATTGTTTGTCATAAGGCAAAGGGGAACTGCTGAAAATGATTTTCCATAGTGGTAGGGTTGCCTCCAGGAACTTTTGTCTCATTGTTTACTGATAAACCAAAAGTAACCACCACCCACAAGCTAGTGCTAACCATAAATGTGTCAGACTCCTCAGAACACTTTCTAGGCCTGTGGAAGAATTGGAAAACGACTTCACTTGCTGCATGGAGACCTGTGAGGGGACTTGAAGGGCTGGACCTTCTCCCACTTGTACCCAGCACAATGTGGTGGACTCCACGGGGCAGTAGCTGACCTCTTGTATAGCTACAGCAGCACAACAAGCGGCAAGAGGCCTATTTTCTGAAGTTCACACCTGACCAGTTGCAACTGGGCCTGGACTGGACCCTGCTGGTGGCCGCTACTGGAGTGAGTATTGACCTCTAAGTGCTGTCACTGAGGTTCTGAGACCATTGGCTATGTCTAACTGGACTTCTCCTACAATCTACAAAAAGCTGCAGGATTTGGAAAAATGTTGCCTTTGAGTCATCAGAGGATAGGGACCAAACACCCGAGTCAATCTGGCCAAGGTACGACTCTGCTCAGCTGAAAAACAGGTTTCCTCAGCTTGGAACTTCTCCACTGTAACAAATCTGTTTCAGCGGGCACTTGGCGAGAAGGTATCCGGCCTCGTGGAACTCATGTTTGCATGCAGCCTGCAGCCTGAGTTCTGAAAAATAGACTAAGGCCCTGAATATGAGTCTGACAGTCTACAGATCGCCAGACTCACGGGGGTGCTGCAGTGGAGGTCTTCCGACCACCCTGCTACGAATAGGGCGGTGGGACCGCCACAGCACAGTTGCAGCCGCCAGGGAACTGCTGTTCCCTGGCGCTGTGGCGGCAGTCAGGAGTTTCCTCTCTGCCAGCGGTGTCATTGAGGTTCCTCCTCCATAAACACTGTGGCGGAGAGGAAACAAAGGGGGCCCTGTAGGGCCCCTTGTACGTCCCCAGCATGGGAATGTACACAGTGGGGCATAACATTTGCACTACTGCATGCATGTGCCCCAATTCCTGCACAGCATGAACTCTTCAGTACATGCCGTGCAGGAACTGTTTTTGGCCATCCCACTCCAGTTCCCATTTTTAGAGGCACCGCCGTGGGAACACCAAAAACCAGCACACCAAACAGGAGGAAACTCCTAATCTGGTGGGCGGTCTGACCACTGCTTTGGCGGTGTGGCGGAAGGGCGGACCTGGTGCCGCACTGCCAAAGTCATAATCGGGCCCAAAGTCTGAATGTAGAAGTCTTGAATGGGATAAGGAACAACCAGTATCTGGACAACGAGAGGACTTCCCTGGCTGCAAAATTCAAACATTTTCCACTCAGAAACTTTCCTGCCAAAAACAACGGGTACAGCTGCTTCAAGGGGATTCGTTTGACTGTGTTAGTGTTTCCTCCTTACCAAACAATTAGAAGGTTCAGAGAGGAAAGTTTAGAAGACCAGATGTGGATTATTCCGGAACAATATCTGTCTCCTCACACCGAAGACCATGCTTGGTAGAAGAGTAGACTTTAATATCCCTGTTCTGCTCTGTCAGGAAAGGCTAAAGATGAGGCGGGACGCTCAACTTTTTATGGGTTACTACAACAGTGGACCAATACCACCCAACCATAGGCCATTGTCTGTGTTACTGAAACATAAGTAAAAACTTTCTTTGCATCCTTCCCATTTTTAAGACGTTGCAGAGTAACTACCTGATAGATTGGTCCAAAAAAATTCAAAGACCCTCTTGATAGGGTCATCAGATTGGCAGAAGGATGTTGAAACCTTTCTGTCAATTGGGTTGAAGGTATTCACTCCTCTCTATCCATCAATGACATCTTGTGAGATAAACTGCTCCATACCTTAGTATTTGATCTTTTTTGAGTACAGAAAACATTTTGCATGGAGCAAGCAACCTACCATTAATAGCAGTTTGTCTTTTCTTCTCTTTTTTGTATTTTCCTATTGCTTTCCAGTTGTGTGTAATAAGTTATATTCGCTGTGAGTCAAGTTTTATCTTCTACAGGTGTTACCCAGTTCCAGAATAAGCTTTAGCACTGGCCTTGTCTTTTCTCCATTCAAGTTTTCAGATACTACTCTTGCTAAACCCCTTCTCCTGAATCCCCTTGCCCCTACTTAAAACAAAATCTCTTTGCTCAACTAGTCCCGGTCTTAGCATGGCTCCTGAAAACAGTTCATGGGTTTATTTCAGTTTGGTATATGCTATTTCTGTTAGTGCAGACTTTAAAAAGAGGCAAAAACTCGCATCCTTCACAATACACCTCATCCCATCAACTACTGCAATAAACGTTCCCAATTTAAAACACAATTTAAAATATTTACAATACAACATATATATTAATTATTTCTTCATAACCGCAGGTGTTGTCACGCAGCATTTAGACAAGTTATAGCGGGAGCCACTACTAAAAATTACTTAAGTAAACACTAGTGTCTGTTTTCATCATTTCATTTCTCATTTCCTGTCCAGTCACTTTACTGAATCATGTGCTGTGGTGAACTACCTACCACTCTTGGATAAGCGGGTTGTGCACCCGTTGTTTCTATGGACGACCCAATCACTAATTGAATCGTGCCTCGTCAGTATCCAGCGGGCCGTGGACACATATAAGTTATGTGTCTGCTTTCAATGAAAGCCGTGTGGTTGACCTACCCCTCTCCGCTGGATCCGGGAAGGAGAGGGGTAGGTCAACCACACGGCTTTCATTGAAAGCAGACACATAACTTATATGTGTCCACGGCCCGCTGGATACTGACGAGGCACGATTCAATTAGTGATTGGGTCGTCCATAGAAACAATGGGCGCACAACCCGCTTATCCAAGAGTGGTAGGTAGTTCACCACACCACTGGGTGTAGATAGACTCACTTTACGGTCCTGAAGAATCGCCTTTGATCCTTAAGACAACAATGGCGAGAAACATGTTGACCCACTAGGAATAGAGCGCCCTGATCTTGACCCATTATAGTCAGATAGACGCCTCTCCTTTTTCTATTTTAAATCAGGCAGGGGGCCTACTAAGAATAAAATATGTTCCATAAGGCACCCTGACTTGTTTTAACTCACTTCACATACTACTACATCCACACAATCAAAAGGGCCCTTACACCCACGACACCCACCGGCAAGGAACAAAAGATCTCCGATAAAGAGCCCCTTTTTGGGTGCCCGTCGGGTATTGCAGCGCCGACCCGACGAGGAGCAGGCCCAGATGATGAAGCATGACACCTAGCTTGCTGGGTGTGTGAGGGCACCAGTTCCGAAAGGAAGAATCCCCTTCCTTTCACGACCTGCTATAAATACTCTGTATTCACCGAGGAACCACGTGCTTCTTCTTTATTGATTATCTAGGGCATGTACGTTGGACCTTTCCAAAAGCCCATTGTCCCCATCTTTTTGTAAAAAATAAGTGATGGTACCCTTATTCTCTCACTCTCTTAATGGACTTAAATATTGTTTTCCCCTTTCCACAATAATCGCAAATTTAGGTATGTATATAAATATAGTTCTAACTTTGGAACCTCGGGGCCTTATTTATGGACTTTTGCCATAGGTCAGCGCCCCAGGCCTCCCTGCTGCGCTACGGCAAAAGGAAAGGGCAGGAATGTACTGTCAATCAATCAATCAATCAATCAATGAGGCGTTTGTTAAGCGCGACTACTCACCCGTAAGGGTCTCAAGGCGCTGGGGGTGGGGGGGGGTACAGGTTCCAGTCACGCAAGGAGGGGGTCTGTCGAAGAGCCAGGTTTTGAGGTTCCTTGCGAAGATGGGAAGCGATGTTGTCTTTCGGAGGTGGAGCGGAAGGGCGTTCCAGGCTCTGGCCGTGAGGAAGGAGAAGGAGCGGCCTCCCGATCTGGTCTTTCTGGTGCGGGGGACCACCACGTAGGAGAGCTGGGCTGATCGTAGGGTCCTTTGGGGTGCGTGGAAATTGAGTCGGCTGTTCAGGTATGCTGGTCCGGTGTCGTGGAGGGCCTTGTGTGCGTGGGTGAGCATCTTGAAGGTGACTCTGGCCTTGATGGGGAGCCAGTGGAGTGTGCACAGGTGCTGGGAGATGTGGCAATGTCTTGGCAGGTTGAGGACCAGTCTTGCAGTGGCGTTCTGGATGTTCTGTAGCTTGCGGGTGAGGTTTTTGTTTATTCCGGCGTGGAGTGCATTGCTGTAGTCGAGTCTGCTGGTGACCAGGGCGTGAGTGACGGTCTTTCTGTGTTCGAGGGGGATCCATTTGAAGGTCTTACATAGGAGGCGGAGGGTGTGGAAGCAGGAGGACGAGACGGAGTTGATCTGGCGGTCCATTTTGAGCTCGGAGTCCAGGATGATTCCCAGGTTGCGTGCGTGGTTCGTGGGGGTGGGCGGGTTTCCGAGGGTGGGGGGCCACCAGGTGTCGTTCCAGGCGTCGGGGTTTGGGCCCATGATGAGTTCTTCTGTCTTGTTGGTGTTTAGTTGTAGCAGCTGTTTTTCATCCATTTGGCGACGGCTTCCATGCCTTCTCGAAAGTTGTGTCTGGTGGTGTTGGGTTCGTTGGATAGGGAGAGGATGAGTTGGGTGTCATCTGCGTATGACACGATGTTGAGTCCGTAGGTTCTGACGATGGGGGCGAGTGGAGCCATGTAGACGTTGAAGAGCATAGGGCTGAGGGAGGACCCCTGAGGGACTCCGCAGGTGGTTGGTGTAGGGTCCGAGAGGAAAGGGGGGAGTCTGACCCGCTGCGTTCTGCCGGAGAGGAAGGAGCGGATCCATTCGAGGGCCTTGTCCTGGATCCCTGCGTCGAGGAGTCTGTGTATTAGGGTGCGGTGAGAGACGTGTCGAACGCCGCTGAGAGGTCGAGGAGGATGAGGGCTACTGTTTCGCCTTTGTCCAGTAGGGTGCGGATGTCGTCTGTATCTATATGATACGGCGCATTCCTGTCCTTTTCTCCTGCACATGCGCACAATGGACTGCCATTCGCCAACGCAGGCACCTTTGCACCATGGTGCAAGGGTGCCTGCGTTGCTGGGATGATTGTATAGGTGCAGGAAGGGACCCTTCCTGTACAAAATCAATCCATTCAGGCGCTTTCTTTTTTCTATGTGTGCTGCAGACTGCAGCACATATAGAAGAATGAAAGCACAAGGAGAAATGTTTTCATTTCTCTTCGTTGCGCTCCCTAACGCCACCCCTGGGGTGGTGTTAGGTCCTGACGCATTCCCAGGTTTACGATGCCTCGTAAATCTGGGATTGTGTCAGGTTCCATGGGTGTTGCGTGGAAACACCCACAGCAACACCCATGGGACGCCCCTTTCACGCAGTTTTCTGCGTGAAAGGGGCACATATTTATAAGACAATGAAAAGCCACATAAAGTGGCTTTACGTCCCCTTATAAATATGCAGTGGCACATTGCGCCACCGGAACATCAAAAAAGTTTCCTTTCAGCAACTATACTTCCAGAAGTGCAATGACTTATCAACAGCTCTCGGTTTTCATCTACTTGTTTACTCTTATTGCCACCATGTTTGCTTTGTTTGTTACATAAACATGTCTGCCGTGGTTCACTGACAGAATATCGAACACAAAATATCGTGTGGACAGAATATCGTGTCCAAAATATCGAGGACAAGAATATCGAGTAGGTAAGTGCAAATAGATAGGTATAAATTTACTATTCTTAACTCCAGATCTACGTACCTTGAAGATATATATATCGTCAAAGTACATATATGTGGAGTTATATATAGTAAAACTTTACTTACCCATAAGCAATGACCTTCACGATATTCTTGTCCTCGATATTTTGACACGATATTGTGTCCGACAATATTTGTGCTTTCGATATTTTGTCCACCCACCGTCTGCCGTTCCATTAGCTCAGCAACATGTAAAAACAGTAACACAAAGCCTCTCCTCTACCTTTACACACAGTGATAGTATCGTAAACGTTTGCTACAGTGAAAGGTCTGGTAGAAACTGAGAAAAAGGAATGGACACTTGTAGACAGGTATCATCTGGTTTATACTTTTATTACTTTGCAAAATATTAGCTACCTCTAAGTCCAGCTAAACATGTTTCTTTGACACATGCTCACGCTGGACATTATTCAATAATCTCTTTCTCCACATGAACAATCATTGTCATGTCTGTGTGTATCTCGCTCTCCCTTCCTCGCTCTATCCCCCTCTCACACTCTCTTTTTTGTCTCTGCCTCGTTCTCTCTCTATGTACCAATAACTCTCTCTGTCTCTCGATAACTCTATCGCTTGACCTTCATTACATTTCTCAGTTCGCCATGCTACTGTACAGCTTTAAAGGTGTAAGCAATTTCCCTACACCTTAATGCTGCCAAAACTGTAACAAACACAATTGATATTTCCTACAAAAATCTAATTTTTGGGAACCCATAACCTCATTCCCAGATTTAGATATTTTGTGGTACAGAGAATGGCACTACGTTATGTGTGCACCAAATGCCAAAATGCTTTTAGCAGATTTATGTAGCTGTGGCCTGCTTCACTTCAGATTTTATTCTACATGCCTTGTAAATGGAGTAAAGACCAACAATACGAGGTAATAGCTTTTCCAAAATATGATATGTCTCTACAGCTTGGTAATCCCTTTGCTGGCTCCTTAAGAACGATCTCATTAATTTGTTAGTACGTTTTCTTGCATTTGTAATATTTGCTTCCAACTTGTTCAGTGTATATCATACATCAAAGTTTGACGATTTCGTAAATAAAACCCTATGGGCTTTAGATCAGTCACTTCTAGTATTCTCCATTTTAAATTGAGACACATCTCAGTCCATTTAACTTAATCTAGAATTCTGTTCAAATTCATATAAAATTGTAATAGTTCTAATCTTCTTAAACCCAGTTTCTTCTAAAGTAGCTATGTTTACACAGGTCAGATAATGAAGGTCCAGACGCAATTTCCTGTGGCCAAGCATTGATGATCAAGGCCGTCGGCCATGTACAGTGGCTAGTTGGTTGCTCATGGGGGGTTGTGTGCATCGCCTGTCCTAGCCTTCAGGGCTTATGCTAGCTATTTCCATGCTATGAACTCACACATGTACACTTAGTAACTCTATGCTGCATATGACTATGAAGTTATCAATGGTGTCATCAGTGATATCATCAATGATGTAATTTGAGATGTCTTCAGGGATGTCTTCAATTATGTAATTTAAAATGTCATGAGAGATGTAATTTGTGAGGTCATAAGCCGTGCATGGGGGGAATTAATTTCTTTGGTTTTCTTTTGGATTTTAAATGTTTAAACATTTTTACCTTATTTCAACACCAAATTATAAAGCCACCTTAAGTTTTGGCTTTTTCAATCAAATCCTATGTTTTTTTAATGTAAACAAATCTCTTTTTTCCATACCTAACTGTAAGGCCACTTTAACCTTTGATTTTATTCTGTGAATTTCTGGGTTTATCAGTTGGGAAAAATGTGAGACCTACCCAAGTAACAAGTCCCAGAATCCTGTAAAGTTAAACACTTGGGACCAGATTTATCATTCTTTAATGCAACACAGCACAGCAAGACAACTGGCTGCTTGAAAGGGAGAGGGCAGGAATGTACCACATCTATCAAGATATAGCACAATCCTGCTCTTTGTCTGCACTGTCGCACAACGCAGCCACCCTTGCGCCACGGTACAAGGGTGTCTGAGTTACATGCATGATTGTTTTTATGTGGGAGGGGGCACCTACCTGCATAAAAACAATCCCTCGAGGCGTTTTACCTCGAGGTAAACCACCTCGAGGCATTGTTTACCAGTATTACCTGGTAAAACAGGTTTACCAGTCTTGTTAAATATGGGAATGTGCCAAAATCCAGGGCCCACCTATGTAATGCCTTTCCAGGGCAGAGTAACACAAGGCAGCAACTTGCGCTGCCTTGGTTTGTACAGATTTACCAAGCAAGGTCTGGCATTGCTCAGTAAATTTAGCTTAGGTATTGCTTTGCCCTTCAGACACGTTATGTGATGCAAGGGCCACGCAATACCAGGATAAATCTGCCCCAAGGTTTCAGGAAATCAAACATGGGCTCAAACCCTGGTAGATATGGCATGGGGTAGACAGGACTAACTTAGGACAGTGTGCAAAGTATTTAGAAGGAATAACATGTCAAAACACAACTCAATAAGAATCCCTAAACAAATTTAAAAAAATTAAAATCATTTTATTAGAAGAAAATGAACCAAAATGACTAGGGGCTGTAGATATGAATTTTTAAAGTTGTAAGGCAAAAGAGCCAAGAACAAGTAAAGGGCCAATCAGAAATTACTGTTCACTGGTGACTGGGACCTAAGCTAGATTTCAGGCTGACTGCGATGGAGCACAGTCTTCATAGACAAAGCAGGTCATCCTAGTCAATTTCTTTACCTTCATATTTAGTTGTTTTTATTGGAGCTGAACACTGCTGAGAGAGGCAAACCTGAAGCTGTATCCATTGAAATCCTTCTGAAATCGGACACCTTTGTCATGAGGTCCCATTACAGTTCAAGAGGTCTCGGAAGTCCCAACTTTTCAGACCTTCTAGGGCAGTTCCTCTTGGCCACTTCTAAATCTCACAGGACTTTAGGAACCACACTCTAGCAGAGAACATCAGCAAGGTGTAGTCCAATCGTAACTGGTCCACTATCTACACCAGGAAAAGGGTTCTTGCAGCTTTTTATGTCCCTGTAGTCGAACAAATGATCCTTGTAGTCCCTTCTTTGTCCTGGCTACAAGTGGGAGCAGGTCCAGGCCTTCAGGTCTCTACACTGGTTACAGACAGCAGATCCGGTCCTCTTATGTTCTGCCACAGGTCCAGAAAGTGCTCTGAGGTACTGGTGGTGAGGTGATACGTGTGTCCAAATTACTAGCCAGTGAGTGGGGTATGACTCCTGTACATTCCCTGGCCAATGAACAAAAAGTTCCCAAGAGAAAACCTCATTATTTTTGCAGTACCTCCTGTTTGCCTCACGGCAAACTATCTTAGAGTGCACCCTTGATATCACTGCCCTTGGAGGGAGCTAATGGTTAAGTGTGTGAGCAGTGTCTTCCCACTGAACCACTCCAAAGTAGTTCTGTGGCCAGCTCCCTCTTCCAGTATAACTAAAGCCTGGAGGCTAAAGTGTGTTTTGGGATTAAAAGACCCCTCCTCTACAGGCTTCCCTTATCACTAAACTTTAAAGGTACAGGAAGTTAATGAAGTTCTTGAACACTTCTAAACTACCCTATTATCTAAACATCTCTTATTCAGCGCAAAGATACCTACGGGTGAACGTGTGCTTTACAAATACACGTTATGTTATCTTAAGTTATGTTATGATATGTTATGTTATGGGTTAAGCTGGGTTACACCTCCACCATGCTATCCTGCTAGGCCCAAGCCATAGTCTCTGTTCTGAGAACATTATTTCACAACTCGCGAAAGCAGCACTGACAGGCCAGTTGCAGGTAGGCCAATGCTAATTAGCTGCTGGGGCTCTGGCAGTTAAAGCATAGCTTTTGTTTAAGTTTCCTATACACCTATCAAAAGTCCAACTTCACTAATGACTTGGCTCTTAATAAATATTTTAAAAAGTGGTTGAACCGTCTCCATATCTTATTGTAAACTCAAAATAAGTGAGTAACACATTAATTGTACTTCGTTTTTTTCTTCACAGAACAACCAAAGGAATATGAACTTTTGGGGTCTAGTCACTGTAGGAACATGCAAACATTAAATTCCTAGGTGTTCCACTTTCAAATACAAGACGCATTACCTTGTGGGCTATAAGGCCTACTTAGGGGTGACTTACTTAATATTTTGAAATATTCTTTTCTTCTTGTAAAAGATTTATTTTGTCTTCAATATTGTCATTAAACATGGCATGAGTAATATAATATGTGAGGTTATAAGAAGTGCATGATGTGGGAGCAAGTTATAGTTAGCTCACTGAACTATAACTGGCAAATAACTAAAACTGTCAAATATCAGGTTTTTTGGGGGTTTAAAACTTTACATTATATCTTCCATTGACGCCTTTCTATAGTGTCCTTTTAACCTTTGTTTTTCTTCAGTTGATTTCTAGGTTTTTTTCTGTAAGTTAAGATTTTCATTCTAAACCTAATTATAACTTTATTTTAACCTTTGGTTTGTCAGTGAATTTCTGAGTTCTTTTTTTAAAGTAAAGTAAGATGTTACAAATAGGGGCCCTTGCTTCTAGTCAGGGTAAGGGGAGATACACTTCTAAAATAACCCCTGCTCACCCCCTTGGTAGCTTGGCACGAGCAGACAGGCTTATCTCAGAGGCAGTGTGTAAAGCATTTGTGAACACATACAGTGATACAGTGAAAACACTACAAATGGACACCACACCAGTTTAGAAAAATAAGTAATCTTTATCTAAACCAAAACAAGACCAAACGACAAAACTACACAATACAGTTATCAAGATATCCTTAAAAATAGGTTATTCACTCAAAGAAAGTTTGTAGCAACAAATATCTCCACCTGGAGTTATTACGACGCGTGACAGATAAAAATCCCAAAGTACAGCGTTGAACGTGAGGTGCGCGGCATCGGACACGGAGTCAATCAGACCCACAAAGAACAGTACCTTGGAATTGATGAAAGCAAAGACGGTGCACAGCGTAGGGGAGGTGATGCTTCGTTGGCGCCGGGCGTCGTCGGTTCCTTATGACCCCAGGGGAGGTGAAGCCTCGGTGCCTTACTGCGGTGCAGGGGAGGTGAGACGTCGGTTCTTTACTCTGTCGGGGAGGTGATGTCACGATGGCGGCGAGACATCGGTTCCTAATGATGGTGCGATGTCGATGGATTCAGGAGTAACCTATGTCGAGGATCGGCTCTGCGTTGATGAAGCACCAGCGTCGATGAGGTCGGGGCTGCGGTGCGAATCGGAATGGTGAGTCGTGGACGTCACACGCGGTGTCCTCAGCTCCGGTGCAGGCATCGGCCTCGATGACAGCTATGGAGTCGATGCGGCACGGCGTCAGCAGGCGTCGGGCCTACGGTGCATGTCGTAGCGGTGCGTCATGCTCTTCACGAGCGGTGCCCACGGCTACGGTGCAGGTTAGGGCGTTGCTCACCGGCATCGGTGTTGCAATTTATTTATGTGGCAGCTGAAACAGCAGTTCCACATGCAGAGAGACAGAAGAAATGAAGTCTTTGTGTACCTGAGACTTCAGAACAGGAGGCAAGCTCAATTTCAAGCCCTTGGAGATCTTTTCCTCAAGCAGGTGACAAAGCAAACAGCAAAGTCCTTTTCTCCTTTCCTTAGCAGCAAGTAGCCACTGCAGGCCAACCCCAGACAGCAAACAGCACTGGAGCAGTATTCCTCCTCCTCAGCTTCTCCGGCTCTTCTCCTTGGCAAAGTTCCTCCTGATTTCCCAGAAGTGATCTAAAAGTCTGGGGTCTGGGCCCCTCTTTTTATACACAAAAAATCCTTTGTTCTCCGAAGGCAGAGAGTATCTGTACCCAGCCAAAACCAGTTCTGTCCTCACTGGTGCAGCTTCCTGGCAGGAGGTGGAGACAGCATTGTTGAAGGTAGACCAGGCCCAATCAGGTGAAAGGAAATCTCCTCCCCCTACTCTAAATGCAGCCCAGCTCCATTCAGCCCAGCCCTAACTCATCAGGCTCTCTGGAGCCACTGCCCCTCTCCAGCCCCTGTCATCAAAAAGCCAGACATAAAATACACAAAACTAGCAGAGGCACACTGGATGGTTAAGCAAGAAAATACCTACTTTCTAAAAGAGGTATTTTCAAACACAGAATGTAAAAATCACCCTCACTAAAAGATGTATTTTAACGATCTGAGTTCAGGCATACTAAACTTTATTTTCCTACCTTGTTCCCAGGGGCTGTTATGTTTATAAGATGTTATAAACAAACTCCCCTTTTTGTCCTATGGGAGCAGGTAGCCTTGCAATAGTGAAAAACGAAATTGGAAGTATTTCACTATCAGGACATGCCACACACATCAAGGCATGTCCTATCTTTCACATACAATGCACCCTGCCCACAGGGATACCTTGGGCCTACCTTAGGGGTGACTAATATGTAAGAAAATGGAAGGTTAGGGACTTGAAAGTGTGTGCCCTTGCCAAGTCGACATGGCAGTACCAGACTGCACACAGGCTCTTCAATGGTAGGCCAGAGTTACATTTTACAGGCTGCTTCTGTGGGTGGCACAATCAATGCTGCAGCTCACTAGCAGCATTTGATTTACAGTCCCTGGGCATACACAGTGCACTGTACTAGGGTCTGACTAGTAAATCAAATATGCCAATCAGGGAATCACTAATCCATAACCACAATTTACAAAGGGAGCACTTGCACTTTGGCACTGAACAGCAGTGGCAAAGTGCCTAAAGCATCCAGACCAGCAAAACGAAGTCCAACACACAGCAAAAACACAGGAGGCAAAGATACAGGGGAAACCCACACCAATGATGCCAGGTCTAACAGTTAGCTTTCCTGTCCATACTCCACATTTGTTCATTGTTCGTTATGGCTACATAGACTCAAACAACTTGCCGTTGTGGTCAATTCTTTCCCTTGTGTTTTTGACATGTACTGAATGTCCCAACTCCCAGTGTGGCTGCCTCACACCCTCCTTGTTTTTTTTATCATATTAGTCTTATATTTGACTTGGTGCAATGTGGGTTTATTCATAATATTTGGTATATCTTTCTCAACTCCTTCTGCACCACCTGACCAGTGTGGGAATAAATTGGTGTTGGGTTTCCTTTTATTGAGGGATGAGAATGTAGATATACCTGTAATTCGTTTGGAAGTTGTATGATAGGTCCTGTATGGATTTCTCGACCGGAAGATTGTTGGCACAGGCTAGTTATATACACTCCTTAATGATTCTGTTAATTTTCTCAACCAGGCCATTAGGTCTGAGATAGTACACTGCTGTTTTCTGATGAGTAATTGCTAGATGTGTCAGAACTTCTTTCATGGCATGTGAAGTGAACTGTACCCCATTATCTGTAATGGGAGTGGATGGAATGAGTTCTGTAGTTAAAGTATCTCTCAAGAAGTCTAAAAGTGCCTTTGTACTATTTTTGTTTACATCTTTGTGACCACCCAGTGAGAATGATAATCTATCAGGACAAATGCAAACTGCTTAAGTACACTCTTACGATTAATGGGGCCAATAATGTAGAGAGCAAGTTGCTTGTCTAGAACGGACACAAGAGATACAGGGGTGTTATGACTTTTCAACTTGTCACTGTTGACACTGATGGTCCAATTTTTAACTTTTGATTCGACCATTGAATCTATGTTAATAAACTAGTAGCTTACTCTAATCCTAGATTTAGTTAGACTTCTCCCTAAGTGGCTTTTGTGTACCAAGTCGATAGTTTTGTCTCTCAGTTTTTCATGGGGGGTACATTTATATCATTTCTTAGGATCAAATTGCCATTGGTGTTGATCTCATGTCTGACTTTACAATACCCCTTAACAATTTCATCTGTTTCCTTACAGGTTTTAGGCCAACCTTGTAACACGTGATATGAAGTGGATTAGTGTTTTATCTCTTGCAATACACTTATTCCATTCCTCTGAAGTAATGTCAGGGGAAGTGAATGGGGTTTTCCTAAGTCTCATACTCCTCTACCCTGTTTAACGGAGATCTGGACAGGAAATAATTGGCCTTGATTAGATTTCCTGGAACACATTCCACTTTGGAACAAAAGCTTTCCAAACCAAAAATCTTTTTAGATATGCTTGGAGTGCTTTTAGAGGCCCCTTTAGAAGTAAACATGTATGTGAGGGGTTTCTGGTGTGTGCGTATGTTGAATTGTAATCTGCATAGAAAAAAGTTAAAGTGTTTGACAACCCAAAAGCATGCTGAGACTTATTTTTCCACAACAGAGTAGTTTAGTTCAGATTTACTGAGGGTGCGGGAAGCAAAATCGATGTTTCTTTCTTTACCAACAATAATTTGGGATAAAATCGCACCCAGTCCTGTATATTACTGGAATCTGCAGTTGATATAGTTTATCTACTGGGCTCAAAATTACATAAATATTGGGCTGATAGAGTAGCTTCTTTGAGTTTATCAAAGGTCCTTTGATGCTCTTCTTGCCAACTAAATTTAATATAGTTCTTTACCAGCCCCCTTAGAAATACATGCAAGTCCTAAGAATGACTTCAATTCATCCTCATTTTAAGGTGCAGGTGCTTTTTCCACTGCTTCTGAAAGACATATTTTGTGTTTAAAACCATCTTTAGAGATAGTGTGTCCCAAGTATACTCCAGAGCTGGCTCCAATTTGACATTTTTCCTTCTTTAGAGTAAGTCCCGCTTTTGCAATTTGGTTAGTACATTTCTCAAATTTATATTGTGTTCCTCCACCATGACACCATAAATGAGAACATATTCTTGGAAGCATAGCATTTTGGGTACATCCTTAATAATATGCTGCATGATTTTTTGGAACACAGCAGCCGCATATGCTAGCCCAAACAGCATCCTGTGGAATATGAAGGTGCTCATAGGTGTGGTGAAGGCAGTTAACCACATCAATGCGGGTGCAGTTTGACCTGGTGATATGTCATGGATAAGCATGTGGCTTTACTAATTGTGCTTAACATTTCATGGATGTGAGGTAATGGATGTCTTTCTACCCAGATATTAATGTTAAGGTAGCATAAAGCCACACATATTCTGACTCCTTCACCCCGGACCATTTTGGCTATAACAATGGGGGCCATCCAATCTAAACACTCTATATGTTGTATCATGTCTAAATCACTTAATTTAGAGAGTTCTTTTTCTAAAGGTTCTTTCATTACTTCTGGTATTGGACGGGTTTTATGTACAACAGTTCTTGGATCAGGTCTCAGTTTTATTTTATGCTGAAAGTCTTCCAGAAAGCCTAATGAATCCCTAAATAACTCTGGAAACTCACAACATATTTTTTCTACCATATGGATCTCTTTACAGCCAATACCTGTTCTGGGTTATTAGGATCTTACGTGATCCCCAACTCCTTTTGATGCCACCATCCAAGAAGGGTGGAACCTTCCTCTACTATGTATATCTTGCCTAACATGGAGCAATCTTTAGAGGTGATATAGGCTTTCATCATGCCGTTGAGGGGAATGGGATCTTTATCATACCCACTGGGTGAAATGACAGGAGGTTGGAGGATAGCACTCTCATTATCTATCAATTTAAAATCTGTAGTATTTGCTAGTGAGAAGGAGAACAGGATTCAGCAAACATTTTTATAGGGTTACGATTTAAGTACATCTTGCATTCTGGATATTTGATTTGGTTGTAAGTACTTTTGTCATTTACTTGGAAAACAATTTTCCTTACTACCTGAGACTTATCTTCAGTTTTTTTGGTTTTGTTTAATCTTCTAACACTGGGAAAGTGACTTTTCTAATTACATTTCCTGCATGTAACAGTTCTGGCTTGCCAATTTGGGTTTTGGCTAAATGGTTGCTGCTTCCACTTTGGAAGCATTTCAATTTGTTATTTTCAGACATTTTTTGGCGGTGGGTATTTGAGACTTTAATCTTACCTATTTATTGATCAGATTTTTTTTCTTACATTTCTGTGACCTGTTCTGCAGGGCTAAGAGATCTGATCAAAGGCACAAGGCTGTATGTTTGATCGATTTCACAATTTCAAGAGCCTCTTGTATGTTTGTTGCTTTTCCAAAACCATTTTGTAGTATCTTGTTCATGTTAATATCCTGTCATTATCTCCCTAGCTGCTTAACCCAGTGTGAATGTGCTGTGTGCTGCGTGGAATGTTGTTGTGATGATGCTGGAAGGAAAGTTTGAGGGCCTGTGAGGTGAAGTGTAAAAAGAACAATTGATGGACAGAATGCAACACAATGTCATACATTCACCCCAGTACAGAGATCTGGGTCTAACTCCATAGTTTTTTTGCTCCCCATGCTATGTCAGTTTGTACCCAGCCACATGCAAATCAGTCAAGCCCAAACTGCCAAGCCAGGTCCTCCCTGGCCTGGAAACAAGCATCCTAGGACCTGTTTCGGGCTTTCAGCCCTCATCAGCCAGGATAGCTTGACTCCAGTGGCCTGGAGAGAATGGGACCCACGTCTGGGCATACCCGTCCCACTCGGGGTGACAAATGCAAAAAGAAAAATTGATGGACAGAATGCAGAACAATGTCATACATTCACCCCAGTAAGGAGATCTGGGCCTAAACCCATCTTTTTTTTGCTCCCCATGCCATTCCGGTTTGAACCCAGGCATATGCAAATCAGTCTTGACCATGTGCCCAATGGGAACAGACCAGCCCAAACTGCCAAGCCAGGTCCTCCCTGGACTGGAAACAAGCATCCTAGGACCGGTTTCGGGGTTTCACCCCTCATCAGCCAGGATAGCTTGACTCCAGTGGCATGGAGAGCATGCGACCCACGTCCATCAATTGTGTGTGAGATGAAGTGTGACAGTTGGAGCATGGCTGAGCAGCAGGCAGGCTGCTACTGGTGGGGCTGCTTCACAAGAACTCAACAACCTGTAACTGAACTTAATAAATCTACTGAAACTACATGTTGCCTGCTGGACTTAATTACTACATATTTTTGGTGACGAGTTGGTGACTAACCCAAGTGTTACAAGTGGACTTCCTGAACCTGGATATTAAAAGAGGATTTAAATATGAAGGAATCTACAGAGCCTTCAGATGCTGGCAGCGTAAAGAAAATTTCCAAGAGGAGGAATTCACAGAAAAGCACAAGTGTCCACAAGAAAGCAGGAAGTTGTTCACAGAATACCAAAGATGTCCACAAGAAAGCAGTGAAAATGAAGCGCAACGCCTCTCAGCCCCACCAGTGTCCTTCCATCGGACAGCTCCAGCTTAGGCGTACTGTGCTTTTGAATATTATTTGGACTTTTGGTTATCAAGGGAAGCTACACCAGTCTGGTGTACGCTTACTACAACAGAAAATCAAAGCTCTTTGGGTTAACAAGATGCAATTTGAGAGGCATTTTATAAGCTGTTCAGACCTATGTGCATTTTCACATGAAGAGAACTTGCTCGAAACTTTGCCAACGTACTGTCTTAATTGACGCTGTCATCGAAGGAAATGTAGCAACTGATGCTTTTTCTGGGATCGCAAAGGTCTTAATGGCATTTTTTATTTTTTTATTATGATGTCTACTAACTTGCCTGCTGTGTGGCCGGTTAAACCGGTATTCTGCGTTCATATTTCGAACAGAGCGCGTGCTGCGCGCTTGACAACGTACTCAAAGTGGTCTCGGTGCCGGCATATGGAGGTGCTCATCAGCTGATGGGCAAACTTTGTGGTGGCTTTTTTTTGTCACTCGCAGGACTTCCATGATTTGTGGACTGTTAAACCGTCATTGTGCATTTTGTTTTTTTTTTAAAACGGCAGTTCGAGCCGGTTAATGCGCAAGCAGCTTACCTCAGGCCTGGAGTCACGCGGAGCAGATGATGGATCTCCTGTGACGTATTTCAGCTCCTTTTATGATGTCAGTCGCTCTACTCCGGACGTGCCTTTAGCCACCCGGCGAGCGGCATCTGTGCGTGCCGCCATCTTGGGTTTGGCGGCAGCTCTCTACATGCTTGGCACCAGCATCTTGAACCATCCGGCGCCTCGCACACATGCGTGCCGCCATTTTTCTTTGGCAAGTTTCCAGCAGTTCTTTTGTATTGTATTTTGCCGTATTTTCCAGCCGCCGCAGCATAGTGATCATTGTTTGTTGTTTTTGACCTGAAGACTGCAGTGGCATGATTTTTTCGACATTTGGCGGCACAACACTGTTTCGTGCTACATAACTTCTCACAAAGGTACTGAGTGTCTATTGATGGTGTTGGCAGCTATTTCAGCTTGACTTTTCTGCCTCTTTTGGATACATTCGTGTTGGCAGCATTTAAGATACAGTACTTTCTAGTCTCAAAACTTGTGAATATATCTACTTACCTGTGGTAACCAGTGTGCAGCCAGATTAAAATTTTTCGGGTGAGAGGTCGCTCACTGGTGTAGGTTTCTTTGTCTATTGGTCATGGTGCTTTCCATCTGGCCATATTCTACAGTATATTATTGCATTGTTTTATTTCCTATGTCCGTGTTGACGTAGTCCCAACATTCTATATTTGTTCTGGCTATTCGTTTCTACTTCACATTTTGCTTATCCTACATGGGATTGTTGTTGGGTATTGTCTACCCATTTTATTAAGTTGTATGTTTGGGTATACAGTCTAAATATCGAATTTTAAATATCAACATGAGAAAATATCGAGTTTTAAATATCGAGTGGACAGAATATTGACTGCCAAAAATATAGTGGTACAGAATATCGAAATGCAGGTAAGAAATATCGATTGTCATAATATCGAAGTTAGTAATATAGTCAGTCATAATATCGTTGTTAAAAATATCGATTTTTTTAGTGTTGTAAATGTTAGTATATGTGTTAAAAGTATATATTATTTTTGTAATGTATGTTTGAATTTTTTAAAAGTAATGAATTTTATGTTTAATTATTTTGGCGTATGTTAGTTTTGTAGTGGGTTGTGGGTTTATAGGGGAATAGGGTGGGAAGTAATTTAATGATAATATATTAATTAACAATTTTTTTTAATTAATTAATTATATGTTAATACATTTTTGCGTAATTTTATTCTGTAGCGGGTTGTGGGTTTATAGGGGAATAGGGTGGGAAGTAATTTAATTTAAATTAATTAATAAATTAATTAATTAATATTTTTGAATGTAATAATTTATACTGTTAATTCAGTTAATTAATTAATTATTAATTAATTTTAAATGTACTAATAATAATTAATAATGTATTGGTAAATATATTAATTGTGTTAAAAAGTAATAATTAGTTATTATTTGATATTAATTATTAATAATTAATTTGTTAATATGTTAATTGTGTACTTTGTTTAGGAGTGGGTTGATTGTTGATAGGGGAGTAGGGTGGAAGTAATTTTATTGTTATTAAAATGTTTAATATTTTTTATATATTATTTTTTTTAAGTTATTTTATTGTGTTAATTGTGTGAATTACTTTATATTTGATGGAAATTAATGTTATTGTTAATTGTTATTAGTTAATTAATTAATTGATAATTACTTATGTTAATTTATTAATTTTTTAATATATTGGTGGTGACGTTTATAGGGGAATATGGTGGGAGGTAAAAAACTTTTTTTTTTATACTGCAGGAGTGGGAATACTAAATGAATCCCCTATGCAATCCAACACTTTCCCTACTGGGTTATTTTTTATATATTATTTTTTTTAAGTTATTTTATTGTGTTAATTGTGTGAATTACTTTATATTTGATGGAAATTAATTTTATTGTTAATTGTTATTAGTTAATTAATTAATTGATAATTACTTATGTTAGTTTATTAATTTTTTACAATATTGGTGGTGACGTTTATAGGGGAATATGGTGGGAGGTAAAAAACTTTTTTTTTTTATACTGCAGGAGTGGGAATACTAAATAAATCCCCTATGCAATCCAACACTTTCCCTACTGTTATACTTGCTGGAGTGGGAATAGTAAATTATTCCCACCCGCTATCCAACACTTTCCCTACTGTTGCACTCGCTGGAGTGGGAATAGTAATTTTTACCCACCTGCTATCCAACACTTTCCCTACTGTTGCACTCACTGGAGTGGGAATAGTAAATTATTCCCACACGCTATCCAACACTTTCTCTACTGTTGCACTTGCTGGAGTGGGAATAGTAATTTTTACCCACCCGCTATCCAACACTTTCCCTACTGTTGCATTCACTGGAGTGGGAATAGTAAATTATTCCCACCCGCTATCCAACACTTTCCCTACTGTTACACTCGCTGGAGTGGAAATAGTAATTTTTACCCACCTTCTATCCAACACTTACCCTACTGTTGCACTCGGTGGAGTGGGAATAGTAATTTTTACTCACCCGCTATCCAACACTTTCTCTACTGTTACACTCGTTGGAGTGGGAATAGTAAATTATTCCCACGAGCTATCCAACACTTTCCCTACTGTTGCACTTGCTGGAGTGGGAATAGTAATTTTTACCCACCCGCTATCCAACACTTTCCCTACTGTTGCACTCACTGGAGTGGGAATAGTAATTTTTACACTCCCGCTATCCAATGCTTTCCCGACTGTTACACTTGGTGGTGTGGGAATAGCAAATTATTCCCATTCACTATCCAACACTTTCCCTACTGTTGCACTCTCTGGAGTGGGAATAGTAATTTTTACCCACCCGCTATCCAACACTTTCCCTACTGTTACATTCGTTGGAGTGGGAATAGTAATTTTTACCCTTCCGCTATCCAACACTTTCCCTACTGTTGCACTCACTGGAGTGGGAATAGTAATTTTTACCTTCCCGCTATCCAACGCTTTCCCTACTGTTGCACTTGTTGGAGTGGGAATAGTAATTTTATCCCCTACGTTATGCAATGTTTTCCCTACTGTTATAATTAATGTAGTGTGAAATATTATTTAAAAAATAATAATAATTTTAATAATTTAATTTATTATATAGAAAATAAATGTTTATATTTATATTACAGATTTATTTAGATATATATGTAATTATAATTTAAATTACGTTTTTAACATTTTATAATTAAATTTAATAATTATTTTTTAATATTATTAAGTTAATATATATATAAAAAAATAATTATGTATGTTTAATATTTTTTTACATTACATTTATTATTATTATTATTATTTTTTTTTAAATAATTCTAACTATGGGGGTCATTACGATGGCGGACGGATCGCCGCCGCCCATATGGCGGTGGTGATCCGCCCGCCATTTTCGTCCGCCCGCCTAACATTTCCCCCCGCCATATTACGATGGCGGTGGGGACCCAGGCGGACGGAAAGACCGTCCGCCAGTTTTCCGCCGGTAGGCATTGCCTACCGGGCAGAAAAGGCCTGCAATATGGTGGAGGTGCCTTGCAGGCACCGCCATCCATATTACGATGCTGGCGGTCTCATGCCTTTCCATGGCGGAGACTCCGCCATGGAAAGGCATGCGGAGAATGCCTTTGGGGGCCCGTCACATGGATTCATCAACGTATCGTATGCAGACAACACTCAACTCATCCTCTCCCTATCCAACGAACCCAACATCATCAAACACAACTTTCAAGACGGAATGGAAGCAGTCGCCAGGTGGATGAAGAACAGCTGCCTACAACTCAACACGAACAAAACTAAGGTGCTCATCATGGGCCCACACCACGACACCTGGAACAGCACCTGGTGGCCCCCCACCCTCGGGAACCCCGCTCCCCCACAGACCACGCACGCAACCTCGGAATGATCCTGGACTCCGAACTCAAAATGGACCACCTGATCAACACCGTCTCCTCTTCCTGGTACCACACCTTCCACCTACTCCGAAAGACCTTAAACTGGATTCCCCCCGAACACAGAAAAACAGTCACTCGCGCCCTCATCAGCAGCAGACTGGACTACAGCAACGCACTCTACGCCAGGATCAACAAGAACCTCACCCGCAAACTCCAGAACGTCCAGAACGCAGCCGCCAGACTAGTCCTCAACCTACCACATCACTGCACATCAGCCAACACCTACGGACACTACACTGGCTCCCCATCGAGAAGAAAATCACCTTCAAGCTTCTCACCCACGCTCACAAGGCCCTTCACAACACCAAACCTGCCTACATGAACCAAAGCCTCACGTTCCACACACCCAGACGTTCTCTCCGCTCAGCCCAGCTCTCCCTTGCGACGGTACCTCACATCAAGAAGACCAGAGCAGAAGGACGCTTCTTCTCCCTCCTCGCTGCCAAGGCATGGAACTCCCTCCCTCTCCACCTCAGACAGACACCGTCACAACTCAAGTTCTTGAAGGACCTTCGACGGAGCTCCGTGAACTTCCGGGAGCTGTGCGCCCCCCTTCCACTCCCCTCAGCGCATTAAGACCCTCTTGGGTGAGTAGCTGCACTTCACAAACCCTTGATTCATTGATTGGTTGATTGAAGCTTGGAGGATTGGGAGTTCCCACATTGTGCATACCGTATCTCGATAGATATTTTAACTAAATACTTCTTCTCTAACAATGAACGAACAAGCGGGTGGGGACATTGAAGAACATGCAGTTGCTCTAAACATTACAGAAAATTGCAGATAGGCAGTTACTATGAAATTACTACAACACAGCCTCCCAGCAATGGGTGAAGATATTACCTTCGTGGTAGAGGCACACAAAGCATTCAGAACAGAGGTACTCTATTCTTGGGTTAAATGTCTGCCTGCAGATGCACGCACACAGTTGTTTCATGCTTACATTAAAGATGAACCACCTAAAGAGTACTTACCATATGTGGACATAGAAGTCCCATTAACTTACCAAGTGCATATTAGGTGGATCAAAGGTGCCCTACCCCATACCACAGAAAACATGAGATTCGGTCCGTTCAGCTACCTGGCCAGTCTTAGCTTCATATATACCGCATCCAGACATTGCTACTTTATCAGCAGCAGGAATGCGTACACTCTACAGAGATTTAGTAAAAATTTACAGAAATCTTACACAATATATAATGAGAACATTGACAGTTCAACCTGCGAGGGATGCTCAAGCTGCACAACCTCAATTGGCTACTACAGGTATCGGCCCCAAACACTTAACGCCATTATGGGAAATATTCCTACCAGTCGGAAGCAAAACCCGTTCTGGATAGCGCAGAAAAAAGCTCAGCTTTAAGCAGTTTTTCCCCGAATAGGACACGTTACAACGCAAACATTTGCAACGCATGCCTTTACAACGCAGTTTTTACATCGCAACATCCATTACAACACATGATTTTACAATGCATGCCATCACAACTCATTTTTAGAAACTACATTTACAACGCATTCCATTACAATGCATACCACTACAACGCACACCATTACAACGCATAATACTTTTAGGGCAACAGTAGGGTAAGTGTTGGATAGTGTAGGGGTAAAAATTGCTATTCCCACTCCAGTGAGTGCAACAGTAGGGTTAGTGTTGGATAGTGTAGGGGTGAAAATTACTATTCCCACTCCAGTGAGTGCAACAGTAGGGTAAGTGTTGGATAGTGTAGGGGTAAAAATTACTATTCCCACTCCAGTGAGTGCAACAGTAGGGTAAGTGTTGGATAGTGTAGGGGTAATGCTTTGTAATGGCATGCGTTGTAGTGACATGTGTTGTAATGGCATGCGTTGTAGTGACATTCGTTGTAATGGCTGCGTTGTAATGGCATGCGATGTAAAGGCAGTTGCGTTGTATTGACTGCGTTGTAAATGTAGTGCGTTGTAATGACTGCGTTGTAATGGTTGTTTCCCTTTTTCCCCATATGGGCCCACAGGAAAAACACAGAATACTAAAAATTTGCTTGCCAATGCAGATGGCTCCACCCATATAAGATTGTGTCACTTGGGGTACAATCTTCGCTGCTGTTCATACCAGAACACAGGGTACTCCTTCAATAGCAGTTATACCAGATGTACCAAAACAAATACAGAATGAGTACGGGGCAGAACCTGCACTAGATCTGGGGATAAAACTGATGGCCAATTTTGCCCAAGTATTTGCCAATATGTTAAGTAACATAAAAGGGGAGGCAGCAGCAGTGGGTATACACCAACGCCTAAGGGAATTCACTCCTGCACAGCAGGAGTGCGAATTGCCTAAGATTATCGAAGAAACATATGCTTTGTTTGGAAGAGATAATCTGGGAGCCAGATATGGGAAACCAAAATTTAAGAGCAATTCTAAAAAGGATAACTCTAAACAAGCACCCGATTCTTCATAGAAGAAATAGGATAACAAACGAAAATATAAACAAAATAAAACACAGTCACAGGGTGGGTTTCCTCAACAGGAACACACCGAGAGAAAATACAATTTGAGAAACCGTGACAATATTAGGAAGCCTGAAAGGTATCAGGATACTGATACACGTTCCTCTTGTTCCCTTCAGTAGTCATCCCAAAAAAGTTCAGAGAAAGACGGATGGTCAGAACACAGATCGGAAGAGCTAGTCAAGCCAAAAAGGGGGACACATCACACTTCGGACTACATCATTAAACAGAAAAACAAATAAAAGACTTCTAAACCTCAATTTAAAAAGAAGTAGGCAGTGGGGATCAAAATTAGAAATGCCCATTGTGAGAGGCTGGCTTAGTATATGGTGCTCACTTATGTAAGTGTAGCACCCTGCTCTAATCCAGACAACCCTTATGGTGATTTTAGTGGTCTTAGTCAAACTTAGCAAGCTCTCTAAGTGAAAAAGAATCACACAGTGTAGTTATAAAAGTATGTATTTCATTACAAACACTAACACATTGCACTATCTCCTACCTAGAGATATATTCACAATACACAGAATACTTTGAGAATAGCACACATAAGTAGCACAAATAAACAGTTGTCTCAAGGGGGAGACCAAACCATATACTAAAATAGTGGAATGCAAACCACGACCTAAGTCGAGACTTGACACATAAGACGTAGAAGAGCCTGGGACCCAAGGAACCACCCAAGGTGAGTATGTAGGAACCCCACGGAGGTCGTGTGCAGAGTGGAAATATGATTGCATGCTCAATTTTAGTCAATATGTAAGTTGCAGTTGTAATTTTAAAGAAGAAGGACCCTTCCCAGTGGACCCTGAAGAAACCCTGTGGAAGATGGAAGGTTGGAGAGTCACCCCATCCGTGAATACCTCAGGAACCAGGATACCTACACCAGAGAAGCCGGGTGCATTGGTATGAATTGACGTCGGAAACCGCCGTAGACCACAATGGGGGACTTCAGGAAAAGTGCAGCTGGAGAAGAAGATGAAGGAGTCTGGAGGAACCCAAAGGTGGATTTGAGACGAGAGGAACCTGCAAACAGATGGGATAGAGTCTATGCCACTCAAAAGTGACCAGGAGGCACAGGAGACTAATGCCCACTGATGTCGATAGATGGAGGAGTGTTGATGGTGTCTTGAAGTTGCAGCTGTGCGGACCAGGCGATGCTGTGGAAGACCAGGAGCCACTCACGGGCTGTCCCACGTCGGATGTCGAGAGCCAGGGGGTCAGTGTTCGGCAAGGGCACCAACAAGCCTTGGCAGCAGAAACCAACGTAGTCGTGGTAAAAGGTGCAGTGTCGGGACCAGCAAGGTCCAGGTGGCTTACCACGAGCAGGTGAGTCGGAGTAGAACCCAAGCAAGCAGGGGAGCCCACTGGAGCCAAAGAAGACCCTCCAGAGGACCCACGGGCTGAAGGCACAGGAGTCGCAAGAGGACCTTGAGCAGCTCACCAATGAAGAAGGCCCATGGTGCAGAGGAATCGATGAGGGTGAAGATCTTGCTGCAGGAGTTGATTGAGGTTGGAGCTTCTTGGAGCCCAAAGATCTATGGAGGAGAAAGTCAACATGCCTTGGCCACGGCAAGTAGACGTGGTTCACAGGGGTTCTGTTCCAGCAGTTCCGACTAGGGATATTGGCCTCAAACTGGGTGAGAAGATAGTGCAGGCCTCGAGGGAGTTGCGGAACCACCACCTGTGTTGCTGAGCCTTTCGAAGTCCGTGGGAGCCCAGGATCAGCAGACCAGTCAGCTGCGTTGCGGTGCCTGCAGATGCAGGGGAGTGACTTCTTCACTCCAAGGGAGATTCCTTTGGGAGTCATAGATGTACACAGGCCCTGTGGTGCTGAGTGGTGTTAGCACCAGCTTACACAGGCTGCAAAGGCAGGCCTGTAGTCACAATTTAAGTGGTCTTCCATGGGTAGCATAATACATGCTTCAGCCCATGGGAGACCCCTGGTGTACCTATGCTCTAGGTACCTTAGTACCATATACCAGGGACATATAAGAGTACACCAGTAGCCAATATGGAGTGTACCTAAGTACTCACCATGTGCAATGTAGGGAGGAAACACAGAGACTGGGGTCCTGGTTAGCAGGATCCTAGTCAGACTAGTCAGAAAAACATAATGACACCAGCAAGAAGTGGGGGTGACCATGAAAGCAGATCCTACTTTCCTTCACCTTCCTTCAATGGGGAATAGGCAGTGACGTTGCTGGACAGCACGGCTGAGGCCACAATAGCTCGCAGGAACCTGATGGATTATCTGACGGTAGTAGCACTGAGTGAGCATATCACGGTGTAAACAATTGATACAAGTGTAAGTGTCCCCCATCATTTATTCAACATAATGTTCCAAATGGAGGGGGAGATACCCAGGCAAGTGAAGGGTCTCTTTTGGGAGGACCTGTAATATGGTTACAATATTGTTTTAGCTGAAAATTATTGCCACCTAATTTCGTAGTGGAATGCCCAATGGGGAAAGATGTAATTTTACCTGCCTTCTCCGACCTCATACCAGAATCAGTTAAAAATTCATAAGCGCAGGAATAGGCATTAGCACTAGCTCCTGCACTCTACCTATTAATAATCTCTTGTTTCCTGTAATGAAACCCAATAAGTCATATCGTCTGATCTTAGATTACAGACATTTAAACGCTTCCACACGCACATTTGCAGTACAAAATGCACATAGTGCCGCACTATTGAATAACATTGTGGGGAAGAATTACAAAACAACACTTGATATCTCAAATGGATTTGAAACTATAGCACCTGGAAGCAGATATCTGACCGCAGTCTCAGCGCTATGGTACCAGTGGCAATTTTGATGTTTGCCACGGGGGTATAACAATAGTCCTGGGCTGTTTTCAGCCAGAGTGACAGAGTTACTTCAAAATTTTGATGAGAAGGCATTGTCCTATGTAGATGATATTTATCTGATGGACGATGAATGAATGCAATATTTGGCTAGGGTGAACCATATAATTCTTTCATTCGCTCACCTAGGTTACATATTTAATTTCAGAAAATCAAAAATAGCCCACCTCAATGTCCTGTTCCTGGGATACAACCTAACAGTGAAGGCATGAGCCTCGCAGCACATTTTTTTAGAAAAATGCGCACTGCTCCACCCTCCAACAACTCTAAAAAGACTACAATCCATTTTAGGATTTTTTAATTTTGTCAGGACATACATTTTGGATTGCGCAGAAAGGGTAAAACCTTTCTACGATTTTATTAGACCTGATTTTTTAGTACATCATTGGACACAGGAACATACAGATATTTTATGTTCCTGTACAAGCTGACATGATAGCTTCTAAACATTTACACACACGTGTCAACACAAGTAACCTGGTGATCCGCGTAGTCGCCGGACGAACCGGGTACACTTATATCACTTTCAATGAAGGTGATACCGTATCTATAGCATACAAATCACATTTGCACACAAACGCTGAAATGAGTTTTGCACCCACAGAAAAAATACTCACAGTGGTACAGACTGCTGTAGAAAGAAGGAGAGCACTAGAGCAGGGGAAACGCATAATTGTCATGACCCCGATACCGACCCTAGAGGCCGTTCCAAAAGCAAGCATTCCAAATGCTAAAGCACAACATCCAAGATGGATTCAATGGGCTAACTCTCTCACTGCAACTGATGTAGATTACAGATTTGACTCTACATTACAAACAGAAGTATTCTTGCAGAACGAACAAGAATATACTCTGTCGAAAACAATTATGCCTCTAGATCGATATGAATGCATCATTTATTCCGATGATTCTGCCCAGCCGGCCGTAGGAACGAAACAGCAATATTCCACGGCAACTCAATTGTAAAAGGGTGCATGCATGACGGAAAGTTATGTCCTAGGAAAACACAAACTCAGGCCCTGGGGGACTGTACAGCGCAGCTGGCGGAACTAAAAGCCCTGATACTGGCACTACAAAATACAGATCATGAATTCTCCACACTAATTGTGTGTGAAACATTATACTATGTACAGTCCTTTATCGAATATTTACACTATTGGGTCCAGAATGGATTTTGAGATTCTAAAGGTAGCACAATAAAGCACAACATTCTTTGGGAACAGGTTGCAAAGCTGAAAGAAAGCTTGCCATGGACTCATGTTATCCACACATTGAGTCATCAGCGTGTTGGCGTTCACATTGAAGGGAATTCAATTGCGGATGAAGCCACGAAGGCAACAGTAAGCACTGCTGCCATTGCTGCAATAACTCGCTCAAGTACGAGGATAGATGGAACAACAATGGTGTCAGTTAATGCCACGCGCAACGGTTTAGCCCTGCCAAAAGGCTTTCCACTCAAATACTCCTACAAGTTTGATGCACAGATACCAGGAGTGGGGGATAAAGCAATACCAAACATTGATCGCAGATCAGGACTGATACTAGCTGCTCACGCAGGGATTACTGCCACAGTTTCATTACTGAAGCACCGCTATTGGTGGCCAGTTCTATCAAAACAGACCAAAGATTTTGTCATTAAATGCAACATCTGTCAGCAGATGAAAGGCTCCACCATAGCACGTACAGCAGAGGCACCTCTATTGATCTCTGACAAGCCTTTGATTTGTGTTTATTTTGATCACTGCGGCCCCATACAATCAGATTAGGCTTACAAGTATATCTTGGTGGCAGTGGATTCATGCTCCAGATTCCTGTGGGCTTGGCCACAGCGCTCGGCTGATGCTCAAACTGTTATAAAGGATTTGTGAGTCTTTATCGGGACATAAGCAATTGGCACACTACATTCCAACCAGGGTCCGGCATTTAGCTCTAGGGCTTACAAAGAAGCCCTGGGAAATTTGGGTGTGGCCTTGTGGTACTCCTTCCCCTATCATCCTGAGGGAAATTTGGAGTCGAGAGGAAAAACCGTGACTTAAAGCACTCTTTAACAGCAAGGGTCTTGGACTGAGATGGCAGTTTGCTCAATCACTTATATGGGGTCCTGAGAGCAATTACCAACATGCCCAAAAAATCCCTAGGGGTCGTGCACCTTACATGCTCCTGTTTGGTGTAAGAATGTGGGTACCAGACCTCAACAGTGTCAGTGCAGTGGCAGCTGAAACACCATTTGACATCAATGAACAATTGGCTGTTTTACAGGAACTCAATGAATTCCGGGCTTTACAAAGCAATGTCCAAGTAAAAGCACTGCCAATGGGGAAGTGACGGTAGTTTCGGCAAGACCTGCCTCAGTCCCGTAGATTAGCGACCTGGTTTGAGAAAAAATAGTGGACAAGAAGGAACTTGGGCCATCTTACCTGTCCTGGCTGTCAAAGGTACTAGAAATGTGCTTCTTCCGCCTCTTGGCGGCCCCCGAGACAAAAGGTTTGCTTCAATTGAGCTGATAAAACCACACTATGTGGCCGATTCTCAACAGTAGACCGAGTGGGCTCCTGGGTAGCAGCCGCACTCCTCTCGCTACTAAAAGCTTCACTTTCCAAACAGAAGCAGTAAACAACACTGAAATGATACTTCTCCCGTTGAAACAACTACAACTGTACAATCAACAAGTAAAGAAATCTCAATTAAAAAAATTTACGATGTCTATGTGAACATACCACGGATCAAGTCATCTCCCAGTTCTACAAAACCTGCTGAGCTGCCAAGAATAGACCGGACGGCGTCTGGCTACTTCGTGCATTATGATGACTACTCATTTGATCCAAGTGAACTTGAACTGCCAACACTGCCTCATACCTGTCAAGCTACGAGTGTATGCTCTCTATCTTTGGCTGAAAAAACATATTTTGTTGTTCTATGGATACATCTCTGGATTACAATTTGGAATACTTTTTCTGGTCCTCTGGATCAATTTAGTAACTGTCTTTTTCCTACTTCTGAATGGACACTATCTCCAAGAACGCTCTGCAGTACAATTTGTGAACTTGGTTCTAAAGCCACGTGCATCATCACACCGTGAACTGAGGGCCCTGTGCCTGGTGAACATTACAGCAGTTCCAGTTCCTGAAGGAATAGTGTGGGACAGGGTATTGTATATTGTGTATGGTCCTACTGAACATGTGCAAATTCCATATTTGTTTAAGATTTTTGAATGATATCATCACCTTTAGTACTTTCTCTGATGATTGGGACATTGAAACTGTGCACAATTTGCTTGAAGATCTAGAGCAATCAGCTGCATTTTCTAATGATGAATTGTATGATGGTACATCTAATTTTGGCGACATGTTCTGTTATCAACATTATGGTCACCATTTTTTACACAAAGCTAGTATCCCACGTGCTGTTTATAATTTCACACAATGGGAACATTGCCCAACACCAACAAAAGGTAATTCAAAGATACTTGCACAAAAGATTGCTTATTTTTCTGGTTTTGACACATCAGACCAAGCCTCTTATTTTTATAGGCTTGCAACCCCACTTGCAAAGAAAAATATGCTAACAAACACCAAGCTGATATACTCTGCTTACTTTATTTCCCAACTGTCTACACAGTGTTTCAACTTTTTGAAAGATACCATTGACACAAAATCTGTCTTGGGGACAAAAGATTGGCAGGTTCAGGGAACAGAGGCATTATTTAGACCATGCCTCATACCACATCAAATACTTTTCCTGAACAAAACAGTGCAACAAACTTCTTGTTTTGGTATAGCAAAATTAAAGGACTTGAACACACCGCGTATTCCCACATTATCACGCTTCGAGAATAGGCAGCACTTAACACACAACAGTGAGGATACACTAAATACCATGATACGTAGTGGTTCTTTCAATTCATCAGACCCCAATTGGAATGGATGGCTTGTTTGGCCGACAGACACAAATAAGTGTCAATCTAGTTTCCGGGGTAACATTGAAGGGTTTAACGTCTATAGGCCTGATCAGCGGTATACACAGACAGAACACTCAGGAGTGGTGACCTCATTAAGTGCTGGGAAGTTGTGCCTAGATTGGCTAAAAACCTCAACACTTTCACAGGTGAGGCAACTCTTCTCCCTTCTTTCTGATGTAATGGATCTCAGGGATCTTTTTTTAGATCCCTGGACCCACATCAAAAGTGCGTCTTGTACGGAATATACAGCGAGCTGTGGAAGATTTCTCATCAGGAAGCTGCTGAGAGATTGCGCACAATCAACAGAGTTAATTTAGAAAAGGCTTTGGCTGTGGTTGACAATGGTATGACCAAATTATCATCCAGGATTTATTTACTGGGCAACATAGTGTCTTCTGCAATTGACATAATACAGCAAGACATGTCTAATTCACAACATGGATAGTCGCAATTACGGTCCATCGTAATACTGAGCTGGATGTTGCAAACACTACGTTCTGGCCACTTGCCGTGGCATTACATCAATAGTACTAGTCTGTTTTCTGAATATGATTTAACGGAAAGGCAGCTAGTGACGGCACATAGAGATGCAAAATAAACTATGTTGCGCATTGAAAAATCAGACCAATTACCTTTCACCGTGGCTAAGACACCATCCACAGACTGGATAATCTATGGTTACATCACCCTACTGGTCATGATATTCCAATTCCAATATTGTCTCTATTACCAACAGGCAGGCAGATTTGAAGTGCTGGGGAAAGGTTATGTGCATGAGTATTGGGAATTAACATTCAGGTTTAGATGCAGGAATGGGGACACTGAAGTTTTTCTTAGTTGTTCCCGATGTGAGGATGCATTAAGCGGGTCCTTAGTTTGCCAAGACATTTCTCTCCATGGGCATGCAATGCTTCGGTAGCGAACTTGTCTTGTTATCTGAAGGGTTCTCCAGGTGCCATGATTCATCCGGTGTTCAGGCTGCTCACTAATGGGAGCTATTTAATGCTGAATGATCAAGGTTTCTGCGGAATGTAACTGGGCATCTCTTATCTAATATAGGTTAATTCCATTGTGACTTGTTGCACACAAGTACTGTTTCCACCTGCCCGCACAGTTAGAGAGGCAGCGCTATGGCCTTCGATAAATGTTTCCAACATACGATTTGATTCTCTGAGCATACCCAAAGCCTTGCTTTTTAAAAAGGACGTGACATTAACTTCAGCCAGAGAGAAGTTTGATGTCCATGTTGCAAGTTCCTCGTCTGACACTACTCCATACTAACTTCCCACTGCATTTTGGTTAGCTGGTCCATTGTATCTTTAACATGCCTGACATGAAAGGAATAGTTCACTTTTAAAAAAAAAAATGATTATTAATATTTTCTTTTATTTTTTTTTTACTTTTATTTTTTATTAAAGACAAGGTAGTACAGGTACAAACAATGTTCAATCATTAATGCCAATGAGTCATCCATGGGTATAATTCCCTCTAAATACAAAATAAATTGTCAAATTACAAACTGTACACCGTTAGTCAAACTGGGACCAGTCTACCCTGATTCGTGCCTTCGTCTAGGCAACGGTGGTTCTCAGATCTCGCCTCTATAACAGTTCCATTTATTCCATATTTTTGTCCATTTGTTGGGGCAGCCTCTAGATTCGTACACTGTCTTCTCAGTGAACATACAATGGTCCATATCGTTTTCCCATAATCTCAGTGACGGCTTTTCTTGCGCCCCCCACAACCTTGCAATATTCCTTTTGGCAATCATCATTCCCACTGTCACCCATGTTCTCTCCTTGGTATTTAAGTCAGTGGGACCCCAAGTATTTAAGAGACACAGTTTTATGTTGCATTCGATTTTAACACCCATTACTTCCTCCATGCTACTCGCCAACCCCGCCCAGTAATCTTGGATAGCTTAAATAGTGCACTTTTTTAAATGTATCGGCTCTGGTCTGGTTAGCACCTTTCAGATGATTTTCAGAGTTATTCCATCTTTTATACACGCCGTGTTGGGTAGCTTTTTTGTAGGACTCCCGCTAGTCCTGCTACTTGTGGCGGATATTTTTATTTACATTTTTCTGCTCCGCAGTTCAACTCGGAATGGCAACAGCACTGCTTGTGCTGCGTTGCCGTGAGTACATGGTACACTGCTTCGGCACACCTCGGCTTCAAGAACTGAACAAGCACTGGTTCTTATCCTACAGACCCATCTGGCTTAACTGCATACAACCTGCCTACCACTGTTTGCTTTGCAGCCACAAATGTGTCCTGTATATATGTCTCTGATCACAATTGAGTGCACCACCAGACATTGAGGTACTGATGGACCCATTGTATTGTAGTCCCCATCGTATTCCATTGATGATGAATGTATTCTTAGAGCCACCCTGGGATGCTTCAGCTCCTAGTAATGTGAACAGCGGCTCCAATGAAAACATATGGGCTACAACGCCTCCCTCAGTGGCTGCTGTGGGAAATGGATGGAATCATCTTTGCTCCGTAAATCAGCTACGAGGTGTGCATCTGGGAATGTCGTCTGCTGTTGTGGGCAACAGCAATGTTGAGTCTGCCACTTGGAATACATACACATTTGGTCCTTTTTTCCCAGTGAGAATGATTTGTCTTATATTTAAACAAATGGATTCAAAACAGTTTTGTTTTAATTTTCTAGGCACCATGGCTGTCTGCGTGCTTGGGATTTCAAATAGTATAATGACTTCAGGCTTTTACATAAATATTTTAAAGGGAAGCTTGCTTTTACATGATTTTAAGAGTAGTTTTAAAAAATTTTAAGCTTATTTTCTTATGATATGCTGGCTATTTTAGATAGCTTTATATATCGACCCTTAGTATGTGGAGCGGATGTAATATTCCCAGGTTAGGCCCATGTAGCGAACCAGCTTATTTCTTACATTGTCCTCACAATAACATTTAAGCTGTGAACCTTTGCACACATTTGCATGCACAACAATGTTGAATTAATTTCTTTGAATTGACTTTGTTTACACATTTAGCTTTGCACAACATTATCACGAAGCCTCGAACATCATGACTAGGCCTCTGTACACACTATGTACAAATGTCATCCTATCTTCATCCATGGGGCAATAGGGCTATCTACATATCCATAACATTGCTAATCTATGCGTCGATCGCAAGGCTGCTTGCTATTATAAATAATGAGCATCCCGATAGATTTGCAGAGGAGGCACTTCAGCTGACACCGAGGGTCCTTGCATGCTGAGAATTCACCATGCAGCAGCCTGACATCTCGTGAGGGGTGTCCAGTTCGTGACCAAGACGGGTCCATCATTCTCTCCCATCAGGTAATGGGGTTGGATCATCTCTTGCGGGGGTACCTGTGTCTACACCTACATACCCTCTAGGTACACTTAGAGTAAGGTTCGCATAGTAGGAGTACGCCCGATTACTGCCTTGTTCTATATGCCTGCATATATACACTGCTTTAGCACCATGATAGAACAATATCTACTATTTACGTGTTTGGTGCTCGTAATCACTGTTATCTGCTTCTGTCTAATAGTCATTGCTGCACATGTATTCTATACAAGAATACCATTGGTTCAATAAACTTGTTGAAAACGCCCCATTGTGTATTCTTTGCATACTTCTCTGAGAATAAGTAAGCACAAGTGACTAAGCGAAAGGTTCTGTACTGTTTCCACGATTCCTGTCGGGTCAGAGTTTTCATGTTCAGTGGTTGCCAGAAACCATTCACTTCCTGGTGAGGTTAAGGGGGTTTATGGTGGCGCTGTGAGCTAGCTGGTCTATAGGCTGACATATCCTGCAGGGATGTCCGGAATCAGTCTTGGCACCAAGCCCCTAATTCATGTTGTCCAAACAATGCGCAGATACTACGAATTAGTAGAATCTACACGACAAAAGTTTGCTACATTTTCAGCAAAAAACAGCCCATGCCTGTAAAGTACCCAAGACAAGCAACGTATTTTAGTATCTTAGAATGTAAAATAGTGCTCCTCTATCTCTTCAACTATTTAAGACATCAGTCAGCCCACAACTTTAGGTGAAATTGTGTCTTAAATTAGCACTTGCAGACAGGGGCGGCTCCCAGTGGCGGCTGGTGACATTTGAAAGTGGTGAGGGGTAAAATAATTGTCGTACTGCACTGTGACGAGCGAGCGTAGCGAGCGAATCCAAACAACCTACGGCGGTTTGGGAGGGTTCTCCCCCAACAAAATTTTGAAAAAAGAGTGGACAAATGGTGCATTTTTAAGCAAATTTTAGAAATTAAAATAATAATATTACATTTAAATGACCTAACCTTTTTCACCACCTTTTGGCGGTACCATCTGGTTTTATTTTAAAACACGAAGACAGAGGGCCCTGTGGCTGCGACGATAGGTCTCCACAGGACACCCTCCACTTCGTGCTCCTCTGCCCTTACTATGGTTACCAAAGAAAAAGGTTTTGAAGGGTCTGTTGAGGAAGGCTAGATTCAGACAGGCACGGGTAGCACTGTTGTTTTTAAAACTAGCAACGGATGTTTTTACACTTTTTTCTGTGGTAAATTTTTTAAGAAGTGCTTTGAAATCAAGAATCACAAGAGGGGACTGTAGTTTTATATCCTAGTTTTAGATTGATATTATTTATTCGATGGGCTCCCTCGTGTCTGTATTAAACTGATGTAAATAGTATTTATACCTATGTAGGAGTTGGATGAAATGTTTTAGGAAGTTTTATGTATGATTTATTGTGCTCACTCTTTTATGATTTGTGTTCAAATCGAATAAAGATGAAATGAAATGAAAATGAAATGACCTAACACATGAAGTCAAGTTGGAATAAAGTAATTAGAAGTAGCACTGAGAAGTAGACCTAAAAACATGTAAAATAAATTACAGCATGGGTTTTAGTGAAATGTAAGGTGTAATATAATGACTTTCTCAAGTAAATGTACTGGAGATTAGACTCCCAAAAGAGTTGATCTCTTATTTAAATAAGTGCATGGCACCATACTTTGAGATGAGGAGGCATAGTTTAATTCTATAGTGACAAGTGAACAAAGCAGGTACGTCACAGACATAGCTCCCAGTCACAACCTTGTAAGCAGAGAGGTGTGGGCGCTGGGCTCGGAAAACCAAGTAAAAAGCTAAGAAATAACAATGAGCAAAGCAGAATCCTCGCGGGTATCTCGGAGTCCTTTGACCTTCTCTAACTCGAAGAGCCCTAGCTCTCACGGCACTGCATTTGCAGATCATGACCAGTCAGAATTTCTTAATGTGTGAGATGTTTAGTTGGCAAAAGCCTGGTTGCTGAAATTGTAACGAACACTGCATTGCCCCATGTCCGCACTGAGGAGGAAACATCCCCTATTTCTACACCAACAGCAGACCACATTTCTTTACTGATTGCGACGGGAACTTGAAAAAAAATTATAATCGCCATTACAGGACGTAAACAGCAGAGATGACCACAGAGAGCGGCCAAGGCCTGAAAACCTGAGTCACCCAGGGCCTGGAGGGAAGGTGTCTGTCTGCGCAGTGCAGTGTGAGAGACTGCTTTGCAGTTTGAAAATGAGCAGCAGGACGTGTGCGATCACAGTACTGGCGTGGAAGGCTCATGGCATATCCCGAAGCACACCGACTCATCGCGAGTGACTGCCTTCGAGCAGCTGATACAGAGGTCCAGGTCAATGCCCTCTTTAGACATTTCCAGTCATCACAGCACATCTCCCATACCTTCATCAAGTAGAGGTTGTCTGAGCTCAGCATGTTCTGCAGAATCCCTTTTGGTACCACAAATAAAAAAAAATCAAGCAGTAAAGGAGTCTCTCGCCACCTCCTCTCCGGCCCTTGTGCATCCCGCTGCTCCTTCAAGCACTGTGAAAAGTAACTCCCCTACAGCCTTTGTGCAAGCTATTGTTCCTCCAACCAATACACATCCTACCTCTGTGGCCACCATGGTGCATGCTAGTTCTACTCCAAGCATTATGCACAGTAACTCTCCTACCACTGTTGCGCATGATAGTTATCCTGTGACCAACACGCGTGCTTCCTCTGTGGCAACCATGGTGCATGATAGCTCTACTTCAGCTATGGTGCGTGCCATATATCTACCAGCTCTTATGATTCCCGTCTTCCCAACAAGTGAATGGCGAAATAATCAAGAAGCACTGACAAAGCCAACGGAACAAAGAAAAGAAAGATAAAAACATGTTCCCTAGAGTTACGAGTTATCAGTGGAAGGATACACTCCACCTATGGCACCGCAGGGTGAAAAGTAAATGCTTGAGGGGTGAGACAAGCCTAAGACTACGGAGGAAGACATCAAATCGGGAGCAGGGATTTGGATGAGACAAGAATGACATCCATAAACCGCTCTATGTCCTGGTGCTGTAATTATGGACTTGATCACCGCTCGGTTTCCGAGCCATCCCAAGTAATTATTCAGTCATCAAAGCTCTGGACACTCATCTTTTTAGCTAAAGTTGCATTTTCTGGTCCCACACGTGTGAGTCACTTATCATCAAGGCCTGCTTTGAGGGTAGTAACGTTCGGTTGGCCTGCAGCCTTGTTCGGTTTATGAGTGCAGCAAAAGCAAAGCTATCCCAGGAAGTACTCTAACAAACTGGTCATCAATTTAGGCCCACCATCCTCCGAGTTATTTATGACAACCCTGTTCAAAAGAGATTGTCCCTGGTAATTTAGTCTATTACAACTGTTCCTTCATGTTTTTAAGCAGCCACTCTTGGGCTGCGGGCCAGTAACGTCGACATAAAATCCCTGGCACAGCAATGCGGGCTTAGGAACTAGCCTATCACTAATATTGGAATTAACTGGCAAGGGGTGCAATGAACTGGGTGTGCAAATGACACGACGAACTGCAGATTGCAATTGTCAACAACGAACTTTTGGATGCCCACTTATAGACTCCAATGCTATTTAGATCAAAACCCTTAACACTAACTTTAAAGGAACCGGCATTGCTAAGGAACGCTTAGGAGTTTATACTCCCCAAAATTATTTTTGCACTTTCGCTATCTTACGCACCTTATTGCCTGTACTGTATGCCTGCTTTTACTCTTCTTGTAATTTTATGGAAACATTGCAAATTTTAAATGCATTTAATTAATTCTAGTATTATAAATCATGTTGTTTTGCTTTCTACACACATGTTTTAACTGATTGCAAAGGTTTTAATTAATCACGCAATAAAGAGATTATCATTTATCATTCATGGCGGAGGTCAGTCGCGGCCGGCATGACGGGCGGGTGGGGGGGGTGGAAATGGGGTCGTCGCGGGGGGGAGTCGGGAGGGGTTTAATTAAAATAAAATAAAACTCACCTTCACCCGGGTCCCGCGCTGCCTCAGCTCCTGGCCGGGTGCGGACTTCCACCGTCCCGCGTGTTCCTGCTGCTCTCCTCAGGAAAGCCTGAGGCTGCATGCAGCCTACATAGAGAAAAGGGGGAGTGCGCATGACTGGTTTGGTCGGCCCCGGAGGGTCGACCAAACAGTCTGGGCCCACAACAGTGGGCAAGCCACTCCCCCCTGCCCTCGAGCAGGACTGTACAACCAGGCACTTCTGCTTTCTTGCAGTGCGCCCCTGGCGGCTCCTCCATTATGGCAGAGGAGCATTGCCCCACTGCTTTCTCGCAGTGCGAGAAGCAGAAACATAAAATGGGAAAAACTACCATTTTATGTTTCTGCTTCTTGCACTGCAAGAAAGCAGAAGGGTTTGGTTGGAGGTGGGCAGGTGGGCGGGTCTGCTCTAGGGCAGGGGAGGAGTGGCTTGCCCACTGCTGAGGGCGCTGACTGTTTGGTCGGCCCTCTGGGGCCGACCAAACCAGTAATGCGCAGTCTGCCTTTTCTCCATGTTGGCTGCATGCAGCCTACAAGGAGAAAATGGCCTCCCCATAGGCGCCTGGATGGTCAGCGTCCCGACCAATCACAATGCTGCCATTGCAGCATTGCGATTGGCTTAGGGGAGGGGAGAGGAGGGAGGCTACCTGCTTCCTGATCCTGCCGCAGGCAGGAGAGCAGGAGAGCAGGAAAACATGTGACCCGCAGACAGGTAAGTTTTTTTAATTTGCTAATGCCCCACCCGCCCCACACGACCCTCCAGCGCGACCCCCTACCCGTGATTAATGCCTGCCGTGACTGCTTGCAGTGCTCAGTTTATGTGATGTGGCCCCTTGTCTTGAGTTTGCACTTTCTGTGCTAATTATATCTGATTCAGCCCTTACAGTGGATCATTTCTGGATATGTCTAACCCTGGGCGGGTAACTCCGCTCCGCCAGCGGAGTTTGCAGAGATTTGCCTACTCCGCGCTCCGTGGCGAACGCGGAGTAGGCAAAAACTCTGCGGCGGAGTGGAGTTAGCCGCTCCCTCCCCCCTCCCAAAGTCTTTAAAAATGTAAAAGAAGCCACTTACCTGTTATCTGCGCGTTAGACGTACAACGTAGTGTTTTTTTAATTACAGAAGGACACGAGGAGCAGGACGGAGAGCGGCCAGGCAGGGGAGGTGGCAGACAACAGGTAAGTGGCTTCTTTTACATTTTTAAAGACTTTGGGAGGGGGGAGGAAGAGGGGAGGGAGTGGAGTGGAGCGGAGCGTATTTCTACTGAGTTTTTGTTAAACTCCGAGGAAATACGCGTAGAGGCACTACGCCTGCTACGCCCAGGGTTAGATATGTCATGGATGCTATGCCGAAAAATGCTTAAGGTGTGGAAAGATCTTGGGCACTATATTTAGTGCTAATTGTTGTATGTTGCACAATGTTTCTGATCCGTTTGAAGTAACTTAAGAATAATCATTTTGCAACAAAATGAAAACCCGTGGCTGAAAACAAAGTTTGAAGATGACATGCTTTTTTCTCATGTTAAAGACTTAAAAAGTGTAAGTTACTTTTTCCTATCTTAGTTACAGCGAAATACTTGGAATACCTATTGATTTCATCAGTGATATTATTGCTCCTGCCTTCTGTGCCAGACCAACAATCGAGCAACCACCTGTCATATTTTATGTGCATTGTACAGAAAGAGGTGAAGTGAGAACACTCAATTACCAAAAATGAGCTTCGAAGCACTTTTAAAATTCGGCATTTTAAATTAACTGCTCCACAGGTAAACTTTTTTCATGGAATGTGTTTGTTTTGTGCATCACTTGAGCCTAATCCAAAAACAGGTGTATAAATGTGAATTCTACATGGCTGTCACCAGAGTAAGTCACGGCAAAATCTTGGAATATTGGACCCAATGTTTGAAGTCGGTCTTCAAATAATTGGAAAATTATTTCTGCAAATACTTAAAAAGCTTCAATTTATAAAAGATAATAAGGAAAAAGATGAAAGGTATATCTCAGGCCTTGTACAACTGTAGCATGAGCTACAACACTCATGAGAATTAATGCTGATTTGGGTATGCACTGATCTGTACTCACATTTGGCTGGATTCTAAATTCTAGAACTGATACAGTAACATTTTCCTCATGTATTTCATTTCAAAAGTAGGTGGGTGGAGGGTGTTTTAGGAAAGGAAGAGGTCAAACAGGCAAGTGGTCATGCAGCAGCACCTGGCCATTCTAAGTCAGAGCATTGTTGAGTTGAGAAGAATAAAAGTAAATTAAAAAAAACTCCAAATCAAACATATATTGAAAATAACAGTGAACCGTGTCCTACTACACCGGCTCGACTGTTCATTAAATGAAAACACATTTATATCATGCTGCACTGCAGTGCCAAGCAGAAGTTCATGCTCAAGGTTTGAAATATATATGCACTTACCAAATAATCATAAATACAGTTTGCAAACACATCTAGTGTGAAACATGCAGTGTAAACTGGATTAGTATTTTTTTACCATGAGCAGTCATATATCTTAAATCCAATGAACTTACGTCACTTCCTCCGGTAAAAGAACAACTGATCCTGAAAACGTGTTTAAAGTTTAGTGGTTTAAAAAAATTAAACTTCATTTAAAGTCATATGTAATGCCATGAGAGTCTACAGTGACAAAATATTTCAATCACCTATGAGGCTCAATCAGTCCAATCAAAATACAGATAGTGATATGTTCATACAAGCTTTTGAGCAAATTATTTGACTTCACATATTGTAAGTTTGTTTTTATGATCCGCAAAGAACAATGCACTAGTTCCTTGTGCATGGTTTCAAGTCCTAAATTATTGATGACATTCATTCTACCAGTAAGCACACAATATTTTTTTGTGTGAGGTGAGACAATGTACATGGCAATAGAATTGATGAAAAATATATCATTAAAATGGTTATCTATACTCAGCATGCACGTATGTCATTGTGGCTCTCTTTCCAAGTGATTCACTATTCTCAATTTAGGCAGAAACTGGAGTTTCAAATCTATCCTCTGTACTCAAAGTAGTGCACTATGTCATAGTTTGCATTAAGTCAACCATGATGTGCTGCAAGAGGGGGAAGCTTTGCCCTTGGAAACCTTTATCCCCTTGGTTAGGGAATGTTAAGGAGTCACCTCCATTCACTGGCTAGTGAGTCCTACAAAAGTGGCACCTCACCCCCATCAGAACACTTATTTGACCTGTGAAAGAGCAGAAGAGGGCTGGACCTGCTGTCTCCCACCTGTGTGCATACTTGAGGTGCTGGACCTGCTCCCACTCAGACCAAGGACTGAGAAGCTCACTCTTAGGGCTGACCTCCTACGGGTGGGTGGTGTTGGACCTTGCCCTCTCTGCGGGGTCACTCCCACACTTTTTGCCTTTTCCTTCCACTTTTTGCTGAATTATTTTTGTTAGCCTTAGCACTGTTGACTTTACCACTGTTAGCCAGTGGTGCTAAAGTGCTTGTGCCCTCTTCTTATAACATTGTTTGATTGGCTTAAAACTGATTGGCATATATAATTTACTTGTAAGTCCCTTGTAGAGTGGCATACCATATACCTATGACCTGTACATTAAATGCTACTAGTGGGCCCATTAAGTAGTCCTTTGAAATATGTCCCAGGCCTGCCAATGCAGCCTAAATGTAGCGATAAACTGCTATGTCGACTTGGGATTAAAGCTCCCGTGCCAAAACTTAAACTCCCCTTTTATTACCTATAAGTCACCCTTAAGGTAGGCCCTAGGTAGCCCGTAGTGCTGGGTGCTGTGGAATTAAAAGGTTGGACATGTACTTTTACGTTTTACATGTCCTGGTAGTGAAAAACCCCTATATTAATTTCACTACTGTGAGGTCTACCACTCCCTTAGGATAACATTGGGGATCCCTTATTACATATAATAAGCTGTGATTTTTAATTGGAAGCTGGTAGCTATATTATGTTTGGTGTCTTTGGAATTGTGGTGAAGAGCCCTATTTAATGTGTAAAGTCAGATTTCACAATTATAAAAATTTCACTTTTAGAAAGTTGGCATTTTTGTGCCCTTAGCCCTTTTGTGCTGATAGCCTGGCATGGGTCACATGACTGGGTGTAACTGATGGTTAGACTTTGTGAATTCCTCCTTGACAGTCACACAATAGAGTGATGAGTACTGCCTGGATGGGCCCTGTGCTGGCAGGATGGGGAAATGAGCTGGGCACAGCTTCACTTGCAACCGAATAGGCTGCGCTCTGCCTTCACACAAAGCGCTTGTCACCTAGGACGACATAGTGACTCAAAGGGCTAGTCTGCTGGCCTCCTGATCTGAGCCTCAGGGATATAAATGTCTCCCCAACCAGCTCCTGTGCCCAGCTTCAGTGGGTTCCTGACCCCCAGGTGGGGCCTCTCAGGTCCCGGACTCTTAGTGTGGCTCAGTGCTCTTAAAATCATGCTTTCTGACTCCTCGTGTATGCAAATGAACATGTTTGCACCAGAACCTTGCAGCTCGCAGAAAAATATAGTGCAACCTGCTGCCAGCCCGTCTCTTCACACAGCAAGCATTGATCACCTGCAGAGGACAGACTCTGCGAAGCTCCGCCCTGCCAATCTGCGAAACACCCCCAGCCTGCTAGTCTCACCATGCTGACCACCTCCTGCAACACTCTCCTAGCTCCCTGTGTCCCTCTCAAATGTGAACGTGACTCTTGGCACAAAACTTGAGAAGGTAAAATTTCAGAGGGACTACTCTTGGACTGTATCTGACCCATGCTTTAATAACCGTCAGCCTGAACTTTTGGCTTTGACCCGGTCTAGCGTGACCAGATAACCACGGCTGGTGCTGTATGCTTTTAGCTGCTATTTCACAGTTTAATCTTTAAAAATTCATAACTCTGGTTCTCTATTTTTGTCATTTGGTCTTGTTTTATTTATTATATTAAGCTTTATTTTTTTAACCTGGTGTGGGATATGTACGAGTCTGTCAGTGGCTGTAAGAGTGTCTGTATGGGTATGAAAGTGGGTGTGAGAGTTTCTATGTGGGTGACTTGGTGTGAAAGTGTCTGTATGGGTGTATTACTGGGTGGGAGAGTGTCTGTGTGGGTGTGTGAGTGGTGTGAGAGTGTCTTTGTGGGTAAGTGAGTAGGTGTGAGAGTGTCTGTATGGGTATGAGAGTGTCTATATGGGTATATGAGTGGGTGTGAGAGTGTCTGTATGGGTGTAAGAGTGGGTGTGAGAGTGTCTGTGTGGGTATGCGTGAGAGTGTCTGAATGGGTATAAGTTTGGTTGTGAGAGTGTATGTATTGGTGTGTGAGTGGGAGTTAGAGTCTCTATATTGGTATGTGAGTGGGTGTGAGGATTTATAGGTATGTGAGTGAGTATGAGAGGGTCTGTATGGGTGTCAGACGGGGTGTCAGAATGTCTGTCTGTTTGTGTGACTGGGTGTGAAAGTGCCTGTGTGGATGTGTGAGTGGGTATGTGAGTGTCTGTATGAGTATGTCAGTGGCTCTGAGAGTGTCTGTATGGGTGTGACTGGGTGTGAGAGTATCTGTATGGGTATTTGAGTGGGTGTGAGAGTGTCTCTATGGCTATGTGAGTGGACATGAGAGTGTCTGTATAGGTATGTGAGTGGGTGTGAGAGTGTTTGTATGGGTATGCGAGTGGGTGTGAGAGTATCTGTATGGGTATGCAGTGGCAGCTCGTACAGGTAACGCTGTGGGGCGGTGCTTTGTGGGGGGGTAGTGGAGTGTGACATACGACGGGAAAGTATAGAGTAAGGAAATAAATAAATAAAAGCACTTAATTTGCGCTCGCAGCATCGCGGACTCGGCGATGCTGCGAGCGCAAAGTAAGTGCTTTTATTTATTTATTTCCTTCCTCCACACTTTCCCGTCGTATGTCACACTCTACTACCCCCCCACCCAGCTCTGCCGCACTGCCCCACAGTGTTACCTGTGCGAGCTGCCACTGTGGGTATGTGAGTGAGTGTGAGAGTGTCTGTATGGGTATGTGAGTGGGGGTGAGAGTGTCTGTATGGCTATAAAAGTGGGTTTGAGATTGTAAGTATGGGTATGTGAGTGCATGTGAGAGTGTCTGTATGGGTATGCGAGTGGGTATGAGAGTGTATGGGTATGTGAGTGGGTGTGAGAGGGTTTGTGTGTGAGAGTGTCTGTATGGGTATATGAGTAGGTGTAAGAGTGTCTGTATGGGTATGTGAGTAGGTATGAGAATGTCTGTATGGGTATGTAAGCGGATGTGAGAGTGTCTGTATGGGTGTGTGAATGGGTATGAGAGTTTCTGTATGGGTATATGAGTGGTTGTGAGAGTGTCTGTATGGGTTTGTGAGTGGGTGTGAGTGTCTGTGTGTGACTGAGTGTGAGAGTGTCTGTATGGGTGTGAGTGGTTGTGAGAGTGTCTGTATGGGCTTATGAGTAGATGTAAGAGTGTCTGTATGGGTGTGTGAGTATGGGAGAGAGTGTCTGTATGGGTAAGTGAAAGGGTGTGGGAGTATCTGTATTGGTTTGTGAATGAAGAGTGGGAGGGGCCTCTGACCAGCTCTCAGGAATCCAGCTGTGTAGGACTTACTGGAGGTAGAAGGAGGGGTTCTTCACCCCAAAGGACTCTCGGCATCCAAGGGGACTGCATCCCATAACCAGCAGTGCACCAGAAGGCATGTTTGCAAAGTGGTGGAGAAAAGAGGCGTGGCCTGTGGAGATCTCTCAGCAATCCTGCCTTGTGGAACTTACTTGAGGTAACAGGAGGGGTTGTTCACCCCAAGGACCCTCAGCAGATAAGGAGACTTCATTCCCCAAACAGTACTATGCCAGGAGGCACATTTGCAGAGTGGTGGAGAAAGGGGGCGCGGCCTCCAAAGACCTCTCAGAAATTCCGCTGTATGGGACTTACTAGAGGTAACAGGAGAGGTTCCTGGCCTTCAAGGACTCTCAGCATCCAAGAGGACTTCATCCCCCAACCAGTAGTGTGCCAGGAGGTGTGTTTGCAGAGAGGTGGAGAAAGGGGGCAGGTCCTTCGATGGCCTCTAAGCAATCCCACTGTGTGGGACTTAATGGAGGTAACAGGAGGTGTTGAAAGGGGGCGAGCCCTCTGGTGACTTGGTGGTGCCTGCTTTTTTTTCAGTTAGGTGAGGGGGGTTGCGAGGCCCCACTTCCCTTGGCTAATTTGGCCATGAAGACCCCATCCCTTGGGGCCTGGCCTTTTTATTTTTATTTTTTTAAAGAGTAGGGGAGGGAGCCGCGTGCCCCCCAGGCCGATTTCAGCCCCAAGGACCCCACACCCAGGGTCCGGCCTCCATTCAGGGCACCTAGTGACTTTCATTGGGGACCATAGGGGGAGCCTGAAGGACCCTGCAGCCCCTGCTGGTTTCCCGTCTCCTGTGGGAGACAGTATTGCTTTGAAACACAGGGAGCAGCTGGAAAGACTGCTCCCTGTGTGTGAAAGCAGTTCTGCTCCAATTAAAGCAAGCAAGATAATTTTTAATGGAAGCAGAACGTTTGCTGTCGTTTGGCTGTGACATGGCAGGTGCGGTAAAGTTTCTAGTTTTTAAAAGTTTAGAACACTATCTCTTGTCTTAGCAGCATATGACAAGAAAGAACCCCCTCAGGGGAGGGGGGCTTTACAGCCGGCAGAGAAACAGATGAATGCTCCACTTTCTGCAAGATAGAGCATTTTTCCGCTCTCACTTGCTGGAAGCGAAGTGTTTGCTGTGACATGCCGCGTGTGGTAAAGCTCCGTCAAGCCAGCTATATCCCCGGGGCATTAGTTAGCTGCCACTGGAGTGTTCCGGAATTTCCAGTATATTCCACAACACACAGGAGTTGGGAGTTGGTGGCAGAGGGAGGTGGCAGCAAGTGTCTGTGTATAGCGCGGTAATAAACATATATTTTTTACCCACACCGCTGTTTCGATCTAAGAAAAACATGTTCAAATAATTATATATGAAATTGTTATATAGGTTCCATGCTGCATGCCTAGTATTCAGTACTTTGTAAATTCAATTTTAGTGTGAAAAGACGAAGGAATGAAATTCTAAGGGGTGAAGTTGTAAGTGAAAACATTTCACCCAAACCACGTTCTCCTCACATGGAGGTGTGATAGAGCGAAATGTTCTTGTGAATTGTAGGGGTGCATCATAATCATTGATAGGCCGCATCCACATGTATTCAGACATATATTCGTATATTCAGCTTCATATTCATGTATGTTTTAGTAAAGAATGAATAGTTCGCAGAGACAAAGTGAACTCAGTAGCAATGGTGTTAGGATATTGATGTAATGAAATGCTTATTAAATTGTGTGAACATAATGCATAGAGAAATTAGTTCGTGGATGTAATGTAATTGCAGTAGTTTAAACGTGCACCATATTAAAGTTGCACATGTAATTCATTGTTTGCATATGAAGTATAATGGAAATGCTTATAGGGAAACATAAGATGTGTGTTTAAAAGTTATATGTAAAGGCCTGACTACATATATGCTTAGGGAAGGCCTGGTTTATTCTTATGTTAGCTTATTTCTGTAGGCAGTGAAAAGATTCTCTTGGTAAGGCTCTCTGGGCACAAACGGTAGATTTAATTAGCACAGTAGAAGGTTTCTGTTGAACGTATCTTTTGTTGCAGGTGCAAGGACACATGTCTCGTTAGTAAGACTAACTCTTTGTTTTCAAAAGCTAGAGAGATGGGAGGCATGGTACGGGGAGTGCAATGGAATTTAGGGATGATACTTTCAGCGGAGAAGGTGCCTGGGACTCAAGGTCAACGAAACCGTCCAGGATGAAGTCACCGTTTCAGTGGAAAAGCACAAGAAAGAAGACCTGGCCAAGGAGGCGGGACAAAAGGCGTGTACAATTGTATTGGGGTTTTGTATTAGGGATAGTGCCCTGAGGGAGGAGGCGAGAGAAGCGGTAGGGGAGACCTGAGAGAAGGACAGAGCTGAGCTTAGGTATATGGTGATTGCACTTCTTAGGAAGTCTTCACAGCTGACACCTTTTATTCTTTCTTGCCTGAAAAGTCGTTATGCAGGGATGTCACTTAGCGTTAGTGTAGGGACAGCAATTGATTTTAAGCTTGTTTAGGCCAATGAAGAGCAACTTAGAAATAGGAGCAATCATAGTCTGGTTGGTCCTCCTAGAACTTTCTATTCTTCTTATCCTGAGTCGGATGAGATTCCTGCGTAGATTATTATTTGTATTAGTGCCCATCTATTTCTTTAACCTCGTGTTGAGGTGCCTGCACGTTCAGTTATTTTTGGCTATAATAAATTCTCAAACTTGAATTCGGAGTCAGTGGTCCTTTCAGACAAAATGAATGCTGATATCTAACCCGATGAGATTCTCTCCTTTACACTATTCAACAGGTAAAAAGATCTTGGCGGCCAGAAGGTTCTTATAGATAATTAGATAAGAATCGGCGTTATCAGTTGGTAGCAGAGTAGGATGGTTACCTTTGATGGTAAGGGGAGATCTAGAGCAAGATAGGAGACTAAGTTGCCCCATAGAGCCCGAGTGAAGCTGATCCAGAGGACCGCGGGAGAAGGAGGTCGGAAGTCGTGGAAAACTGACGGAGAGTGACGGTGCGGCGGAAGTAGCAGTTCGTAGTAGAGTGAGTATGAAAAGAGGGATGTTTGGAAGATTGCGGTGTTTTATTGTTGTGTGATGTCTTGCGGAGTTGGAACGAGAGTTGTGTGATTGAGAAACGGACCGTGAGCGCGCGCGGGACCGGGAGATTTATTGTGGTGTAGAATACACCCAGAGTTGAGAACGTTGACCAGAGTTGTGGGGGTCACGAGACGTCATTGACAGACCCACTGAAGATAGGGAACACATGAGTGAGTGTGTGAATAACCAACGCAGGTCGTAGGTTATTGTGTGCAGAACATCGAATGATTGAATCCTATCGAGTGTGCTAAAGGCGATTGTCCGGTCGTTTCGCGGACAGACGATTGCCAGATTGAGGTCAACAAGCTCAAGAGGCTGATCGGTCTTTGGTAAGACTGACGGTCAGAGAGGTAATTGTTCGGTAGGACGGACATTATTTCAGAGTATGATTGGGACAGATGCGAGCGAGAACAAGTGAATTAGAAAGGAGGGGAACTGCTGCGAGCGGAGGAAAAGTGACGTCAGACAAGTGCCGCGCTGCGATAGGCCGGTTGGTGTGAACCGCGCTGGGATTGGAGGATTGGAATCAGGAAGTAAAAGCGGACATTTTGAGTGCAAATACAAAGTTGATTCAACATGAAATGTTTTAAAGCTTTAAGGGAACTTTGTAGAGGTGATAGACATGTGGTTGTTCGGGAGGGAGAGGAAGCTCCTCCCGAGGATACACCAGCACATTATATGGCAAAGAATGTAGGATTGCATACCATAATTTGGCTAGAGAATTGGCATAAAATGACAGAAGCAGAAGGAGAATTGTCGTTCCCTCGATATGGTACTTTCAGGTTAGAGGTGCTGTACCAGCTCAAGAGTGTAATGGCTTCATTACGACCACTACCCAGACCAACACAGTTTGAGGCACTACATGCGTGGATAAGGGCAGCGTATGATAGGAAGAAGGACAGATGTCAAGAAAGGGTGAAGAAATCGGTCAGGGCATTTCAAGATGCAAAATGGGATGCCTTGGAGAAAAGGTGGAGAGCAGACACGATCGAAGGAGATAAGTTATACCCACTGCTGATACAAAATGGAAAGATTACAAGAATTGATGAGGACGACAGTGATCTAGATGACAGTTTGTTAGATAGGATGTTGGCAGAGAGGCCACCACCATTTAACCCCGATTCAGAAGAGGGGAAGACAACCCAAGCAGTAGCAATAGTTGATGAGAGCCAGAACCAGACTAGCATGAGAGTAGTGGGAAGAATTTCTACAGGAACGGAGGGGGCTACGGCGTCTATGATAACACAGCCTCCTGTGGGGAACACAAGATTACCGGACTCCTTGACAGTACCGGTTACTATTGGCCCTATAGTACCGGTATATGACCCAGACCGAGTGAGAGAAGGGAGTTCCGTGCCGATGAGAAGGGAAGAAGGAAACAGTGAGAGTGGGAATGGGTTTGGAGTAAGGGTGGTTCATTTCCCAAGACCAATGGAGTCAAGTACGCCGTTACCGGCTACAGCAGACTCTTCCTTCAGGAGAGAAGAGGAGGGACCAGAAAGACAGAGGTCTTTGCGGGAATCTAAGTCAGCTTTGAGGGAGTGGACACCAACAGTAACGAACCAAGAGGATAGGATGAGAGGGGATAGGGCACCGAACGTTTCGGAAGAAAGACCAGGTTCCAGGAATATAGAAGGGAATAGGTCACAAGGACAGAATAGTGACTGTGATGAGCGAGATGGCTCGGGTTGTCGAGACGTACTGAGGAGTGCAGTACAGGCAAGGTTGCTAGACGTAGTGAGGCTGAAAGCAGAGGTAGACGAAATGATCAGTGGGGGTCTGCCTTTGGAAACGATAGAAATTTATGGATCAGATGAGCTGCTGTTTGTAGCAAAAGATGTGACTCGAAAAGCTAGAATGGCACATGATAGATTGAAGGAATTGGCCAAAAGATATGAGGTGGACCTGAACAAAACTAAAGCGTTGCAGGGACCACATAGATTGCATTACAGTGATCAGGAGTTGGAGGAGAAAAGAATCACAGGATTAAAGACGCACACCAGAGACCTGATTATAGGAATGAGAATATGGATTTTGTTGGACAAATGGGAAGAAAGGTGGTCCAAAAAGAAACCAGTAAAGAGGGCAGAAGGAAACGCCGCCGCCAGGAGGGGGGCGACGGGTGTTGGAAATTTTCCTTTACGGGAAGTACAGAATGGAGGGTACGTGCATGTGCCGTGGAATAGAGGTGATTTGGCTGCATTTACAAATGATTTTCCTCGGCTGAGGGAAAAACCGGTGGAGTGGTACAAGCAGGTTGAGCGGTTTGTGAAGATTTCAAAAGTATTGTGGATTGATTTGAACACTTTGTTTGACATAGTGGTACCAGGAGATTTGTGGACAGCATGTAAAGTCGCTATTGAGTGGCCGACTTCAGAACCGAAAAGAGAGGCGGTTACAAATGGTCCATCACCTGATGTCATGAAAAAGTATGAGCAGGTGATTACATGGTTGAAGTCGAAGATTTCACCTCAGGATATAGATTGGGTTAAGATAGATCGGACTGTACAGGAACCCAAGGAAACGGTGCATGAATACTATGAAAGACTTCTGCAAGTTTTTAAACAGTATAGTGGGTTAGATGTTTTGGACCCTAAGGATATGGGACAGTTTGTCTCAAAGTTTCTAACGGGTCTGAGAGTGGAAATCAGCCTCATGATACAGCACCATTTGATTTGCTGGCAGAACAAGCCACTAGATGAAATTTTGCGGTATGCGAGATACTGTAGTGATGAGGTGGAATCAAAACATCGAAAGCTAAAAGACAAATTGATGCTTGTCCAGATGCAGACAGCACAGAATCAGCCTAGTGGAGGGACCTTGGGGAGAAAGCAAGGAAATTTCCAGGGAAACCAGAATGGGCAGGTACAGGGAAAGGGAAAACCTGTAGACCCCAAGACAGGAGTGGACGTGGCTACACTAAAGAAGACCACTGCGTGTCATCTTTGTCGCCAGGTCGGACATTGGAAACGCGAGTGTCCTTTGAACCCAGCTAATCAGGTACAGGAAGAGGAAGAGGGGGCTCAGGCACCCGCGCAAGAGGTGGTTAACACAATAACGAGACCTAGAACGATGAAAGGGGGGTTTACAATTCTCATGCTCAGATTCCCCAAGCTCCAAGGTTTTCACAAGGAACACGAACGTACCAACAGATGCCCCTGTTCGAACGCTATGCTGAGGATAGCTTAGACCCTTTATCCTGACGGTGCCTGAGGGGGAGGAAGACTGCACACTTGGAGCGGTCTTAGAGGTAGACCAGAGAGGACCTTTTGTAGAGGCAGAGATTGAGGGCAATCCTGCAACACTTTTGGTTGATACTGGAGCTACCCGGTCTACTGTAAGATCTGCAGTAGTCCCTAACCTACCCCTCTCGGGACAATCGATCCAGGTTGTTGGAGTAGCGAACAAGAAGATGAGCAGCCCATTGACAGAACCGATCTTAGTAAAGATAGGTACTTTCCAAACTAGACATCAGTTTGTAGTGTGTGATACGAGTCCAGTTTGTCTTTTGGGAAGAGATCTGTTGTGCAAGTTGAACTGCACGATTTATTGTACACCACGGGGAGTGGAGGTCCAGACGATAGATGACGATGCGGACTTTAAAATTACCAATCAGCTTCTGTGTATAGATCTGTACCCAATGGTGACTGTGGAAGAACTTCCACATGATCTGAGAGACGCAGTGTCGCCTGTGGTGTGGGATTTCGCAGGCGATGAAATAGGTTTAATCAGAGGGGTTGAACCAGTGCGGATTGAGGTGAAACAGAATGTTGATTTCCCAAGAACACCTCAATACAACCTGTCGACAGAAACGATTGCAGGAATAAAACCTGTGATCGAGACTTTCATTGAGAAGGGTATTTTGAAGTAGATCAGAGGTAGTCCCTGTAATTCACCCATAATGGGACTACAGAAACCGAGCGGGAAATACAGGATCGTGCAAGACCTGCGAAAGGTCAACATGATAGTTGTCCCTTGTTGTCCAGTGGTACCGAATCCTTCAGTAATACTGTTCCAGATCCCATGTGAAGCCGAGTGGTTTACGGTTATCGATTTGTGTCAAGCTTTCTTTTCGATACCACTCCACGAGGAAAGCCAATTTCTTTTTGCGTTCAGGCTAGAAAATCGCGTGTTAACATGGTGTCGTATCCCTCAAGGGTATACGGAAAGTCCATCGATCTTTAACCAGATCCTGAAGAAGAACCTTGAGAGTCTTGTGTTGCCGCAGAACTCAGTTCTCGTGCAGTACATAGATGACTTGCTCATTGCCTCAGAAACAGAAGATGCTTGCAGAATTGACACAGTAGCCTTGTTGAACCACTTAGCAGAGAATGGACATAAGGTGTCCCCGAACAAGCTGCAGTACTGTTTGAATGAGGTACAGTACTTGGGACACAGATTAGAAAAAGGCAAGAGGAAGGTGTCACCAGATCGAATTGAGGCAATAATGAGCATGGCGGTACCCACTACACAGAGGGAAGTTAGGATGTTTCTGGGAATGGTTGGCTATTGTCGACAGTGGATTCCTAGTTTCTCCTTGAGAGCAAAGCCTCTGCAGAGGCTTACACACAAGGATGTGAGTGATCCGGTACCATGGGACGAGGAGTGCTTGATGTCATTCCTGAAGTTGAGAGAAGATTTGTGCAGGGCTCCCGCACTGGGAATGCCTGATTACAACAAGGCCTTTTCATTGTTTTGTTACGAGAGAGGGGGATGTGCATTAGCAGTGTTAGCTCAGAACCATGGAGGTGTCCGTAGACCAGTTGCCTATTTTTCAGCTACTTTAGATCCAGTAGCTTCTGCGTTGCCCGGATGTCTAAGATCCGTTGCTGCAACAGGTGTCAGCATTGAAAGATGTGAAAGCATTGTAATGGGACATCCATTGACTGTACATGTGCCACATTCGGTCGAGTTATTGATGACCAGGACCAAGACCCAGCACCTAACGAACAATAGGTTAACGAGGTACGAGCAAGTCATACTTGCCGCAGAGAATGTGACTCTGAAAAGGTGCTCCATCTTGAACCCTGCGACATTGATGCCTATACCGAACACAGATGATGAAGATTGTGAGGACCATGATTGTCTCGATGTGACCGAACTTTGCACCAAACCGAGACCTGACATTGTCGATGAGCCATTGGATGACCCAGATGAAATTTTCTTTGTCGATGGTTCATGCTTAAGAGACAGTGTGGGGCAATTGAGAGCAGCGTTTGCTGTATGTACTATTTCAGGAGTGGTCGACGCCGCTTGCCTAGAAGGAGTACGCTCCGCGCAGGTAGCTGAGATCATTGCCTTGACCCGTGCCTGTTTGGCCGCTGATCGAATTCGAATCACGATTTACACAGACAGCCAATACGGCTTTGGCGTGGTGCATGACTTCGGGCAGTTATGGTCTCAGAGGGGATTTTTGACATCATCTGGCTCACCCATTCGTAATGGAGAATATGTAAGACAATTGTTAGAAGCATTACAGCATCCGAAAGAAATTGCTGTTGTAAAGTGTTCAGCCCATGGGAAGGGGGAGGACTTTGTATCCTTGGGTAATAACTACGCAGATGAGGTAGCCCGCTTCTGCGCAGAACAAGGATGCATATACACAGGCAGGGAGATAGAAGAGAGCCAAGAGGGAACCAATCTCAGCATAATGTTGACCATGGCAGACACTTGGGAAGAGCTTAAGCGATTGCAGGATGAAGTTTCTAACAAGGAGAGAGAGGGATGGATCAAAGCTGGGTGTGAGAAAGGAGACGTGGATGTTTGGGTATCAAACGATGGGAGAGCTGTGTTGCCGGAGGAATTGCTGAGTCCGATGGCAAGACTGATACATGGACAGGCACACCTGGGTAGAGACGCAATGATGAGAGTGTTCAGACAGACGTGGTATAACCCACGGTTCCGAGCAATGGCTGAGACGGTATGTCAGAGGTGTGTTACGTGTCAACAGATGAATGCCGGAAAGAAAACTGTAGTTACATTGAGTCACATTGGAAGGTCAGGAGGGCCCTTCAATAGATTACAGCTGGATTTCGTGGAGATGCCTAGGTGCAATGGCTTGAGGTACATTCTAGTGATAGTATGTGTATTCTCACGGTGGGTGGAGGCTTACCCCACACGCAGGTGTGACACTCTGACAGTGGCTAAATTATTGTTGAGGAGCTTATCCCTAGATTCGGGATCCCGACCTCTTTGGAATCAGATAGAGGTGGGCACTTCCATAGCGAAATCATGAAGTTACTTTGTGCAGCATTGAACATTGACCAGAGACTCCACTGTAGCTACAGACCGGAGGCTTCTGGGATGGTGGAACAAGTTAATGGAACTTTGAAAGCCCGGATGGCAAAAATGTGTTCTTCGACATCCCTGAATTGGCCCGACGCCTTGCCACTGGTGCTCATGAGCATGCGAAGTGTCCCAGACAGAAAGACCGGGTTGTCCCCCCATGAAATATTAATGGGGAGGGCAATGAGACTGCCAGCAGTACCAGCTACAGCCTTGATAAGCATCACTGATGATTTGATTCTCGATTACTGTAAAGGACTCTCTGATGTGGTCCGTTCTGTATCCCAGCAGGTGCAAGCAGCTGTGGTTCCAGCCTCAAGTGATCTGTGCCACGACTTGTGTCCCGGTGACTGGGTGCTCGTCCGGAAGCACGTGAGGAAGAGTTGTTTGGATGCCCGTTGGCGTGGCCCGTATCAGGTGATTCTGATCACGAACACAGCAGTAAAGTGTGGAGGATTGCCGAACTGGGTGCATGCTTCCCATACCCGCAGAGTTCCAGCACCCTTGGAAGAAACAGCTCCTCTCGTAAATGAAAACCCAGCGGATGTGGCAGGGTCACATGAGAGGACAAGTCAAGCTGTAAGGGTCGCTGACACAGCTGGTGGTGCACTAGAGCAAACAGAAGGGGGTTTCCACAGTTCGAACCCTGATTCAGACACAGAAGAAGGAGATTGTGCAGTGGGCGGAGAAGAGTCAAATTCAAAAGAAAGAGGAAGTAGTGCACTGGGTATAGAAGGGGAAGGCAGACGAACGAACAGATGTGCAGAAAGTTGGCCTGAGAGACAGAGGCGACTGAACCTGCGGTTAGCACCTGAGAGAGACCTTGCTCCAGTGTCCGAAGTATCTGAAACTGAAGCAAGCGACGAAGACCAAGCACAAGACAGTCGGCGAAGGTCCAAGAGAACAAGAGTGCCTTGTCGCAGATACTCTACCCCTGAGTGGACTTACACTGTGTTTGATGCAGGGGGTGGTGAATACAGGGAGACTGAGGTCAGTGGAAGTGTTCAGTCGGAGCCCGAAACTGGTGGTGAAGGTGGTGCTGCGGATGCCAGGGTTCGAGATAGACGGAACACTGACACTCACGATTCCGAATCCCCCACTTCTGAGTGAAGTCCGAAACTTGCTTTTGCATCGGGTCGAATTCCCGCCTTTCGGAGCTGAGCCGTTTTCACACGAAGTGCTGGTTTTGCGTCTTGAACTTTTGTATCACGTTCTGGTTGTGCTCAATGAGGATCTCATTATGGATCAGTGAAGAACTGTAAATAAAAGTCTAAAAGAAGAAGATAACCTAGGCCCGAGTGGAAGAAGAATAAATGTAGGGACTTTCCACAAGAAGAGGAACGAAAACTAGGGAAGTCTTTTCTGGACTGTGTAAATAAGTTGTGATCGGAAAGGGAAAGCCCGGAGATTTCATGGTTGCTTGAGCTGGTTGAGCAAGTCACAAATAAAGGACAGAGACTTTTTCAGGATTCTTTGCGAAAACCAAGACTTTTGAGAACTTTCGAAATCATGGAACCGGGAAATCCCAATCGTAGAGCAAAGTGGATTATAGGCATTCTTATAAGTAGTGTGATAATTTCTATAATCATAGTAGTTGTAGTCTCATATACTGGTTCGCATGAGCCAGAAGTAGAGGCAGTGACAGGGACACCCACACCTATCACACCTAGTCATAAGGGGGTAGACAGGGCAGCTGATAGAGCTATGATATTAGAAGAAAGTCGTAGATTACATGTAGATTTGTGTAAAGGTGATTTTAAGCTTAATGCATATGCTAAGTTGTTGTATGAGTATGTTGACGTGATGGATGCGAAAGATTGTTATGTGTGTATGTGATAACGCCGATTCTTATCTAATTATCTATAAGAACCTTCTGGCCGCCAAGATCTTTTTACCTGTTGAATAGTGTAAAGGAGAGAATCTCATCGGGTTAGATATCAGCATTCATTTTGTCTGAAAGGACCACTGACTCCGAATTCAAGTTTGAGAATTTATTATCGCCAAAAATAACTGAACGTGCAGGCACCTCAACACGAGGTTAAAGAAATAGATGGGCACTAATACAAATAATAATCTACGCAGGAGTCTCATCCGACTCAGGATAAGAAGAATAGAAAGTTCTAGGAGGACCAACCAGACTATGATTGCTCCTATTTCTAAGTTGCTCTTCATGGGCCTAAACAAGCTTAAAATCAATTGCTGTCCCTACACTAACGCTAAGTGACATCCCTGCATAACGATTTTCCCAGGCAAGAAAGAATAAAAGGTGTCAGCTGTGAAGACTTCCTAAGAAGTGCAATCACCATATACCTAAGCTCAGCTCTGTCCTTCTCTCAGGTCTCCCCTACCGCTTCTCTGGCCTCCTCCCTCAGGGCACTATCCCTAATACAAAACCATACTACAAAGGTACACGCCTTGTTTACGCCCTCTTGGCCAGGTCTTCTTTCTTGTGCTTTTCCATTGAAACGGTGACTTCATCCTGGACGGTTTCGTTGACCTTGAGTCCCAGGCGCCTTCTCCGCTGAAAGTATCATCCCTAAATTCCATTGCACTCCCCGTACCATGCCTCCCATCTTCCTAACTTTTGAAAACAAAGAGTTAGTCTTTACTAACGAGACATGTGTCCTTGCACCTGCAACAAAAGATACGTTCAACAGAAACCTTCTACTGTGCTAATTAAATCTACCGTTTGTGCCCAGAGAGCCTTTCCAAGAGAAACCCTTTTCGGCCTACATTTATAAGCTAACATAAGAATATACCAGGCCTTCCTTGAGCATATATGTAGTCAGGCCCTTACATATAACTTTTAAACACACATCTTACTTTTCCCTATAAGCATATTCATTACGATTCATTATGCAAACAATGAATTACATGTGCAACTTTAATATGGTGCACGTTTAAACTACTGCAATTACATTACATACACAAACTAATTCCTCTATGCATTTTGTTCACACAATTCAAAAAGCATTACATTACATCATTATCCTAACACCATTATACTGCTGAGTTCACTTCGTCTCAGTGAACTATTCATTCTTTGCTAAACATACATGAATATGAAACTGAATATACGAATATATGTCTGAATACAAATGGGTGCGGCCTATCAGTGATTATGATGCACCCCTACAATTCACAAGAACATTTCGCTCTATCATATGCAGTTGCCTACTTCGGTGGATGAGGGTATTAGGTATCATCATCTTCCACTGACTTATGGTATTTCTTGTAGTCTTTTGCTTAGTTTGTTTTATGAGAGAGAGCAGTTCGAGTATTTCTTTTCCAATTTCGACGCAGTGCTTCCTGAAGTCCCAGCTTACAAGCATTTGAATAAGTATGATTATTATAAGACCGAGGACAGACTGAGGAAGTACTTCATACCGAGTTTGGAATTGGATACAGCATTCGCACACAGACACAATCTGACATGCTTGATGTCGGATGTAGAGAGAAAGTTTGTAGATCAGGTTGAAGATAGGTATAGAAAGCTGACTGAATCCCGAGATTTAGGGCATCACAGGACCGATTGGACGGAGGAAGAACGGTTGCATAAGACCAGGGGAAGCTATGGTCCTATAGCGTTAGATAAGGAGCAGAGGGGTAAGTTGTGTATAAGGCGTTATCAGACTTACTACGAAAAGGTTCCAGTGGGACAGAGTACTTGTGATCACGTTTTCACCATGGCAGATGAGGCAAAAGATTTTCTCCAAGGTCCTGTACAAGTGATACCTACGGTGTATTACGTATGTGGGAAGAATGCTTATGTGAGGTTGCCTGCAAACTGGTATGGAACTTGTTATTTGTCAATAATATTTCCAAAGATTTACCATACAGAAGACTTAAATCTTCTGGAGGGTGGAGAGCATTCAAGAACGAAAAGAGCTGCAAGTGCAGGGATCGTTGTGGGGGATATCTTTGGAGCCATGATACCTAGTCTAGGAGTAGTCTTGAATGATGTAAAGATCCGGAGGTTAGCGACTGTGGTGGATGAATTTTCGATGAACACCGCAAAGTCGTTGGTGTTGGTGGAAGGAGAGATGTTGTCGATAAGGGGTATGGTTTTGCAGAATCGCCTTGCTTTAGGTGTCCTATTGGCAAAAGAGGGCGGAGTCTGTAAAATGCTGAAGGTTCAAGAGTGCTGCACTTATATACCAGACCGTAGCAAGGATCTGGAGAAATATATAAGTAACATCACTATGATCCACACAAAGATAGCGGATTTGACCGAAGAAGGGGCCTGGGAAAAGGTCGGAAAGGGTTTTGGTCAAGTGGGAGGTTGGTTTGCGAACCTAGGAAAGGGATTCCTTGGGTACTTCCTGAGACCACTCCTTATTTTGGTGGTTTGTGTGGCTGGCTTGTGGATTATGATCAAGGCCTACAAGTGGTATCGAGCAGGCAGAGTCAAGAGAGCTTTGAGGGAAAATGACATGAGATTGGCAAGACTGCAGGACAATCAGTATAAAAGGCTCAAGAGCATGGAGAACTTCAGATCAGGGAAGATGGGAACAAGTTCTGTTTAGGTCGGTTCCTTCTCCGAGGGAGTAGAATGAGATGTGATGACAGGAGTCATCAAAGGGGGGAACTGATAGAGCGAAATGTTCTTGTGAATTGTAGGGGTGCATCATAATCATTGATAGGCCGCATCCACATGTATTCAGACATATATTCGTATATTCAGCTTCATATTCATGTATGTTTTAGTAAAGAATGAATAGTTCGCAGAGACAAAGTGAACTCAGTAGCAATGGTGTTAGGATATTGATGTAATGAAATGCTTATTAAATTGTGTGAACATAATGCATAGAGAAATTAGTTCGTGGATGTAATGTAATTGCAGTAGTTTAAACGTGCACCATATTAAAGTTGCACATGTAATTCATTGTTTGCATATGAAGTATAATGGAAATGCTTATAGGGAAACATAAGATGTGTGTTTAAAAGTTATATGTAAAGGCCTGACTACATATATGCTTAGGGAAGGCCTGGTTTATTCTTATGTTAGCTTATTTCTGTAGGCAGTGAAAAGATTCTCTTGGTAAGGCTCTCTGGGCACAAACGGTAGATTTAATTAGCACAGTAGAAGGTTTCTGTTGAACGTATCTTTTGTTGCAGGTGCAAGGACACATGTCTCGTTAGTAAGACTAACTCTTTGTTTTCAAAAGCTAGAGAGATGGGAGGCATGGTACGGGGAGTGCAATGGAATTTAGGGATGATACTTTCAGCGGAGAAGGTGCCTGGGACTCAAGGTCAACGAAACCGTCCAGGATGAAGTCACCGTTTCAGTGGAAAAGCACAAGAAAGAAGACCTGGCCAAGGAGGCGGGACAAAAGGCGTGTACAATTGTATTGGGGTTTTGTATTAGGGATAGTGCCCTGAGGGAGGAGGCGAGAGAAGCGGTAGGGGAGACCTGAGAGAAGGACAGAGCTGAGCTTAGGTATATGGTGATTGCACTTCTTAGGAAGTCTTCACAGCTGACACCTTTTATTCTTTCTTGCCTGAAAAGTCGTTATGCAGGGATGTCACTTAGCGTTAGTGTAGGGACAGCAATTGATTTTAAGCTTGTTTAGGCCAATGAAGAGCAACTTAGAAATAGGAGCAATCATAGTCTGGTTGGTCCTCCTAGAACTTTCTATTCTTCTTATCCTGAGTCGGATGAGATTCCTGCGTAGATTATTATTTGTATTAGTGCCCATCTATTTCTTTAACCTCGTGTTGAGGTGCCTGCACGTTCAGTTATTTTTGGCGATAATAAATTCTCAAACTTGAATTCGGAGTCAGTGGTCCTTTCAGACAAAATGAATGCTGATATCTAACCCGATGAGATTCTCTCCTTTACACTATTCAACAGGTAAAAAGATCTTGCCGGCCAGAAGGTTCTTATAGATAATTAGATAAGAATCGGCGTTATCAGGTGCAACAGCCATATTTAGGGGTGTGACAATAGGAGCCTGGTTTGGTATTAAGGAAGCATACACTTGGTCAGAAATATAGACACTTGGCCATGCCTTGTGAATTAAGCAGACATCTTTAAATGTAACATCTGGTTGGCGGGCACCCAGTGAGGTTATTTCAGGATGGTGCGGCTACATAGCTGTGGACTCTCGAGTTTCTGTGTTACTTTGGTTGGAAGGCCATCCAAACATCAGTGCTGTATCTGATGTTGGTTGGGGTCAATGCAAGCATAATTATGATGGGCAATGTGTCAGTCAGCAGTATGTAGCAGACTTTACATGCATATGAAGGTTCAATTGATGCATAAGGAGGCAGAATGTTACATTTTGAAAAAATAACTTATTTTTCAATCTGTGTTTAATTCCAGTACGATTTATTAGTTGCTGATGAAAGTAACTTGTAAAAGCTAAAAACAATCTAGTACTTTACAAAGTACACAGCATATCATATGCACATTAACCATTTTGCTGTTTTAACTGATTATGCAAATCGGAAATGTTGTATATTTGTATTCTTTTTTAAAGGAAATTTGTACTTTTATTCTAGCGTTTATGACATTTCTGTCGAATAAAGCTTATCAATTAATCAATCAATCATATGCGTGTCTAGAACTCCATTCTCCTGACATCTCCTTGCTCCTAATTTTCTTTTAATACGTCACCTAAAACATGTATTTGTTCTGCCAAGAGCATTATTTATTTGATGAGTTCACTGAGAGGTATCAGTATCCAGCTTGGCTTGGGTGTAAGTTTGCTAATCGGTAATTCTCTTTTTGGAATGGTTGGTTTATACAACATGCCCTGCTTTGGCATTGATTGCGTGGTAGCGATCCAGCGCTTTAAAGCTTTGCCAGAACAGGAAAATTGTGGATGTATGTATTTCACTTGGAACACTCAATACCTCCGATGAGAGATTCACTATAATTACAAAAGGTTGTTTTTTGCTTCTTCCTTTGCCTTTAAAACACAGGTAATTGTATTTTTCTAATGACCTGAGTGTAGTTTAAACTGGTCTCCGGTAGCGTATGTTAGAACTTAATTTAAGTGCACCCCTGATGTTTGCAATTCGGTTGTCTTTCCTTCTACACACTCCAACTGTCCCCTTAAACCATTCCTTCCACCCATTACCTAGGATTCCTTTGTCACTTTCTGCACACGTCCATATTATGAAAATATGATATATAAATGCTCGAATATGTACATAGATTTAAAAATGAGCTGAAAACTAGAAATAAAACTCCTATTCTTTAGGAAACAAATTCCACTTATGATGTATAATATTAGGATTAAGCTTGATTTGCCAAACCACAGATTTAAATCAACTATACTATGTATATGGAAATATTACCAGTGCCACAAACTATCGCCATGTCAATGATGACAGAAACCAGACTGGGGATTACAGACACCACTGCTCCACGCTCAACCTCTTTCTCTGGGGCTGTAACTACTCCATCCACTTTGGGTGTGTTACCTCTGTATGCTTGAGGGTTGTCGGATATCTAGATGGGAGCTAAGGCCACCCTCGCAGCAGGTGTATAAGGTGATGTGGTTTGGCAGTCTAACTTCCCTACATTGTGCAGCAAACAAAGTTGGCTTCTGAAAATTTAGGGGTGCTTACCAGCCTAAGAATAGCTCTGTCTATTCCCCATATTTCAACACACCTAACAGCGTAGAGGCAGAGAATCATTCATGTGACCCAGGATACAGGCTAGAGAAACAAAATGGTTAGGACAAGAAATTCAAACCTTCTAAATGTATATTATATCTGCAACAGTACTCTAAAGGTATCATTCGCAAACAGAATCTCAATCATGCAACTGTCATAAGCAGCATCAAATTAGGCAAAAAAATAATGAACCTAATATTTTTTAATCTATTCTGATGTTACTTATGACTGATAAACTTGAACTAATATATGGATTCATTTCTGATGTTTCTTGGCCATATCTCTGTCTATTGTCTCATTGCTTATAACAATACATTTTTAAGTATTGTACAACTGATGGGATTCTGTTTGTAAATTAAACCTTTAGGACACTGTTTCAGACATAAGTTATACCCTTGTCATTTTAGGGTGCCCCCTGTTTTACACGTTGCAACTTTCTAAAAGTGGAATTTTCAAAATTGTGACTTAAAATATGACTTTACTACTAAAGAGGGTTTTAAATTGCAATTATTTTGAAACCAAACATGACATGTCTACCTGTTCTAGAACAAAAGTTATTAATTATTGAATGTAATAAGGTATCAAAATGTAATCCTAAGAGAGAGGTAGGCCCTGCAGTGGTGAAAAATGAATGTAAGAGTTTTTCAGTACCAGGACATGCAAAACTTAAAACTACATATGCAACTTTTTAAATACGCCGCACCCTGTCCTAAGGGTTGTCTAGGGACTACTTTAGGGGTGCCTTATATGTATTAAAAAGGAAGGTTTATGTCTGGTTAAGGGGTTACTTTTCCAAGTTTAAAACTCCACACAGGCTGCAATGGCAGGCCTGAAACCAGTTTTGAAGGGCTACTTAAGTGGGTGGCACAATAAGTGCTGCAGACCTACTTGTTGCATTCAATTTACAGGCCCTGGTAGATGTAGTACCACTCTACTAGGGAATTTTAAGTAAATTAAAAGTGACAATTGGGTGTAAGATAATTTTGCAAAACCAAAGGGGATGATGGACGGAGTGTTGAACATTGCAAGCACTCACCCCCAGTCAACTGCTCTGGGTTTAATCCATCATAATTCTGTAGCTCACTCCGCCACCCCAGTTCAGACATGGCCATATGCAAATCAGTCTGACCCTGTGCCTCATGGGAACAGTCCAGCCCAAACTGCCAAGCCATGTCTTCCCTGGACCGGAAACAAGCATCCTGGGACCGGTTTCTGGCTTACAGCCGTCATCAGCCAGGCTATCTTGAATCCAGTGGCAAAGTGAGCAAGGGACCCACGTCTGGGCATACCCTGCCAACTTAGGGCGAACATAGCAAAATCAAAGGGGATGATGGACAGAGTGTTGAACATTGCAAGCCCTCACCCCCAGTCAACTGATCTGGGTTTAATCCATCATCATTCTTTAGCTCACTCCGCCACCCCAGTTCAGACATGGCCATATGCAAATCAGTCTGACCCTGTGCCTCATGGGAACAGTCCAGCCTGAACTGCCAAGCCATGTCTTCCCTGGACCGGAAACAAGCATCCTGTACTGAGGTGAATGTATGACATTGTTCTGCATTCTGTCCATCAATTGTTGTTTTTGCATTTGTCACCCCGAGTGGGACGGGTATGCCCAGACGTGGGTCCCATGCTCTCCATGCCACTGGAATCAAGCTATCCTGGCTGAAGAGGGGTGAAACCCTGAAACCGGTCCTAGGATGCTTGTTTCCAGTCCAGGGAGGACCTGGCCTGGCAGTTAGGGCTGGACTGTTCCCATTGGGCACAGGGTCAAGACTGATTTGCATATGGCTGGGTTCAAACTGGAATGGCATGGTGAGCAAAAAAACGATGGATTTAGGCCCAGATCTCTGTACTTGGGGGATTTTCTACCTACTGTCCATCAATTGTTGTTTTTGCATTTGTGACCCCGAGTGGGACGGGTATGCCCAGACGTGGGTCCCGTGCTCTCCATGCCACTGGAATCAAGCTATCCTGGCTGAAGAGGGGTGATACCCCGAAACCGGTCCTAGGATGCTTGTTTCCAGTCTAGGGAGGACCTGGCCTGGCAGTTCGGGCTGGACTGTTCCCATTGGGCACAGGGTCAAGACTGATTTGCATATGGCTGGGTTCAAACTGGAATGGCATGGTGAGCAAAAAAACGATGCATTTAGGCCCAGATCTCTGTACTGGGGTGAATGTATGACATTGTTCTGCCTTCTGTCCATCAATTGTTGTTTTTGCATTTGTCACCCCGAGTGGGACGGGTATGCCCAGACGTGGGTCCCGTGCTCTCCATGCCACTCGAATCAAGCTATCCTGGCTGAAGAGGGGTGATACCCCGAAACCGGTCCTAGGATGCTTGTTTCCAGTCCAGGGAGGACCTGGCCTGGCAGTTCGGGCTGGACTGTTCCCATTGGGCACAGGGTCAAGACTGATTTGCATATGGCTGGGTTCATACTGGAATGGCATGGTGAGCAAAAAAACGATGGATTTAGGCCCAGATCTCTGTACTGGGGTGAATGTATGACATTGTTGTGCATTCTGTCCATCAATTGTTGTTTTTGTAAGCTAATTTTACCATCTTTAGGGAAAAGAGCATAAGCTCTTTAGTACTGGTTAGCAATGGTAACGTGCACAGAGTCCTAAGGATAACAAAATGAATTTCAGCAAGTAGGAGGGGAGTAGGCAAAAGGTTTGGGGGAACACCACCCTATGGGTGACAGGTCTAATGTATATAGAGTACATAGATTAGTTATTGTCGTTTTGCCCTGCAAATTATGACATTTTCGGATCATACTCCTTGTACAGTATTCTTTCTTTTCATTTAGTTGCTTCACTTTCTATTTTAATTCTCTTTTAAAAGCATATTATCGCTCTCCAGGCAGCGGTAATGGGTTGTTTTCTTGCTACTCATTTCATCTGCAGTGAGTCACATTCCACCTGGCCACTACCTCTAAACCAGGAGATCATGATGGAATGCTGTTGTTCATAGACTTGCACTAGGGGGGGCGCTGGACTTAGGAATAGTATTAATTACTATTCCTACTCCAGTTTGCGCAACAGTAGGGAAGGTGTTGGAATTCATTTCCAATACCTCAGCGCCCCTTAGTGCAAGTTGTTGTAATGACTTGCAATGTAAATGCATCGCGTACTAACAACGCGGTCGTTGTAACGACCGCGTTGTAATGGTACAGCGATGTAATGACAGCGTTGTAAACGCTGTTTCCCCCTTTGCAAGATGGACACCCGCTACTATGTCTAGTTCTGCTATGGCAATCATATGCTCATGGTGTTTAGAAGGCAGCATGTTTTCTTTTTTTTACTTGTATTCTTTTAAATTATTTTGCATATGTGGTTGAGTTAGTGTGTGTTTTACTGGGGTTGTGTCAGAGGCTGAATGGAAGGATGAGTCAGCGTATTGATGATTGGATGCATGAATGCAAAGATAAGTGACAGAGTGCCTGTTTGATGGCCTATTGAAGGTCTACACTCATCAATGATACAAAAGGCACTTTCATTCTTAAGTCAGACCTATTGGTATTGCCAATGCTTGTTAAGGTGAGAAGGGGAAAAGAGTCCACCCCAAAACTGTGAGCGTTAAAGGAAAAGTGTTTCTCAATGGGAAAAATGGTTAACCCATGTTGGAAAAAATGATATCAAGAGGCTGCCTATCTGTGCAACCTTGTCTAATACGAACATAAATATGTATATCTTCGCTTCACAACATGGAATTTTCTAAAGTCTTCAAGAATTACTCTTCGAAAGCCGCAGCTGGTGAAGGATCAAGGCATAACCAAACAGAGTTATTTTGAATTCTTAAATTAAAAACTCCAGACAAATGTAGTGGAGCTCAGATTGCAGGCCTTACGATTTTCCTGCAAGTGCCAAACATTAAAGGACACAAATATATGCACTTGCCTCTGTACATTTTGACAAATGCAATCATCACAACGAACTGTAATAAACAATAATAACAAATTCAATGTGGGCTGTTTCTTGTCTTAAGGCGAAGGATGCTTTAAACCATGTGCCCACGTTGTTCTCTTTTAAACTTCTAAATAGGCTGACTCTTAGCATTATAACATTTGCTACATATCTAATTCATGGCAGCTTGTGGGAATAAGCTCATTCATGTACAAATATTTTAGATCCGAAATTATGAGTCTGTGTGTTTGATATCATCTCAGTGCAGTGCAAGCATTCAGCATGCATCTAGCTAGCTCTCAAACCTTTAGAAATAAAACATGTGCTCTACTCACCTCTTCAGCGTGAATACCGCAAAGCTTGTTTCCTGACAGGAGTTTATTTTTCAGGCTTTTATTCTAAGAAGAGAACACGCTTTTATTACTGTACAGTAGTAAAATATTAGGTGTTCCGTAAATAATTTAGTGCATTAGCTTTTCGTTTTAAACATAGATGAGATGCTCAAGAAATTCGCTAGAGCTTTATAAACATCAAATATAGGTGGAAATAACATGGTGTCATCTTTATTTCTTAAAATGCCAAAAAGCTGTGGATTTTGTATTTAAATATTTATTCATTGAGGAATGGTATGTGCTACAGGCATTCCAAGTGCTGTAAAATGATGTGAATTTAAATTATTCTGATTAGAAAAAACAAGATGGTCAAGATAGTTCTTCATATCATATATTCTAATTGGCTCTGAAAATGTTCTTTTCCCAAAGTGAATGTATGAATGAAAAAACAATACTTTTTTTAATGATTTGATTTTAGGTATAAAGCATACAATTTACAGAAACATTAACATGCACACAAAAAAAATATTATTGTGCCAAATTTATGAAAGTGCGTTTAGATATATGCCTTTGGCAAACTATAAACCATGCCCTGATCACCATAAAAGGACAGCTAGGATATTCGTATTGAGACTCAGAGGTGTGTGTTCGGGGGTGTAAGAATTTTGCTGAATGTCGAAAAAATGGGCATGTAAATAGGTCAGAGTTGCTAATAACTTGGGGGCATATTAACAACGAGGCGATAAACAATTATCGCCGCTTTAGCGTCCGTTTTCGGACGAAAAGCGGCGATAATCTTATCGCCTAATCAGCAAGGTCACGCTATCGCGTGAATCCTTGCACTATCGCCCTTTCCCCCAACGCCCATCTTTGCATCTCTAATGAGATGCAAAGTGGGCGTTACTGGCGTACCCGGATGGGCTACGTTGCAAATATCGCCGATGTGCACATCGCGATATTTACAAGGCAGCCCACAGGATTATAGCAGACGTTAAATTTTGGCGAAAACGCCGTTTTCGCCAAAATCTAACGTCTGCTATAATCCTGACTTACCTATGTTAGACATAGGAGATGGATTCTGCTGATACGACCACAGGGTCGTATCAGCAAGGTTATCGCCGTTTTGAAGGGAACATCGCTGGAAAACCAGCGATGTTCCCTGCAAAAGGGCGATAACCTCGCTATCTCTGGAATCTTTATCGCCCTGGAGTAACGCGTTGTTAATAACGCGCTACCAGGGCGATAAATACCAGAGATAGGCGGCGATAATATAATTATCGCTAAGCACGGCCAGCGATAATTATCGCTGGCCGTTGTTAATATGCCCCTCGGTCAGATCTGTACAGCTCAAAAAGTGCTGCAATGACGTCGTCAGATAGTAGAGGTCCTTAAATCGTCCATGAATGTAGGTTTAAGTAGCAGGACGCTAGCTACCAAGCAGTAAAACATAGTAAAAGGTGGGAGTACACATGCCCCAGTCGATGGGATGGATCTGGCATGGTGAAAAGACCACTGGAATAGTCAGCGGAAACTGCCAGGAGAATGGGGCACTCTGGGAAAGATGTCCAACTGCTGGGCTTATAATGCAGTAGAGGCAGAGCACTACACACCCAGGTCCAGGGTTTCAGGTTTATTGGAAAATTGTCCTTCGAGCAGAGCCACCCAGGATTTTTTGCCTTTTTACTTATTTTTGTTGGCTTTAGAACTCAGTACATTTTACATATTAATCAGTGATAAAGTGCTTGTGCTCCTCCTTTCAAACATCATGAAAATTGGCATACACATCATTGGCACGTTTAATTTGCTTATATGTCCCTAGTATATGGTACTACCTGTACCCAGGGCCAGAAAATTAAATTCTACTAGTGGGCTGCGGCACTGCAGTACTCAATGTCCATCTCACCACGGTAGCCCTACAAAGCATGTCTTCAGGCCTGCCACTGAGGCCTGGGTGTGCAGTTTTAAACAACCTTTTCGGCCTGGCAAAATATTTATTTTCCTTTTTTATACACATAAGTCACCCCTAAGGTAGGCCCTGAAAGCCCATAGGGCATGGGGAGTGGAATTTTAAAAGTAGGACATGTACATTTCATGGTTTACATACCTTTGCAGTGAAAGACCTCTAAAGTCGTTTCTTACTGTGGCAAGGCTGGCTGTCCCGTACGTTAACACTGGTTTACACTTTTACATTTAATAAGTGCTAAATCCAATTTGGAAGTAACTTAAAAAACGGTTCAAGGATTCATTTTAATAGTAATTTAAAACCTAACTTAATGGTAAAGTCTGATTTTCTATTACTAGTTTAGAAATTACACTTTATGGAACATTTAGTTTTATTGAAACCTGTACAGCATGATACACAGCTATCTGCCTACAACCAACGGCCAGCAGCATAGGATAAGCAGAGCATAATTGGCATAGCTGCCAAGGTTTCAGATTGCCATGTGTGACATTTTTATAATTTCAGTGAAATTATGAGTGACATTTCAACGACTAATGAGTGACACTTTCTCGCGAGCAAAATCATGCAATGAAGATGAGGGAAACTTCTAAATATCAGAAATTACAGCCAATTGAGCAACAAGAGACTCCGAGGACTTCTTGAAACTGCTGCAGAGCACCAGAAATGGAAGGACAGTAACCCTAGTGCTCCCTCCTGTAACCTGACTGTACTGTAAACAGTGAAGTCAGAACAAAGGCCCGCGCTCCCCCCCACAGGACGAGATAGAGCAGAGAGAGCCATAGTGGCAAAACACGCACCGGCACCCGTAGTATGAAGACCCAATAAAGATGACGAGACAGAGCAGCCCTGCGGCCTGCAGATACTGTGAATTATTTTGAATTAATTAAATCAGATCTGCAGATAAACCAGGCTCACTCAGGTAGGATGACGAGACAGAGCAGCCCTGCCTCAGCCTGCAGATGTTAACTATTGTGTGTGAAATTAATTTATCAGAGATCAGACTGTGCGTGCCGCTCCGCGGTGGTGCTGACACAACAAGTCACAATAAACTGTGTACAGTAAAGTCTGTCATGGTTCTGCCTGGCGCGCAGCGCGTTGGCCAAAGTAACACACTAACTTACTTAATGAACTGTTCAGACTGCTGTCTCTGCGTCGTTCCGGTCCGTCCGGCGGACGCGGCATGAGCCGCACAGGGACCCGCGGCCGCACAGCTGCAGCACACTGCATGATGCAGTCTGCAGTCTTCTCCCAGACTGAGTCACTGACTCGTCCCCCACCCGCACCACTTTGTGCCCGCGATCATCATCACCACGATGTTGATCATGCCTCAGATGCGCGGAGGCCATGTCGAGTGTCCTGTCGGTGAGTGACAGAAATTAATCAGTCACTGGTCTCGTTCTGGCCGCCCTCCCCGCCGGTCCGGCAACGCCGGGGGTTTTATTGCGCAGACAGTCTCAGCAGCGCACCGAGGACTCACTCGACTCTCAGATTCCCCGCCGCTTCTGACCTTACCTCACTTCCTCTTCCTCCAGGACATGACGAGGCACTACGGTCACATCCGGATTATAATCCCGGGCCCTCCATGGTGTGCCACAGCCAATAGCAACCACTGCTGAGGGCAGGCCCAGGCCCCCCGGTCTTGGTAATTGGCAGTGGCAGTGAGTCAGTCTCATTGTGGTGCGTGACTGAAAGCCGCGCGGCGCCGCGGGCCGCAGGAAATATGCAGCCAGGCACGACAGGCTGCCGGGCAGATTTGTAACATTGTAGCACTGCACTCTCAGCCACTCCAGAGCTGAGAGCAGACATCTTTAACTATTAACTTACTGAGCCCAGCTGCTGGCAGCACGTCTGCGGGGAGCAACAGAGCCGGCGCACAGCGCCGGCGGCGCGTGCTGGCACCCTGCGTAGCCAGAGTTTCAGAGTGGCATTAAATGCATGGCAATGCATTTCAGTGCGGTGATGCGGAACACCACACTGAAATGCGTGAGCGTCACACCTGATGCGTGATACTTGGCAGGACTGAATTGGCACAGTCATTTGCCTACAACCCTAAGGCCGGCAGCGTTTGACAGGCAATTTTGAAAACTTTGATAATAATAATCAACTAACTTCCACTCAACACCACCCTTCGCTCCTCAGCACAAGTTATAAAATCACACAAGTTTATTGTCCGGGATCTGAGGTAGGGAAAACAAACAAAAAAATATAGGAGAGTTAGCGGTTTAGGTGATGTCTTGGCTCGTGGGGGAATCAGGAGTAGGAGCTGCAGATAAGTTGGGCATGTAATCTCCCGAAACTCGGAGAAAACGATCTGGATAAAGGGTGCCCCGAGGGTTGAATAGGTGTCAGCCTCGGAGTCAGCAGTCAAGGATAGACACTCCATACCCAGAACGTAATATAGCTTATGCAGCCATGAAACATGATCCAGAATTTTCTCCATACCTCAAAGTGCCAAAATTACTTGTGGGCTGCCCCCAGCGCCAGGGCCATTTGTCTGCCATGTTTGGAGCGTAATGGATGGGTCAAGGGGTTCGGTAAGCCTAAGATAGTGTGTGGAGGGAATCTAGGAATTGAGGTATTAAAAGCACTGTCTACATCATCCAGGACCTGTGTCCAGAAGTTGGGAAGTTTGGACCAGTGCCATAGAATGTAAAGGAGAGAGCCAGTCTGACCACACCTGCGCCAGCATTCTTTGGGACGCCCTTGATCTCAACTATGCAGGCATGCTGGGGTACGGTACAAGTAGGCGGCAATCTTGTAAGTCATCTCAGTACTAGCCATGTTGTGGGCCGTGTCGTGCACCCTGTAAAAGATGTCATCCCATTCTTGTCTCGATAGAGTCAGCCCTAACTCTGCCTCCCAACGTAGCTGTCCCTTGGATTTTGTCATTTGTTTCCATTCAGAAAGAAGGGAGTAAAGTTCAGCAATTAGATGTTTATCATCCGTCTTATAGATCAGCTATTGTTTAAAAATAGTCAAGGGACAGGAGGCATCTTGTTTGTATTCTGACGACGTCACCTAGTGCCTTAGTTGTAGGTATGTAAAGTAATCTGTTGGGAGTAGAGAGTAGTCCACCTTCATCCGTTCAAATGGTATTATCCCATCGTGGTCAATATACTCCCACATCCCCCCTTGCGCCATCGTAGAAAAGCTGAAGTATCATGACCCAGGGGGAAGTCTGAGTATTTAAGGATCGGCGTCATTGGAGAAGGGAACATTGTGACGCCCATTGGGACAGCAACACTACCCCATACTTTGAGTGTTGAGACTGTCACTGGTGAAGAGTATAAGCCCAAGGATGATGTTTGCAGGGGAGCCAGACTTCCCACCAGAAATTGGTGCCGGCAACAGCTTGGTCCATGAAAGACCAGTGCTTCCCCGAAGCAGAACGGTTCCATTCTACCAGATGTCGAAGATGGATGGCTTGATAGTAACGAATAATGGAGGGAAAGCACAATCCATCCTCTTGCTTCTAGCTCAGTTTCCTATTATCCCAAATACATCTATTAGTAGTATGCTGTAATGCACGGATGGCATTAGGCGGGGGTTCAGAGGAAGCGTTTGAAAGAGGAAAAGTATGCGAGGAAGAACCATCATTTTTACTGCCGCTTTGCAACCCGTCCATGATTGTTGAAGGCGACCCCAGGAGGACAGAGTGTCATTTGTCTGAGAGAGTAGAGTAGCATAATTTAAAGCTATAGTTTGAGGTAAAGTTTTCGCCACCCTAATTCCCAGATAGTTGATGGATTTTTCTGTCCAAGCAAACGGAAATTGGAAGCGGAGTATTTTTTTCATGCATCATGGGAGTGACCGATAGGTTCAAGAACTGAGATTTTTGTAGGCTGACCCTGAAGCCAGAGGTCTCACAAAAGAGCTTTAGTTCTTCCATGAGCGGAGGCAGCAAGGTCAATGGATCGGACAGCCAGAGGATGGCATTGTCTGCATAGAGGCTAATAAGGAGTAGCTCATTACCAAAAGGGATCCCGGAGGTATGTGGATAGTCTCTCAGCCGTTGCACCATTGGCTCTATATAAAGAGCGAAGAGAAGGGGGGAGAAGGGGCAACCCTGAGGGGTTCCCCCAAGATTGGGAAACATAGAGGATGACACGCTTTGACTCGCACAAAGGCACGGAAAGCACTATATATGCTACCGAGCCATCGAAGAAATGTGTCGTAAAAAGATAGGGCCAATTGACGCAACTGAATTATTTCTCTGCATCAATAGATAGAAAGAACGCTTTCTTTCCTGGCCTTGCTATTTTATCTAAAAGTTGTAAGAAGCGTTTGGTGTTGTTACCACATTACCTTGCTGTTATGAATCCAGCTTGAGCCGGGTCCTACCAGTATTCCTGTAAAGAACTTGGTATCTATATTGCGAAGAGAGATTGGCCAATATAAGGCACATAATGCAGGGTCCTTGCCTGGCTTAGGAATAACCGAGATGGGCGCCTCCAAAATAGAATCAGTCAGAGAGCGCTTGTAAGCGAGTGATTTGTACAGCCTCGTCAAAAGGGGTGCATGCTCATGACAGAAAATTTTATAAAATTGGGCTGTGAAACCGTCAGGGCCTGTAGATTTCGTAGTCTTTAGGTGTGCGATGACTGAAATCAGATCTTTCATGCATATAGGCTGGTCGAGTGCGTTTGCCTGTGCAGACGGTAGTGAAGTCAAGGTCACGTTTCATATGTAGCGAAAGGGATCCCCAGTATAGCTCTCAGAGGAGGAATATAGAGAACCATTAAAGGCCCGAAGGGCTGAAGCTATTTCAGTGTCAGTGTATACCACTCCAGAGGAGGTGGTACGTATCACCTTTACTGAGTAGGAAAAGATTTTCTCCGGAGGCGATGAGCTAGCATGCGGCAACATCAATTACTAACCAAGTAAAATTTGAGCTTTAAGCGCAAGAGTGCGTACTCCTCTCTGCCAAGATCTAAGAATCAGAAAAGGAGCCTTGTGTTTTGTGCTCCCGCCAGACCCTAGGGACACCTGTGCGCTTGTGTATTACCTCCAGTTCTATTACCGATTTCTGCAGTTGCCGTCACTTATCCCAACACTTGCAATTCTCGTCTGCAGAGAATGCTATAAGTGGCTGCACCTTCATTTGGGAGCTTCAAAAAGGGCGGATGACGTGACCGCGCAGCGGATGTGCGCAGCGGGCGCACCGCTGGTCCGGACGGGGCCAGGGGCCACAACCCCTGCATCTTTCTCTACAAATGGTCACTTTTATGATGCAGATCAGCTTCGACAGCTAAAGGGAGCCATTAAGGACAATTGTTCACACTCCATTGATCCTGGCAGTATGGATACCGGCTGCTCGCACTGTTCTTTTAAACTGTCGCTGTTCCCCCAAACCATCTTGCTCCATCAGAAATCATATAAAATGCTTTTGCTGAACTGTAGGTCGCTGCCTAAACATGCGGTGGAAATCTCTACTCTGTTAGAGGAAGAATGTCCAGAAGTCCTGTTTTTGACAGAAAGTTGGCTTAATTCGGGACCCGATCCCGATCTTGTTCAAACCCTTCCTCCAGGCTACCTTATTCAGAGGTTACACCGGATTTCAGGTAAAGGTGGCGGGATCACCATCATTTATAAAAGTCAACTTACCTGTCGTACTTCTGGAAGACCGCTACCAGACTGTAAGAACCTCTCATTTTGCACCCAAACTCCCTTTGTCAGGCATTCCAATCTATCGCCCTCCGGGGGCATTGGGTCAATTTTGTAAATTACTGTCTGATATGGCTGCTAACTTAGCCAGTGCCCCCGCTAATTTTACGTTATTGGGGGATTTTAATCTTCATTTTGATGACCCCTTACATGTGGCCGCAGCGGAGATAAGTAATGACCTTGCAGGCTATCAGTTTAAACAAAAGGTTATTAATTCGAGCCATGTGAAGGGCCACCTACTAGACCCTATTTTCTCCAATATGGACGAATTAGCAGGAAGGGAACCCATTCCAGTGCCCTGGTCTGATCATTTTCTTATTCCATTTTTCTGGACCCCCACTTGCGCCACGCCATCGACCAGGCCGATCAGAACAATGTCACGTTTCTGGCCTAAACTCCCTTCAGAACAATGGATCTCGGCCTTAGAAAAAACTAAGCCAATTCCTGACCCAGATCCCATTATTGCCAACGAAAAGTTTAATAAATGCATAGAAAGCTCTTTAGACCGGGTTCTCCCGAAGAAATTGACCCAAACGAAAGTTGGGACTAACAGAATGGCATGGTATTCTCCCAAGCTTCAGGAGCTAAAACAAACCTGCAAGAAACTCAAAAGAATTTGGAGAAAGGATTTCTCCTCAAATAAGAAATTGGAATATAGGGAGGCCATTAAAATGTACAAAGCAGAAATTAAATTGGCCCAGGCCTCAAATTATGAAGAAAATATTTCCTTGGCAGCTAATTCCCCTCGTGAAATGTTTCGCATTGCGAAAAAACTGCTCAGAGCCCCTCTACCCCCAGCTACAACTGACGCTACAGGCTTGCGTTGTAACAATCTTGCAGGCTTCTTTTATGACAAAATTCAAACCATTTATATGTCATTTCCCCTTGCAGATAGCCATAACAACCACCAAATATTGGATATTAGTCCTCACAGCAAGGAACACTATTTGGAGGTAATTCCCTTGATGGACTCTGAGTCATTCAAAACCATCTCGTCACTCGTGAAGAGTGGGTCGCCCAGAGACCCAGCTCCACCTAATATTTTGAAGCAAGCTTCCGGAACTGTCTCCCCTATTAAATTCGAGCTGATTAATGCCTCCATTTCTACTGGAGTGGTTCCCCCTCCGTGGAAAAGAGCGATGGTGAAGGCATTATTAAAAAAGCCTAGCCTTGACCCTGATCTCCTGGGAAACTATTGCCCCATCTCACTTCTCCCAGGGATCAGTAAAATGGTGGAAAAACATGTTAATTCTGTACTTTCTGCATTCCTGGAGTCCCATAATCTTCTCCACCCTCACAGACCGGCTTTCGACCGCTTCAGGGAACAGACACTGCCCTTTTAGCAGTAGTAGAAGAGTCTAAGAAGATTCTGGACGCAGGAGGCACCACTGTTGTTATCCTCTTGGACCTCAGTGCAGCCTTCGACACGGTTAACCACCAAATTTTGGTCCAGAGACTCATAAATTTGGGGGTGACAGGGGAAGCCATAGCATGGCAGAAATCTTTCTTGGAAGATAGATTCTTGCAGGTCTTCGAAGGTGATGTCACCTCAAAACTAATGCCCCTCCGCTGCAGAGTTCCTCAGGGATCGTCCCTGAGTCCCACCCTATTCAATGTTTATATGAGCCCGCTAGTGGATATTGTGCTTCCTTTTGGGGTGCATATAGTGACCTACGCTGACGACACTCAACTTGTTCTGGCACTTAACCATTCTGACAATTCCTCGCTTGGCCTCTGCACTTGTTTGGAAGAGGTAGCCAAGTGGATGAACCACTCTTATTTGAAGTTGAATGGAGAAAAGACAGAGATGATGCTTCTAGGAAATTCTTCCCTTTTTAAAGCAGAAGCAATGTGGCCAGCCTGTCTGGGCTCCGTTCCTGCCCCCAAGACCCAGATGAAAAGTCTAGGCATCTGGCTTGATCAAGATCTGAGCTTTAGGGTACAGGCGCGGAACGTTGCGGCCTCCTGCTACGGCATCCTAAGGATGCTTCGCAAAGTACTCCCACTTCTTCCCTTTCGGGCAAGAAGGCTTATGGTCCAGGTGCTCATTCTTTCTCGCCTGGACTATGGGAATGCTCTTTATTTAGGAGCCCCATGTGCGACCATCTCAAAATTTCAGATGGTGCAAAACCGCGCAGCGAGGATACTTCTTGGGATCCCGAACCGTCAATCTGCAAAACCAGCCCTGAAATCTCTTCACTGGTTTCCCGTCCAGGAGAGAGTTAATTTTAAGGCCATGTGTATTGTTCACAAGATGCTAGCAGGGAAGGTACCATCCATCAACCGCTCCATTGTCCGGCCTTACCTTGCGAACAGACGCCTGTGTTCGGATGATCTGCGTCTTGCCGTAGTTCCCAGGATTAATAAGGCTAGAAGTGGGGCCGCCTGTTTTCTTATAATGCCACCAGGATGTGGAATACTCTTCAGGAGTCCAACTATTTGGCCTTTCGTAAATTGCTAAAAACCTGGCTCTTCCATTAGTATGGTTGTGGTGTCTACTATTTGACCGCTGTCAGCGCTGGGATGCCCCTGGGTAGCTACGCGCTTAATAAATGCTTCTTTCATTTCATTTCATAAGTTTCCCTCTCGCTACCAACTTCCACGCTTCCCATATCGATGACAGAGTGACTTCTGCATTGTCCTTAGTGTGGAGATACTCTGTCAAGGTTTTTCATATAGCTGCAACCGTAGTGGCAGACTGTAGGAGGGAGTCTCTTAATCAGCAATGCTGTGATGTGGGCCAAGAGCTGCCTAGACAAAGAGTCATTGATAGCGGGCGTGATCACAAGGGACCGGGGAGCAATGACAGTTCCTATAACGTGGGGGAACAAGGCTTTGGATGCCAGGAAATAATCAACAAGGGCATACGTCTTGTGTGATGTGGAGTAAAACGTGTAATCTCTGGAAAAGGGATAATGTCTGTGCCAGCCATCACTCAACCCACAGTTCGCCATCCACTGGAGGCCCAAAGAAGAGAAAGCCCTGCCCTATTAGAGCACTGAGCCGAGTGATCCAAGATGGGATCTATCACTAAGTTAAGATCACCTCCCACCAATATAGCTGCATCCGGAGTGACAAGGGCCGCAGTTAAGGAATTGAGGATAAAGGGTTCCTGGCATTCATTGGGAGCATAAATGTTCACCAAAGTAAAGCAAAAGGGTCCTATCTTAAGTCTGAATGCTAACAGGCGACCCTTGACCTTTACAGCAGTGGATAATACCTCCCCACGCAACCCCTGGGAAAAAATGATAGCTATAACGTTCTTGTTGGATGGTCCTGAGGACCAGAGTTGGGGTGGGGGAACCAGCGTGATTACATTCTGGCAGTGTATTTTGGTAATAAATGAGTTTTTTGTAGCAAGCATATGTCGCAACCTAATTGATTCAACAACAAGAGCACTGCAGCCCACTTCACTGGATTGTTCATGCCCGGACATTAAAACGAAGGACCTGGAGGACGTGGAATAGAGACACTAGGAGGGGTAGCTATATCATGGTCCAGATCCTCAAAAGTCCTGTAAAGAGTAGGGAGCGACATTGCAGTTGGGAAATCTGGAATGTAGATGCGTGGAAGAGCAGTGCAAAGGGCGTGCAGTGGAGCAGAAAGAAAAAAGAAACAATACCCCACAAACAATAATAAATCGATAACAAATATAAGAAGCCAAGATAACGATGACAACAGTTTATAATAGTGGGTTACATCTCTGGGAACATAAGCCAGATGGCAAGTTGGACGATTAGTTCCAATCCACTAAAAAAGCAGGGGTTCCAGATAGGAAGGTCCTTGAAGTTGAGCAAGTACCATACTGAAGGGCACCCCACGCTCCTGTTGTAGTGTAACCTACTCCCTTGGATGTACCGGATATGGCTAATTTAAAATCATATTCTTTATTCTTCTTCTTGATGTTCTAAGCCTCCCCAGAGTGTTTTCAGTACAGATTGTCTCACCTGCGCCATAGTGATAGGGTCTGGTTTAGATACAGCAGTAGAACCCTTGGCACGCCGCCATCTGGGTCTTGTGCGAGCTGTGTTCTTTTGCGAGCCTCCAGACTGATCCTTCAGAGGGGGATCCGTGATGCTAAGGATGTTGCAGGCCTCTTTGAGCAACCGTATTTGATGCTGTTTCTTGTCGTAGTAAAATATAATCCAAAAGGGGTGAGCCCATGAGTATGAGATTCCCAGTTCGTGTAAGTGTGCTGTTATGGGGCAGAAGTCTTGTCGCTTCTGGAGGGTGATCGCCAATAAATCTCGATATAGTACTGGTGAGTGACCTCTATATTGAATCGGATGAAGCTCCCAGGCCTTGCAAAGGATATTTTTATTTTGTTTGGAAATCGTGAACACAAAAGAGGATTTCAGAAATGACACTTTAGAAAGTTGTAATTTTACTGTCTAAAATCATAAGGCTTTCCTCTCAGCGTCCAGCTGTCACCTGACCCATGATGACTCGCTTGTGGTGAGATGTGTATTGCTCCAAGACAGTGGGCAATGGGCTTTGGGTATGAGGGGATGGAGGACTCCACCATTGACAGGATGGCCAGAGGGCGGTGCCCAGCACTTCCTGTGCTTGAAACAAAGCCAACCTTGTCAGGCAGCTCCAAACCCAGAGGTTAGGGTGGAACTGACCGAAACTGGTTTAGGGGTGGATAAAGACTTGCATTCCACCCACAGGATGATTTTGGGCATAATAGTAGACCCCGCAGACCTCTCCTCAGAACACTACTGGGCAGGGACGGCCAGCACGGCTCGTGGGTGGGGGAATGGCCCGGGGGGCTTGCGGGCTGCTTTAAAAAAAAAAAAACATACCTTGCTGCTGCTGGGTCCCGCGTCTTCTCTTCTGCTCGCCTGTGTCTGACTCCAGGTCGGAACAGGAAGCAGGCAGCCAGGCTCCCACCCCTAAGCAAATTACAATGCTTCAATGGAGCGTTGTGATTTGTCTGAGCGCCGTGACATGGCACTCAGCCACGGGCTGTAGGGGTGGGCATGTTCTCCATGCAGGCTGTAATGCAGGCTGCATGGAGAACAGGGCAGTGCACATGACTGTTTCCGGCGGCCTGAGAGGGCCGACCAAACAGTCATTGTGCACAGGAGGGTCTACCACTCCTCCCCTGCAGCTCTGCCCTGCCCCCGCACGCACTGCCGCAGCAGGAGGAAAAAATATAATGATAATAACATTCCATTATTATCATTTTATTTTTTCCTTTCTTTGCTGCTCCTGGCAGTGGGGCAACGCTCATCCACCTTAGCGGAGGAGCCGCCACTGCTACTCGGTGCCAAAGAATCAAAAGGACTGCTCTGCTTTCTGAAGAACCTAAACGAAGACTGGACCCCAAAATTGACCACAAGGGTCAGTAGGCTGATTTCAAGTGTGAGCTAAAGGGAAACAACAAGCTTCCATAGGCCTCTCTCCCTGCCCAGTGGACCAGTTCCAACTGATACTGGCCTATGTTGGAGTTAGTCCTAACTCCCAGGTGGTGCTCTCCAGGTCCTGGACCCTTGGCTGGTGTTAGAGTGTACTTCTTCTGTCTCCAAACTGCAAAAAGTGGGACATAGAAATGTGTCACAAACTTTCTGCCTGGAGAACCGAGGTCACTGTCAAAGCCTCAGCCATTGGCATCAAAGCACTGATAGGCCTCAACTTGGAGATCTGACTTCCACAAATGTTTCTAAGTCCAAACAAAGAGGGTTTCATCAGAAACAATACTGAACAGCATTTGATCGACATAGAGGCCTTTCAGACAACGAACATCGGACTTCGCATGCCTGGAGCTTTCCCAACTTCGCTGACATTACACTGGGACCCCGATTTTCAGCAGTCTATAATCTGAAGGGTCAAGCAGGGAGACCCGCTTCAGATCCAGCTTACTGTTTGCCATCGGATCATACAATAATATACCATCCGTATCACATTTTCACAGTATCACATCACATATTCAATCTGAAGATGTGATGTATTACTGCTCTGTGCCAAGCTATCAGCTTGAAAATGTGATGTGATACTGTGAAGATGTGATACGGATCCAGGTATCATTTGGGTAACACTACTGCCTCATTCAAAATTGGATCAACCGCAAATCTTTGCCAGACTTGGCCTACGAACATGGATATCATTGAGTTGTATTTTGCCGAACACAGTTAATAAATGTAGATACTTTTAACTCAATTTGGCACAAAAGCCCTGATGAAGTTCAAATGTCTTTTGAACGAAACACGTTGGCTGGATGTTCTTTTGATGGATGTTATGCATTATAGGAGAATTAAATGTAAGAAGAATGGGCCATATTAGCAACAAAATGCGATAAATATCGCAGAGCGCGCTTAGCGCGAAATATTCTATCGCCAGCTATCGCTGGAATATATCGCCACGCTAACGCTGTATTAGCAACAATTAGCGCTATGGCAATGATTATTCCAGCAATAGCGGCATAATGCGAGAATATCGCTGGAAAACCAGCGATATTCTCGCATTAACGCTAAGGTGGATTCAGCATTAGAATCCACCTCCTATACTACAAACAGGTAAGTCATCCTCACTAGCAGGTGTTAAAATCTAGCGATAAACGCGCTTAGCGTGAATTATTTTATCGCTTCGCCTGCCTTGCTAATAGGGGGTAGTGGTGTTAGCGACTGTATTCAGTCGCTTTTAGTAGGGAACGCCTTCCTTGCATGTCATTAGCGATAATTATCGCTGACATGCAAGGCGATGGAAAACGCGGCCTCTAACGCCTGAAAGCTGTCGCTAACGCCTGTTAGCGACAGCTTGCTAATAGGGCGATAAAATTATCGCCGCTTTAGCGGCAAAAAGTGCCGCTAAAGTGGCGATAAAGCCCTTGATAATATGCCCCAATATTTTTTACAAAACCAAAGATTCTCGGACTTGTATATCTCTGGGTGCACCATTCCGCTTTGTTTTGAGTTTGGTTCTGCTTCACAGCGGTATCACACAACGACTGGCACTGGATATGCAGTGCACCATGCTCTAATTTATTGGAACTGTGTTTGAGGTGTGGTTGGTAAGGTCTGCCGTTGGTGCTTGGCTTTTTTGCATGTTACTTTACTAATATACCTGCTTACCTGTAATATACTTACAGACCATACCTATAATTCCACACTACCATATTACCATATATACATGCCCAGCATACCTACAATACTTATTTGCCATACCTAACCTAGCTTACCATAACAAAATCCTCCCTCCACCTCTGCATTGTGTGAATTTTACACTTGCCATGAGGTAGCAGATTTGTGAAAAGTGCACGTTATGCCTGTGGGACCTCTAGTCTTATCATGGGAACACGAGCAGGTCCTATCACAACTAAGGCAGCACACAATGGAATAAAACACATTAAATTAATGAACACAGATTAGATTCGAGTGCAGGCGAAATACACAGTTTTTTTAATGTAAATATGAATGTCATTGCTTTCATAAACATAACAAGGCTTATTGACTATGCTATGCTACCAGATACTGTACAATACCGTCATTTATTGTGCTGTATATGTTGCATCTTGTTTTAAAGAATGTACCTGTCGACAGACTGAGCTAATAGACATCTGTGAGCTGAGGTGTAACTCTATCCACCTTATGGAGGCCTTTGATGAGACAAGCTGCAGTATGCCTCTTTTAAATGGAGGACTGGTAGGTTTTGTCATTGAAGCTTGCGGGGTGGCTCGGAATTCGGCTTCTGAAAAACAGTTTTGTTCTGTGTAGTTGAGAAAGTTGATGACTCACACTAGGCTGTGTGTACAATGGCCATCTGAAGCCAGGTTTGCTTTTGCTGTGGAAGAGAAGTGACGCAGCACTGCTGACACGCTGAGGTGGGGATTTTTCAAATTAATGTGTGCTTACTCAGGAAACTGAGCAATCGCAAATCACTTCTGCCTTACGAGGCAACGTACTGTTCTCAGTCAGCCTTTCTAATGAAAACACAAGCACCCCACGCCTGTATTTTCATGCTTTTTGACAACCCTTTCTGCAAGGAGAGTGGGCTGATGAAGACTTAATGCCATCCATCATACCGAAATGCACAGATTTAGAATCCACTAGATTGACAGCAGTGCAGATGTCCCAACAAGCACATTTCCACTCGAGTGACCAACTCTCTACAACTATGTTTTGCAGACTGTCCAGTAGAATGTGTAATTGTACTATACAAACATCATTTTCCCCAGATATTTGGATATAGGGTCACTTTCCTCAAAAAATGGTCAAACTTCCAAAAACCTGAACCAAGATTTTGAGGTAATGCTCATTGGATACTTGTTTGCTTATATGTTCAATATAATTCTGAATTATCGGTACATCAAAGGTTATGCATCGTAGACTAGCTTTAGATATGTATTACAAATGGGTTCTCATTTAGTCCAGCATGATTTTTTCCTTTTGATCACCAGGTTTTTGGACCTTTAGTGTGGGTGAGTCTCACTAACTGAGTCTCGCTCTTAGTAATTTCATGGTGATTGGAGTGAGTGTGATTACCACCAGTATCCATTTTTTAAGATAATACTGCTGCATCACACCTACAGTAAGGGGCACTATGCTAGTTACATGTGAATATGTGTGCATACACGTTCACACAGGAGCAGGCTGCAATTGATAGACTATTGTTGTGTGAAGCCCAGTAGCTGCAAACAGCTTGTCTCTGGTAGTTTTGAAGCGCAAATATGACCTGTCAAAAAAAAAACATTTTGACAGAACTAAACCTTACTGTTAAATATTATTAGAACATTGGAATGTTGGGAGCTCCATTGAAAACAATGGAGTGCTCTGGGCTTATAATGGCTGGTATAAGCCCGGATCTCCAACATTCCAATGTTTCTTTGTTCACAGCTGTGGCTTTGAACAAAGGCTTCAAGGAGGCTGAGGGGATTTCAATCCCATCGCGCTCCCTGAAGCCTTTGTTTTATTTGTTAGAACATTCTGCCCTCTAGTGGCAGAATGTTCTAATAGCCTTATAGCCCTTCGTAGCTGGGCTATACCAGCTACTAAAGTCCCGCTCCCTTGTTAAAGGCCCTCGCCTTCGGCTCGGGCCTTTAACGCTGGAGCGCGCCTTTAATAGCCAGGCCTTATTGCCCTTATAGCCTTATAGCCACTACTGCGGGCTATAAGGCTATAATATGTCATCCCTAAGTAGGAATTATCGCCCATAAAGGTAGGGAGCATGATATTTAAAAGTAGGGCATGTAAAAGTTAAGGTTGAACATGTCCTTACAATGAAATACCCCCAAAAGCTATTTTCGCTATAGCAAGACTGTCTGCTTTCACAGGGAAACACTGGACTACATTGTTACATGTATTACATGCTAAGTTTCAATTGGTAGCAGGTAGAGAAACACTTCAATTACTTATTTTGAAAGTAGCTTAAATCCCAACCTAATCGTCAAGTCACATTTTCATTTACTATTTTGAAAAGTTGTCATTTTTCTGCCTAAAACCAAAAAGCCTTTCTGCCAGCGTTCAGTGTCACATGACTGCAGATGGTTGTGAGAGTTGTATTGCTCCTAGGCAGTGGACAAAGGACCTGGGGTGTTTTGGAGGGAACGTCCATCCTTGCCAGATGGCCTGGGGGCTGTGATTACTGACAGATGTAGCAACACCTGGGCCTGCCCTCTCTCACCTTGGTTCCACATCCAGTGAGAGAGGGGAGCTGTAGCAGAACCTGTTTGGAGCGGCCACAGAGGAGAGGCTGGTCAATTGCACTCTGGGTGGGCACAGGTGTTCTGACTCAGGGAAGAAGGGTTATGTAATACTGGATTGCCCCAGAAGGCTGCATAGGAGGACTGTGACAGGGGCGGAGGGATGATGTGGTATCCTACGATTGGCATGTGGTGCCTGATGTCTAGAACTTCACCCCCTCAATTATAAACTCCTGCACAAGGGGAAGACAGAGGGTAAGACCCTGGATCTGGATGACGTCGACATTATAATCATGAACAGTTGGAAGGACAAGCCATTTAATGCCTCTAATGGACTAAAGACTCTTTCTGCAGGTGACCCCTAGGATTAGATGGGTCTTTCTATGGCCAGTGGCGTGGGCCCTACCTAGTCAGGATAAGGGGGATACCCTTCTAAAATAACCCCTGCTCATTCCCTTGATAGCTTGGCACAAGCAGACAGGCTTATCTCAGAGACAGTGTGTAAAGCATTTGTGCATGCATGCAGTAACACAGTAAAAACACTACAAATGGACAAAACACCAGTTTAGAAAAACAAGCAAATCTTCATCTAAACCAACAAGACCAAATACGACAAAAATCCAACATATAATACTGTAAAAATAGTTACTTTAAAATAGTTACTTTTCAAGATAACCTTCAATTTGCAAGAATAGCTGAAAAACACAGTTCTTCCGAGTAAGTAGCTCCGTCCGGGGCTACAGCGATGCTGAAAAAGACAAAGTCTAATAGTTCCAGCCGACTGCGTCGGTACGGGTCAGCTAAAGCGTTGACAGACTCGTAGACAGTACCTTTCTTGTTGCGACTGACACGTTGGTGCGGGCCGGTTGGGGGATCCGTTGCGGTGACGATGTGAAGTGGAAGCGTGCAGTGTGCGGTGCCCTCACTGCGTGTTGCAGGCAGCGGCACGGTGACAGTCGTCCAACGGTGTCGTGAGGCCAAGGCTTAAAATGCGAAGTAAGGCGGTGCTCAATGCGGTGCTGGCAGGTCACGGTGTAGGCGACGGAGCCGGTCGATGTTCGGGTCGGGCAAAGCGAGGCGGTGTGGAGTGCGGTGCCCACAGGATGCGGTGCAAGCAATGGCTCAGTGACAGTCGCCCAGCGGCATCTTGAGGCCAAGTATGTGGTGCAAAGTGTGGCGATGCCTTCTGCGGTGCCTTCGGGACACGGAACCAGCGACTGACTCAGTGACAGAGTTGGCTGTTCTTTTCTTCTACAGCAGCTGAATCCAGCAGTTACAGAGACAGTGCTCAGAAGGCTGGTGAAGTCTTTACTATTCCTGAGACTTCTTGAACATTGGGCAAGTTCTTCCTCAAGCCCTTGGAGATACTTTGTCAAGCAGGATACACACACAGTTCCTCTCCTTGGCAGAAACAGCTACTGCTGGCCAACCCCAGACAGCACACATCAAAGGAGCAGTACTTCTCCTCCAGCTTCTCCCAGCTCTTCTCCTTTGCAGAGGTTCCTCTAGAATTCCGAATGTAATATAAAAGTATGCGGTCTGGGCAGGCCTGAGACCCTTTTGCAAGGCTGCTTGTGTGGGTAGCACAATCAGTGCTGCAAGCCCACTAGCAGCATTTGGTTTAGAGGCCCTGGACACACACAGTGCACTGTACTAGGGACTTAACAGTAAACCAAATAAGCCAATTATGGAATCACTAATGCATGACAATAAATGACAGAGGGAGCACTTGCACCTTGGCACTGAACAGCAGTGGCAAAGTGCCCAAAGCATCTAGACCAGCAAAAACAAAGTTCAACACACAGTAAAAACACAGGAGGTAAAGTCATAAAATACAGGGGAAACCCACGTCAAGGATGCCAAGTCTAACAGTGTCTTTGACGGCCTTCTCCATGATTTGAAGGGGTATGGTAGGCGTGATGTGGGACAGTAGTTCATGAGCTTGGTGGAGTCTGCGTTAGGTTTTTTCCAGCACCGCGTTGACAGCTCCATGTTTCCATGTTGTTGGAAAGGTTGTGGTGCTGATGGAGGTTTTAAGTATTTTAGAGAGGGTTCTGAGATGGAGGTGAGTCCTTTGTTGAAGATGTAATGGAAGCAGGAGTTGTAGGGGGCCCCTGAGTGTGAAGAACATGAAGGAGAGTAAGACTTTGGACCTGGGCTGCGACATCAGCAATATGATGGACAGCGAGAAAAATAAGCCCCTGATGCACTGCCGGACTGCGAACTCTGTCTGCAGCTGTCCCCAGGACCAGTCAGTCTCTCCAAGGCCAGTGATGCTTTCTCTCCTACAATGCCTGAGGACCAGCTGGGGGAAGACTTGGAGTCAACTGCCCTCAGATGTCTTGCATGGTGGACAGGAGGTCATGGGGTCTGTGGAGGGCATAGCTGTGGAGAAGACTGCTGTAGGGAGACGGTGAAACTAGCTCCCCACTGAGTGCACCCCTTTGGAGGCCAGAAGTCCTGCTGAATATGCTCCTGCTTACTATGGCTCACCACCAGATGTTAAAAGAGTCCAAGATCATTAAACTTGGCCCAACGGGTGCCAAGATATGACTGTATACAAATTTTACTTCTGGTCCCCCTGAGAGAAAAGAATCATTAAAAAACAGTTGCTTAGCGCTCTGTTGCATTTCCCTAAAAATACAGCCGGGTAGGCCAGTGCCTGGGTGTCAGTGTATCTATTTTTTATTATGGGGTTTGGAGGAGCTGCCATGCATTGGGCCCCCTCCCCCAGTTACTTATCTCCCCTGGGGGTCACCATCTCCCCAGGGGCAACAACAGCAATGTAGAGAGACTTGGGACTGAAGCCACTGAGTCTGCAATGCCAGGATGCCGGTGCCCCAACAAAGGGGGCCTGAAGACTTCATTCACGGAGCCCAAGCAAAACCTGAGGCCAGAAGAGGACTAGGGTGGTGCTTCACTCCCATATTCCCCCACCCCACTCCCCTTACCCGTGAGTGTGGTAGCAGGGAAGGCCCTGTACAGCAGGATCCCGCACACATGCAGTGCAATGGAAAGAGGAGTAGCTGGTTCGCACACCGGCCACTGCAGTTAGCTCAACATGAGGGAGCTTGCTGGGGGTTGTGGAGACCTTGGGGCTCCCCTCTGTAATCCCCAAATTTAAGGCTGGACTTGGGATGTTCCAGTTGGGACAAGAGCAGGTTTACTACACACAAAAAAGAAAAGGAAAAAAAAGGGCTTTACGTGTGGTTGCAGGAGAGCCGCTAATATAATATTCAAGCTCCAGGCTGGGAGCATCTCATAATGCCCTGCAGGGCTTCAATTTCATTATGGTTTTTGCTTTGTGGTTGGCACAAAAAGGTCAGGGGCACCACTAACATGTTTAAGAATGTGGTTGGGGGATGCATGAGAGCAGCATTCGCCTCTCTATTAACTTTTTAAATTTAACCCTATGTTTCCCAGGTATCAGGAAATTTTACTTGGGGAGACTTTCATCACATTTTTTAAGCATTTATCAGGAATGTTTGTTCTAAAGTTTAGGAAAATAGGGAACTCTAGTGGTTGGACATATGACTGCATTTTAGGTGGCCTAATGTGTTAAAAACATAATGAGAGTCACCCTTTACTGCCAAAAAGGGACATAGTAATTCCCAGCTAAACAACAGCAAATTTCCCTTTTGTGCTTACTATCCTTTGGGAACCCACAATTATCACATCCAAACAACAGTATTAGGTATACATTTTGGCAAATATTAGCAATATCATAAAAGGATGAAAAATGTAAAAATAAAAACTTTATGTAAGTAATCTCTGTCTCACTATGTTTACTCAAAATGTTCATTTATTGTTGTAGTAAAAATATATTTTATAAGCATATTAAACACACATAAGTTTAAAAAGACTTCATCAAATCATGTGGTCATCATATGCATCAATCATTTTCCAAGATTACATTACAACTCTTATAGCTGTTTTCCAATCAGCACTTTAGTCAGTGATATGTAGAAACTTGATTTTTCACTGAGTCATGGCTACTATCTACTCCTCATTTGTTGAACCTGATGTCTGACATCATCTGGTAATCGCTTGGAGGAAAAGTATGGTCTTCCTGTTTGTGAAGATCACTTTCTTCTAAGTACATTGAGCCTTCATATGCCTTCAGTGAAAGGTGCTCAATGACTCAGTATTATAGTGATGGAGCAAGGACTCACAAATGAGACTTGCTCGGATGCAATCTCCTCACCGTATTAATTTATTAATCTTGTATTGTGTATATTAACTTTGCATACACTACATGAATAGCAAGGAAGCTTGCCTATGTGTTCTAACTAACAAGTAACGCTTGTCTTTTCCTAAAATGGCTGCTAAAGCGCGGGAACCTTACTGCGCATGTCTCAACCATATCACGTGTTGTGACGTCTTTCTTTGCTTGGTGGGAAATTTCTGCTTCTACGCAGTGTGCTTTAAAATGGCTGCTTGATGTTTTCACATACTTCAGCTTGCTCTTTTGTTATTATTAATTTGTCGTTTTCTTAACGCTACTAATGCGGGATAGATTTATAAGTAAATGGGGATAAAGTAGAAAGAGTGGGTATACAGTGAAACATATTATTTGTGATTTTAATATTTTCTTCTTTGACTTTTATTAGTTCGTAAACTTGGGCCTGGGGTTGGTGATCTGGAACTCGAGAGACAATGATTCTGCGCATGTGTCCTGTTTGGCTGCCAAAGAATAAAAATGAAGTCAACCTGGACGTCATCCAAGGCCATGACCTGATGGCCGAAGCTGCTGTGCTCTTGCCTTTCCTGTTAAAAATTGAAACTTTGCATATGAAGAATATATAACATTTGTCGTGAGACGGGTGGGAAATAAAGCAAATGTATAAAATTGGATGGGCGGTAGTTTAAAGACAATGGGCTTCAGAATACGAACCAAATCAATATGGTGTGAGGATCAACCCCCTGTCCCTGTCCAATCAGAAGTAGTGGTCCCATATTTTAGCAACATTAAGGGGAGGTACATGGGTGTAGAAGGGTATAATAGAATATAGCATTAGTTAATTAGTCGGAACAGGCGTTCATGCTGTCAGGCAGAAGAGCTCCAGACCGCCAAGCTGATCGATTGCAGACTAAACCGCTGTCCAGAGAGGTCCTGAGGAGGGGGCGGCGGAGTCCATTAGAAGGAAGATACGGGAGAATCGAGGAGAAGTTGAGAATCAGAGAGGGGAACGACGCAGGCGTCATTGTAGAGAGGTCACCGGTCCTGTCCTGATCCTGGAGGAGGTCTTTTGCTCTTCATCCTTCCTGGGTCCTATTCTTTTCCAACTCCTTGGCCAAGGGGTTTGGTTCTCGCACTTAGGTAAATATAAATGCAACCTTTAGTTGCGCTGCTGTCTCTATCTTCTCCTTTCTGAGGAACCGTCATTAATCAATAATTATTATTCTATGCTTCATCCGTGATATGCGATTAAGTACCAAGTGGTTATGTAATTTACTCTGCTAAATCTTTAGATAAACATTTTAAAACTTCCTGACTCAGTGGTTATTTCAGGATTATGTACTATAATGAATGTCACTCATTTTAAACTTCCCAATTAGCAAAGGATTCATTGGTAAGTCATTACTCTTCAATCTGAAGGTAATTGGTAGCAGGGATTTTGATAAAGAGTAACAACTGACATCCCCAGCGTAAGTATTAGCATAGTATGAATGTATGGGCCCAAGTGAGTATCTGGTGTATGAATGCTGTTTGCTAATATCGCGCTGGATCAGTTTTCTGGTAATCAGAGGATGGTTACTCTTTGTTAATTGGGTAATGAGAATTTTATTTTTATGAACTAACATCCGTGTATTCAAAGTTTGTTTTTTGTTGTCTAGAATCCCCGTGGAAAATTGAATAGTGGTTGGTAAGTGGAAGCCATACTGCAGTGAGGTTATCTGTCAGGCAGAAATAGTACTGAAAAGTTAAGCAGGACTATCAGTACTGGTTAGGGAATCTATGTGTATGAGTAATAGCAAAAGAGTACACCGGTGAAAATTTGATGTTATATCACCTAGAAAGGGTAACATTGAAGAAGTAACAGGTACTTCTGGAGCTTGTGTGAAGAGTAAACGGAAGGGTTTTTACTCGTAGTGTATGTTTAGTAAACGGAAAGGTTTTACTAAGTGTGGGAGGAAACTATCTTTTCTATTTTTAGAGAAACTGGCACGATAGCGAATGTTTTATGTTGTTACTGAAATTTAATGAAGATTTATAGAGAAAATAAGTTTGCGTAAGTTTTTGTAAAGGGAGGGTCAGCTGCCGGAGAGGGAGCTGACGTCAGAAAACGCCGTGCTGGGATTGGTTGAATCAGCGGGTGTGGAAAGACCTTGTAAAGGAGGGGTCAGTAGTCAGGAGCAGTACTGACGTCACAGGTGCCGCGCTGGGATTGGTTGAAACAGCAAGGGACAGAGAAGAGCAGATTGTAAAGGAGGGGTTGACAGACTAACGTCACAGAAAGGCCGCGCTAGGATTGGTTCAGAAATAGAAGAAAGCAGACACTTGATTGGGTGATATTCTGGAAGCTAAAATCTTAGTGGATAGAGATTGCATGTTAAAACGCGATCCGACTTTAACAGGAACTCGTCCGGATAGGAGATTCCTAGGTTTTGCAGAATATAATTTTATACACCGAAGATTAGATAGAATGTACGGAGAGAAGAGAAAAATGTCCTTTCTGCAAAAGATTAAGAACTATTTTAAAAAGGATAAACCAATCAAAACTAGGGAAGGAATTATCATTCCACCAGCTAAAACGCCCGCTTCATTCATGATGATGGAGAGAGGTTATCATACTTGTGTATGGATAGAGAATTGGATAGAATATACCAAAAATGATGGAATATTAGCATTTCCCGAGAATGGTACCTTCAATGGAAGAATTCTTCAAAAATTTGAGATTGAGGATGAATGACCTAGAACCCAGACCTAGATTAACTCAATATGAAGCCTTAGAGGAATGGGAAACCGAGGCATTTGAGCGTGACCGATCCAGGAGTAATAGAGGTTATCGAGGATTTTTCCCAAGAAACCAGCATGAGTCTAGGGACGGTCAGATGAAACAATGGAGGAGGGCAATGCTTACAGAAGGATTATATCCTTTGTTAACAGCAGAAGAAAAATTAGGAAGCAAATGCACAGAAAAGACAAAACACCTAATGAGAAATGGAGATTCCGAAGATGAATTTATAGAAGAAATATTAAGGAACCCCCACCATATCAGGAAGGGACAAGTGGATGCACCCCAAGTGCCCCACTGTTAAAAACTCCATTAGTACCACAGGTAATGCATGATTTCACCCCCAGTAGGATACTTCACGATAAAGAGAAAGAAGCCCTAGAGAAGACCAGAGCAGAATTAATACAGAAAATAACACAGATAAAAGTGCATCCTGACTCTTTGACCATACCTGTAACAATTGGTCCAGTAGTTCCATTATATGGTAGTCAGGGAAACTGTCCTCCACCGTTAGTTATGCCTACTCCTGTGAATATTCCTAAACCTGAAGCAACAGTAATGGTTGAGGATCACTTTAGTGATTGTGAATCTACGATATCTCTAATGGATTTACCAATTCGAGATTCTGTCAATAGTACTCCCAGAAGAACTACACCTGGGTGCTCGAAAGAGATAAACTTGATAACCTCATCAGGAGCAAAAAGTGTCACTGTAGTTAGTCCAGAAGACTTAGAAAGGTGGGCACAAGGGTCAGAACAGCAGTGTACACCTCCAAAAATGTTGGATATTTATAAATTAAAAGTCGAGTTAGAAGAAATAATAGCAGGAAATGTGGGGCTAGATCGCCTAAATGCTTACAATGAAGAAGAATTATTGTTTATATGCAGAAGTATCACCAGAAATGTAAAAATATTCCATGAAAAATTATCAGATTTAGCTCTGCAGATGGGAATTGAAATAGGGAGATCAAAGGTATTGCAGAAACCCTATAGAGCAGATTTCTCAGACAAAGATATAGAAAATATGAATGCCTCTGGAAGAAAGTTACAAGTAAAAGAATTAATGAAACTGATCCAGCGCGATATTAGCAAACAGCATTCATACACCAGATACTCACTTGGGCCCATACATTCATACTACGCTAATACTTACGCTGGGTTTTATCAGTTGTTACTCTTTATCAAAATCCCTGCTACCAATTACCTTCCGAATGAAGATAAACTTACCAATGAATCCTTTGCTAATTGGGAAGTTTAAAATGAGTGACATTCATTATAGTACATAATCCTGAAATAACCACTGAGTCAGGAAGTTTTAAAATGTTTATCTAAAGATTTAGCAGAGTAAAATACAGAACCACACAGTACTTAATCGCAATACCCAAGATGAAGCATAGAATAACTATTGCTAATCAATGACGGTCCCTCAGAAAAGGAGAGGATAGAGACAGCAGCGCAACTAAAGGTTGCATTATATTTACCTAAATGCGAAAACCAAACCCTTGGCCAAGGAGTTGGAAAGAATAGGACCCAGGAAGGATGAAGAGCAAATACTTCTTCCAGGATCAGGACAGGACCGGTGACCTCTCTACAACGACGCCTGCGTCGTTCCCCTCTCTGATACTCGACTTCTCCTTGATTCGCCCGTGTCTTCCTTCTAATGGACTCCCCCGCCCCCTCTTCAGGACCTCTCTGGACAGCGGTTCAGTCTGCAATCGATCAGCTTGGCAGTCTGGAGCTAAAAGCGCTCTGACAGCAAGGACGCCTGTTCCCTCTCAGCATTTCCTTCTTGAACGCCTGTTCTGACTAATTAACTAATGCTATATTCTATTATACCCTTCTACACCCATGTACCTCCCCTTAATGTTGCTAAAATATGGGACCACTACTTCTGATTGGACAGGGACAGGGGGTGGATTCTCACACCATATTGATTTGCCTCGTATTTCTGAAGCCTATTGTTTTTAAACTACCGCCCCTTCAATTTAATACATTTGCTTTATTTCCCACCCGTCTCACGACAAAATTGACAATTTATTCATATAAAATGTTGCTTTTCGATGAGAACATCTTGGTATGTAGTGGTGTCGGCCAGCAGGTCATGGCCTTGGGTGATGTCCAAGTTGACTTCATCTTTTTCTTTCTCGTCTGCCTCTCAGGGCGCATGTGCGGAATCTTTGTCACACTAGCTTTCAGTTCACCAAACCCAGGCCCAAGTTACGAACTAATAAAAGTCAAAGAAGAAAACATTAAAATCACAAATAAAATGTTTCACTGTATGCCCACTCTTTCTACTCTATTCCCATTTAATTATAAATTCTATCCCGCATTAGTAGCGTTAGAGAAATGACAGTTTAATAATGACATGAGAGCAAGCTGAAGCATGTGAAAACATCAAGCGGCCATTTTAATGCACATTGCGCAGAAGCAGAAATTTCCCACCAAGCAAAGAAAGACGTCACAACACGTGATGTGGTTGGGACATGCGCAGTAGGGTTCCCGTGCTTAGGGGCCATTTTGGATTACAGACAAGCGTTATTCATTAGTAAAACACATAGGCAAGCCTCGTTACTTATTCGTGTAGTGTATGCAAGGATTAGTTAGAGACAATACAAGTTTAATAAATTAATACTATGAGGAGGTTGCGTACGAGCAAGTCTCATTTATGAGTCCTTGCTCCATCAATCCCCTCTCTGATGGCGTTTCTGAGCCATCAAAATACTACCCACAATCAGATGCCAACTTCTAGCAAATAGTTTCACTCTTATTTTTACATTTTCTATTTTTACCATCTCCTTTCAATTTCTTGTATAATTCACTTCTCCATTCTTCAAGTTCTATTTCATCTAATTTTCTCTTCTTTCCCTTTCCTGTCACATTATATGTTCCCTTCTTTCTACAACATTTGCACCATATTATTATTGTCAGTGCTATTATTGCTATCCCTGCTAAGGGTACTAATATTTGACCTATAAGTCCTTTTCCTACATTAGCAAACCAGGTACCAATTGACGCAATACTACTTGTCAATCTTTCCCATACACTATCAACTTCCAGTGGTTTAAGTTCCTTCTCAAGTTTAGTTATATTCTGTATATACGTTCCAATTTCTGCACTCTTATCAGTAATATAAGTGCAACAGTGTTTCGTCTTCAATAATTTACAGACTCCGCCCTCTTTTCCCAATATAATATCAAGAGCAAGTCGATTTTGCATCACCATAGATCTAATCGCAACCATCTCCGCATTAATCATTAGAAAACCTCCAGCAGTATCCGTTGATAAACGATCAACCACTGTAGACAATTTACATATTTTCCTTGAGTTCAGAATTATTCCCACTGAAGGTATCAATGCACCAAATATATCACCTACAATTTCTGAAAAACTAGCTTTTTTAGTACGTATTAATTCACTATTGTTTTCATTGCTCCCAGTGTTTCTTTTTACGTGGTATATCTTTGGAAATACTATTCCAAAATAATAACTTCCATACCACCGTGCAGGAAGCCTAAAGTAAGCCTTATTCCCACACACATAATAGATTCCAGGAAAAACTGAATCTGTTCCTCCTTTGATTCCCCAACCTCCAAGAATTAAGAAATTATGTTCACATTCACTGGTACCGATGAAAACATTGTTATAATCAGTTTTTAACCTATGTAGACACATTTTTCCTGTCTTTACCAAATCCAGAGCCATAGCAGCTTGAGCCTTGCCAGGTGTGTAACTCCCTTCCTTCTCAGCCCAAGGTGCCAAATGAGCCTTATGCTCAGAAGCTTTCTTTTGAAAATCTTGTCTTCTATCTTCTACTAAATTCAAAAATATCTTTTCTTCTTCATGTAAAGAACATGTTAGATCGTGTCTATGTGCATGTGTTATGTCTATTGATTTCATTGTTAAGAAAAATTCTCTCATAAACTGTGCGTCTTGACTACTAAGCACTGGGTTCATACTCTTTCGAATCGGAACCTCAGAAAATATCAAATCTAGGTTTGAATAATAATACTGAAGTCTCCCTGTTCTATAAAATAAACTAGACAAAACACTACATGATATGCCATATGTCAGTGGTAAGTGATGATACGTTAATCCTTCTGCTACTGATTCAGGTAACTTCATACAGACATAACAATTACTAACTTCCATTGTGTCTACATACTGAAACAATAACTTTGTGAAAACGTTTAAACTAGTGTCGTTATCAGCTATTTCATGATGAAACTCTGGTTCATTTTCTGCCATTAGTTCTACTCTATTGCCCTTCATGTTTGCTGTCCTCTCCTTAGTTTCATTATTATTTCTTTTATCCATAATCATAAGGTAAGGAACTGCTACAATCAGGACTAACCATACTATAAGCACCATTACTAGACTACATATGCATATTGCACAGCATCTTCTACAACATCTCTGTTTTGGTCTCCCAGCAACTCTATCGTCAGGCATTTTCGACAAGGAAGATCGCTCTTCTTATCTATTTCCTCTTTTCTTTATCTGACTCTTTTGCTTAGTCAAGGTGGTCTTGTTTCTTTCTTGTACGTTAGTTCTGCACTTGTTCCTTCGTCACCACTTTCACTTGACTCTGAACTTTCGTAATCTTCAAGAATGATGTAAGTCCAATTAGGACTCTTGAATTTGTTATTCACAAGTTTCAGTCTTTTACTTCTTCTTTTCTCAGTTTTATTCTGTTGTTCAGTTTGGCTTGTTACTTCATTTACTTGATCTGGATCTTCACTTCTGGTTGTTATGTGGTATTTTACTCTTTTAATGACACTTGGCCAATGATCTCCTTTTCTTGTTTTCTTTGTTTGTACTATTTCTTTATCTTCGTCTTCAGAAATCTTTTTATTTTCACTTCTTATCACTGTTTCTTTTTCTGCAATTATTGTTCTTCTTATTTGCTCTTTTTCAGGTCTGATTGGTTTCTCTTCAGCAGCTCCACTGTTAGTTTCCAATAGGTGACCTTGTTCTTGATTTATTTCTTCATGTTCATGATTCTCATGATCTTGTTCTTCTGTGTACTTTTCTGGATCTAACTTGTTCTGATCAGGGCTTATTGCACTTTGTACTTCTGCAGCCTGACCGGATTCTTCTAAACCTGTCTGTCCCTGCTCAAAATGTATTAGTTCTTCGTTAATTTGAGCCCAGTTTCCTTTCCCTATCTGACCTTGCTCAGGTTCTCTTATTTTCTCTTCTTCTTTTTCCTGAGCCGCTTCTTCTTCACCTATCTGATCTTCTTCGATCTCCTCAAATCTTGTTTGACTTCTTGTTCTGTGGTAAACTTCAGGAATTTCTACCACCGGTATCCAGTCCTGACTTGTGCTCGGTTGTTCTTCTTCAGCTTCTCTTGAATCTCGAGCCTGAGATTCCTCCGCTGGGCAACCTTCAGCTCCCTCAGTAATTGATGCTGACTGAGGATTTTCTTCTTCAGGATCTGGTATTCTTTTGGTGTGGCTTACATGAATCCAATTAGGAAATCCTGCACACTTCACTGCTGTATTTGTAGTCAGTATGACTTGACAAGGACTGCTCCATCTGGGTGATAGACACGTTTCTCTGGTGTGATTCTTCACTACCACCCAGTCACCAGGATTCAGATCATGTTCCTGTTCAGGCTGCCTGGAAACTGCGTCTTCTCCAACCTGGTGAGAGACAGAACGCACTAGGTCAGCCAGTCCTTTACAATAGTCCAGTACCATATCATCAGATATACTCAGCAGTTTGTTTGTGGGAACATGTGTTTGTCTCATTGCTCTTCCCATCATTATCTCGTGGGGGCTCAATCCTGTATTTCTGTCAGGTATGCTTCTGAGTCCCATTAAAAGAAGTGGCAATGCATCTGGCCACTCTAATGATGTTGATGCACACATTTTTCCCAATCTTGACTTTATAGTGCCATTCAATTGTTCAACCACTCCAGAAGCCTCTGGACGATATGCACAGTGCAGTTTCTGTTTAATTTGGAATGCTTCACAGATTATTTGGATCACTTCACTGTTAAAATGTTTTCCTCTATCTGATTCCAAAGTTACTGGGAAACCAAACCTAGGAATGAGCTCTCGTAGCAACAGTTTTGCGACTGTAATGCTATCATTTCTCCTGGTAGGGTAAGCCTCCACCCACATTGAAAACAGACACACTATGACTAGTACATATTTCAACCCTCTCCATGTTGGTAACTGTATAAAGTCGAACTGGAGTCTTATAAAAGGACCCTCTGCCTTTCCAATTTTTCCAAACCCAATTATTGTCTTCCGCCCTGGATTATGCATCTGGCAAGTTAAACATCTCTGGCAAAGACTCTCTGCAACAGCCCTGAACTTCGGATTGTACCAGTTTTATCTAAAAAGCCTAATCATTGCATCTCTCCCTATGTGTGTGTCTCCATGATACATTCTGGCCATTTGTGAGAGTAAACAGTCTGGCATGACTGGTCTGCCATCAGCACTAATCCACACTTCATCATCTCCTCTTTGGGAACAACCCACTTTGATCCACAAATTCTTTTCATTTTCATCAACATCATCTTGTAATCTCTTTACATCATTCCAAGTTTCAGGTGGCATATACAGCATAAGTTGGCAGCTGATTCCCATTCTTTCCACCCTCTTATTGACTGACAATCTATTTTTGGCACAATGTTGAGCCACCAGATCTGCATATCTGTTGCCGACTACCACCCAGTCATCTCCTGACTGATGTGCGGCACATTTCACCACAGCCAATTCTTTTGGTGATTGTATTGCTTCCAGCAATTCCTTTACAAACTGTCCATTTTTAATGGGGGCTCCTGAAGAAGTCAAGAAATCCCTCTGCATCCATAGTTGGCCAAAATCATGCACAACCCCGTAACCATATTGGCTATCTGTAAATATAGTTACTTTTTGATTCCTCCCAATTTTGCAGGCTTTTATCAATGCAATCAATTCAGCTACTTGTGCAGATTTGACTCCTGGTAAATAGGATGCTTCGACTATTCCAGTTAATTCACATACTGTAGGCAGCAGTTAATTTACCGTCTTCATGTCGTTGACATGAACCATCAACAAATAGCACACAATCTAACATGTTCTTAAAACGAAGAAGAAAAGATATTTTTGAATTTAGTAGAAAATAGAAGACAAGATTTTCAAAGGAAAGCTTCTGAGCATAAGGCTCATTTGCCACCTTGGGCTGAGAAAGAAGGGAGTTACACACCTGGCAAGACTCAAGCTGCTATGGCTCTGGATTTTGTAAAGACGGGGAAAATTTGTCTACATAGGTTAAGGACTGATTATAACAATTTTTTCATCGGTACCAGTGAATGTGAACACAATTTCTTAATTCTTGGAGGTTGGGGAATCAAAGGAGGAACAGATTCAGTTTTTCCTGGGATCTATTATGTATGCAGGAATAAGGCTTACTTTAGGCTTCTTGCACGGTGGTATGGAAGTTGTTATTTTGGAATAGTATTTCCAAAAATATACCACGTAAAAAGAAACACTGGGAGCAATGAAAACAATAGCGAATTAACACGTAGTAAAAGAGCTAGTTTTTCTGAAATTGTAGGTGATATATTTGGTGCATTGATACCTTCAGTGGGAATAATTCTGAACTCAAGGAAAATATGTAAATTGTCTACAGTGGTTGATCGTTTATCAACGGATACTGCTGGAGGATTTCTAATGATTAATGCGGAAATGGTTGCGATTAGATCTATGGTTATGCAAAATCGACTTGCTCTTGATATTATATTAGCAAAAGAGGGCGGAGTCTGTAAATTACTGAAGACGAAACATTGTTGCACTTACATTCCTGATAAAAGTGCAGAAATTGGAACGTATATACAGAATATAACTAAACTTGAGAAGGAACTTAAACCACTGGAAGTTGATAGTGTATGGGAAAGATTGACAAATAGTATCTCGTCAATTGGTACCTGGTTTGCTAATGTAGGAAAAGGACTTATAGGTCAAATATTAGTACCCCTAGCAGGGTTAGCAATAATAGTACTGACAATAATAATATGGTGCAAATGTTGTAGAAAGAAGGGAACATATAATGTGACAGGAAAAGGGAAGAAGAGAAAGATTGACAAAATAGAACTTGAAGAATGGAGAAGTGAATTATACAAGAAATTAAAAGGGGATGTTAAAAATAGAAAATGTAAAAAATGAGAATGAAACTATTTGCTAGGAAGTTGGCATCTGATTGTGGGTAGTATTTGATGGCTCTTAAACGACATCAGAGAGGGGATTGATGGAGCAAGGACTCACAAATGAGACTTGCTCGGATGCAATCTCCTCACCGTATTAATTTATTAATCTTGTATTGTGTATATTAACTTTGCATACACTACATGAATAGCAAGGAAGCTTGCCTATGTGTTCTAACTAACAAGTAACGCTTGTCTTTTCCTAAAATGGCCGCTAAAGCGCGGGAACCTTACTGCGCATGTCTCAACCATATCACGTGTTGTGACGTCTTTCTTTGCTTGGTGGGAAATTTCTGCTTCTACGCAGTGTGCTTTAAAATGGCTGCTTGATGTTTTCACATGCTTCAGCTTGCTCTTGTGTTATTATTAATTTGTCGTTTTCTTAACGCTACTAATGTGGGATAGATTTATAAGTAAATGGGGATAGAGTAGAAAGAGTGTGTACACAGTGAAACATATTATTTGTGATTTTAATATTTTCTTCTTTGACTTTTATTAGTTCGTAAACTTGGGCCTGGGGTTGGTGATCTGAAACTCGAGAGACAATGATTCTGCGCATGTGTCCTGTTTGGCTGCCAAAGAATAAAAATGAAGTCAACCTGGACGTCATCCAAGGCCATGACCTGATGGCCGAAGCTGCTCTGCTCTTGCCTTTCCTGTTAAAAATTGAAACTTTGTATATGAAGAATATATAACATTTGTCGTGAGACGGGTGGGAAATAAAGCAAATGTATAAAATTGGATGGGCGGTAGTTTAAAGACAATGGGCTTCAGAATACGAACCAAATCAATATGGTGTGAGGATCAACCCCCTGTCCCTGTCCAATCAGAAGTAGTGGTCCCATATTTTAGCAACATTAAGGGGAGGTACATGGGTGTAGAAGGGTATAATAGAATATAGCATTAGTTAATTAGTCGGAACAGGCGTTCATGCTGTCAGGCAGAAGAGCTCCAGACCGCCAAGCTGATCGATTGCAGACTAAACCGCTGTCCAGAGAGGTCCTGAGGAGGGGGCGGCGGAGTCCATTAGAAGGAAGATACGGGAGAATCGAGGAGAAGTTGAGTATCAGAGAGGGGAACGACGCAGGCGTCGTTGTAGAGAGGTCACCGGTCCTGTCCTGATCCTGGAGGAGGTCTTTTGCTCTTCATCCTTCCTGGGTCCTATTCTTTTCCAACTCCTTGGCCAAGGGGTTTGGTTCTCGCACTTAGGTAAATATAAATGCAACCTTTAGTTGCGCTGCTGTCTCTATCTTCTCCTTTCTGAGGGACCGTCATTAATCAATAATTATTATTCTATGCTTCATCCGTGATATGCGATTAAGTACCAAGTGGTTATGTAATTTACTCTGCTTAATCTTTAGATAAACATTTTAAAACTTCCTGACTCAGTGGTTATTTCAGGATTATGTACTATAATGAATGTCACTCATTTTAAACTTCCCAATTAGCAAAGGATTCATTGGTAAGTCATTACTCTTCAATCTGAAGGTAATTGGTAGCAGGGATTTTGATAAAGAGTAACAACTGACATCCCCAGCGTAAGTATTAGCATAGTATGAATGTATGGGCCCAAGTGAGTATCTGGTGTATGAATGCTGTTTGCTAATATCACGCTAGATCAATAGTATTAGTGGAAACACTGTTTTTGCACTGGATGTTTTCTTAATTTGTCACTCTGATTTGTCACTTCAACAATGGCTGATGTTGATTTTGTTGGCCACTTTATGATCCAAAATTAAAATCTGATTTAGTTGTCATCCGTCTTGGGATCTGCCAGAAAGTGGTCTTCACCAAAGAATATCTAAGTTGGTTTCAACAATGCTATCAATATGTTTTAACCTGTATTGAATATGGTTTAACTTTTCTTTGGACTGATTCAATTATCTTGGTGATTCAAGTACAGGATATTGCATATCAATTAGTGAAGAATGATCCATATCTGCATACAGATTGTTGTCCAGTCCCTTTGCCAGCTTGAAAGTTCTTCAGATTGTAATGATTATAAGGCTCTTTTGTAACAGTGTGAACATCAACCTTAGGGCCTCACATTATACTTGTGTTACTTATGTGTACCTTTGATTGTAGTATTATTTGAGCGCCTATGTTCTTTACATGTATTTTGAGACTCCATGCCTGTTTGTAGGATGCTGCATCTTGCAGTCTGTTTAAAACAAGTAGTTACAGTATGTTTTATTCTTTATATGTTGAAGTCCTGATGCAGTTCTATTTCAGGCAAAACGCGTTGGCTGAATAAAAATTCAAACAACAAGAACACCTTCTGATCAACATTGTGGATTTGATTGATTTTTTGCAAATATTTTCTTGTGTGTTGCCTCTTTAATGTATAAAAAAGGTTCTCAAAGGATAGTAAGCACAAAAGTGAAATTTGTTGTTTAGTTTAAATAAAAGACTTATACACATATTGTGTGAACATTCAATGCTTTATTGACAATATTTTGCTGACAATGATTTTTGATAAGCATTACAATGCTTTATTGACAATAATTATTGCATTTAAACATTGTTACCAATTTCATTGATATGAAGGTGCTTTTAACATGTGGATTACTGGTTTTATAATGTGATGACTCCCTTGACAAAGCAAAGTCTTTACACAGTCTTACCTTATATATTGATGTATGACCTTTGACAAAGCTAAAGGGCTCACCATGTATTTTAATATGGTGCACCCAGGACAAAGGCAATAGGCCTGTTTTATTTGAAGTGATACACTATACATTCTAATACTTTGTCTCGTATATGTGGGTGTCTCTGATTTTGGGGTCATGACCCATTAGGGTCAAATGTGATTTCAGAATATCACCTAAGAGATATTAGAACATTGGAATGTTGAGAGCTCCATTGAAAACAATGGAGTGCTCTGGGCTTCTAATGGCTGGGAGGAGCCCGGAGCTCCAACATTCTAATGTTTGACTTTGTTCATAGCTGTGGCTGCGAACAAAGGCGTCAGGGAGCCCGAGGGGATTTCAATCCCCTCAGACTCCCTGAAGCCTATGTTTTATTTGTTAGAACATTCTGCCCTCTAGTGGCAGAATGTTCTAATAGCCTTATAGCCCTTCATAGCTGGGCTATACCGGCTATTAAAGTCCCACTTCCTTGTTAAAGGCCCTCACCTTCGGCTCGGGCTTTTAACGCTGGAGCGGGCCTTTAATAGCCAGTATAGCCCACTATGGCAGGCTATAAGGCTATATTCAATCTGCCTGATGTATATATTTGTAAATTAATGCGCAGTATTTGGTAGTGTGTTTGTAATAAATTAAGGGGTGTTTTGATTGCGGGCCAGTGATTAGCGATTACTAGCCCACAGCACCTCCCCGAGTAGGCCTTGGGCATCGTAACCATGAGAGAGTCAAGTGCTGCAATTGGGTTCTTGGTTTCCAGTGAGGAGACAATTGTGGACCTATTGCTAGCACAGGCTTCATATCCTGCACAACTAATAACCCAATTTCTTATTGCATCAATATATGTACCCATGTGCAATTTGTAATTGAGTTAGATCGTTTAAGAACCAGCACTATGCAACTCAAAGAAGTTTTCTAAGAACAAAATTAGCGACTGACGAACAAGAGGAAGGGGTGTTCTTGTAGGAGTCCACACTTTTCTTGTTGAAACAGAGTTTGTTGTTTTCGTTGTTTTATTTCTATAGACGTATTTTTCTAACAAACAGCATTTTACCGATGCTCAGAACCAGTGGCGTAACGAAAGTTTAAGGGCCCCCCCTGCAGTTTACATGGAGGGGCCCCGCTCCGGATTTAATCCGGAGCCGCTCAGGCATCAGTACTGTGCTGAGGGGGCCCCCTGCAGCTCGGGGGCCCCCCCGCACCGCGGGGGATGCATGGGCCTGTGTTACGCCCCTGCTCAGAATGTTACACTGTAATTGAAAGTAAGTGACTGCGTTATGCTCTGCTTAATTGCTTAGTTTTCAACAAATATTACATTTCTCCCGCTTAGAAATTGTATTCATATTCCCACGAATAAACGTCCAAGTCCATTGAGTTTCAGGGCACGCTGTGTGCTAAAGGGTTCCAAGCTTCTGTTGTGATAGCAGGTAGGTTTAAATGCGCGCGGCACTCTGTCACTGCCCCACAAATCTGCGCAGCAATAGATTTCTCAATCTGTCAGTGGGAAAATGCGGTGCGCACACCTGGGATGTAATCGTCGAGCTCATGCATAGGCAATGAGCTGTGCTGCTCGGGCCAGCAGGACAAGATTCCTGCCAGCACAGGATTCGAGAAGCTCGCTGTTTAAAGGGTGTGCAGTCAGTCGAAACTAAACGAGACTATGGCCGCTTAGAAAATACATTAAAACAGAAAGTCTTGGTCACGTGAAAAGGACACACACGAGTGGACATGGTCCATTCATCTTTAAAGCCACCAGGGTGTTGATCAGAGAGTGACAAACAACATTGCATGCACCATGGTAAATATTACTTTTGTTTTTTGATAAGTGACATGTACCCTCATTACATAGTTGTACTTACATTGGCAGTCATTGCATCGCAGGCACTACATCAGTAGTGCTTATATCACATGTAAGTGTTGCTACATTTACATCGCATGAGACTTTACTTTGCAAGACTTATTATTGGGCGACTCGATTTCATCACATCCAGTTATTACAGGCCACCGACTGATGGCCACTGCCAATGTCTGTGCGATGCAGCAGCGATCTCACCTTGTAGACTAGATTGCTATTTAACTCAATTTAATATTTTTCCATATGATTCAGGATGCAGCTCATACAAGGTCGGATGAAGAGCTGTACCTTTGTTATGTCAGACACTGTGGTTTGGGGAAATATTTATTTTCCATTAATTAAAGTTCAGTCAAATTCAGTTTTGCGCATTACTCTAAGATTACCATCGGACTCACTGGTGACAGAGGGATGTCTCAAAGGCTATGATACTCTTCACAGAGAACATACTCTTAATTCTTCTGTATATTCAAATTAGAGATATTTAAAAAATAAAAAAAAATAAAGAAAGACATGAGAAATGGCCTGCATCCTTTTAATAATAGCTTCTGTAATTCAGAATGCATCCACAGTAGTATCCCAATGTTATATTAAATTACGCCCATCAGATATAGACTACAATGATGGAAAAATGTTCAAACGGGACATAAAGATGTTGCCTTAAATCGTGGTCTGCGGTCAGTTGCATTTGCTCGTTATCAAGGAACGTGTACTGCTTCAAAATACCTCTAGCAATGTTCTTGTTACAATACATCATACATATTAAACCGTGGCTCAGGTATTCAGAATGTCTTGACATCTTACACACTGTTACACAGCATGTAATTCAGAAGGTGCAGGTCATTTGAATACATTCATTTTATACCCGTGTATTGAGGGCAATTAGACCGAAGTAGAAAGCTTCTTAGAGAAGAAAACTGGATAAATATCTACTTAATGGTTTAATGTTTGGTCTTAATGAAATACATTTTTCTGGTACCAATATTGTTCAATAAATAGTGATGCTGGCCACTATTGTTATCCAGAAAATAGAAATCTACAACATTTTCAAATTTTGACTGATGTTTGAGTGAGTCCTAATAGGTAACAAAGCTGGAGTTGTATATTGGTTACAAAAAAAAAACTTAAAGAAAGTTAGAATAAGGAAAACTATGAAATTATTTTGGTACATGAATATGGGATCGGATGGAGTATAAACTCTGAAATGTAGGTTTATTGTCACTGAAGTATTTTCCCATGATTTATTCAAAACCTATATGTATCTAGCTACCAGGGGCATGCACGTGTTGTATATGCTTTCTAACCACCTAAACATAATGCACTCGGCTGAGCAGAGGTACAGATATAGGTTTCCTTTCGTGTTCTTTCTTTCTTACATATTCTTGACTAACAGTGCTTAGCTTATTTTATTTCTCTTGAAACCCAGTGTTAGAAACGGGTAGCGTGGTGCAGAGCGGGCGGGCCAAACTCCGGAGGAAATGTGTAAAGCATCCGCGCAGCACTCACAGGCGACACACCAGGCACACTTCAAAAAGAGACTCCACACCAGGTTGCATGAGAAATAACTTGTGTATTTATAAAACACATTAGAATGCAGAACACAGGTGCATCTCTTCCGTGCCAGCCGGCACCGGATAACCATCCACAGGGGACTATTTACAAGGCAGGGCCAATCGGGCCGCTGCCAGAACCATCACACGGTGTAATCAGTAATTGTAAAGTCCATCAATAACCAAGGTACGACGTGTAAAACAGCCCCTACATAACATTAGGCACGCATCCTGAGCCGGGGGCATAAACCATGTGAACATCGGGCCTAGAAACACATTTAGCACCGAAGCAATGCTTCCAATAGGCATGACTCACATTATGCATAACACCTTAGCGCAGGCATAACCTTAGCACTGCATAACAGGACATGGGGCATCTCATTAGGCCATAATCACCTTTGCCGGAAGCCTGGAATGGAAGCATCAGGTTAGGCATAGAAACGCAATAGCATTAGGCGTCGGTCACATTGGGTATGAACATAACCTTGTGCGTAACCTTAGGCATAAAAGCACATTCTGCACAGAACCATCAGTGTAAGCATTAGGCATAAACGCATATATCACATTAGGTATAAATCATAAGAGGCGCTAGGCCTCACAAGCATAAGCCCCAGTCGTCCCAATCGGGGGCACAACACTCTGAAACTGGGCCCAGGCCAACTGGCCTCTCTCAGGGGCTCAGAAGCCCTATGTCCCGCAAAGTCAGGGCTGGCTGCAAGGGCAGCGAAAACAAAGGTGCGCAAAGCGCTAGGGCAGGAGTGTCTCTCACTCCCCTCTCTGTTCTCCTGGGTAATCCAATGCCCCCCATGCGTTGCAGCTGCCCCCTGTCCTGCGGGGCCGCTGGGTAAACCCAGCAAGCACTGGCGCCAACAATGCAGCGATGGGAGCCCCACTCCGGACTCTAACAGGAATCTGCCCACAAGAACACTGGCACCGGGGGCGGGCACCGACAATGTGCCCCGACACCACCCCCCACCAAGTAAAGCCTGAGCTCTACTCACCGGCAGTCCTCTTGGGTTGCTTCAGGGCTCCTTCAGTCAAACAAGCAGGCAGGGGGGAATCCCACACGCCAGGATTCCCTCGTAGCGCTTTAAAATCTCGGCACTGCAGACGTCAGCTCCTCTTCTCCTGGGCACAGTTGTAGCGCCTTGGCAGCAAGCAGAGCACAGTCAATGTGAATATGGCACTCTGGCAGCACAGCGCTGCAGGACCCATGCACCTTCTTCTCCTGGGCAGGGGCTGGAGGCAGCGCTCACGAGGCGCTAGATGGCTCACAGTCCCAGGGTCCCACCCGAGGGAGCAGTGCCCATGCTCCTCACCTCCTTGGAGTGCAGGCAAACAGATGATAGCGCTCATGAGGCGCTAGGGGGACATGCAGGGGGATTCCCTCACCAGACGTCAGCTGCAGGATCCACGCTCCTCCTCTCTTTGGGGATGGAGATAGAGCGCTTTTGCAGCAAGCAAAGCACAGTCAATGCAAATATGGCACTCCGGCAGCCCAGCGCTGCAGGACCCACGCACCTTCTTCTCCTGGGCAGGGCTGGAGGCAGCGCTCTCCTGGTGCAGGAATAAGGTTGTAGCGCTAAGTCCCACAAAATAAAGTTGCAGCGCTCCTCTTCCCCTGTGGCACAGTTATAGCGCTTTAGCAGCACAGCGCTGCAGGCATCAGCTCCTCTCTTCTCCTGGGCAGACCACGTGCTCACAGGGTGCTAAGCAGCAGGCAGCTGGCAGTAAGATATAGTGCTCACCAGGTGCTGGGATTAGGACGGCAGGAGAGCAGGCAGGCAATACTGGGCAAGATCAGCAGGCAGTGGGTACTCATCAGAACAGGACAGCAGCTCCTAGAAGCAGTCATCTCCCATAAAGTGGCACTCCTCCTGACACAGCAGTGTTCACTGCAGTAAAGGGCTCTCACTGGCCCTGTGGACAGCGGAGGGGTGCAGATGGGCACAGGGCCCAGCACACAGGCCCAATGTGGCGGTACCTCCTGGCAGAGTGTCCCCTCTCATTCAGGTCCACGCTCAGTCTGAGCACATGGAGGCACAGCCCCCCTCACCCCACCTACCAGAAAGGGCTGGAAGCTTCTGGAAGGTTCCCTGGGAAACCGGTCCCAACTGGTTTAGGGGGAGGTGTAGAGCACCCTGGGTGCCAGGATTCCCTCCAAAAGCTGGGGGTGCTGGGAAACATACGACTAGACTGGTAACCCACCTCTGGCAGGCAGGCACAAGCACACAGCCATGGCGTCCATTTTAAAAGTAACATTTCTTTAGAACAGTACACATAAATCTGTGCACGCCATTGCGCAGCAGGTATCATTTCACACATGGTCAAAAAGGCTAGGGGGGAAAAGCGAAAAACTTTAGGACAATAAGGGCCAAGTCCAACACCCAGGAACTGTGACAATATTCCCAGGGTGAAGTCTATCACCAGGGCCTGCCTCCTTGAAACTGCGGTCCATGCCTAACGTTCCAAAAAAAAGGGAAAATGTTGCAATCATTATTGATAATGCTGCCAATCAACTCTGCAGGTTATGGCCTGCTTCATAGAAGCTGTTTACCTTCACTAATATTTCCTTCACTGTTTTTTTCAACTATGATGGATCTGGTGTGGAGCAAGGTGCTTGTAGATGTGGTGGTTAAAGCTTAGTTTTTCCATCAACATCTCTTTTTATGTATGTTGCAGAAAACTTGGTAATATAATTTAAAGCATCTTTAAAGAAAGGTAGATATCAAGTGTTCCTTTAATGAGTGATTGTTTGGTTGCTATCAACAAATCATAGCACGTTCCCTCAATTTCTGGTCAATAGTTGCCCTGTCTTTCTTTGGAAAATCATAGAGACAGAAATCCCCACCCCAGTGCGGATCACTATTGGAATGAACAGTTGGACAGGGACAGGACTCCAGCATTTCTATTGCTAGATATTTGAGCATGTTTTAAGACTGTGGACCATAGGGTATTGATGGTCACGGAGCATAGGATAGAGATTGAGGGGAGGGTAATAGTCTGGGTCAGGCCATTACTCTTAGGCATGTCTCAAAACTCAGCAGGCAATGGTTACACAGATTTACTAAAATTATGTAACAATATATGAAAATCAGCAACACTGCATTGCACGAATGGTATAAAATGGTGCTATGCTTTATTTATACAGAGCTGGTTGAAAATCCATTGGGGTTATTTGCAACTATCTACAGGTGGCTTTCAGGAGATGTGTACTTGAGGACGCCCTCTAGTACAAAATTATATGCACAGGCAACTGGTCATGGGTGAATTGTATTCTGGGAGGCCCATGACAAAGAAAACTGACACTTGTGGGTAATTTACACATGTGATTTCCTCTTACGCTTTTGAGTAGCTTTACTACTTTTGGCTATTTGACCATTCAAGATAAAAAAAGGTATGTGGGTATAATTTGATTTACTTTGCCATGGGTGTTGCTTATCATCAAGTAATGTCCTTTTCTGTCAGATGAGCGCCGGCCCAAAAGTATAGTAAATCTGTACCTACATTTTTGTTGCTATAAACCTTTCACACTGAATAACCCAAGGAATTGTCCTGTCTTGCTTTTCAACTTTCATATACATAGCTCTGATGATGAGCACCTGTGGTCTCCTCTAAACGTTACATGCTGATGGCACACGAACATTTTTAGATTTTCTTTTTTTTTTATTGTCATTTGCGAATTCTTGATACATAATAGAAAAACACATTAGAACTTTGATTTTCTCCCCAGAAGATTAAAAAGAGCCCACCCACCCTCGATACATCATTGGGAATACAAGAAAGCGGATAAAGCCAAAAAAAAAACCAGAAAAAAAACCAAACTTTGATTGCATTGCCAGGCCATCAAATTCATACAATTCAATTACTGCCAATAAAAGCAATGAGAAGATAAGCAGAAACGAGAGGCAAAGAAGATATTTGTTATTGCACTACCAACAAATCAAAATAGCAAGGTGTATTATATCTTAGTGCGCCTTGTGCCAAACATCAGCCGCACCTGACTTCCATCCAATCCAGTAGCGGACCCCACCTCCTCCATCCTTTCTTTTTGTTACGTATCCCGTTCCTTAGGAAAATTGCCTTCTCTAAGTTACAAACAGCTGGTACCCTGGCTAGCCACTGCTGGAACACTGGTGGATTACTATCTAGCCAGGCTGAGGCAATACATAACCTAAAAACAGTCATAACAATAAAAATCAACTCTTTGCCTCTTGCTGGTCATGTTCAGACACTCCCAAGAGAATCACTGCAGGGGATAGCTGTACCTGGATCTTCAGTTTGTTTAATAAGAATTCAGGGGCATATTAGCAACGCTTTGCGATAACTATCGCAAAGCGTGCTTAGCGCTCATTTTCCCAACGCCGGCTATCGCAGGTATTTATCGCGGAGATATCGCGTTAGTAGCAACGAGTATCTCCAAGGCGATAAAGATTCCTGCGATAGCGGGGAAATCGCCGTTTTGCATGGAACATCGCTGGTTTTCCAGCGATGTTCCCTGCAAAACGGCGATAACCTTGCTGATACGACCCTGTAGTTGTATCAGCAGAATCCACCCCCTATGTTAGGGATGGCTAAGTCAGGATTTTAGCAGACGTTAGATTTTGGCGAAAACAGCCGTTTTCGCCAAAATCTAACCTCTGCTAAAATCATGTGGGCTGCCTTGTAAATATCGCGATGTGAACATCAGCGATATTTGCAACGTAGTCCATCCGGGTACGCTCAGTAACGCCCACTTTGCATCTCATTGGAGATGCAAAGGAGGCGTTAGGGAAAAGGGTGCTAACATGCGATTATGCATGTTAGAACCCTCTTGTTGTTAGGGCGATAGTTTTATCTCAGTTTTTCTGGCTTTTAAAGCCACAAAAACGGAGATAAAGCCCTTGCTGATATGCCCCTCAGTTATCTGGAGCTTAATATTAGATAAGGATGAACAGGTAGCAAAAATATGCCCACTGTTAGCGCCCCTCAGTTGTAATCTGGGGCAGCGGGTTCCTTTTCCATCCTCCCATTTAATGATCTTACTAAGTAAGTAAGTAAGTAAATTTATTTGCATAGTTAATAAAAACCATTGCAATACAAACATCAAAATTTTAAAACTTGCTCTGCATGCATTGGTAATGATCTTACTAGGGGTACAATATAAATTGAAGCATGTTTTGTAATATTGAACATGTAGTTTAGATGATATAAATGACGTCTGAGGCAGAGTAAATGATTCCCAGAAGCAGGCATCTGAGATGGCCAGCTGTTCTTGCCATCTCTGCGAGTGTTTGTCTATATCATCCCTCATGTGTTTGTTGAGGAAGGAATAGATAAAACCTAATTAGGGTTTATGCTCGGCTATCAAGGCATCCACCAGATTACGCTGCTGAAATTCAATTACTCCTCCAGTCTTGCGGAGAAGAAAATCCCTTACTTGTAGGAATTTAAAAAAGTCCTTATGACTAAAACCATAGTCTTCTCTAATTTCTTGAAATGACTTTATCCCCCTAGTGGAGAACAACAGGCCTACCCTATTTAAGCCAGTATTAATCCACCCTGACATATGTTGATCTGAAAAAATGCCTGGGAGAATTGGGTTATACTTCAAAGGAGTGTAGAAGTTGAGTCGACCTATACCCATCATCTTGCGGACTATAGACCAGATCTCAAATGCATTCCGCAGGGTATTAAAACGTACGCACTTGAAATAACTTGATTCGATTTGTCTCCACAAATTTCCCCACATCCCTTCACCAATCAATAACTCATAAGGAGAAGGAAAATAAGCTACATCTGCAGGCCACAAGATTTAGTCTTGTAGTAGAGGGCCAAGATTCTGAAGCACAGTAGCCCAGTAGTACAGCTTTAAATTGGGGAGCCCCCACCCTCCCCGATCTTTGGGGAGCGTCAAACATTTCATTGCACGCCTAGGTTTAGAATAGGCCCACACAACTCGGGAAATTAAGTCATTCAATTTTTTAAACCATATATTGATTATTTCTAACAGGATGGCCCTAAACATATACAGAATCTTAGGAAAAAAGGTCATTTTGATGACATTACATCGACCTGCCAGGGATAAATGTAGATTATTTAACCTCAGTAGTTCTTTTTTAGATTTTTCAATTAGAGGCTCAAAATTGTCCCTAATAATACAATCCACCTCAGGCGTGATAACTACTCCCAAATAGATCGCATTTGTAGCCACCCGTGGGTCCTGCCAGGATATCTTGCTATTAACAAAGATTACAGTTTTATCTTTATTTAATGAATAGCCCGAGATATGTCCAAATTCCCCTGCTTCTTTCTCAATTTCCACCATTGCCATGACGGGCTTGGGTGCAATGTCATCCGCATACGCAAGCGTTTTAGTATCCCACCCATTATATGTCATCAGACAGATCTTTGCTGCTCCTTCCTTACCCTAATCAACGAGAACTGGAGGGTTTTCCCACAAATCCCAGCTTTTAACGTATCCCAAACTATTTCTAGGGAAGTACTACCAAGATTCTCACGAAGAAACATTACAATCCAGGTTTTTATATGGGTTACATATTCTTCATTTACCAATAGTGCCCGCTCAAAACTCCATTGCCTGCCACTTCTACGGGGTACCCCCACCTTAATCACCAAAACTACAGGGTTATGGTCAGACATGACCCGTGGAAAAAGCTCGATATCACAGTCTTGTATTATAGCATGTGAGACAAAAAAATAATCGAGACGGGCATGTGATTGATGGGGTGAGGAGAAACACGGGTAGCCATGTTCAGTTGGCTTCTTACACTGCCACACGTCCATCAGGGTATAATCTTTACACAAATTTTTAAAAGACAGAAATACCTTGGGTTTCCTGCCATGGTATTTATAGTGTTCCTCACATGACCAGTTATTGGTTAAATTGATGTTTAAATCTCCACATAAAATAATGGGTGTTGGCCAAGACACAAGCTCATTATTCAACCAGTCATATAGCCCAGCGTCATCTAGAATTGGCCCTGTCATAAGGTTTCTGCACATACACAGAGCTATGCACAGGAAAATGGGACCCCGGAATACAGTGGTTTGCCACCATATACCGTAGCACCCAAAAACCCCAACCCAACTAGCTTAGCATCCCATTAGCACTCAAGTACTAATGTTTGGACAACCCAGAACACGGTATCTTTATCTCAGGACTCGCAGAAGCAAGAACACTCTTTCGTCACTCACTCGTACTTGTCCACAAGGTGCGTAGGAAGAGACACTGGATAGGTTAAAATGTTTATTCCAACTTACGTGCTCTAATGTACAGTACACGTGTCAGTACTAATAGCATAATGCATATGACTAATATAAGCAGCATGGTTACAATTCCATAGAATACAAACGGGGAAAGCATCTCAGAGCTCAGTGGATAAACGTATAAATAACATTACCACCCTCCCCTTGCCGTAAGATAGTTTATTATAGAAATAGAAGACCTCTGGGCTTTGACTAGCGAACCCCCATACCTCAGTCTCTAAATGCAGAATTACATCAGCAGGACATCATAGCTCTTCTCACCGAAAAGGATTTCTCCAAGTGCGTTAAGCGCTAGTAAACCACAGTATTAAAAGCATATCAAATTCTTCATGGCAATTGCACATAATGTTATGTCTGGGTGCGCGAGACTGGCCATATCAGGAAGAACCAAAATACATTGTTATGCGACCTTGTACATGTTTGCGCAGACTGAGCCCAAAAAGGTGAACAACAGAAAATGCAGACAGTGCAAAAGAACTTGGCACGAGCAAAGGGCGAGGAAGGCCCGGCTCAGTGTAACGTGCGCAAAGAAAAGCAGCATGGCAGCCAGGCCTAGGCCAACATAACAAGGCAGGTAACAAACCACAAGACACCCTCCCCTGGACAGTCCAGCGGCCAGGACAGAGGCCCATCAGAGGAGAAAAATAGCCGTCGGAGCACAGGGAGCGCCCAAACGGCGAAGGGCAGGTCAATCCATGAAAGTGAAAGTACAGAAAAAAGCCATACCCTCCAAGAGTTCATCATTGGAACCGTCAAAAAACATAGATGCCATCCAATCCATGAGTTCAAAGAGCAGGAATGCTCCTCAGCAAAGGGAGCATCCAGAAGCAATGCGGGACAGCTTGCGTGATAATTGAAACAGCTTCGTTGTAGGAGATCCTGGGCAGCCGCCCAGATATCCCATTGCGCCAAAATCCCCAGTGCAGCCGCACGCGCCATACAGCCAGCGACGGAACAGTCCTGCTCATGGGCCTCTAAGGGACCCATCAACTGAACAAAATCCGGAACAGACAATGACGAATTGGAGAGGCAATAATCCAGAGTCCAGGTGAAAGGACAGCGGACACAAGTCATCACAGGTTGCACGCAAGTGAAATACGCAAAGCGAAATGAAAGAGTATATGACACACTCAGTGTCGCCAATGGCAAGACACCAAAACCGGCCAAAAGGCGCTCACGGAGCAGCTGGAGGCGTTCTGGATCGAGCAGGTCCCATCGGGGAGCAGCCATTGCGCAGAAAGCAAATTAGGAGCAAGACACCAGCTGCTAAAGCGAGGATCAATGGGAAACCGCCAAAGACACTGGAAAAAATAGAATGTATGAAAGCCGGGATGACACCAAAAATAGTTTGGAAGGAGGACACCAAGCCCGACCCCACGACCTTAAAAAAGTGTACTAGGCCTTCAGTGTTAGATGCGTTAAAAATACGATGTATTAACTCCCCAAAATGTTGGGGGAGATTAGTGTTTAAAAGGGCCTGTATTTCACTGTGGGTACTCGCCACCTGGAGAATGAATGTCTCCCGGGCGGACGTGAGCATAACTTCCTCGTTTAATAATAGTGCCTTTATTCTGCTCAGTCTATTGAAATCTGCTTCCATGGTAGGGATGGAAGGCCAAATAGAGATATCAACCTTGCCATGAGGGGGAGGAAAAAGCACATTTTTGCAGCAGACAACCCTGTGCGAAACTGTTACAATGTAAGGAATGCCAGCCTGCAGGCCACAACAGTTTTCGTTATTTAAAAGTAAATAACTACCATTGGAAAGGAGAGTGAAAGTAGGTGAAATAACAGGAGCAGGAATACCTTTCAGCACACAAGCAAGATTAGGAGAGGAAACGCTACATGAGCCATGCAATTTAATGTGTTTACAAATAAGCGAATGACCTATAGTCGAGTCGCAGTACTCCCCGTGAGAAAGACTTCCTTGCCGTCCCGAAGGCATTTATACATGAAAGGCAAGGACCAGAGTTCATGCAGGAAAGCACTGCCCAATGGCCGGTAACGGCCCACAGGATAATGTTTCATGCACGAGTCAAATTCAAACAAGGAAAAAGGTAAAACGATAACCCCATGAACTAGCCACACAGCAGAATCGAGTTCTGCAACAGAGAACGGCAAAGGTTCCACCTTTTCGATATGTAATAGAGTGTACGTTGCATCTTTCATGGACATAAATTGCTGTTTATCAGTTAAGTTAAAAGGTAGAAATAAGGCAGAGGTGTTCAAGAAATGCCAAGGCACTTTACCTAACTTAAGTGTTTGCAAAGTCCATGCAAACTGCATAACTGAGCGCAATTGATTCTGACCATGATACAACACAGAAACATCATCTTGTACAATATCAACAACAGAGGACACAATATTCTCTAATGTGTAAATGCGAGAAGACAGGGTATTAATACTATTGTCAACAACAGCAAGCACTTTTTCCATATTTGCTTGGTCTATTTCCCGAAGACGGGAAGCAGCTTCCATTTGTGATAGCTTCCAGAGTTCATTATATGTTTCATAAATGAATCTTTTAGGTCGGGGACCACGAGGTCCCAAAACAAAGTCGGACAGATCAATATTGCCTGTAAGGAGGGACAAATGTTGTTTAACAGAATCAAGGGACGAATGTTGCAGCCATTGTTTGCATAATTTACCAACAGAGTATGTAGTGACTGTACGGGCATCAGTAAACCTCGGATCAGGCCTATTCTGTGTGTAGCTAGCACCATTATCATGAAAACGCGTTCGACATGCATTAGATGATATAGGCCATACTAACCAGGGTGACTGAACCAGCGCAGAAACATTAAACGAATTATTTTGTAACATTGCCTGCAGGGACACGAGGGACATATTGAATCGTGAGCTTTCATTTGGAAAACTCGACAGGGATGGTATCGATGGCGTATTCAATTGTTTAGTGGTTGCTAAGCCCCAACATGTAGTCTGATAGATGGAAGCATTTAGGAACATAATTTGAGTAGGGATGAGGCAAGCACGATGCAACGCCTCGGTTCCCTGTACCTGCCATGGCTTGGAGCCCCAAATAGATTTTAAATCCACTGTATTATCCCAGTACTCATAACCACCCACAGCTAGGGCACTCAGAAAGGAACCTGAATATAGCAATTTGGTGTGTGTCAGCATAATTTTCGGAGTTGATGTGTTATTAAGTCTAAAATAATAGGATGCAGGGTTCGACCGATTAAAATCAGTAAAATAATTAAACTTATTTCGAAGAGTTTGAGAGCTACCTGGCAAGGGGTTTGGACAATGTTCCCATTGGGTAAAGTTAACAGAACTACGCAGGGCACTGGGCTTATGGAGAAAATGATTACCCCAATGTTGGTAACAATACAAATCGGCATAATTAGCAGAATTCATATATAAATCTTCAGCATTAAAAGATGCATAATATTTTAAATCGGCAAACAATGCTTCAACGGCATGCACATCCCAATCATCAGAATGAATATTATTTTGTACTACATCACCCATTGAAACACGAAGGACATTAGGTACATTAATAATTTCCGTCGGACCATGGATTTGATAGTTCACTGCATCCCATACGATGCCATCAGCAACGGGGAAAGCTGAAATGTTCACAAATGTGTGGTCACGCTTCATGATGTGAGACGAGGAATGAGGAGCCAAAGTTCCAGAAACATAGTCTACAGCAGAGCGTTCAGGTAAATAGTGACCATTGATTAGTAGAAAAAACACTGTGACAAAGCCAATGGACATGAACAAAAATATCAAGAAAAGTACCAACCAGATGTATGTCCAGGGGGAATCAAAAAATTGTCTCTAAACCAGGATATAAAAATACTGAACTTGGATGGAACTTTTGAAGATGTGGAATCCGAATCAAAGGAATAACGAGTCGGGCTTAGTGGCGTTGTTGGTTGATGTGCCACCGATTCTGATGCAGGATAAGTATACTCGTCCTCGTTGATATTGGTGGAGAGTTGGGGATCAATCATAGTTTCAGGCAAATCAACCATCTCAATTACAGCATCAGCGATCGTTCGTGCAGATGGACTATGAACATATGTCCGATAAATGGCAGGACAAGAGACCGCTGGTGTGACACTATTCAGGATCGGCCAGGCGCTGTAGCTTGACATTTTCAACTGAGATGTATCTGTTCTCTTTGCGACCAGGAAGCGGTGGTAAAATAACTGTACGTGTTCCCTTCAAGCCCAGAACTGGAACCGGTGCACGAAAAGAGGGGCCAAATTCTTTTTGTTTTCAACCTTCTCTCGAACCAGTTCTCCAATCTTTGGAAGCCAGCCGGCTACCGGACTCTGCAACGCAGGATCTGTGGCTGAAGGTAAATGTGTAGTTGCAAGTTTGTCTCGGGCTTCTTGTAAGTCCTGTAACATAGCAGAATGGTTATCTACATCAAACTTGGCGGATTGCGCCGCGATGTCTGGACCCTCAAGGTCAGGCACAAACATTCTTATGCCAAAGAGCATTTCGTATGGGGTCCGCCCACCCAGAGGTCTTCTAGGGAGATTATTAAGTGCACGCTGAACGGTATACAAATGGGCCAGCCAGTTCCTGCCAGTACCTATAACCCTAGCTGTTAAGGATTGCTTTAAGTCACGGTTCATTCGTTCAACGATAGAGTTGCCCTCAGGCCTATACGGAGACGAAAATTTCACCCGCACCCCAAGCGAAGCCATTGCATCCTTGTAAGCCCTAGAGGCAAACGCTGGACCTTGGTCCGAATGGAAGGTGCCGCATGCGAAAATTCCTACAAAGACACGCAAATCCCTGATTACATTTCGGGCGTCAGCACTCCGTTGTGGCCAGACCCAGAGAAACCGTGTGCACGAGTCCACTGCCACTAAGATGTATTTATAAGCAGTGTCTGATGAGAATGGACCGCAGTGATCCAAGTAAACACACCCAAAGGGTCTGTTAGCAATGCAGAGCGGTGTTTGTGGTGGACGTGTTACCGTGGAAGGCTTAATCTGTTGACAAACGTCGCAAGAAAGCACAAAAGCACGGGTGTCTTTATATAACCCACGCCACCAATAACGCTGCTGCAAGATGGAAACCGTAGCTGACACACCTGCATGTGCCGAAGCCATGCCTTCGTGTGCAGCTGATATCAAGGCACTCCTGCGGTCCGCGTTGGGGATCAGCCGATCTCCAACGTCAGGTATAGTTACATAAGGAACCTGATCGGGACTTAATTTGTAAGAATACTTGGAAGGGAAACCTGTAGGGTAATTATCACCTTCCTTGGTTGCAGCAATAGCTGCTAAAATAACAGGGTCTATTTTAGACATGGACCTGGTAACCGCTGCTACTGAACACGTGACTACTGCTGAACGGGCAGCTTCATCTGCCAGATCGTTACCAATAGCGTGTGCGCCCACCCGCTGATGGCCTAAGGTGTGAACCACCTGTGTGAGGGGCAGACGTTGTTGCAATTCTGCCACTCGAACCCAAAGCATTTTATGCTTAATTGTGCTCCCTTTTGCGTCCTTGTAGTCGTTTTCGACCAGAAAAACAGATTGTCATTGTAAGATTGTACACAGTAAAAAGAATCACATACAATAAGAGTGCTCTCATCCTGTGAAGCGAACTCAAGTGCAAGTAGCAATGCATGCAGCTCGGCCAATTGTGCGGTACTGTCTCCAAGTGTGCGAGTGTGCACTACAGAGGATTTGAACGTTCCATTCACAAAGGAACCCGCAACAATAGCACATGCAGCTGAATAAGCGTGCTTGGACCCAGTGGCCGGTTGCGCCGAACCATCGGTGTAGATCACACATTTGTAATCCTCAAGCGGTAGTAAAAACAAAGGAGGAGGATGAACGAATTCATACTGCAAAAACTCCTGAGTCTGAAGAGAAGAATCAAAAATAAAAGTGACGTCCGAAGACGTCAAAGATGTAGCCCATTGTATCCAACGGGGATGCATTGCTTTTGAGTTCGGTACACTTGCCTTTGTTACTGCCTCCAGGGCAGGACAGGGTGTTACCACCAGAATCCGCTTACCCTGTGCCAGTGCGCGTTCTTTTAGAATCGCCATTTGCACTGCAGTCAGAACTTTTTCAACAGATGTAAAGCGCAATTCAGCGGAAGTGTACAGATGTGACTTGTATGCGATGGGTACTGTATCACCTTCATTAAAGGTTAAGTATGTGAATCCCACCGCCCCCGGAATTATTCTAATCACCAGGTTTGTGTGGTTATCACGAGTCAAAAGATATTTAGACTCCAAAAGGTCTGTCTGCAAAGACTGCAGAATTGAGGTATGCTCAGGCAGCCAGCAAGACCTTGAATAAGTAGGTTGTATCAAAGCATACAAAGGCTTGATACGCTGGGCATATTCGGGAATGTAAGTACGCCCGAAATTCAAGAAACCCAGCAAAGACTGAAGTTTCTTCAGAGTATTTGGGGGGCACAAATGTGCACATTTTTCCAAGAAATGGGGGCTAAGCCCTTACCTTCGTTGTTGAGCTCATAGCCCAAGAACAGAACTGTGAATTCAGCAATGTGTGATTTAGCAAAGTTAAATTTGTAACCCTGCTCCGCAAATTCAAGAATAATGCGGTCCACACGGGACAGATGCTGATATAACTCGTCGTCTGTCAGATAGATGTCATCAACGTACGAACATGCGTCTTGATCAATGTCATTTAACAAAGAAACAACACGGGCGGCGAATATACCCGGACTATTTTTATAGCCCATGGGTAATCGCCGGAACTGGAATAATTTACCACCGGATGTGAATGCGGTCCATTGACCACTCTCCGGGGCTAGGTTGTGCGTGTAGAAACCGTTTGAAAGGTCAAGTGTCGTTTTGTATTTTTTACGAACAAGACTGTCTACAAGCGCAGAACTGTGTGTATTTTGCACCGCAAAGTTCCGACAATGAGTATTTAAATGCCGGTAATCCAAAACTAAGCGGTACGATCCATCGGGTTTAGAAACCACGAAAAGGGGATTGTTCATAGGTGATACGCATGGTTCAATTACTCCCTGATATTCCAACTGTGTCAGAATTTCGGAGACGGGGCCTTTTGCCTGCCGTTTGATGGGATATTGGGGTTGTGGCTGCGGTAGTGACCGCAAAGGTATTGCATGGGGAGGTGACTCTTCATCCCATCCCACATGGTTGCGGTATAACGCTGGTGCCAGGTACACAGCCCACTCAGCTGCAAGTGCTTCAGCTTTGTCTTTTGGGACATGCTTTGAAAAGCTTGGAAGGATTACCTCCTCTCCTTTATGTGCAGCTAAAACGAATGGGGGTGGCCAATCCACCTCTGCTAACAAAATGTCATATGAAGAGGTTAGATTTTCCCAAAAAATCCCTTTTATTTCACGCGGTATGTCACCTTCAATTTGTATGACTATATTATATAGTCTGTCAGGGGGTGCCACTCTCGTGTCAGCTGTCTCTACAGTAACGAATGTTTCAGTTGCTGTCGCCTCCATATGAGGACGTAGCGCCTCCCGCACTATGGTAACTTCCGCGGCGCTGTCTAGGAGGGTCACTGCCCACGTCCAATTCTGGAGTCTCGTTCTCACGGTCTGAGGCATATTTCGCTGTGACAGCGGCAACCTTTTTCTTCTGAAATTGCGGTCGAGGAAGATGAAAGTCTTCTGCTTTACCTCTGACTTGTTGTCGAGGTTGGTCTCGCTCCTGGGGAGCCTCTCGGCCCCTTCCTCTATCTTGCCGTCCTCCTCCACCAGCCTGTGACGACGTCTGGGCCTGTGAAGAACGAGGAGAACGCGTATCAGAGCTCTGAAACCTTTCTGGTGATTTAATCCTTGACCTATCACGTAAATCATAAGTACGTTCAGAAGAAACTGAAACTGGGGATGCGCCTCTCGACCCCGGCTTCTTTTGTTGCTTACCCTGTTTTTTCTGTCTCCAACTCTTTTTAGTGAAGACTGGTTTATCATCTTTCTCAGATGCACTTTTTGTTTGTATAACTTGTGTTTGCGATTGAGTTTGCATTTTTACAAAAGGCTTGTTGCCTAGGCTATTTCTTCCAATTGTTTTATAAGCCCGGGCTATTATTTTCGGTAATTCGCGAGGCCTGTCCAACTCTGGGACCAAAGCCAAAGCATTCGCTACTTGAAAGTTCATAGCATCGCCCTTGACATTTCCAAGGATCAGCTCAGCTACTACATCAAACACTCCCACTAGTCTCATCCCTAATTCCACAGCCGCTTCAGGGCCATGTTCATCCTGTACTTTTTTAATTACAGAGGGTAGAACCGTCATGGAAGGAGTTCCAAAACATTTTGAATAAACTGCTGCGAATACCTTACCCCAGTTTTCACATGATGTCAAATCGGGGATTATGTCTTTTGGCAAACTTATCGTGAGGATGCGGTGTTTATCTACTGGGGATGTATGTGGAAACACTGCTTCTATCTGATCGAACTTTTCAGCAAGCCAGTAAGGATAGTCGTCCTTATTTTGTGGACGTTTGCCCATCACAGAATTTACCATGACAGGACTTATAGTCACTCCAGCTGCAATAGCTGGTTGGCCTGCGACTACAGGAGCAGCTCCATGGAGGCTACCTGTAACGTATGTCACCAAGGCTCGATGCACTCGCACCAATTCGGTATGCATAGTGCGCAGTTCCGCAAGCGGTAATGCCAGATAATTTGGATGCGGGGTATACCCGGCCAATACAGGCCAAGTGGCCCCCTGAATTGATAAGGGGCCTAAACGAACTGCGGTAGTTGGTTGTGGTAGGGCGCCATTGAACCAAACACGGTGCTGCCAAGCCGTGAGAGGCACTTCAAGAGCAGTATAGGGTCGATAGGCAGCAGGAACAGCGGTGGGCTTATATTCATGAAACAGCTTATCACCTGCATCCACCGCTTCAAAAGTGATCCAAGTGTAAAACACTTCAAAGTGATAAGCCGGATCGGCTTGAACCACAAAGACCAACTCGACCCCAGTATCGGGCACTCCATACACAGCTAAGTGGTCTCGGAGTGCTCCTCGACTATGTGCAGCTATCGCCACACCAGCCATGCTTAAACAATTATATTCGACAACCTAACAGGGAGCACAAAAATGGGTCTGTTAACTAACCTTTTTTAATAATATCAAGCTTGAAAGAACCTATAAAACATTCAATATAGGAGGTATCACCGTCACATACGCCTCCGGAAGCGTACGCGAGGGTTTTGTGGACAAGCACAAGTACTACTCAAGCGTCTCGCAGATAAGCTGCCCCACGGTGGTCACGCCATGTCATAAGGTTTCTGCACATACACAGAGCTATGCACAGGAAAATGGGACCCCGGAATACAGTGGTTTGCCACCATATACCGTAGCACCCAAAAACCCCAACCCAACTAGCTTAGCATCCCATTAGCACTCAAGTACTAATGTTTGGACAACCCAGAACACGGTATCTTTATCTCAGGACTCGCAGAAGCAAGAACACTCTTTCGTCACTCACTCGTACTTGTCCACAAGGTGCGTAGGAAGAGACACTGGATAGGTTAAAATGTTTATTCCAACTTACGTGCTCTAATGTACAGTACACGTGTCAGTACTAATAGCATAATGCATATGACTAATATAAGCAGCATGGTTACAATTCCATAGAATACAAACGGGGAAAGCATCTCAGAGCTCAGTGGATAAACGTATAAATAACATTACCACCCTCCCCTTGCCGTAAGATAGTTTATTATAGAAATAGAAGACCTCTGGGCTTTGACTAGCGAACCCCCATACCTCAGTCTCTAAATGCAGAATTACATCAGCAGGACATCATAGCTCTTCTCACCGAAAAGGATTTCTCCAAGTGCGTTAAGCGCTAGTAAACCACAGTATTAAAAGCATATCAAATTCTTCATGGCAATTGCACATAATGTTATGTCTGGGTGCGCGAGACTGGCCATATCAGGAAGAACCAAAATACATTGTTATGCGACCTTGTACATGTTTGCGCAGACTGAGCCCAAAAAGGTGAACAACAGAAAATGCAGACAGTGCAAAAGAACTTGGCACGAGCAAAGGGCGAGGAAGGCCCGGCTCAGTGTAACGTGCGCAAAGAAAAGCAGCATGGCAGCCAGGCCTAGGCCAACATAACAAGGCAGGTAACAAACCACAAGACAGCCCATATAAAGAACATAATGTGAAAGTGCACACATTAGACCGATATTCCATCATGGCCCATCTCCCCCGATTATGGGTACAAGTTCACGAGAAAAACTGAGCCAGATCCCTCCTAACCAGCACGGCCACCCCACAAGTCTGCATATTTTGACGTGTGCCCGCAATTAGTTAAAACCTAACGTGTCCAATAAAGACAGCTGCGTTCCCTCAATATGGGTCTCTTGAAGACAGACAATGTCTGCCTCTAGTGCTTGCAACTCCAAGGTTACCCTGGCCCTTTTTTTCCTATCATTGAGACCACAGATGTTCACCGTGGCAATTCTTAATTTAGACATTGGCCAGGTCTCCTACCTCCCTTCTTAACCATCTCGCACTTAACCCCTTGCCCTTGGCTAACCAGAAAGGACTCTTTCCTATCATAGGCAGCACGATCTCTTCCTGTATTTCTTTGTATTTCCTTGTGTCCATTCCTCCCCCGTGTAGCACCCTTCCACCTGAACCTCCCCACCTGAAAACCCCTCCCTCCCCCCGCCAATAAGCAATCAGGCCAACAGCCTGAATGATAGCGCCTATGCAAGAGTGCCTCCCCGATCGCTCCTAACCCGTGTCCCCCCCATAAATGACGAAAGGAAGAAAATTAGAAAAAGAAACAACCAAACAGAAAGAAGTCCCCCAAAACCTAAGAGTCCCCTCTAACCCCATTCAGTGAAGACTAATCATCCTTAGAGCCCCAAGAATGTTTTGCTATCTAGTGATTGGTACCACCGATCATTAATCCGGAGTCATGAGGCGGTGATCCATAACTATTTACAGGTCATGTTTACTCTACATTTCCTCCGCCTATTTCTTTCAAATACTCCTGCGCTCTGATTTCCGAAGCAAAACTTTGTGTTTGTCCCTTATAAGTCACTTTTAAGCGAGCAGGATTTAGGAGAAAAACTTCAGCTCCATGCTGCTGGAAAGGGTTGAACAGCTGTCCCATCCGCCACCGCCTCTCCACTGTAGCATGGGCAAAATCTGGTCTTACGAAAAATGAAATATCTCCGAACACCTTCCTTGCATTGGGACGGGCTTGATCGTATATTTCTTGCCGCAAGAGGAAATTTCCAAAATATACCAAGATTCCCCTAGGTCTTTCAGTATTGTTAGATCGTGACTTCTTTATCATTAGGGGGAACCTGTGGGCACGCTGGATCTCTGTACTCCAATCCCAGTGAGTTTTCTCGGGGAAGGCACCCTTGAAGAGAGATATGATAGAGGCACGTACATCAGAGCCTTCCACCCCCTCAGGAATCCCCAGGACTCTCAAGTTGTTACACGTCTCTGCCTATTCTCGTACTCTTCAAGTTTCCATAAGACATCAGCCATCGTTGCTGCCTGTGAAGCTTCTTGCATTTTTAGAGTCTTGACATCAGATTCCAAATGCTCAGTGCTTTCCTCCACCATGGACAATCTGCCAGCGATATCAGAATAGGTTTTATTGATCTTTTTCACAGTCCCATGTAGCTTCTTGGTGGCAAGTCTCGCCCGGCGACTCGAGCTCCTGGCTTCATCTTGAACTCGTCTTATGGTATGAAGGATTGTCGCTAGAGACCCCTCTACCGAGGGGGACTGCGGTTGTAGATCGACTGTACCCGTAGCACCCTCTTTGACAGATCTTTCAGGTTCCCCTCCTGAAAAAGTCAGCCGTGAAGCAGAATAGTCCCATTGAAGATTTCCCAGGGAGCCGTCGTCAGTACCTCCTTTAGAGCATTCTCCGCTTGCTCGCCCTTTCTTGTCCCTCCGCTTCTTTCCCCGAGATCCTCCCCCCGACCGCCTCCATTGGGTTGCATACGCAGTCTCTTCTGGGGCCTCACTGGAAGAAGTTTCTGAAAGAGTATCATCGGTTAAGGAGGATGACGATTCTACAATATTCGAAAGTTCTGACTCATCCGTCAGTGAATATAACTTATCTCCACCATGGGGAGATTTAGCTGCGGATGGGATTAACTCCTCTGCCGTCTTCCCAAGATTTAACACCGGATCCGAGGCAGCCCGGAAGCTATTTTCATTAAGGACCTTGAGGTAGCCAGTATTCCCAGGTTGGGTCAGGCATTGCGCTTCCTTATGTTTCCCGCTTGCTTGCGTCTGCTTGCTTCCTTCATGAACCTGGCCCCCATTATCATTCCCTTTTTCCAAGCCCTCTTCTCTAATATCCTCTGGGGTCACTATAATAGGTGTGCCTCTGCCGGCCCTCCTACACCAATAGTAGGATTTAAGGTCTCACTCTGCACAGCGCTGATATTGTTCACAGTCCCCAATGTCAAAATAGCCTCTTGGGAGGGGATATCTGCTTTTCCCACCACTCCTTCTTCAGACTTGCCAGCTAGGGCTCCACCTTGCCCCTTACTTGTTTTCTGGTCCATTGCCTTGCTGCTACCAGAAAACAGGGTAGTGATTAGGGACTGTCCATGTGCCCCATATGTCCTAGTCTTCCCTGGCCGGGTCCTGGTACCACTCTCCAAGCTGTTAACTTTGGTACCCCTTTATCGACAGCCCCCTCTTGATTTGGATCCCCCCCCCTCTCGCCCCCTTACCAACATCCTGGGAGGAGGCGGAGGAGGAAGGAGGCACCCCTGTGCTCGGGCCGGTTTTCCGCGATCCACGGCCATGCATCTTGATGCTCTGGAGCGCGCAGCTGACTCCGCTATTACAATGTAACAGGAAACGTCGAAGCCGTAGAAACAGCGTCAGAAGCCACACACCGTCAGAGAGACTGCCAGTCAGCGTCCGCATTCCTCGCTTCATTGGCAGAGCGGCTCTCAATACAGAATGCCTGATCTGCACAAGCAGGTAGGGTCTGGATGTCATACTCCGGTAAAACGATTCTTCTCCTCGTTTACTAGCTTCTGGGGAGCATTTCAGGCAGAGCGGTCCGGTCCACATCCTACTCAGGTGCCACCTTGCTTTTTTAGCCACTTTTAGATTTTCTGAAGATTTGGTATCTGCGTTAAAGTATTGGAGTGTCCATTTGCAGTGCATTGGTGGTTTTATGTCAGAATATTGTCTTCAAAAATATTGTCTAAAATAAATATAGTGTTTTAAATATCATTTGCAAAAATATCATCCCTTTGGATATATATTTTCCATTGTGAACTCCAATGGGGTAATAGTTTTGCAATTAACATCTGGACATTACAATAATGGCATACTTTAGTGTGACAGTGATGCTCTGGTACTATGCAATTGGCGAGCTCAGTACAATTGGCTTAAAAGGGGGGATACAGCTGAGTTGCTGCTACCCAGCTGAATTGACCTTCCATCTCAATTCCTGTTTTTGGGGCACACCTGTTGCAAGTTGGTAAAATAAGATACTGGGATAAAGTCAAAAACAAATTCTATGGTGAAGACCTCACATTTTGCCTGTACTCCTTGCAGAACCTCTCTCTTTCCTTCGTGTTAAAACATCTTAAAACAATAAAATATTGTTGATTTGGGGAAAATATACTAACAAATTCCACATATCAAAGAAAAAAACTAATAGTAATAGAACATTCACACTAATGACATTACACTTTCCCCATGGCTAACAATATTACACACCTGGATAGAACAGAAGGCACACTCGGCCTGAACAGAACACAGTATACCATACCACAATATGCCCTTGTTTTAATTATTGCAAGGATTCAGAAAGTCCTTGTGGAAGTTAAATGCTAGATGAGCTGAAACAACCTGCATCTTATTAATTCCTTAACATATCTTATCATATTTGGGCCTAAGAAGCAAGTTAGAGCGAATGGATTTATCAAGACTTTATGGCATCGCAGAGTCAAAGCAGTGCAAAGTCTTGATAAAGTATCTACTTTCCACTGCAATTTTTTGGGTAATAGAAAGTAGCTGTTATTCTAGCACAAATATTGCTTTGCTCTTCTACATGCTACTTTGCATTAAAGGGGCATTCCATTGGAGTTACTGGGGAGTTTCAATGCTACTACTACCCATGCCTTTAGATGCAAAGCCAAATCTACAAAATTATCAGACCTGGTTCAAGGTAAAAAACACTGCCCCCTTGGGGAATGGGCAAAGTGGAAGAATTGTTTTAATATTGCCAAACATTTTACTAATTGAATGACTGCTGTAATGTGCTGCATGCAGCCAATGTGTGCAGTGCTGTAGTAAATTGCATAATCATCTGATTTTTGCACTGAAAACGTATCCTCCCAGTCCAAAACCTGTCATAGAGATCACACAAACACCATTGCATGGTGGAGAGAGAGTGAATGTGAAATTTAGTTCTGCATTATGGTTTGTACAAAAAATATAAAACAATAAGGGAGCCCATCAGTAACCATTGTTTCATCTTATCCTCAATTCTATATCACCCATTCAACAAACATTAAAGAAATACTTAACACCTGTGTGAGCCATTTAAATATTTAAATTCTAGAAGATCAACAATATGCCGTATACTATGAAGAGCTGTAAGCCCTGACATTACTTGGGAATCCACCACAGAAGTTATCAAGTACAAAGTTTTATCATTCATTATTATCCAAACCTCCAACTTCCAGGATGCAACCCTAATCATCTTTCCAACAAAGACATTGACACCAAACGATGACAAGAGCTATTGGAGCTACAACCTGTCGTGTTTGTTGCATTAATGCGTTTTAGTTACTTCCATGTCAATCACCCACCTAACTCTGGAGATCGGGAGGCAACTAAAACGTCCTAGTCCATTCGATTTGCTTCTTAAAACATTGTTATACTGACATGTCTACTTTTTACATGAACGAAGCAGTGGCGGCTCCCCCATTGGGGCGTAGGGGCGTTGCCCCACTGCTTTCTCGCGGTGCGAGAAGGCAGAAACATAAGCGGTAAAAACTACCATTTATGTTTCTGCCTTCTCGCATTGCGAGAAAGCAGCAGTGCCTCTGTGCCTGGTTGGGGGCGGGCATGTGGGCGGTCCTGCTCAAGGGCAGGGGAGGAGTGCCTTGCCCACTGTTGTGGGTACTGACTGTTTGGTCGGCCCTGGAGCCGACCAAACAGTCAGTACCCACAACAGTGGGTAAGCCACTCCCCCCTGCCCTCGAGCAGGACCGCCCACTCTCCCTTTTTCTCTATGCAGAGAAAATGTCCCGGCTGGGGCGCTCTCCTGCTGCGCCTACCAGCGTTGTGATTGCGTTGGTTGCGTTGGCTTGCGTTGGTTGCGTAGGGGAGGGAAGCTGCCTGCTTCCTGCAGCAGGAACATGCGGACCCACCAGTACAGCGTGACCGGCCTGCCAGGAGTGGAGGCGGTGAGGTACCCCGGCACTCAGGTACGTTTTATTTTAATTGTTTTATTCCCCCCCCCCCTTGCGACCCTCGAGCATGCCGGCGGCCGCTGTAAATCTGTAGTGTACACTTTTGACAATGTGCTTTGCCGGAAGCACACATTACTGTCGATCCAGTTTGTTGCAGAAGCTTAAGTTTTTACACAGTTGATGCCTCCTGCAAGTTTGGAGCCAGAGGGTAAAGTGTTTGTGGATACACGTGCCTAAAAGAATGTTTTAAATGTGCTTTACCAATCCATATGTAAAATGGATAGAAGAGCCGGCAGTGATTTAAATGATAAATATGCTTCCTGCAGGCTTGCATTTGTGTCTGCTATTTATTGTTCCTGCCCGTGGACTGACTCATGCAGCACTTCAGCCAGAGGCCGTCTTGGCCAGACAGCAGCAGCGAAAAGAAAATTGGCGTGACGCAGCAAGTTTACTGCCTACATCAGACTCTGTGAAAAGGACTGGGCGGGAAACAATGTTCTGAATTTTTAATTGAGAATAAGCGGCAGAGCATTGGTCCATACAGTGGAAATCTGATGCGATTATATCGCGAGGGTGAGGGTCAATGCACAAGCAATCGGTTGACAAGATGAGTGACGCCAAAAAAGGCCATTCTCATGACCGAGTAATCAAATTTGCACGTGGATGTTTAACAGTGGAATTATGTGTTAGTGTTTTAAAGTAGAGTCACTAGAGTGCTTGTAGTATTTATTTAAACAATCGAGCTTCCTTAATTATTAAGTATTTTTCTTGTTACTCTGTGTGCGTGTGTGTGTATGTGTTTTTGCAGGTTTTTATATAGCGCGAACTCTTGGAGCGCTTTACACGAGCACATTGCCTGCACGAACTCGTTACATTACACAGGTCGGATGATGCTGCTGTTTTTATGGGTTTTTCTTCCTGGTATGAAGATTTTGTTTTCCCCAAATTGCCATGTGCATGATGATGACGTACTACCTGGCTAATCACTCAGCTGTCACGAGTGGCCTGCTGAGAAGGGGAGGGGCGGGGGCAGTGACAAATGGCTTATGTTGGATGGGAAATGGCTTGCATTTTACTACTTGCGTTTGGAAGTGATAAACACACTGGTTTGTGCTGAAAGCAGCCGCTTCCAAACGCTAGCAGTAAAATTCAAGCTAGTAATCAGGGTATAAACTAAAACTAGCAAAACATACCTGGTAACAACTTCCAATCCACGGATGGCACAGCGTGTAATTGTGTTATGCGTCATCATCATTAAAAAAGGCATCAACTGAATTACAGTGAGCTAAGACAAGCTGCATCTTTACATGCAATCATTGTAAGGCGCATCCATCTGGGACTCTTGTCTCTATGCATCTACTATGCTCCTACATAGCCTCCTCCCGCATCTCCCCATAGCCCCTCTCTCACATGCATTTCTTTTGTTAATAGTGCTGTGTAGTGTAGGGTTTCAGAGCCCTTTACATCTCATACACACACACATTATACAGAGACAATGGCATACGTGTGTAAATCATTGCATGGGGAATGTTACATAAAACAAACGTGGACTACATGGTGCAGGTGTCACATGATGTCATCCATAATGGTAGGTAGTATAGTTTAAGACTGACTGTTTGGTCTGGAGCAGCACAAACGTATATTTTAGAACCAGTTGTAACACCATGGTTGTGTTGACTATACAAATAAGAATTAATTTCTAGCCAAATGCACCCTTTTTCGCAGCATTAGGATAATGAATGACTGGAGAAAATAAATCATAACGCTCTAACCTATGCCTTGCAATTTGTATGCAGCTCTCTGATGACAGTTACTAGCTCTATCCACTAACTTAGGCTTGTAACTTTTAAACTGCAAGTAACAAAAGCATGACTCTAACAAAAGCAGTAATCCACTGAACTATTTACATTATATGACCTTTTTGTGATCTGCATGCTATATGTTCTTTGCAGTAGGCATATTAACTCTCTGCACATTACTACCATTGCCTTGGGGTCAGTTCCAGAATGGGGAAGTGCAATGTACTAACTACACTTTCACAATTGCTTTATTAACCTTCTTGCTTTCTCAAATTTGCTTGAAAATGCACCATTTGCTCAATCTTTTAAAAACAATTTCTCGGGGGAGATCCTCCCCAAACCCCCCTTATGTCACTCGGGCTTGCTCTCTGCGCTCGCTGGCTGTGGTGCACTCAGGCGTCACTTTTACGCCCCACCACTTTCAAATGTCACCAGCCACCACTGGAACGAAGTCATCAATGACTACTGCATCAGAACACATAATGTCTGAAGTCTGCTTGCATGATGTGGCTAAATATTGAACTATCATCTTGGTCAAACTAGCATATGTGTAATCAGGCGACGGCCGAAGGGCTGGTCTGACAGGTCCGTTTGAGGGCCGTTTATTTTAGATGCTTTGGGGCATGTTTTGTGATCTGCTGGGCCTGTTTGTTATGTTGATTTCCCTAATATTTAAACAAACAATGACAGAGAAATGCTCAAATCCATGTAGTCCTCCATACCTTGCACAACACTTATACACTGTGGGGCAGATCTACAAGGAAGTGCCGCAGCGTGGCACCGCAAGCCCTTTGGCTGCGCCACGCTGCGGCACTTCCGAAGCACAGGGGTGCGACATATTTACAAGAATATGTCGCATCTCTGTGCTTCCCCTGCGCTGGCGCACAAACTGCAGCCATAGCCAGCGCAGGCACCCTTGCACCATGGTGCAAGGATGCTCATGCGTCGTGGGAGATTGTTTTGTGCAGGAAGGAGCCCCTTCCTGCACAAAAACAATCACTACAGGTATTTTCCTCTTTCAATGCGTGCTGTAGAATGCAGCACGCATTGAAAGAGGAAAACGAGGAGAAATGAAAACATTTCTCCTCGTTGTATCTCGCTACGCCACCTCTAGGGTGGCGTAGCATTCAGACGCATTTCCAGATTTACGATTCCTCGTAAATCTGGAGATGTGTTGTGTTCCATGGGTGTTGCGTGGGAACACCCACAGCAACACCCATGGAACGCCCCTTCAACGCAGAGTGCTGCGTGTGAAGGGGCCGTATTTACAAGGAGAGGAAAAGTCACGCAGGGTGGCTTTTCCTGTCCTTGTAAATATGGAGGAGCCCCCTGCGCCACCAGTACGTCACGAAAAGTGACGTACTGGTGGCGCAGGGGGCTTGTAAATCTGCCCCTGTGTCTTTACAAATTAAAAACTGCCCTAACTTGCAAACATGGGTCACTCTTTTTATGTTTCTGATTATATAATGGAGTCCTCTTTTGCTTTGGTGCTTGGGCCTATTTTCTTTCCCAGTCCGACCAACATTATCATGCCTGTACATTGACAAGATTTAAAGTGCCATTTTACAGCATACACTGCAATGGCCTTTTCTTCTTGTAAAGACGTGCTTGCTTAAGTATAATAATAAATTCCATATTTTTCATAAATATACTCTAAGAAAATCTAAAATCATCTGTGTACTTTTGTAAAAAGTATACAGAATCGAATTCCTTCCAGTGCAGAGAACAGCCCAGGGCCCTGCAGATGTCATTCATAGATTGCTTTTTTATTACTTCATTGCAAACCCTGCCCCTTGTTTTTTAATTTGCAGAAACTTATAATAAAATGTAGCCATTCTACAAACGAAAATTCAGGGATGTGGTTTGGCTGACCTCACAGTCCTACGTGCGTTCAGAGCAGTGGGTTTTGCAAAAATAATCATGTCTCATAATATGAAACAGACAGGAGCCTGCAAATTCTAATGAATGAGAAGGTATTGCCTAAATAAAGTACTGCCTCCGTTTCAGTACTAAATAACAGTTAGATATCAAAATAGATCAGGGTGCACCTCACCAATTGCTTTGTGACCCTATCTTTAGTGCATCATGCCCTTTGCTTTTAAGGGCACCCACAATTATCAATGTGTGACATCTGACCCTGAATAAATCAGAGAGACAGAGGCAATATACTTTGTAAACATGTTGTGCTTTTTAAATCAAGATGCACAAGTTAAATATATATACTAATCCTACAGATAAAACACTTAATGACTCATAGTGCATCCTAAAAATAAAACTGAAGCGTGATTAAAAACAGCATTTACACTGCCCACACGAATAATATTAATTGGTTAGTGACTAGAAAAAGGAGCAATCTTATTTTTCTTTTAAACAAAGGAACATCGGCTTTTCATTGCCCTCCTCAGCAAATTTTCTTTCATCTCTCAGAGCAAACTAGTTTCTGTGACCTAAAACTGTCATTTCATTTGCTGAGTTTGGCACACTGCTCAGCCATGTTAGAACATATTCTTCTTATATGGGTTCCCTTTCACATACAGAACATTTCAAACCTAATTGAGCCTACCAATACATTTTGCAGCATTTGCATTTTCCACGAAATACCTTTTGTTAGTGTTAATATTTTTAAACATTTCAATCCAGCCAGTTCCTAAAGATGCAGATTTTGTTTATGTTTGTATGTGTTTGAGCATATGTGTATGTTTGCACGTGTCCATGCATCTGTGTCTGGGTGTACTTAAGTGGACCCTAGCATTTTGTATGCTCATTAGGGATATAAACAGTTCTGTTTTATTTTCCTCTGCAGTTTTTGTGAACTTTCATCCAAAATGCTTTGTGCTTCTCTAAGTACTATATTTGTGAACATTAGAAAACTTTAGAAACAAAAATAAAATAAAATTAAATTCCATCCATCCATAGTGTTAACCAATGTCAGTGATCAATAATAATGTGCTATTTGATACCAAAAGTGATTTCATCATAATGTTGTTTATAATGTTATTTTTGACATCTTGCGAGAGGTTATGAGTAGGTAGGGATTACAGTTACATTTCTAGCTACGATTACTGAATTTTATTAATTTTTATCTTAATGAATATAATCATAATGTTCCTGTACTGAAAAGTTTAAGAAACTTTATGATGTATAATATGTAAGGGGCCATGAATCACAAGAGGTGAAGCATCAAGTATGCAATGATGCCCCTACCTCCCTCATGCCATAATGGTACTAAACAATATAATATTTTGTGTAAATCTGCAAATATATTTGATGACATCAATAAATCAATTAATCAGTACTTGTACAGCGTGGCTTATCACCTATGAGGCTATTGAGGTACTGGGTTGCTGGGCTAGTGGAAAAGCCAGGTCTTGAGACTCTTCCTGAAGTCAGTCACTGAGGGTGATGTTCAGAGATGGAGAGGGAGGGATTCCAGGACTTAGCTGAAAGGTGGGAGAGGGAGCGGCCTCCACTGTGGCTACGGCGGATGCACAGTGTCTGTGCAAGGGCAAAGGAGGTGAAGTGAAGGTTTCTGGATGGTTGGTGGAAGTGCAGGCGGTGGTTCATCTATGCTTGTCCTATGTCGTGGAGGGCTTTGTAAGCGTGTATCAGTGCATGGTGATGTGGGTTTATTCGGGCAGGTTGAGGATCAATCTGCCCGTTGAATTCTGTATCGTCTGGAGCCTTCTCATGAGTTCGGGGGTGGTTCCTGCATACAGTGCGTTGACGTAATCCAGACGGCTGGTGATAAGGGCTTGTGTGACTGTTTTTCTCATGCTTATGGAGAGCCATTTGAAGATTATTCAGCGCATGTGGAGAGTGTGGAAGCACGCAGAGGACACTGTTGTTGATTTGTTGTCTCATGGTGAGTTTTCTCTTCAGGATGATGCTGATGTTGTGGGCGTGCTCTTTTGGTATGATTATGGGTCCAAGTTCAGTGTGCCACCAGGTGTCATTCCAGAGAGAGGCATGGGTGCCAAAGATCAGCACTTCAGTCTTGTCCGTGTTCTGCTTCAGACAGTTGTCCTTCATCCTGCTGTATTACATTGCATGTCTTTGACAGGATATTAAGCCTTCACAATCTTGACCGATTTTGTAGCTGTGAAGTTCATGTATTGGCCACTTCCGAGTTCCAGATGGCCACTGATGCAGGCCAATTGCCACCCCTGATGTGGGATTTTGTCCTGATAGTTGGGTGAGGACATCATCAAACCATTGTAAATAGATTCTGACATGCTGACCCCTAAAATGTAGGTACCCTGGGAACTCCATCTTTGGTGCTGGGCAACTGCTGCTCCATTTTCAACAGGTAAGAACTAGTTTGATTCCAGTTGCAGTGAATATTGTCATACACTGACATGCTCAGCAGATGAATCTTCACACCACCGAGTGCTCAACCTGGTACTTAGCGTTGGAGCGGCACTAAGATCTGGCACAGAAATTTGCATAGGTCCATCTTGCAAAAGCCTGCCTCTTCTGCTGAAAACCGTCTTTACAAAAAAACAGAGAACACGATGAGTTCAGAAGTTCCACTAGTCAAATAATGCGAAGCCCCTTAGATTAATTTTGAGATTAAGGTCAGAAAATGTATTGCGTAAAAGCTATAACATGTTTAGGGCTGTTTCACGGTCTATACATTTATATCTCCTTTACGTTTTTATTGTACTTCTTACTTTTTCACTATTTGTAAAATAAATTCCTATTTTCATTTTAATTTGCAATACTAAATAGTTTTTAACCACTATCACCTTGCAGAATAAGTAAATACCTATAAAAGGCCCCTTTCAACGCATGAACAGTGCTGCTCCCATCACTCTGCCTTACATCAATCAGTTCCATTATCAATATACCCTCATATTTGGCTGAATTAATAATACAAAGGGTGGAACCCATCATGTGCATGGAGCTTCCGCGGTCTAATTGCCTCATTCATCATCTCTGGAGACTTCCTGGTAAATATCCCTACTTTCAAACCCTGTCTGAGGCCTGTGTAACTGCATTCCCAATACAACTGAAAAGCAGAACTGTAAAAAGTAACATATCCCTGTGGATAGTGTGAAGTGCATGCACCACAGGAGAAAGCAGCATAAATGCTGCATCCCTCCCCCAGGGCATGTAGTTGTTTGAGCCTAGAATTTGCCAGCAGCCACTCACTGTCATGTACAATCTCCATTACCAGTAGAAGAAAACAATAGACTCAACTTGCTATTCTTACAAACATTCAGTGTATTATTGCATTTGTTGCATGGCCACCCATCATTGATTTTCCCAATATGTCACTGATAGTTGCTTCACCTGAACGCTCTTCTCCCTCACTGGGTATGCTATGCTTACGTATTGTTCGCAGGCTCTATAATGTGGAAAATTTGCCACTAATTTTGCTCTTCCCTGTGCCGCCTGTTCCTCCATTGGACTGCTTAAGGTTTTGCCTTTATTTTTTCTCTCTCTGTGTCTGGGCTTGCTTCAGGATGTGGGGTTTAATCCACGTCATAATTCATTTTCTCAACCGTTCCCATCCATGCATGCACCTCATCTGGTGGGGAGAAGTAGTGTGTGTTCTGTCTTTGATAACCCCTCAATTTTGCTGTCGAAAATATGGCATATTTTTTAATATGTGCATGCAACATTTATTTTATTTACAAAAAAGGATCATATTAGTCTCTGCAATGTTGACGTATGAAGGGTATGCCTAGACGTGGGTCACATGCTCACTGCACCTCTGGATTCAAGCTAGCCTGCCACAAAACTGGTCCCAGGATGCTTGTTTCCGGTCTGGGGAGGACCTGGCTTGGCAGTTCAGACTGGACTGTTCCCATGAGGAACAGGGTCAAGCCTGATTTGCATGTGTCTCGGTCCAAAATGGGGTGGCATAGAGAGAAAAAGAACATTGGATTAAACCGAGATCTTTGTGACTTGGGGTGAATGTTTGCATTGTACAGCATTCCGTCCATCATTTGCTCCTTTTACTTTTGTCACCCTAAGTGGGAAGGGTATGCCCAGATGTGGGTCCAGTGCTCACTGTGGCACTGGATTCAAGATAGCCTGGCTGATGAGTGGTGATGCCCTGAAACAGGTCTCAGGATCCTTGTTTCTGGTCCAGGGAGGACCTGGCTGGACTGTTCTCATGAGGTGTGGTGAGCAAAAGAACAATGGATTAAACCCAGATCCTTGCAACTGGGGTGAATGTTTACATTGTTCAGCATTCTTTCCATCATTTGTTCCTTTTGCTTTTGTCATTTTAAAGGCAGCCTTGCTTTCCAGACATTTCTTAAATGGAAATGTTCTGCAAATTTGACTTTGGTGGTATGGGCACTTTAAAAGTGATAATCTACCTTATGTTTACATATTAGGCACCCCAAGGTCTCCCCTAGGCTCCAAGGGGTGGGGGCCATGTGACTATAAGAAGGGACCTTATAAAATATGTTTTATATGCCCAGGTGAGGAAAAAGCTACCCATTTCATTTTTCTCCATTTTAGATGCTTAGCTGAATAGGCTAACATCGCAATATTTTATTTACGTATAACTATTGCTAGGAAAGGAGTAAAAATGTCATTCAAGGTCTTAGAAGATTGGTATTGATAAGTTCAACAACTTGACACTGGTGAATGTATCATAACTAGTAAAGAAAATAAGTTATAAGACTTTCTTTGATGTAAGCCAAAATCCAGCCTCCTAGCAGTTCCCCTGATTGGCCAGCTCTAACAGGCTTAGCCAGGCTGCTTTGATTAGGTGATAAGTGGCCTAGCTGGAACAGAGGTTATCTGATGGTGGGAGTTCTGCAGCTGCAAAGACCATGCCAGGCAGGCGGATGGATAATAAAACATGAGAGCAGAACAGGCCCACCCATCTCAGAGCTTCTAGACCCTTGGGTTTGTGTTTTGGACACTTTGAACCCTCAAGAGGAATTTCAGGAAGAAGTTCCAGATGTTGGGAGAACTTTGGAAAACTTTTGTGAAAAAGCTCCATGAGGTGACCAACCCGATGTCAAGAGAGAAGCCGACTACCTTCAACTGTGACCCGGCAAGGATTTCAGGTTTGTCCCGCTGAAAGCTCCAGAGCACCAGACTTCCAGGATTTCACCGGACTATCACAGAAAGTCAAGCCAGGGAACTCGCACCAAATCCAGCCTGCTGTGGAGGGTCGATCGACGTCAGAAGAAAAAGCTCCAGAAAAATTTCCAAGTGTGAAGGTAAAATTTTGACCAGGTCCTCCGCTTAGTGTATCCAGCCAGGGCTCCATCATGGTCAGCCTCAAACTTTGACTTTGTCATGATCAAGCGTGACCAGATGTCCCACGTTGGTGCTATATGTTTTAAAGAACTATAACGTGGTTAATCTTTAAAAATTCATATCTCCGGTTCCCTACATTGGAGTTTTGTTGTTTTTATGTCATTATAAAAATGAAAATATTTCCTATTTTTATAAATTGGTGTGGGATATTTATTATGTGTTGTGTCTTACTTATTTAATGTTTTGGTGTTTTAAAATGCTTTACATACCGGTCTCCTGAGTTAAACCAGCCTGCTCGCAGCCAGCTATAGAGGGCTGTGCAAGGGGCTAATGTCTTGAGACCCAGTCTGGACCATATGTGGAGTGGGTGGCCTTGTTGCTAGTGGTAGGTGCATACTACCCCTACTAGTAATCCATCCTCCAACACTATCTTTTTACAATAAAAAAAGATTGTGGGAGCTAGTCACTGTAGGAACCTGCCAAAACTAAGTTCGTACAAGTATCACTTTTAAATACTACACACCCTACCTACAAAGAGCACTCCATAATGCCCTAGGGCTTATTCAAATTATATTTTTCATCCTGATGGTGCCCCTAGAAGAGACAGGGGCACCAACCGCCACCCATTTCTTAATGTTATGGGGGGCTGCAGGGAGTGCAGAGGCCTCCCAGGAACATTACAAAACACACAGAAAGTCTCCTGGGTCATTGAATCCATAACCTCAGGAGAGATTACCATCTCTTTTTAAAGCATTCCTAGCTGAAGCTGTATGCTCTTCAGCTGGAGTATAGGGACTCCTTGTGGTGGGTTCTAGGGTTGCTTTTTGTGGCCTGAACATGTTGGGGGGAGAAACTCAATGGCATGTTGATGTTTTTTATTTAGTAAAGCCTTACTGAAAATATTTTATGACAATAATTTTTTAAACATTACAATCTGAATTTATAAAATATTCATGTTGTTTTAATAATTGGCTACTTTTTGACAAAGACCATGGATCTGCTCTATATATGTCTACCTCTTGGTAAAGCCAATAAGTGCACATTTTAGATTTTGATGTTCTGCCCTGTTAGACCTGTAACCCTTAGGGTAGTGTTTCCCTAACTTTTTGCCTTTTGCCTCCTATTTTTGCTGATTCTTTTTGTTGGCCTTAGGACTCTAAGCACTTTACCACTGATAACCAGTGCCAAAGTGCATGTGTTTCTCCCCTCAACATGATGACTTTGTTGTATACCTGATTAGCATATTTGTTGTACTGCTAAGGCCCTTGTAAAGTAGTATACATTATACCTAGGGCCTGTATTTCAAATGCAACTAGTGGGATGCAGCACTGATTGTGCCACCCACAGAAGTAGCCTTTTAAACCTGTCTCACAGCTCACACTGCAGTGCCTTTGTGTGCAGTTTACTGCCACTTTGACTTGGCATTTAAAACTACTTGCCAAGCCTTAAACTACCCTTTTATTACATATAAGTCACCCCTAAGGTAGGCCCTAAGGGCAGAGTGCCATGTACGTAAAGGGTAGGACATGTACTTATATGTTTTGCATGTCCAAGTAGTGACCAACAGCCTATTTTGTTTTTCACTACTGTGAGGCCTAGCCTTCTCATAGGCCAGCATTGAAAATTCCTTAATACACTTTTAAGCTGTAATTCCTTATCAGAGAGGAGTAGCTTTTTCATGTTTCATATGTTTAGAGTGGTAATGAAAAATGCTCCTTATTGGTGAAGTTGGATTTAACATTACTGTTTTAGAAATGCCACTTTTAGAAAGTGGACATTTCTCTGTACTTTGTGCTCTTTGTGCCTGACAGCCTGCTTCCCAATCCACGTCTGGGTTAGGTGACAGCTACACTTTGTGCGTTCCCTCTAGGCAGCCACAAACACAGGAAGGTGAGGCTCATCTGCATTTTGAGCACTCATCTGCATTCATCTGGATTCTGAAGGATCTTCCTGTGTAGGGCGGAATGGGAGTGGATGAAACTTACACTTCAAATGGTAGTGTTCCTTCCACACACAAAGCACTGATTTACCCCCAGGGTTAGCTTGGCAGACTGCCCGGGTTGAAAGGGATCATTGTGCACTTCAGAGAGTTCCTTTGAAGTCACCCCCTACATCAAAGTCACTTTTGGGTAGAAGTACTGGGTCACTGACCGCCTAAAATCGGACACTTCTGGATCTTGAACTGAACCTCTGTCAGAAGGACTGCTCTGCTGCTTAAAGGACTCAACTGGACTGCTTTTCTGGAAGGAGTGTATTTCTACTTGTTGCCCTGCAGTCTGCTACTTCCTGACTCTGGACTCTGTCTTCCCTCCAAGTGATCTCCAAAGGCTTGCTTGTTTACTTTCTGTTTTCTGAAGTCTCAGGGGCACAAAAGACTTCCTACAATTCGGCTGGTGCTGCTTGACTCTGCCTTCTGTGAGTTCTACCCTTGCCTGATGTGCTCCATCGAAGCTCTGGGCCTCAGAAGTGGGTTCTGCAGCTGTTTTAATCAAAAACCAATGCATTACATCGACTGGTTGAGAATTCTGCCACATCACCCTTTGACACCGATGCACAGGCTGTCTGATGACAATGTTTTGCAGACTGCACGGCTCGACGATTACTCTCTGGGGCATATTCACAAGGAGCTATCGCCGAATTAACAGCACTTTATCGCAGCCAAAGTCGTGATAAATGTACCTCCCCATTCACAAGCAACAGCCCACAGCACCAGTTTACCCACGATAGCAGCCACAAAAAACATTGCCACAGAGGACCCCCGCAAATATCACTAATGAGATGCAGAGTAGGCATTCCCGAGACAACATCACACCTCAACATTCACAACGACCAGCCACATCGGCGATAAGAACACAAAACAGGTGATAAGGCACGTTAGCACCAGAAAATTTACACCTGCTCTGACCTGGTGTAAAGTCGGACGGCAACCAGCACCACAAAAGGGAGCACAGCCCAGAGCCACACATGAAGGACAACAGATGCCCACGAGCAACTGAACATGCAGCACGGACACCCAAGAGGGCCACAACACCCACCGACACAACACCCAGGCCCGCAACACCTCCCCCCCCCCGGGACCACCCCCAACCCCGGACTAAGAAATTGCACACCAACACCACGAATCCCAAAACAAACATTTTGCCTGATGTCGCACAACCAGGAAAATAAACATACATGCGTGGCCAGAAAATGGAGAATCAGTCATACAGCAATGCATTCACCAACACAAAACACCATACAAGCAAAAGCAGAAACAACACTTAGGATGAGTCCTAGCGGCTCCTCACTGGACAATCCGTAGCACACAGCCTGGAAGACCAAATCCAAGAGAAGAAGGTGTGCCATGCGCCCAACAAAGGAAAGAGAGGGAGAGAGCGAGGAGGGAGACGGAGTGAGATAGCACAAGCAGCACAAGGCCGCCCGGGCACCTGGCTCCACATGCCAACATGTGTGTGTGCATCGCCATCCGTACACCATGAGCCCAAGGCCGTGTCCCAATCTCAGCGCCAAAGCCACATCACATTCCGAAAACGCAAGTAGTAGTCAGACAAACATCAGGGATGAAAGCACCATTGTCCCAATGCAGAAGGCGGGAGGACACCTGCACCTGCACCTCTGACCTTGGTCCAGAACGCGCCTGGAACACACTGATAGAGATGCAATGGCAGACGGGGACGACTCCCACACCACGCATTCCGCTAATGAACCATCAGACTTATCTACAGCCCACACACAGAAGCCCCTGCCTGTGGTCCCCCCGCATGGGATGCCCTTGACACTCATGGAAACAGCAACCCATCACCCACAACGTTGCATACACATACGAATCATTGCTCAGAGCTGTGGCATATCCTCCACACAACTGCCGCAGTTCAGAAGAGTGCTGGTTCACGAGACGCACCAACGCAATGGCAGGCCATACCGGGCACATGCACATCCCCCATCACGTGGAACAGTACTGTGCACGTATGCTGCATTTACTGGGCGCACTGCCACTGGCAGTGCTGCGGATCAGTTACAGGCTCAGCTTCCGCATTGCCCACGTCACCTGCGTCCAGCCCTGGTTCCACTGCCGAACATGCACATTCGAGTGTCCCATGGATGTCTGCTTATCCAACACAACTGTTGATGAATTGGACTATGACTTGTGTCTGTGCCCCCTGTTGGATCACGAACAGGAGTGTAACCGAGACAGCCGAGCATGGGATGCCTTGACATACTGCGTATGTATTGGTCGTTGTGCATGGGAGATTGCACAATTTCTCGTGTGCAGTGACCACATCGAGGAGCTCCCTATTGGGCTGTGTTGCAGATCGGTGAGACGGCGTGGGCTGAGCACACCTGCCCGGACCACCTAATGGATTGGCTCACCCTGGTGTTCCTTGAACACGACAACGATGTACTATTGGAACACATTGCACATGAAGCTGCACGGGCATTCATGGACGAGTAACTACGTTCCTGCAGCCACATCCGATTGCCACCCACAGCACATGGCCCAACAACTTGTTGCATCGTGGGGATTGCTCACATATCCCACCACAACAGAGGACACGTCTGCCTTCGTTCGGGCTCTGGATGCATGTGCGTGGAACAACGCGTGTGTACACACACCTGTGCAAGGTGACGCAGGTCCATGGTCGGAGCAACACAGCGTCGTTTGGCAACGTTGCCACTCGGACACACTGCTGGGGGAGAGCACACACATGGCAATGTAGCACGACATGTGAACCTGTCGGACCCTCACACCTGATCACTGTCAGCAGAGCAGACAATCGGCGCACACCGGAGGCAGAGCACCATGCAGATCCCACGTGCAGTGAGTTGTGTCCCCTCACACGGGGCAATGGGCAGACGCCAAACAACACATGACTCATCCAGCAAGGCTGTGAGCGTTGCCATCCGTGATGAATGTTGTCCATTTCAGCCCCAACATTTTCTGAACCTCGACATGTACCCATGCTGCGTGTAAGTGTCTTAAGCATGTCCCTGCCTGTTGTGGCCGTTGCCTCGTCCGTACTGACACGCACATGCCAATAAACTCTATGCCATTCCACTGGTGTCTAACTGTGAGGTGTGTTGTTCAGATTGTCCACACATGTGCCACAATGAGCATCGTCCCAACACAGGGAGGAACTGACTGACGCATGTGCAATGGGGGTGTGTCCCTTTGGCAAGCTCCACCTCTGTGAGTCAGACATTGTTTTTGGATAGGTGCTGGACGACATGTGCACTTACATGACTTCAGCTATGTGTGTATGGTGTCCAACCTCTGACCATGTGGAGCAATGTCATACATCACAACAGAATGTGTCCACACAGATGTGTGTAAGTAGGTATGCGACGTGAAGTTCTGTTGTCACACGTGGTGTAGGACACCACTCCTGGCCTGCCACCGTTTTGGTCACTCCTACACACAGCCCTATTCAACACATGGACCTGTGCCTATGTTGGGGGGTTGTGAGATTGTTGCTGATGTGCAATGGGGACACAGCTAGTACTCACCTTCACAGTCATCCAATTGGCCATGTGTCTCAGGGATAGACATGCGCATAGATGTCAGTTACCAGGGTGTACCTTCATGTGCAATCATTGTCCCTACATCCAGCCATACTTCCATATGTGAGTGAACATAGTGATGACACATCTGTGTGATTTAGAATGTTTTATTCACATTCAGGTGATTGACGGAGCTGGGGCTGTACATGGCCATCCAAGCCCACATCACATGGAAGCCCAGTGGTGGGCCAACCAGAGTCCTTTGGGGATTGCACAGTGATTAGGAAGAGGGAGAGTGCAGTCCGCAGCAGGATTGTTGTGTAATTGGCCAGCGGTGAAGAAATGGCAGTCCGTGTCGGGGTCCGGGTGAATGTCGCAGAGTGTTCCGGAGGTCAGTAGGAGGTATTTCCCAGGGCATGATGGATAGGTCATAACCAGACAGGGACAGGCCATATGGCGGTGATGGGTGCTACTGCCTCCTTCCTCACACAGTAGTTCCCATCTCCTTCTAACTCCCCTGATACGGGTTCTGTGTCCGGTGTGTCCGGTGTGTGTGGCGGGGTGATGGCTGCATCGCTGTGTGCCCCTGACACATCAGACTGCGTAGGTGATGGGGCAGCATGACAGTGTGCCACGGACACATCAGGCGTCGGAGCTGTGTGTGTCGATGTTCCCGCTGCAGTCATCTGGGAACGGCTCAGTGACAGCAATGGCAAGATGAAGTACTGCAGGGCATTGAAGTTCCCAGCTACTACTCGCTGGTGTCCATCCGTGGCAGACATACTTCCAGCCTGCATCTGCTCCATGATCTCCATTGACCTCCGCACCTGTGCCAATTCTGTGCTGTCATGGCTGGTGCCTGTCTGACCAGACAGTTCTTGTATTACATTCATGGCACCAACGAGGTCAGCCAAGGTCAGTGGCGGAGCATGGTGCGTACAGAGGGTGTCCGATAGGGACTGTACGTGGTCCCTGATGGGACTCAGACACCCACGTATGGCATCGAGTTTGGCTGCCACGAGCTCGAAACCCACCCGTAGCTGATGAGCCAACTCCACCTGGCAACCCAACACACGCCGTTGGAATTCCATGTATTGGTCGGGGGGGTCCTGGGAGACAGCCGTGGTGGTGTGTGTTTCCTGCTGTGTGGTCTGTGCAGGTGGTGGGGTCACCTCGAGGCAGCTGGCCTGGCCTGCTCCTGGGAGTGGGGAGCAGAGGCTGTCCATTATCCATTGGAGGGTGTCTTGACATATGTGCAGGTTGTCCTCTTCATCATCAATGATGGGAAGTGTGGTGTGCTCTGCAGGAGGTGTTGTATGTCCCTCTGCAATGTGAAGGGGAGATGCAGGTTAACAGAGTTTCACATGTATGGTGATGATTTGCAGATGTTTACATTCAGACTGCATGCCAATGTACATTGTGACTGTTTTGGGGGAGCTGGCTATTTGATGGCAGTCAGTGTGTTTTTTGACTACATGACGGATGTGTGGTAGTACCCGTACATTATCATCACACAGTGTCAGCAATGCCAGATGTGAGTGGACAGTTACTACGCACGAGCGGGACCTGTTGTGAGCTCTGTCCTGTGGTGCTGGTGTTGCACTTCTACCACATTGCCGTCATTGCTGATGTTCTGTGATTGCTATGTGTGTGTGCTGCCTTTGTGGGGGTGTTGCCCCTGCAGCTCTGATTTCATGTGGCCTTCTCCCTTTGAGGCGGGGTGCCTTTGAATTGTGTGCTTTTCGGGGCCTGATTTGCTTTTGATATGTGTCATATGTGCTCTCGGACTGTTTTTGTGGCCTGGTGCATTGTTCGTCTGCTGTGTATTGTACGGCATGGGTTGTGGGTGCACGTGGACATGTCGGAGTGTGACCTGCTCCTTTACGGATGTGATCCGCACTGGGCTACTTCCATGTCGATTCGTGGGCCATGTCATTTTTTTTTGGCTGCTGCCAAGCTATCGAACATGCAGTGTTACTTGCATAGTCAGTGTGAGTCACAGAGCCGCTGCTTTGCTGGATTCAGCACATGTGCACGGGTAGGTTGTGATATTGGTGATAGGGGGGGCCTCTATGTGTGCTGCGGTGTGCCAAGGCAATCAGGGACATGTTCCACAGTCATTGTGGGTGTGCTGTGTGCTACACGTAATTGTGCATGTGTGCCATTGTGCCCATCTCCCCCCGTCCCTAGTGGTTACTCACCCTGTTGCTGTTGGGTCAGGTTGTATCATGCTGTGTCCAGGCCCCCCAAATCCTGCCACCGTCTCCTCACTGCTGACTGTGGCCACCATTTGCTCCAGCTCATCCAGCTTCTCCTGTGTCGCAGGACTTCCACCTCCAGTCGCCGTTGCTGCCTCCCTGTTGGCGGCGAGCTTATGTTTGGTCTGCCTTTTCAGATCATGCCAGCGCATCTTGACCTCCTCCAGTGACCTCCTCAACACTCCGACTGCATTGACGTTGGTGACGATGGCCTGCCATATTTAAGTAGTATACATTATACCTAGGGCCTGTATTTCAAATGCAACTAGTGGGATGCAGCACTGATTGTGCCACCCACAGAAGTAGCCTTTAAACCTGTCTCACAGCTCACACTGCAGTGCCTTTGTGTGCAGTTTACTGCCACTTTGACTTGGCATTTAAAACTACTTGCCAAGCCTTAAACTACCCTTTTATTACATATAAGTCACCCCTAAGGTAGGCCCTAAGGGCAGAGTGCCATGTACGTAAAGGGTAGGACATGTACTTATATGTTTTGCATGTCCAAGTAGTGACGTCGGTTTGGGTTGCCAGAGCCGAAGTGGAGGTGCCGAACAGTTGTTGATGGTGTTCGGTCACCTCTGTGACAATGATCCGGTCTTCCTGCGGACTGAACCCGGTCTTCCTCTTCCTCTTGTCCTTGCCCTTCCCCGAACGCGGGGTTCCTGGCTGGTCCTCCGTGGGGCTTGTGGTGTTCGGCTTGTCCTCTGCACTCGGTCCGGGTGAATCCATGTTGCTACGCAGTTTGAATTGTTTTTAGGCTTTTTTTTTCTTTCTTTTATGGTGGTTTTTCCCGCCGGACGCGTGGGATTTGCAGGCCTGTGGCTGGTGTTCGCTGATTTCTGTACCACGATTGGCCTCATCGCATGTTTTCTCGCGTTCGCGTTTCGCATTTTTTCGGCATGGCATTGATTTTCACGCTGACATTTGACGCGTTATCTGGTGACTATCGCATGCTACCGCCTTGTTGTGAATTCCATGTTGACACTGGGTTATTTTCCCGCGCTAGGCGGCGATATTGAAAGTTGCGTTACGCTACTCTTGCGGTAGTTATCACACGTTCTTCTGAATATACCCCTCTGTGTGGTTTGGTGATGACGCATTGTGTTTACTTCAACGGAGCTCGGAGACAACGTAGGAATCCCTTTGCTCTGTTCGACAATGATGCAGTAGACCCTCGGTCTCCATCAAAGGTATTTCTTCAGTGTGACCTGTCTGAGTCCTGTATGTGGCCTGCCATTGATCGATCATAAAACTTTGGATTTGCACTGGTCCCTCGCGACCTCAAGTAACTTGTAATCACTAGTGACTTCTAAGCACTGTTTTCATATTTAATCTATAAAAATTCAGTTCTCGATTTATTAGATTTTTGACATTTTGGGCGTATTTTGCTCAGATAATTATTCTCCAATTTTCTAAATCTGTATCAAGTCTGTTTGTGGTGTATTTATTGTGTTACTGTGTATGTGTACTGCACAAATCATTTACACATTGTTTCCTTAGAAAAGCCTGACTGCTCTGTGTGCCAAACTACCAGAGGGTGAGCACAAGTTATCTTTTAGTGTGTATCTAACTTACCCTGACTACAGTGGTGGTTCCAGCCTGGCCTGGGTGCATACCTCAGTCAACCAGGAATCCCATTTCTAGCATGACCCTTTGGCAGAGTCAGTAGGTCTTCCTTACCTAAAAAGACACCTTTCATATTGTTACATCACAGAGACAGCTCTGTGTGTCCATGGCGTTTGGGCACCAGTGTGGGGCGGTAGTTGGGCTCAGGGCCGGGCTTGCCACACCAGTTCGCACACGTCAATGAACTCTTTACTTCACTTAAAAAAAACATAGAAATTCACTGAAAAAGCTAAAAGTTAAAGTGATGTTATAGTTAGGTGGTTAGGCACTCCTCAGTTACCTCACATATTTCATCATTCATGACCTGTTCTATGTCATCATTGATTACATCGCTGCAACATCTGAGATGACATCATTGATAACAACACTGTGCATGGCGGATACGTGAATTATAAATAATTAAAGGCACAAGTTAGTTATTGTTACTTGATATAACTATAACTGGTAAATTACAGTGGTTTTCTTTAAATAGCATGCTTTAACTGACATTTTTCCCTAACTATAAAGTAGAGAACTCTGGGTAGTTCCCAAGTTTAGGTGGAGAGCAGCTCCTATTTAGAGCACCCAACAACACTGGAAACACTCTAAATCTGCTCACCTCAAATGTCTGTTTTTTAGCAAAGTTTATAAGCATAGGATTAGCACAGTGCCATCCATGCCAAGCTAGAATGGGACAAAGTATTTTGCCATTTATACAGCAAAGTCTTTAAGCATGGGATTAGCCAGTGACATCCACGCTGAACTGTAAAATGACAAAAGCCTTTTACCACTCCACGCACATTATTACAGCTTTGGTTTGGTAAAATGCCATCCAAGCTAACGTGAAATGAATAATCATATGCTTGAAGTCTTTATTGCTATCTGTGGTTAATAGTCAACTTGAATTCGGCTACCAATGAAGTTTATGGTTTAGGGTCAATGTTGCATATAACACAAGCTTGGTTCACCTATGGTGGGTGTATATATGATGGCATTATTGATGCTTCATATTATTCTGATCTATTTTGCACTTACTTTCAGAGCTCTAATAAATTCTAAAAAGGTTTGGATGATGTCATCAGTGATTTGATCAATGATGTCAATGATGCCATTTGAGATGTCATCAGTGATGTCATAAATGATGTCATAGAACATATAATGAATAATGTCATATGTGAGGTCATAAGTAGTGCCTGGTGGGGGCACAAGTTATAGTTAGTTCTGCTAACTATAACTGGTGAATATTCTGTGTTTTGTTAGTTCAAAACGTTAATGTTGTCACTGAGCTATTCACCTAACTATAACGTCACTTTAACCTTTGATATTATCCTTATCACTTTGAAGGTAGTATTTCTATATAGGTTTGAGTAAGTGCTTATTTCTATTTTGATTTTAGGTATTGTTACTTATTGCTACAAATATTGTGAGGTTACTGCATTTGGTGTGTAAGTTGTGTTTTTTGTGGATAGGAAGAGCAGGATATATGAATAAGGGGATGGAGAGATATGAATCTTTTCAAATTTAAGGCAAAAATCTTTTTTGTTAAATTAAAGCTTTAAGCCAAATAACAGCTAAAAAAGCAAAGCACCATTGAAAAATAATATGTTCTGGTTGACTGGGCCTAAGTGCAATTTCAGGCTGACCATGATGGAGTGAAACATTATACCTTTGGGAATGGAAGTGAAAATCTTCCAGTGAACAAAGGCCCAAGGCTGTGGCTCTCAAGGTATCCTTGAGGTTGGTTTGGTGCTAAAAGCTTCAAGTGGAATAAAGCTAGATTTCATGGCCACCAAGGGTGTTTCGCTGGTCAGATAAATTAGCCTCCTCACCCCAGTTTAAGGTTTTATCCTTGGACTTAGTCTGTGTTTTTTTCACACAATTCTCCAGCAGGGCAAGTCTGGAATCTGTAGCTGGCCAGTTCTCAATGGAGCTGGATATTTCTATCACATGGTCCTACTGAACCAATTTCAGCAGGGAAAAAGCTCTGAGTTGGGACAGGCTCGGTTTTCATGCTTGGTGTTGGTGCGATCTACCGGGGCAGGTTTCAGCAGCTTTTTTCAGTCCTGTGGAAACAGACACAATTAGAAAGTCACACTTCTCTCCAACCTCTGGGAACACTCCTTTTGATCAGTCTTGGGACTGCTAGCTCCTCAGGACAGGTTTCTAGGCACAATGTCTTTAGTGAAATCCCCTGTAGGGTCTATTCCTCACCGGTCAGGGTTACTCTGCTTTTTGTCCATGAAACATGAAGTAGGTAAACAGGATGCCAACCACTTGAGCCATGGATAGCAGTACACATCAGTGGCTGACGGCAGCAGTCAAGTGTAGCTGAGTAGGTTATCTACTTCCAACAGAAGTAAAGAGTCAGAATTCTTCTTTCTTCCAGAGGGATCTTCTGGTGGAGTGGGAAGACCTGTCTTCAATTCCTTAGACAGTACCATGATGACCTCTACCCCCCCCCTCAAAGGGCACAAACCTTTTCTCTCCCTCACTATTCACGGAGCCTGGGTGCCTAGGAGTTCCTGGGAATGAAAAGGAAAAGCCCTCCTTGGCAAATGAAAGTCAAAAGAGGTAGTGCTACGTGTAGCACGCTGGCTATCCACATAGTATACTAAAATGAAGTACACTGTGCAGAGAATCCAGTGGATCCCCAATAGGTGTGCAGAGGAAAAAGCAGATAATTATAATGCTCTTTTTGTGGTAGTATGGGCAAGCAGTTAAGCTTTTCAGAGGGTAGTGCTAAGCAGTTGTTTTGACACACAGAGGCAATAAATGAGACACACACTCAAGAATAAAGCCGAGACCAATTGGGAAAAATAAACTTGCATCTTTATATATATTTTTAGAAACCAAGAACTACATTCAACAGTTAATAAATTCTTTGGATGTCGATTTTGATCCAAATGCTGTTCAAGACACAAATCCTTACAGGTTTGAATACTGTCAGGCAGAAAGCGTTGTGCTCAAGGGAAGAAAAGCATAGGTTTGGATAGTACATTTACCCTTGTGGTTGATAGAAGCAACACTCAGCAATGAAGTTTGGGGGGACAAAGGTTGCCCAGAGTTCTACTCCATGGGAGTCAGAGTTTTGGAATTCCCAGGGCTCGGGCTTAGCAAGCATTCTGGGTTAACAGGATCAGAGGTGCCGGAGGTGTTGTGATGCAGTATTGGTTCTTCACAGGCGGTGTTCAGCTACAGATGTGGTGAGGGCAGTCTATCGCAGTTGGAGCGGTCAAGCCCAAGTTGCTGCTTTCATGCAGTTGAAGCCACCAGAAAGTGGGCACAGGCTAACAGGAGCGGGGCTGTTTCCAGCATCGGTCGCAGGTACTGTGAGGATTCCTGCAACGGCAGTGATAGTGATGCATCTGTTCAGTGATCGATGTGCCAATTCCAAGGTGTGTCGGCTCTGAATGTGATACGCCAGGTTTCTCCCTGCTGTAGAGGCGATGCATCAAATTTTTCCATGCAGTGGCGGCAATGTGTTGGTTTTGAAGCAACACTTTTGGAGGCAATGCGGTGGTTCCAAGTACGATGCATCTATCAGGTTACCACAATGGCAGCGATGCTTCAGTTCCGATTGATGCAATGGTGTTGATCTGTGGGTTCTAGTAGAAGCAGCACTTTTTACTCACTTCCAAGGGCCCTGGACTGGGTTGGCATCCCTTTGTCAGAGCAAAGCTTGTAGCAAGAAAAATCCAGGTGCTGTTTGTAGGTTGAAGAGAAGTCGTGGATATTTCTGAGACTCAGAAGAGGAGGCAAGCCAACAAGCCTTGAAGATACTTAGGTTCTGGGATGTAGAGATGCAGGTCCAGTCCATCTCAATCTCAGGCAAGAGTGCAGCAGGCAGCAGGTCAGCACAGCAAAGCAGTCCAGCAGAGCGGCAGTACCTCCAGCAGCACAATGGTCATTCGTCCAGTTAGAATGTCCTCAGTTCCAGAAGTGTTCTTAGTTGGTGGTGTCGGAGGTCCAGTACTTATGCCCAGTTGGGCTTTTAACTTTGGGGAGACTTCAAAGATATGCATTTAAAGTGCACATGTCTATGCCTTTCTTGCCCTGGGTCCAGACTCACTACAGGGTGGTATGCAGCCCTTTCTGTGGGGACAGGACACAGCCATTTCAGGTGTAAGTGTCAGCTCCTCCATTCCAAAATGCCCAGGATGGCCCATCTACATATGGATGGCCCATTATCACATCTAAGCTATTTTTGTGTGTTGCTGTCTAGAGGGAATGCACAAAGCCAGCTGCCACCCACCCCAGACGTGTATTCAGAGGCAATCAAAAGGCACCAAATGGTTACAGTAAGAAAATGCCAACTTTATGAAAGTGGCATTTTCAGAATTGCAAATTAAAGTCTAACTTCACTATAGGTTGTGTTTTTAAATTGTGATTCCAGTGACATAAAATTTGAAGGTCCCACCTCTTCCCAATTGGAAATTACACGTATAAAATGTAATAAGGCAATGCCAATGTTATTCTATGAGAGATACAGGCCGTGCAGTAGAGAAAAATAAATTTAAGAGTATTTCACTACCAGGACCTGTAAAACTTATAAAGCACATACCTTACTTTTGAAATTCACTGCACCCTGCCCATGGGCTGTCCCTTAGGGGTGACCTCTATGTAATAAAAAGGAAGGTATGGACCTGGCAAGTGGGTTTACGTGCCAGTTCAACATGGCAGTTTAAAACTGCACACACAGCCTCTGCAGTGGCAGGCCTGAGACATTTTTAAAGGTCTGCTTAAGTGGGGGCACAATCAGTGCTGCAGGCCACTTGTAGCATCTTATTTATAGGCCCTGGAACCTGTAGTGCACTTTACTAGGGACTAATAAGTAAATTAATTATGTCAATTGTGGATAAGCCAATGTTGCCATGTTTTAAGCATATACACTTTAATATTGATTAGCAGTGGTAAACTGCCCAGATTCCTAAAGCCAGCAAAACAAGATCAGCAAAAACAGTAAAAACAGTAGGTCTGAAGGCAAAAAGTCAGGGTAAACCATGCCATGGATGCCAGATCTAACAGATATCTTGCCTTATACGATTACCGGAGTTACGAATCAATCAACTGCAGACCGAGGATCCGTGCTGCACATCTTGTACCAACCTGTGCTCTGAAAGAATGCAGGTCAAGGTTAGCATAGGATGCTCTGGACTATTTTGCAGTGAAATCCTGACACCACAATTGAACTTTTACTCCCAAACCATTGGGGCCTTCACTGCACTGTCTACTATGACCTTACTAGAAAGTTAAATTAAAATATTTGGTAAAAAAAAACAATTTTACCAATATCATTTAAGGGCTAGAAAACCCAAACTGTGGCACTGAATACCAGTGTCAAAGTAAATGGTGTCCTAACACCAGCAAATGTAGGGTCTAGGAAAAGGTGAAAGATCCTGAATGACCATGCAGAAAAGGCAAATGTGTTACAAAACCCTTTTTAAGTTGAGCTTATTAGACAGCATATGCACTGTCTGTTATGAGGCATATTGTGGGCTTACCAAGAACATACATGGGCCTGGACCCTACCCATGACTTAGAATGGGTTGTTCTACCAGTTACTTTTATTTGCCTGCTTTTTTTTCATGCCCCAGTTTGTCAGTCTGTGTGTTGTCCTCCCATTGAGCATAGCCTCTTTACGGTAGCTCCCGTCATGCTACACATCTAAGGAACTAATTCCAGGAGCTGCCGCGACTACAAAGAATGTTGCTTGATGGTCCCTGAAGGTGGACGGAGTGTAAGGCTACAAGTAGAACAACCGTACTCGTTGGCGAGGCTGGCTATGCACTCCTGATGAAGGCGTCGGCTGCAGTACGGCTGCACAAGACACATCCCGACTGGAGAAGGTGAGGAGCCTGCTGTTTGGCTAGTGGGGGAGCCAACTCTTGTGTGGGGCAGTGGACTTTCCCCCACATGTGACAACTTCAGGGGGTCATGTTGGGTGCCCCTCAAGAAGGCGGTGAGCACCTGTGTGACTGCGGTAGTGGCCCTCCCACCTGTGGCACCTGTGGGTGCAGCCTGTGGCCGCTCAAGCACTTCCACATCTAGCCGAGCTAAAGATACTACCTTGTAAGCTGCGGGCACTGATCAACCTGGGATTCCACCCGGCATCGGGCTGTAAGGAGATCAAGCGGGTCTTACTGCACTCCTGTATAGCATTTGAAGACATCATAAAAATTAGCAAAAACGGCCCGCAGGCATTCAATGGATGCCTCCCGTTTTGACATGGCGATAGACCACATCTTCCCTGGCAAATTTAGGCCAATGAAGCAGTTCTCAGCATAGGAAGCAGAGGCGAGAGGGTGCACTCCGGCAAAACCTAAACTAGCCAAAATCTCTGAAGCTCATCAAAATCAGTTTATGGGGGGAAGCTTCAGAGCCATAGACCCAGAAAATAACCAGAATGGCTCCACGCAGCATTCAGGTGCAAAGAGAGACAGCATCGCGAATACCAGCGCAAGCAGTTCAATGCAGCTATCCACTGAAGCACTGTGTCCTCAAGGCGCTAAAGAAGGGTCTAAGCATACCCAGCAGGGGGCTCCCTGAGCTTCAATCATTCCTGACCAGCCTTTACTGACCCCGATTGAGTGCTACCTGAGGGAATGATTTCCCCCAGGGGCAGGGGTCCTACGATACAACAAGATCTTACACCAAGTAAGACTTCTACCCCGACACAAGAAATGGCGAACTTTTGTGAAAAGCCGCCATATTCCCTATTTTGCACCATAGCTTCAAACTTACCATGGGGAAGGGGGTATGGCAAGGCTAACCCTCTGCTGAGGGAGACAATGTATAAAACAAAGGACTTGTCACATTCAGATTGCAATGCTATGCAACCTATGCCAGAACTTTACGAGGGGGTTGATGCACAAAATGCACTAGGGAGCCAAGTATTATCAGCCTTCCAGTCAACGTTACCAGTGATGAGTTTAGGGTTTGCCCTGGCTTAGCAGTGCTCAGCAATACCAGTAAAGAACACCCAGTTGGGTGTATGCTTTAACAGATTCTGGAAGAAATTAGGGAGATGAGGAACGAACATGACAAAGTTCATTCTGAAGTGCAGACACAGAGTAATATTAATGACAACTTGCTCCAATTCGATTCAAGATTAACGCAAGTAGAACAATGCATTTCTGATATGGAAGACATCCAAAAAAGGAGCAATCAAAATGAAAGGAGAGGCTAGGGTGTGGCTATGGACTTTGGCTCGCTTTGAACGGCTTTATATAAGACCCACATGAGTGAAAATGTTAAGGAACCCTCTGCTGATGCTCAGCTGACTGCAAGGCAGCGGCTAGCCCTCAAGGATGGTTTCTGGGTGCCATTTCAAAGCACTCGTCAAAGGGGAGGGCAAGGACGAAGGCAGTCTTCAACCGAGAGCCCGGGGTGGGTGAGGCTTTCTGGGGCAAACTCAAGGGAGGGAGAGGAGGCAGTGGTTGGGAAATGGGGTTAGGGATGATGAGCATAGGGGAAAGTGTGAGAGTGTAGGGCAATCACAATAATATGTGGAAGAGCAGTCAGTACATCGTGCTAGAGACCAAAAAGGAAGAATAGCTGATCATGTCAAAGGTATATCATGGCTCATAGATAACTGAGAATCATCTCATGTAACGCTAATAGTCTTAACAATAGATTAAAACTTTGGGCAAGGCTCGGATGATTTAAATCGCTACAGGCAAATATAATTCTCCTTCAAGAGACACATTTAATGAATGGAGCCCTCTCATTGAAAGTCCCTGGCTATATTTAGCACAAATCCTACACTTCTTCTAATGAAGCTATTAGGGGGGAGGCCATATTAGTTATAAGGAATTGTAACGCAAAGTACTCAAGGTCCATAGAGATCTGAGCGCCAGGTGGATCGGGGTGCAAATGAGGATTTTTAACCAGTCAATTAACTTTGTGGGTTTTTATGGCCCTTTTGAGGATTTGCCTCAGACTCTTGAATCCCGATACAATTTTGCAAAAGAGGAGTCCGGCCCTCTCGTGATAGGGGGTAAATTTAATAATTTAATATCCTCCCTAATAGGGCTCTGGATTCATCTTGTGGCAATAAACCAAAATCAATTAAGCTTCTCGTGACATAATGCGAGGCTTTGTGGATCCTTGGCATAGTGATCACCCCCAGGTTAGGTCCTACACCTGTCATTCAAAAAGATTTCATTCGTCGTCATGTATTGATTTCTACTTAATTTCACACTCTCTTCATAGAGCTCAATCAGAATTAATAGTAAATCAATTTTCAGATCATTCAGTAACTACAGTAAACCTTCTTCTTTCTTATCAGTGGTATGAGAGTTTTAGATGGGTTTTCAATAAGTACCTATTAGTAAATGATCAATAGGTTATCCAAATGCGGCAGGCCCTGAGAGGTCACGATTGTCATGTTCCGTTGTTTGCCAGAAAGCATTCACTCCCTGGTAAGGTTAGGGGGGGGGGCATATGGTGGCACTGTGAGCTAGCCAGTCTCTAGGGCAACATATCCTGAGGGGGTGCTTGGAATCAGTCTAGGCACCTCACCTAAACTTTATGTTGTCCAACAAACGCGATGGTCCTACGGCTTAGTGGGATCTACACTACACGGTATAGATACCACCACAAAGTGTTCAGTTTGGGGTGTCTTGAAGGCTTTCTTTAGGGTAGAGGTGATAGTTCTTGGCAGACCTGAGGCAGATAGAGAAGAATAAATGACAGCAGCTACAACTAGCCTTCAGTCAGACAACAGCGGAATATATAGCATCCCCCTTGAAGTAATCCAAGCTCGAGGTGACTCAGACAAAACACAACGTTCAGTTTAATTTCACTTCCAGGGAGATACTAAACCACAATACAATTTTGCAAAAGAGATATGAAGAAAACAAACATATATATAAATACTTGGCTTGGTCAGTTAAGCGCAGATCCGCCACCAACTTTAATAAGCAGATCCATGATCCAGACACATACAGCCATCTGACTCAGCGACAAGAAATAATAGATGTCTTTTATAATCACTACACAAAGCTTTATTCCAACCCTCATAATACAGCATTAGAGATGGCTGAAAAATGGTTAGAGGGGCATAATATTCCCTCAATAACCCCAGATTAGGGGGAAGCTATGATTGGTCCAATCACAATGATTAGAATGGCTTCCTCTTAGGCAGAAATATGGCAACTAACACACATTATCTGATCGAGGCAATAGACTACTTTACTGTACACAGAAATAATGCATCTATCATAGTGTTAGAAGCAGAGAAAGCATTCAATCTGGTCCAGTGGAATGCTGTCTTTTCAGCTTTAACTAAATTTGCCTTCCCAACAAGGTTTATACAGGTATTAAAAAATGTTCACCTTAAGGCTAAGGTTTCTATAATCATAAATGGGAGACCGGCAGGGAGGATAACTATAAGCCTTGGGACACGCCACAGTTGTCCGCTCTCCCCCATTCCGTTTTCTTATTCATTGAGCCTTTGGCCTGCGCTATACGACTGGACCATAGAATTAAATCTCCTGTGGTAAGGGCAGCTAAATTAAAACTATTTGCTGAAGATATGGCTCTCTATTTAGCAGCAGATAAGACTAATATAGCATGTGCCTTCTCTAAAATAAGATACACCATGGTAAATCAGAGGCTATACTCTTTAACTGTTCTTCAGAAGTATTGCCATCATTAATGCAAGCCCATTATTCCTCAACCTTAGCTTTAAGATACTTAGGAATCTCCATGACCTCGAAGTTAGAGTATCTATTTGTGCTAAATTTTAAGGCAACATTGAATAAGATACGTAATCTATGAAATCAGTGGCAAAATCTTCCCATACCAATCATGAGTCGGGTTGCTTTAGTCAAAAGGAGCATTCTTCTGCTACTATTATTTTTGTTTCCAAACATTATGATAAAAATACCTCAGACTTTTTTAGAGTCAGTAATCACCAAAATTTGAATCTTTGTGTGGCAGTGTAAGACACCCAGGCTTAAATTGCAAGTTAGTCAGTTGGATCCTGAAGAGGGAGGTCTGGCGCTCCCCAATATTATAATCTACTACTTTTCGTCATTGCTCGGCTGGTTGGCTATGTCCTCTTCTGCTGGCTCGAGTGAAGGGAATTTTTATCGAAAACATATGATAAAAGTATCTGAAATAAGGCTTTCCCCAGTCATAAAAATTCCAAGGCTACCAAAAAATCTAGACACAAGACCCGTCATACTATTGTGGATCGCTTTAACAGGATCTGGGAGGAATTCAACATTTTTTTGCTTTCTTAGCCAGTTGAAACTAGTAGACTGCATTCCAGTGGGTCTATGTCTGTCCAATCATACCTGTGATTGGTGTTCTCGCTTGGGGTTCTGGAGGGTGCAAGATTTTTATCATAATGGCGAATTTTCACAATGGCATAGGCTGGTGAGTCTGAATTCCAATCTTAATGTGTCTTTCTTTTTTAGAGTTGATCAAATTAAGCATTTTTGTTCTGGATGTGTAATAGGGGATGGAACAATTGTAGATAATCTTGGTGAAGCCTACTTTATTTCCAAAATACAGGACACAGGGAATTGGTACAGACTTCTACATCCAAAAAGAAGCAAGGCGCTGATTACAGATCTTCTACAGTCAATAGAATCCTGTACAGGATGCAGACTCGATAGCTCTCAGTGGCAGTTTTACAATCGATTAAGCTACAAGGCAGTACGAGTTGCCAATTTAAGGAGAATGTTTTTTTTCCAGCTAGTGGATGCTGTATTATATCCCAGCCAAAATTCATAAAATGTATCCAGGGGCAGAATCTAGAGGTTTCAGGTGTAATCAGGCTAACAGGGATCTTTACAAGTATTTATCTAACAAAATTCTGGCAGGATATTTTTCCTGAAGTTAGCCAAAGATTGAAACTCAATGGAGCATATTCTCAAGCCCCCATCGCCACCACAACGTCACTTTTAGTGACGTTGTTGTGGCGATAGGGGCGTCGCCCTATTCACAAGGCAGCGTTAAGCCACGTTAAGTGGCTTAACGCTGCTTAACGCTGCCTTGTGAATAGGGCCCCCTACACGCTGTTTTTAGCGTGAAGGGGGCGTGCAGTGGGTGTTGCGGTGGGCGTTCCACTGCAACACCCATTGAGTTTGACGCTACCTCCTATTCACAAGGGCAGCGTAAATAGGAGGTAGCGCCAAACTTAAGATCAGGAAAAATCTGGTCTTAAAGTGGTGAAACGAGGAGAAATGCTTTATTTCTCCTCGTTTTTGCTTTTTCCATGTGTGCTGCCTTGTGCAGCACACATGGAAAAAGCAAAATGCCATGGTTTGTTCATGTACAGGAAGGTGTCCCTTCCTGTACATGAAAAAACCCTTTATTTAAAATGCCGTTTTGTAACTTACATGTGTGCTGCATGAAGCAGCACACATGTAAGTTACAAACTAGCATTTAAGGTTTGTTTATGTGCAGTAAGGGGCACCTTCCTGTACATAAACAAACCTCCCTGCTTGCAGACACCCTTGCACTATGGTGCAAGGGTGCCTGCATTGGTGCTAAGTTGTGAAACTTAGCGCCATCGCAGGGGGAAACGCGAGGCTGCACCCTATCCTTGAGAATAGGGTGCAGCCTCGCGTTTCCGAAGTGGCGGAGTGAGGCGTTAAGCCAAGAAGGCTAACGCCTCTCTCCGCCACTTCCTTGAGAATATGGCCCAATGTTTCTCCAGATGCTTATGGTGCACTGTTTGACATTATGGATACAGCCCCCTCAGATTCTCAGTGGATTCTCATGATGCAAACAACAGATATTTACACAAAATGCAAATGTGACCATGACATAGTCCTGCCCAACTTGACATTTTTCTACCCTGTCTGTCTGTCCCCTTTAAGAACCTCACATTCAAGCTTCAACCTCCTGCTAGGCTAGTGTTGAACATACATTGCAGAAGCTATCCTTTGACTGTTTAAAGAGAATGATCAGAAACATTTTAATTATCTGTGTAAGCACGAATAAGCCAGATCATTGCTCCTCATGATCAGTTTTCAATATCAGTTTTCTGAAGCATATACTCTAACAGCTTTCCACACTACTGTTTATCTGGGAAATTCTTTATTTGCAATGGAAATATATATTTCATGAGCAGATTGCTTAAGAACTGCACAAGCAGCCTGATAATGATATGCATTTAAGAGTGGATAATGAATAAGAATGTTAAAATCAACTTGCGCAGGGTAGGAAAGTAAAGGTTATATGTGCACTCTATAATTATGCGGTTGACTTGCACTGGCTAACTACATGCAAAATAACTATTTTTCTGGTATTGTCATTTCGCATTTAATGTACCAATAAAATAGTGTCCAACGTGTAGCTTTGTAACTTAATCATAATTACTGTTATGTCTCCTTAAATTAAATAGAAGTTTAGTTTTACAGACGTTATTATGATAAATGCTTTTGAAATAATATTAAAAATATTAATTTAAAATGGGGTCTTCTTTATTATACCAAGTGCATGTGACATTTAATTCTTCATTAGTTACTAAGGGATAGCTTTATCATATTTTAGTGCAACTCAGTGCAGCAACCAAAGTTCCAGAAAGGGGAGAAAGCAGTACAGAGCATTGTCTATTAAAAATGGCCACTACCCTTGCGCTGATGCGCAAACAGACTGCATAGCGCTATGCACCATCCTTTGCACCATGGTGCAGAGGTGTGTGCCTGCTCCATATCATGGGATTTGTACTCGAAGCATACCCTTCTAGGACAAAATCATATGCCTAGGCAAGTTCTTAAACATGTCATGCATTGTGTGAGTGCTCTACAGTTCAGCACACATGCAATGTATGAATGTTTGGAGAAATTAGATCATTTCTCCTTGTTAGTTCTGCTTCAAAGTGGTGGTATGATTTTAATGAAAATCCTGGTCCGGCTATCTTAGTAGATCTGCCTTTGTGTAAAAACTTTGGGGCAGATTTACAAGCCCCTTGCGACACTTTTGCGCTGCTGTTGCGTCACTTTTGTGATGCGGCACATTTACAACGTGACGCATCTAGGGAGATGCGTCACGTTGTAAAGCCCTGTGTCACATTATACCTGCGTCAGGTATAATGTATGCAGGGTGGGCGTTCCCACACAGGAAAGCCTCGTAAAAGTGACACAGTGAAATCTACAAGATTTCACTGCGTGACATTTAGGACGCCACTGGGTCAAAACCTTGCGCCTGCTTGAAGCAGGCGTAAGGCGTGACGCAGTGTATTGGGAATAGGCCGCAACACGCATTGCTGGAGTTGCGTCGTTCTTGCGACACGACTCCAGCGATGCGTGAGTTTTCCGCCAACAGATGCATCAGAATTTCTGACGCATCTGTCAATCCTTGCGCCATAGTGCGCCGTATTGTAAATACAGCGATACCAAAGGGGATGATGGACGGAGCGTTTGAGCAAATCAAACACTCACCCCCAGTCAACTGATCTGGGTTTAATCCATCATCATTCTTTAGCTCACTCCACCACCCCAGTTCAGACATGGCCATATGCAAATCAGTCTGACCCTGTGCCTCATGGGAACAGTCCAGCCCGAACTGCCAAGCCATGTCTTCCCTGGACCGGTTTCGGGTTCATAACCCTCATCAGCCAGGCTATCTTGAATCCAGTGGCAAAGTGAGCAAGACTGATTTGCATATGGCCAGGTCTAAACTGGGGTGGCATGGTGAGCAAAAGAATGATGGATTTAACCCAGATCTCTTGACTGGGGGTGAATGTTTTGATTTGTTCTGCATTCCGTCCATCAATTGTGTGTCTTTTGTATTGTAAATACGGCGCATCTATGGTGGCGCAAGGGTTTTTCACGCAAGCGCAGGGAAACTGAAGCATCTATACAGATGCATCAGTTTTTGTAAATCTGCCCCTTTGGATTTTTGTGCAGATCCACCCAATCCACATCCGAGAAATACCCTCTTGATACAAGAGAAACCAAGAAAAGGACACCTTTCCAGTGCAAAATACCTTTTTATTGCAGTTGAAAGTAAATCTCACTACAAGACTTTGACCGATTTCCGTCACTTTACATGGCTTTGCCCGGGCGAACCCTCTGTAAATCTGGCCCTAAGTGTTTTGATAGTTGTATGGCTCTGCCATATCTTTATCAATTTGGTCAGACAGTGTACTTCCTTTCAAAATACTGATTAATAATAAATAATATTAGCATGTTTGTTATTGAATTCCCGCTGCCGAGGCTGTGTTGTTTCACAGCACTGCGACTATTATTAATCTTAGCAAACTAAGGGCCTAATACGATCTTGGCGGACAAGGTTACTCCGTCACAAACATGACGGATATCCTGTGTGCCAAATTACAAGTTTATTATAACCTATGGAACTTGTAATACAGCGGCCTGGATATCCATCACTTTTGTGACGGAGTATCACATCCGCCAAGATCATAATCAGGCCCTAAGTACCTGATTTAGAGTTTGTCGGATGGATTACTCAGTCATATCTAATGGCATTTGTAATGTGGCGGACGGGATATTCATCATGATTGTGATGGTGTAACCTGTCTGCTGAACTCTGAATGAGACCCTAATTTATGCTCCATTTCTCGACCTTTGAAAAACAATTGCAAAGACATTCCTATTAATATGTGAGTGTGTGCCAATAGGTAGTACCAAATCTCTAAGTTGTCTTATTGAGTTGATTCAATGGAATTCTATTTTATGTCATTTTCTAACTTGGTTTCTGGGGCCTATTATATAAAGTATTGGCAGCTACACATTGGGTAGAGTGATCAAGTATATCCAGCCTAAATTTGCAGCTGGAAAGTCTACACTTGCTTGTCTATGTCTTTGAACACTCACCATTGTGCCTCATAGACTGTGTGAATTCTCAAATCCCACAATCAGTTCAGTGTTGTGCCCTAAGACTCCCTGAATTAGCAATGGGATAGATGACTGATCTGTCGCGGTAAATACACAAATGAATATCTTTAAGGTATTATTACATGTATTAATTTGTAAGAGTACCCTACAGTGCAGTGTAGAGTTACCAAGTAGTAAACCCATTGCATTTACAAACTGCTCTCTGAAACTTTCTCACCCTAAAATGATCAGAGATAAGTTTCAATAAAGGGAGAGAGTAAATCCTATTCCGCAGTCAGAAGGTATAAAGAACATCTTAAGAATCCATAGGGGCATAGGGGAAAGGATTTTTGTGGTGGGAAAATGTCTTACCCATTTTAGGAAAAAATGTGAGCAATTGTACTGCTGGGCTGCCTTTCCCAATGTGCAATTGTACAAATGATTCTACATTGAGGAAATTGCAACATTAAAACTCAGGAATAGATCTGGAAAGCTTCAACAGAGTTGGGTCAGATTTTGTTACGCTATGTACATGAAGGCAGAGTTACTAACATTTCACTCAATGCAGTGCAGCAAGGCAGCTTTCTGTGCTGTGTTCAGTGCCAGAAAGCCATCAGAAATTCCACCGTATTCACTAAGATATAGCGCAACACTGCTCTCTGCTTGAGCTGGTGCACTGTGTGAAGCCTAGTGCCAACATAGGCACCCTAGCACCAATGCAGGCACCCTTGCACAATGTTGCAATTACAGGCAGAATTGTTTTTGTGCATTAAGGCACACCTTCTAGCAAAAAACAATATTTAAAGGCATTTTCCTTTTTCTATGTGTGATGCATTCTGCATCACACATAGAAAAAGAAAGTAACAAGGAGAAGGAAAAGATATGTATCCTTCTTCTGCCTCACTGGGAAAGCATACCATTTTGACTCATTACCAGGCTTACAACTTTGTTTATTCGGGGTTGCACCAAAATCCATGAGAGGATGCATGGGACCTCGCACACTTCTCTCATGGATTGCCTCCCTGCTGCAAAGCAATGCAAGACACCGAAATGTGCTGCCTTACCTTACTTTGTATTTACTAAACCACGCAGAGCCACACAAAGGCAGCATAACCCCTTACTAAATCTGGCCCATGGTGTCAGCAGGAGCAGTGCTCTATTTGTTAAACTATAAGTACAAGGGCTGATGCGAGCACTGCCGAATCCCGAGCATGTTGAATGCCAGGGTTGGCGAATATGAAGGCCTTCCAAACTTGGCTTACCTTTATGTCTATTTCTTCTACCTCCCTAAGCTGCCTATCACTTTTTTCACTTTTTGTAGTCTTGCTTATTTCATTTGTCAATATTTTCCTACATTTGCCTCGCATTTTTGTTCTCCTTTTTCAACTTGCCTCTCTTGATCTTGCTAAAAAAAAACAGTCAGGACTCATGAAATGTGTGTGCTGCATGTGCAAGCAGGAACCAGACCTTGGGGAGGTATTCTTTCTATGTAAGTTCGCATTTCATTTTCACAGCAACGGTGTCATTTTGTTTGCAGCATATGTAAGGGCCTCTTCTCTGTGAAGCTGTCTACGAAGTACTGTGATAAACACAAGCTTCACACATACTTTTAAAGTCCATGCACTGTGCCTTCAGGAGGGTTAAGGGTCTGTGCAGAATTTAATCAGACCCATGCAGCTGCCTCAGAGTACTCCAATAGGGACAAAAAGAAAGTGAGCATGTATGGAACTCATACATTAAAATCTCATTATATAAAGGTTAAAGGTACTGCTTGCAAACACCTGAAATTGATTTCTTCCCCATCTGCCACATGTAGCATACCTGTTCCTTTACTTCCTTGTCTGACTTTCTCCTCCCAATCTTTATGTCATCAAAGGATTTTTTTTTTAAAACAACTCTTTTTTGTTTTATTCCTGCATACTAGGATGCTGACCCATATCCAGACCATTCTCCTTCTGAGATCCCTAAAAGGGAACGACCTTCAATCTGTTACAAATTATAAATAAAACTTTTTTTACTGTTTCAGCGAAGGACATGATGACCTATCCTATCATACTGAGTAAATACAACTTCAATTAAGGAAATGTTTTAGAGAATGTTTACACTGTGGTCCTTCCGGGAGCTCGAATTAGAACAGGGACCTATACTTCCAGAAATCTGTTGCATCTATGGGAAGCTTGCATTTAATTTAAGATTCCTTAATGGTCCAGCAATCACATAACAAGCTGCTATACCTGTTTTGTAGGCAATATTTTTATTTTGTTTTTGACCGAGTGATCGCAAGAAGGTTGTAGGAAGAGGTGATCTTACAGTGTTCACATTGACATAGATCCTTGAAAAACAGGGTGAAGAGTTAATTTTTAGTCTGTCTGACCCAGTGGCGGCTGCTCTCAATACTAAGTGGCCGGGCAGCATGGGAGAAATGCCCAAATAAAATAATAGTGCTAGCAAAAAAATATATATATATAAATGAGTATTTACCAGCCGCTGCCGGCCGCCACCTTGCTTCTTTGCTCCTCTCCCGATTCCCTGCGGCAGCCCACCTGCTGGTGCACACTGCATAGGCTCCCATATGCCAATGCAGATGCTGCTCTCATGCTTGTAACACTCCTACCCAGCATGAGAGAAGCACCGGGATTGGTATGAGCAGACCGGCATAGCACTCAAACAGGGCCTGCGAGCCTGTGTCTGTTCCCCACACATACGCGCAACACAGCACGGGTTGGAGAAATGCTAAGTGTGCATGTTGGTTTAGCTGTACTAAGACATCCAGCCAAACCCACAAGTGCACTTATGTTGTCCACCACTTTTCCTCTCTTCTGCTGTCCATCAGGATGGCCCCGCCCCACCCGAACACTTGGCTGGCTCTGGCTCAGTGAAAAATAAAATGATAATAACATTGTTTTATTATCATTTTATTTTTCATGTTTGCCTCTGCTGGCTATCAGCAGTGAGGCGACGCTCCTCCGCCAAAAAAGAGGAGTCGCCACTGGTCTGACCATGGGCTGCTGACATTGCCTATTTCCATCAAGGCAGTAATTTTGCCAGAGCTCGGCAAGCTGCATACGCTTGCTGCTGTGGTAGCCAGTCAAGTGAACATTATCCATAATGCATGGAAGAAAAAGTGCACACAAGAGGCATCACTAGTGTATGCTCTTCTGAAATAGAGCTTCTCAGATTTGTCCTGATGTATGAGTCTTCCCACCAGCAGATATTTGTCAATTTGTGATCAATTCTTCATAAATGAGACTACACAGGCAGCTCTAGTAGTTTGAGAAGGTCTCCCCTCATTAAGAATGTAAACGGGAGACCAAGATGAAGAAACCTCTGAAGTGGAAATCAAACAGAGAGGTAATTATACACAAGTGCTTCAAAACATTCACTCTGTAAACCAGACGTTTCCTTTTCTGATGAAAAAGAGGATTTCTTCCTTGAATACCAGTATAAGGAACCTGCATAGCATAATTAACAAGGTACTGGTCAGGGACTGCAAGGAAGTAGACAAGCCTGTCTTTTGAAGTTTCCTTTACACTGACTTCTATTGGTTTAGTTTCTTGCCGAATTTGCAATGGTTGTCAAGGTACACTCATGGGGGGATATTCACAAGAACGTGCGCTAAACAGCTCCAAAAAATGTCAATGCAACTTTACACATCGCAGTCTATCGCGGGAAAATAACCCTGTGTTAACGTGGAATTCACAATACGGCGGTACCATGCGATAGTCTGCCGAAAACGTGGCCAATGTCCGCGATACAACCACCTCGACGGAGATAAAACCACAATCCCCAACACCAAAAAACGTGCAATGAGCCCATTCGCGATGAGGAAAGCAGCGATAAGCAGCGCCAGGCCCGCGACACACACACGGCATGCAGGAATAAGCACAACAAAAGCAGGAAAAAGGAAGACAAACCAAACAGAAAACAACAGCGAAGCACAATGGAGGCAGCCGGAGCTAGTACACAACCCCACAAGCCCCATTGGCAACAAAACATTGTACATGGCAGTCCATCGTGGACAAGGTGAATGCAGCCGGAGAGCGGAGGAGGACAATGGAAGAAAACCAGAACAGCTGCAATGATGAGAAACGCACAAACAAGCAGAAACAAGCCAACAACCAGAAGGAAGCAATGCACACCGGAGGTGGGAGTCCAGCGCCACACCAGGAGCTGGAAGACATGGAGGAAATGGGGTCCACCACTTCAGTCTGGAGATGGTGGCAGGACCCGGGGACCGGAAACTCCCCAAAACAACAGACACAACAGCAACAGGGAGAGGAACGACCAGGGACTGGGGGGACGGGGGGAGATGGGCATAATGGCACACATGCACAATTAAGCACAGCACAACTGCAGACAAACCATGCCCAAGAGTAAAAACACCAACCAAGAGCACAAGTCACACAACTCGGCAATATCACACCACTGAACAAGCACAGAAGTGAAAACCACACTGCCTGAAAGGGAGAAGGGTGAGCCAAATCAGAGCTGAAGGGACATCTCACACACAATGCAGCACACACACATAGGAAGCAGAGCACCCCAACATCGAACACAATGTGGCACAAACAGCAACATTTGCACAACCCAACACAGGACACAAGTGCACCCGCTTGTGGCCGGTAAATAGCCATACACATCTGGCAAAGCACGAAACAGGGACATGATAATGCACAAGTACAAACCCACAGCCCTGATGGGGTAGCAATGCATGTATGGCAGGGACCCAGTCAGGCCGTGACACACACATTGGCACACAAATCAACACTCATCACAGTTGGAGACAAGTGAAGGTGCGGAAACTTTATCAACAATTGCGTGTCAGTACAGCCAAGAGAAGTGCCACGACATGCAGACCAATGCAGCAGCATGTCTGAATGAGGAACGTTGGAAGGCGCCCATGTCCACCCCGGGGGAGTCCATCACCCACACAAGTCAGTGCCAATCCGATTTGGTTGTCCGCGCATGGATCTGGAGTCCAGGCCAATGCAGCCATGTCCACTGTCGTCTTGGGACATGTGACCAGATCCCCAACATGCAACCAGGTGTTGGGACACGTGCAATGGTTCACATTCAGTTGTGGCTGCAGGTACGTTGTCACTCGTCCATGAACGCGAGAGCATCAGCGTAGGCCAAAATTTCCAATGAGAGCTCGTTGTCCACCACATCTAACATGTCGGCGACGTAACCCATCAGCTGTCCCGGACAGATGTCCTGACTCCAACCCCTGGCCCCAATTGGCACTAAAGCCCAATAGGGGAGCGGCTCAATGTGGTCACTGCACACGACGACTCGTGCAATCTCCCAGGTCCAGTTGCCAGCATGCATGCCAATCATCCAGGCATGCCATAAATGGGCATCACGGTGACACTCCTGGTCGTGGGCCAACAGGGGGCACACACACATGTCGAAATCCAGGTCAGCTACTGTTACGTTGGAGAGGCCGACATCCATGGTCCACTCGAATATGCACAAGCGACAATGCAACACAGGCTGAACGCAGGTGACGTTGGCAAGGCGGAAGCTTAGCCGGTAACTGATCCGCAGCACTGCCAATGGCAGTGCCCCCAGTACATGCAGCAGACGTGCACGGTACAGGTCCACGTGACTGGAGTTGTGCATGTGTCCAGGATGGTCTGCCATTGCGTCAGTGGCTCTGCTTGAAGCAGCACTGTGCTGACCCGCGCCAGTCTTGTGGATGAAATGCCACAGCTCGGAGCAATGAGCAGTGTCTGTGTGCAACGGGTGCCTGCCTGGGGTGGGGTTTGAGTACGTGTGAAGGCCATTTCACTCACGCTAACTACGACCAAGGACTTCAGAGTGTGGGATGTGTACAAGTTGGTCTCACGTCGGGCAGCGCGTAGTGTGGGAGTCGCCAGCAAATGCTATTGTATCTGTCAGGGGGTGCTAGGCACATGCAAGTCCCAGCTCGGAGCTGCAGATGTGCTACCGCCTGATAGTTCAGACAAAGGACATTTCATCCCTACAGTAACTTCACCATCTGCTTGCATACAGGAGATGTACAGAGGCCTGTTGTGGGTGGGGTGGGATGTCTGTGACCCAGGGAATCATGGATGATATGCCGAGCACATGGCACATGAGCGGCCACACTGGGTGTCACGTTGCCTCACAGCTGCTCCTACCTCCCACGCGCCCCCACACTTGTGTGCGCTGCGCAGCTGTATCACATGCACTCCTACGGCACCCCATTGTCATGCCTGTCTGCGCATGTCCAGCAGCATTCCAACAACACCGTGAAGCTGGCCATTGAGGCTGTGCGGCCACGTGAGTGTAGGCCAATGGTCTGGACAGGGCGGACAGAGGTGTACAGTCCATGGCTGGCTGTGATCGCGCTGCGAATGAGGCTAGGCATCTGACTTATGCAGCAGCAGGACTGATACACATAACACTTGGCATGTATGAGCCAAGACCCTGAGCGGTCTTGCGCTCCTACATTGCCCTGTACGTGCGGGCCCGCCCTCCGGGTGCATGCTACATTGCAACATCGACTACTGTGGCCCCGGTGGCGACAACACTCCAACACAGAGACACGCTTACCACACTTCCTGCTCAAGGCCAGACCAGAGCCACGACCTGATCCCCCTGCCGAATCAGCACACCCCTGCGCTGACCTGACGTACGCCGGACCAGCACACGCCGCATGTGCATGCAGGGGGGGGCGGGCGAAGCTACATGTCCAAGGTATCAGCCACTGCTGAGGTGACATGGTATCGTCCGCTGAAGACAGCACACTGTGATGTTGCAGGGCTCGAGCCCATCATGCTGACATAATGACCACACGGACACACTTGCTTAGATGGTGTGAATGGCTACGGGCACGTGCGCCCGGCCACTTTTATTAGCAGGCTCACATGTCGAGTGACACCTGTGTTGGATGTGTGTGGGGTGTGTCTACACCAGCCATCATGGAGTGCCTGGTGCAGTCAAAAAACGACAACAGTGTACATCGTTAAGGACACAGCCATTCAACCATAAAGGCCCCATGACTTGACCTGCACAGAGTTAGTAGCCCCGGATGCACAGCGTCCTGCACGGGCCTACCGCCACGGGCTGCTGACTTGCGGTGCACTGGGGCAGGGTCACGAGAGCAGAGCAGGTTCTCGTAGATGACAAAGGGGGTTGTCGCGGAGTGTCTCGGTGGACAGTGGAAGGTGTACCTCCAGGGCATGATGCAGAGTGCAGAACCACGCAGAAACAGTCACTATGGTGGATATGAATGGAACAGACACATGTCGAACACCAAGACCAGCCCAGTCAGATGATGATGCAGACAACCCCCAGGCCATGGACTCAGACGCCACCAAAGTCCATCCAGAAAGTGCCCATGACTCATTGCGCACAGAGTTAGTGGCACCAGTGCTGATAGGGGAGGCCGCCTGCGTGAGGCGTGTCCAATGGTGTGGACTCCTCCATATCTTACCCAAGACACAGTGACCTACTGGACTGCAGTGTAGGCCTGAGGCAGCGGTCAGCAGGGGCCATTCATCGAGTGTCGCCAGCTTACGTTGGATGGTCCCACTGGCCTGCGTAGTTCAGGTTCAGTGGCACCACGGGACGCGGACTTGCGGTGAACATGGTTTGTGGCACCAGGTCAGTTGTTGCTAGTGTACGAGGATCCGGCTGTTATCCGGACTGAGCCGCATCTTCCTCTTACTCCTCTCCGTGCGTTCACTGGTATGGACTCTGCCATTCATGAATCACGACTAAGTGCTGGATGTGGGACCTACTGGACCGCAGTGTAGGCTGGGGGCAGCGGTCAGCACGGGCCCACAGACATGTGTCGCGTGCTTGCGATGCAGACTTTGGCCTCACTGATCGGAGGGAGTTCAGTGATGTGGACGCTGCCACGGCCTTGGGGTCACTGCCATTCAAGACTCAGGACACAGTTCCACATGTGGGACTTACTGGGCCGCAGTGTAGGCCTGAGCCCTCATTCAAGTGTCGCCGGCTTGCGTTGAACAGGGTTAGTGGCACCACGTGTCGCAGGCTTGCGTTGAACAGGGTTAGTGGCACCACGTGTCGCCGGCTTGCGTTGAACAGGGTTAGTGGCACCACGTGTCGCAGGCTTGCGATGCAGACTTTGGCTTCACTGATCTGAGGGAGTATAGTGATGTGGACGTTGCCACAGACTTGGGGTCTTAACTCACAACTCAGTACAACATGTGCCAACAACTGGGCCGAAGAGTACGCCGGTGGAGTAGGTCAATGAGAAAGGAGCACTGTGGGCCAGCGTCGTGGAGGCCAGCGATGGTTCTGCGGAGGCTGCAAAGGTCATGGGACTGGGGCTTGGAGCTTGCACTGGCACATGGTGGGCCCTCTTTGACACACGCCGGTGTCGGCAGGTGAGCGGAGCCTCCTTGGTGAGCTGGGGCAGGCATGACGGGTCTGGGGACCAGCGGCCCGGGGTGCAGCAGGCGCACAGGGACGCAGGCCCCGCCACGCATGGCGCCGGCCTCGTGGCGGGCTGAGAGGCGCCGCCCTTGCAGACACGTTGGCCATTCCGAAAGAGAACCACGCCCAGTGGGACGGGGTTTTTATTCACACCCCTACGCAGGCCTGGCGTACGCAGGGCCAACCCACTCCGCCCACGCATACAGGGGGGGACGTAACGTGTGACATTTCCGCGTTCTGCCCCACAGCCTGTGGGGACATGGTAGCGTCCACTGGCCACTACACTCTATGCCCCAGCAGTTAATGTCCACATGGCCATTTCCGTGGTTTGCATATTGGAGTCCGTCCGGCACCTCCACGCCACACCTGGCATTGGGTAGGTTCTCATTCATTAGTCACTTGCCGCTTTCGCACATGCCTGCTCCAAGCCTCTCCTCACATTCTGCTATTGTGTGGCTGTGGTGCCATGCCGTGGCTGGGTTGTGTGCATGGCAAGCCCAGGTTCCCAATGGAGTCGTGTTGTCATGTCTGGTCGGTTGGCATGTTGTGTGGCATGTTGCATGTAGTTCTGATGCATGCCCATTGCCAGTGTTGTGAGTTGCATGACTGTGGGGTGGAGGTGTGTGGTGTGTTCATTTGGTACTTACTAACGAGGACTGCATTTCCAGAGGTGCCATCCTGGGTGCGCTGGTTGATGATGGACTGTTGGGCGATGTAGGAATCATGCACTCTGCCTGGGGAGTTGGCCACGACATTGTTGAGGAGTCCCGGGTGGTCCACTATTGCCTGCACATTCATGGGATGCGTGTGCTTTCTGTTGCGGTAGTTCTGTGCAGTGTCGGCAGGGGGCACGAGGGGTACATGTGTGCAGTCGATTGCCCCCGACACGTGAGGGAATCCAGCTATGGTGTAGGAGCCTTGCTTGGTCTCCAGCTGCTCCTGCGCAGTGTGGGTGAAGTGGAGGTGCTGGGGTACCAGGCTGATGATGGCATCCAGGACAGGTGTGATGGACTTGGATGGGGCTGGCTGTGAAACTCCTCCGACTCTGGCAGTTGTGGGTTGGAAGGTACCAGAGGCCAACATGTGCAGCACAGCCGGCAGCTTTGTCTGCGGAAGGATGTTGGTTTTCCGCTGTGTTGGTACCGTCAGCAGGTGGGCGATGTGGGTCAGGATGCAGGGGATGGTTGTCCTTTTGGGCCTGTAGTGGGCAATGTCCTCCTCTGGCATTCGGTCTGTGCGGCTGGTGCATTTAGGGTGGGTCTGCTGTCTTTGTGTAGGCTGCCTCTGTGGTGGTCCGGGCGGGGGGGGGGGCGGGTCCTTGGGGGGGGTGGCGGCCCTGGGGGTGGTGGCGGTGGGTGTTGTGGCCCTCATGGGTCTCCGAGCTGCATGATCATTGTCTCCATGGCATCTGTGGGTCTTCAGATGTGGCTCTTGGCTGGGCTCCCTTTCATGCGGCAGGTAGTCGTCCTGCTTAACACCGGCAAAAGGCATGTGTTAATTCCCTGCTGCTACCGTGGCTTATCGCCTGTTTTTGGTTCTCATCGCAGATCTGGCAGTTCGTTGTGAAAGTGGTGTTGTGGTTTTTTCGTGAGTTTTTGCACGGGAACGCCTACTCTGCATCTCATTAGGGTTAGTTGGTGATGTGACCCGTGGGAGTAAAATTTGCGGCAGTTATCGTGGGAATACTGCCGATGTCTGCAGTTTGCACACGCTTGTGAATGGGGCATTAAATCTATCTCCTCTTTTGATGCGTTAAGGTGGGGATAACTCGGCGATAAGTCCTTGTGAATATGCCCCATTGACTCCAGTTCTTGCATGCTAGGGCACTACCATTTTGAAAGATACTTCATCCTCTGAAGCTATTTAAAGAAGGTGAAAGATGCCGTCAACAGTGCCTGTTCTGCCTGTAATTTTACCAGATCAAAGAGATATGAATCTTATATCATTTAGTCCATGTTCCAGGATTTTTAACTTTGGCTGTAGACGTAGACTAGAAGGAACTGGAGCCTTTCTACTGCAGCTGGGTGTCGATGATGTAGGTTACTGGCTTGAACAATGTAAGTGGATTTTGGTAAATTGGTAAACTATGGTTGAAATTACAACATCACTAGACAGGTTGTAGAGTACTGAGATGTGGTCAAAGTATTTGGGTGAAGTTTATGGTAGTGCAAGCGGTAACAAAAGTATTTAAATTATCCTTCTGACCGTGAATTCCTTCAGTTATTTTCAGGGTCAGTAGTGCAGAAAGTAATACAGAGCCAAAAAAGCCAAAAAAGCACAAAGCACCAATGATAGTCAATGATCACGGTAGACTGGGATCGAGGCACGTTTTGTGCCCAGCTGTGAGAGTCCTGGTTAAGTACAAGTGGACTGGTCACACTGCAAAGTATGGAAGTCTTAATTAAAAAAAATTCTAAATCCTAATAAAAAAAGGGAATTTGTCACTTTTTTTGGTTAATCCCCTCCATGCAGGGTGAAGCTGAAACTGTAGCCACTGCCGTGGAACCACAGGCCAAACACTGGAAACACTGGAAACAGGTTGGCCCTGCTAACTCTATGGTGTGTTTCAATTTTGCTTCTGAAAATCTACTAAGTTCCAATGCAGAAAGGGACTTCATCATTTTATGCAGAGATCTCCATGGGGACAAAGCTGAAAATCATTCTGACACCATAGATCTGCCAGTCAGATACTTTTTGTGCCAGATACCACTAAGATTCTGTAGCTAAATGTTTTCATAGTTTTCACACAGTTCTGGTGCCCAAACAACTACTGGGTTACACTTCTAAGGCTCCCAGGAGCTCAGGGTTGAACACTTAGAGATTCTCAGTGTATGAGCCAGAGGCCAACAGCAAAGTCCAGTCCAAGTCCAGTTGCCACTGGTCAGCTGGGAACTTTAGAAAAAAGACTCCTTGAAGCCTGTTGTATCCCTGTAGCGATACGTGGGTTCGGCAAACTGACCTTTGGAGCCCACTTCTTTGTCCTGTGTACAAGGGGGAGCAGGTGCAGTACTTCAGGGCTCTTCTCAGATAACCAGCTGTAGGTACAGTCCTACTCTGTTCTTCCTCAAGTCCCAAAAGTGTTCCATGCCATGTGCCAGGAAATCTTCAAGTTGGCAAGAGTCTTTGGTCACACTGAAGTTGAGCTATGATGGGTGTTGGTGGATAGGGAAGTGCACTATGATAATCACTACTGTCCTCCCGCATTTAACTCTAAAAATCAGCTTGAAGCTTTTGCTAAGTATAAAGAGTTAGATTAACTTTTGTCATTATATGTCGTATTGTTTTTTCTTATTTGTGTACTCTGTTTTACTTTTGTATTATTTGTTATTACAACTGTGTTATTGTATGTTGTTTAATGGACAATGTTCCATATAAACATAATATGAACTGAACTACTAGGAGTGACTGCTTTTCCCACTTCTCAATAATGAATCAACAGTTCTGATTTCTTCCCGATATTTCTATTGACTGTCTCTGTGGAGTGGTCACTGGGTCTAGCACCACTATGGCATTTAGATTGCATATCTTCAACATTGAAAAACCAACTACACCCAAAAAAGTGAGTCATGTCCCTTTACATGGGTCTCCACCAGAAGATCTATTCAAGAAAATGTAGAAAACTGCAAATTGATGACTCCTATCTACCCTCCATGACAGGGGACATGGTGGGGAAGGCATCTGTCCTGACAAATCCCGGTTTATGTCTGTCTTCCCCTCTGCCACCCTCCCCCAAGTCATGGGAATCCCAGTCTATTGGAGACTCGTCTAACGGGCTTTTTGTGGTATCTTCTGTATCAGACAAATGGGCATTATAGGTCGTTGTCGAGAGATACAGAATTAAATTCCTTGAAATCCAGAGGACTACCCAGGTCTATCACAAATTCCCCCACAAGTATCAGGGTCTCCTGCAAGGGAGCTAAAAGCTCTCATAAAAGCCAGTGATTAATCTGGTACCAAAGGGAGAGAGGTGACTGTGATGAAACTCCATCAAGTTTGTGGTTCAAATACCTTTGGCTAACTTTCACCCCATCTTGTATTCGAAGGAGGTGACTTCTTACTTCACATGCCAACTATCCAAAATGACTACACTGCAAACAGTTCTGTTTTTAGTCACTCTAAGAAATTTTCTGGCATTTTTGGAATTAATTGACTCTTGCCCATGTGCTCCCATCCACCCATCTTCTTAAAGGTTCCTCTGATTTTGGGCACTAGGGCAACAATATCAGTTCTAGCAATTGGATTGGCCTCACATCCCTTTGTTTTCACTAACATTCTAGAGTGGTTGGTAGATATTTTGTATTATTACGGCATTCTCTTTTTTTCATATCTAGACACTAGTTAATCTGTGTCTCTTCTTTTTCAAAAAAGAACTAACATTGTTCATTAGGTGTGCATATTGCTACTTTAACATAGGCTTCTACTGAATCATTCCAAGTCCCATTTGATTCAATCTCAGAACCTCCAAATCATAGGGGATGTTTTCAGGACAGACTTGAGTTACATTTTTCTGCCTCTTTCTTGTCAGCAGAAGCTGGTATTACATCTGCTAATTCTTCTTTCGCAGCTCTGGGTAATGGCTCAGGACTGGTTGAGTGTATAAAGCAAATGGCAGCCTATCTCCTGGGGGTTCCCTAGTCCATTCTTCAACTCTTGGTTCACTATCTTCTAACACAATGGACCCTATGTTCAGAGGCTTACATGCCACTGATAGCACTTTCAAGATTTGTCAAGAGCCAATGCCTGCCCATCTGTTCAGTAGGGTCTACTTAGGTCCCGCTTCTTCCATGATTTTCCCAACATACGCAAGCAACAATTGTTTGAGAGCAAACTGAAGAATCAATCATTTTAAGGTCATTGGTCAATATAGGAGGTGAACTCATTTTCCAACGTCAGCGAGCTGTCTCCCATGCATCGAGTTCTTCTGTTGTCCCTCCCTTGTCTTTGCTTTCCCTTGAAACCGATTTGAACAAACATACACCAACCTTCGAGGTACAAAACAAGCCTCCTTGTTAGCAGCACTGGCAAGCTCATTTGAGTTTGAACCGAAGCTGGTCTTCTGTTTCCGACAGCAGTCTAACTTCCTGAGAATTATATGTAATTTATGAATTGTGGAGGTTCATTCACCATTGTTGGTCCTCATCTTGCATTTATTATGCCAGCAAGTCTGCCATAATTTGTGAATTTCCTTTTCGGCCTGCCAAGTGAAGAAAGGATTTCAGTGCACCTGAGTCATATATGTCTCCTACCACTACTTTGTCAAACTTTTCCCAATTTACTATCCCTCTCATGTGCTTCCTAGCCAGTATAAAAAGTCATTGGAGAAAGTGCATGCATGTGTAAGAAGACCCGACTTACTATTTTAACTCCAATCCTGCAAACACCAGGGTAAATTCATATGTTGGGTGGGTTGCCAGGGTAACATTTACCAATCAAATTTTCAAAACACGACCAATTGGGAACATGCATATGTTTAGGTGGTAGTCATATTTTGTATTAAAATTGCAATCCCACAAACTTGGGGGAAATGCATGTATATTGAGGTAGATTAGATTTACCTCCTGTTCTAAAACATTGGGTAAAGTGCATTTAATTGGAGGATATAACACATTACCATTGTAACTGCACTCCACAATCATACATTTGTGGGATGGGGCAGATTTCCTGTTCTAACTGCAATCCAACAAGCATCGGAGAAAGTGCATATATTTTGGAGTAAAGGTTATTTACTATTTGAACTCTAGTCCCAAAAAGATCAGAAAAACTGGAAAAAGGATAAAGATTTACCATTCTAACTCCAATCCCATAAACTTTGGGAAAATGCATATTTGGTGCGGAGGCTGGATCAAATTTGCTAATCTACCTTCAGTCCCACAAACATTGAGGAAATAGCACATACAAAGTATACTATTTAAACTCCAAACCGAACATCATTAGCGCAAATAAAATCCTGGAAATATTCCGAAATATAAATGTATTTGGGCATAGGCACATATATTGTCCGCATTTAATATTGTATTAATATTTAATAACTCCTTTAAAAAATAATACACGAAAGTCTAGGTAAGAGGATTGAAGTGGAGCATACTTCTCTACAAAGGATGTATAAGAAATAAACATTTTAAGTCATTATTATGAATTATTCTTAGTAATTAATATTGATTAGAATATCAATAGCAATTCCTTTAATTTTTCTTTCTTTTAAAATTGTAGAATACATACCATTAATTAATATCATTGTGCTTCTATTGCCAGCATAGCGGCCATCTCAACACATGTCAACATTTTGCCTTGTTCACAACATTGGTCCTGACGTTCCCTCTTCAAACCACCCAAAGAGGCAAAAGACTCAAAGGATCCATCAAATGAGTCATCAGAAAAACTTTACGAAAAAATAGGAGTAAAGCACTCTAAATGAATATAGCAGAGAGAAGGCAAAAACACAACTGAATTTTTAAAGACAAAATCTTTTTATATATAATCCATAATGCATAGGCACAATTAATATAGCATTAAAACCTTAGACGGTTGTCAAAAAAGAATGTGCAGAAAAAAGTGCTCATGTGCAATGTAAGTGAAGAGGAAAACAGAAAATTCAGAAGAAAGCAATTGAAAATCAAAGTATCAAAATTCATACATAAACAACACTGGTTGGAGTTGTTCCAAGATGACTGAACCAATATTAGGCCTGTTTACAACACCATTATCGTATATTGCTATATGGCCTTATCTCTAGAATGATGCTTCTTATTTTAAAATGCACAATTCCAACTTTTTGAATGGCCAGCATACTGTATTCCAGGCCAAATAATGAAAGATATCGACGTTTCGACCCGTGTTCGGCGATGAGGGTAATTTATGACCTCCGCATGCGGGTCTTCATCAGGACATGGAAAAGACAACCGTTGTGGGTGTCTCGAAAGAGGCCAGTCCAATCAATGGGTGGTCCATGATAAACAAATGGACTCAGGGCCAGATGTATGACCCACCAACTTGCGACTCGCAAATTGCGTTGCATTTGCGACTCGCAATTTGCTACTCGCAAATTGATATGCACAACAGTGTCTGAGACACTGTTTGCAATTCACAATGGGGTCGCAAATTGCAACGCTCATGAATATTCATGAGCCACTCGCAATTTGCGACCCCATTGGGAATGGTGTGCGCTCCCAGGGGTGGTGGCCTGCTGGCTCAGCAGACCTCCATGTCTGGGACTGCTTTTAAATAAAGCAGTTTTTTAAAAAATGCAGCCCGTTTTCCTTAAAGGAAAACGGAATGCATTTGAAAAAAAATAAAATGAAAGGTTTTCGTTTAATTTTTTAAGGGCAGGCAGTGGTCCCTAGGACCACTGCCTGCCCTTAAAAAATATTTGGGGGGCCAGTCACAAAGGGCAAGTGGTCCCCTGGGAACCCCTTCCCATTTGCGACTCCATTACCACCCTCTTGAAGAGGGTGGTAATTTGCGAGTGTTTTGCGACCCCAATTGCGGTTGCAAAACATTGGTACATGGCTTTGCGGTCGCTATTAGGAAGGGAACGCCCCTTCCTAATAGCAAGTCGCAAAACCTATTTAGCGAGTCGCAAATAAATTGCGACTCGCTTTGTACATGGCCCATGAGGTTTTTGCATGCACAAACAGGTCACAAACCTGTTTGCGCATGCAAAAACGGGTCATACAAGTGGCCCTAAATCCGTATATAATTAATAGAAATGGTGATCCCCTTATTGCAGTAGAAGGGCTCCCCAGAAGATTAGTAGAAAAATGACAGGGTAGTATTCGTTAAGTAAGTCGCCATGCAGTGTAACGGCTTCATGAGTATTCAGTATAGGTGGTGCCCATAATCAAAATCCAGAATAAGGCAAATAAATTGCCGCGTTCGTCTTGAACAGGATCCAATGTTACTTCTATAAGTCCTTGCAAGACGCATGTCGTCGCAAGGAAACACAAGTCCTTTAGTGGGATTTACTAAGCCACGCAAATCCACCTTGAGTGGCTCTTAGTGGCTTAGTAAGTCCAAGGTAACCTACGGAAGCGCATATTGCTGCCTTGCATTACCTTGTGACAGTGAGGCATTCCATAGGTGGAGAATGGACATTTCCACACATCCACCCATGGATTTTGGTGCTCGTCTTTTTGTTCATACAATATTCATGCATCTCAAAAATCAAAAAATAAGAGACCAATGTAAGAAGGAGATATTGAGGGTGAAATCTATGAATTTATGATTTACAATTTAAAGTCCAAAAATGAACCCTATAACCTGAAAAATAGAATAACAAAATAATGAATACATAAAAAAATAAGTAAAGTAATAAATAAAACAATATTTAAGAACAACATTAGTCTACAGTGAATAATAAATATTTATTTTAATACACAATCCAACCTATCCCAAAATAAAACCAGGATCAGAAAAACATACACATGCAAAAATTAACCTATTTATAAACAGCAATTTAACAAATATCTACAAACAAATTTATAAAACATAACTACTCATAAAGAAATACATGAAGTCGACATTGTACACGTGATTCAAAAATACTATATTATTGGTATGAATAATATTGCAACGCACAAAAAGCGATTAGGAGAACGAGAGGAGTTGGCCTAACGGATAGGGTGGTTGACCTCAAATCTGTGGAGCCAGGTTTGAGTCTCGGCAAGGACACAGCAACATCTTGTGATTCTGGGCAAATCACTTAATCTCCCCGTGCATAACAAAAATGAATGTGTCCTCATGTAACGCAACTGGTGCTCGTGTAAAGTTCAAGTTTTGCGCTATATAAAACTCAGTAAAAAAAAAAAAACCTGCCATGGATATTAGTGTCTTTGGTTTTTCGCAGTTCAAATCTTTTGTCCACTATATTTTGGTCCAAAAATATTTTGAACTCTATATTCACGTATCCAGACAACTGCACTCTCAATAGGCAAGAAACATGATGTTGAATTGTGTTTATCCTTGGCAAAAATGTCATTATCGGCATTTTAATAGGAGAGGCTACTGGCCATAGAAGTTAATTAACAAGCCTCAGCCCTACAGCAGAATGAATTACAGATAGAAACTGTTGGATGTTCAGCTTGTGTGACTGATTTCTGCCAATGTCTGTGTATGAAGGCTCAAAACAAACCTTTGCAATTTCTGGAAATGGAGGTGCCAAGGCAATCTCTTTCTCCGATAATAACTGCTCCCAATCAGTAGCACGTCAAGCAATTTAGCCAGTGTCTCTTGTGATCTATTCCTTAGCATGTGAAGAATTGTCTCTCTGCCTCTCTTGATGAACGCTGTATATCAACCCAAGCAGTGCCTGTCTAATTTTCTCCAGGTTTCATAGAGAGATGGGAGCCCTTGCCGGTGCGTGCAGAGCTGGGAGGGCTCGTCCCAAAGATGAACATTCACTGTATCTTTTAGAGAATAGCAAAGCACAGGACAGGATGAGGAGACTTGAAATCAACGACGGAGGAACATTTAATATTAGCTATTCGATAAGATGTAAACGCCTTTTGATACCCACTCTTAAATGATCATATATGCTTGAAGCTAAATAAAACGTAACCTCATTGAAAATTAATTTTAGTTTTATTGTCTCTTGAAGCAACCGTACGGATTAGTGGTAACAAAGCTGTGCTTCTGAAGTGAGTAAAACAGTGCACATCTGCACATTTGGGATAACGGCTCAATGGAGGAGGAAGGACCGCAGCAGATAACATTACCACTCTCTTACCTCTGCATCTCACAGAAATCTAAAATTTGAAGTGCAAACAAAAACTGTAGTGCAATGAGTGTGGGGTTAAGGCAGGAATGGGAGAACCCCATACAAAATACTGTTCTGTTGATCTGAATAGTACACGTTCGTCCTCTGCTACTTTATGATGAATCATACTGCCTCCTGACAAAACTCTATCCAGCAAGACCATAAAACACCAGAGTTATCTTGGCATTTTTATTGCTGCCTGAATTCTGCTGGACACATGGTAAGGTCTGCAGCAGGAGTTTTTTAAACCTGTATTATTTCTGAACACAGCGCCCTCCGAAGGCCAGCGGAGAAATGCGGCTGCACCAGTCGCACTGCGCTAAAGCTGCCATTGAGTATTTTGGAAATGATTCTTCAATTAACTTAATTTGGTTTCGTACATAGGTAATGCAAATTAAATTTGAGATTACGGTACATACTATGAATAAGTCACTGAGGGGCATATTTACGTTCCCTGGCGCATCCCTGCATATCAGCAGGGATGCGCCAGGGAAAATGCGTCACGCAAGTTTACCCTTGCGCCACGTCCGATGCGCCACATTTACAATGCGGCGCATCATGGCGCAAGGATAAGCAGATGCGTGATGCATCTGCCGGCGGAAGGTTGGCGCAGTGCTGAAGTTGTGTCGCAAGCGCGACGCAACTCCAGCACTGTTCCAACCTTCCCTATCCCTAACATGGTGGGTCAATCCTTACACCTGCTTGAAGCAGGTGTAAGGATTTGACGCACCAGCGTCGGAAAAGTGACTGCGTGAAATCTTGTAGATTTCACTATGTCACTTTTCCGAGGCGTACCTGCGCCGGAACGCCCCCCCCTGCGCCGGTACGCCCACATGAAACCTGACGCAGGTTTCATGTGGCGCAGGGGTTTACTACGTGACGCATCTCCCTAGATGCGTCACGTTGTAAATATAGCGTAACGCGGCGCATGGTTTGCGTCGCCGCTGCGTCACATGCGTGACGCAACGGCGGCGCAAAAGTGGCGCAAGGGGCTTGTAAATATGCCCCTGAGTTTCTTCTGCCAGGTGTGTACTCTTTCGAAACAGGAAAATCATGCAATAAAACATTACCCTCAATCATTCACAGACCAATGCTGTATGTAATAAATTAACGTATTGAAGTTATATTTATTTTAACATGCTTGAACATTGCTGACTTTTCCCCCTGCGCTGGCACCCTTTTGGTAGCCTAGCGCCAATGCAGGCACCCTTGCACCATGATGCAAGGGTGCCTACGATGCATGCAGGATTGTTTTTGAGCAGGAAAGGACTCTAAGCCCTGTGGCAAGCCCCCCACCAGTCAACCAACCTCCCCTCTGTGCAGGGCCGAAGGCAGCCAACCCCCCCCCCGCAGGCTGAAAAGCCCATGCCTCACACAGCCTTTGGTGTGTGCAGCATTGAGTTGGCCTTCGGGCCCCAGGGGCTCCATCCCTGGGGCCAAAGCATATATATTACGGGGCGGGGGGAGTGCTGCCCACCTCTACAAATCTAAATAGGCTCTGCGTTTCCTATCCCTAGGGCTGACTTCCATTGAGAAGTGCAGGGAGCCCGGCTTGGTGAGGGGGCCATCACCCCCTTCTGAAAAAAATGACATGCGTTGCCCCCCTGAGCCCTGTCCCAAGCTGTTTTTAAAAAAATTAATTCTTAAAACAAGCACCAAGGCCGCACTTGCTTTTTTTTCAATTTGATGCAGATTTGCGGATCCTCCACAAATTTGCTGTGTAAGAAATTGGGCTGTTTATTGACTGGTAAAGCAGCAACCACAATACTTGTCAGGGCGAGGGACAAGCCAAACCTAAATTAACCTGTGCTCAACCTTCTGGTACTTTGGCACTGAGTGGTCAGGCTTAACTTTAAACAATAATAAAGTGAAAAACCCCACACAAAAAGGATCACACACCAAGTTAGAAACAAAGAGATGTTGTAAATAAATAAAACAAGTCCAAAATAACAGAAATCCAATCAATAGAACCGGAGATATGCAATTGTAAAAGATTTTGGTAAAAATAGTGTTGAAAAGCACAAAGAGCCAACTGTGAATATCTGGTCAAGCCGGACCAAGACACAGTCACAAGTTCAGGCTGACTACAATGGAGTGTGTGTTGGGAGAGCAAGACCCCCTGGGCCCTGCTCTCCCAGCACGCAGCTCCCCCTCAGCCAAGCCTGCTAGTGCTAGGCCTCCATTGCAGCCAAGCACGGTTCGAGTCCCCATGACTCCCCTGCCTCAGCTTTGCCTTTTTCTCTTTACCTTTCTTTTTGCCCTTCTGTGCCTTAATTCTCTGCCTTTTTTTCTGCGCCTTTTTTCTTGCCTCCTTGCCTTCTTGACACCTCGCCTCTCTTTTGCCTTTATTGCCTTTTTGTTTATTTCTCCTTCCGATTTTTTCCCACTCTCTCACCTACTGCTGCTGCTGCCCCCACGGCCCCTCCCGCTCCCGCCACTCAGCTGTTTGCGCCCTCCCCCTACTTAATGGTGGCTGCTGCGCGCAGCGGGTGCGCCGCTTGCGCGCTGAAGGCACGCCAAAGGCAAGCCCGTCTGCCCCCGTCAGTGACCTGCCCGTGACCAGCGCCAGGAACTCTGTTCCTCCGACCCGACTCAGCAACTCTCCACATACTCAACCCCGGAAGAAACAACAACTGCCAGATGTCAACACCTAACACCACCCAAGGCCAGTTCTCCTGCCGACACTGCCGCCACACCTTTACCCACCTCTGGACACCCAACACATCCACCAACCCACCGGACGTCAGCGCACACATGAACTGCATCCTTGCACAGACACGCAGTAGAAATCTGGGACCTCCTCAGCACCCTCTTGCCCGACGTCGCCTTCCTCACAGAAACGTGGTCCAACACCAGCTCCGCACCCGACATCGCAACCGCCGTCCCCGACGGATACAAGATCCAGAGGAAGTACCACCCCAACCACCCTGGAGGAGGACTCACCACCGTACACAAAAACTCCCTCTGACTCCCCACATCCAGCACGAACGACTCCATGTCCCTCATGGAACACCTGCACTTCCAGATCCAGATCAACCCCAGAACAACTCTGTGCGGCACCCTCGCCTACAGACCCCCCGGACCATGCACCACATTCACCAACACCATCGCAGACCTCATCGCACCCCACTTCATCGCATCCGCGGACTACGTATTCCTCGGAGACCTGAATTTCAACCTCGACAACCCCAACTCCACAGCCCTCCTGGACAACCTCGCCAACATCGGACTGAGACAGCTTATCACCACCCCCACCCACAGGACAGGACATACCCTCGACCTCATCTTCGCTGGAGGACACACCATTTGCTTCAGCCACACCACGCAACCCATCTGGACAGACCACCACTGCATCCACTTCTCCTTCTCCACACCTACCGCACACAGGCCCATACCTCGCCCACTGTGCAGGAACTGGAGCAAGATCAGTTCAACTCAAATCTGCCCTCAACCGCTCTCCTCCCCCACCACAACCGATGCAAACTCCGCGGCCAACGCACTCCAGAGATTGATCACCGACTGCGCAGACACTCTCGCCCCCCTCCGTAACTCCGACAGAAAGCGCATGACGAAGGCCACCTGGTCACCACCAACCTCCAAGAATCTAAGCACACGTGCCGACGATTCGAGAAAACTTGGAGGAACAGCAAAACCCCCGAAGCACGCTCCGCCTACAAGACCGCCATGACAGAACACCACCAACTCATCAGAACCACGAAGAAGAACTTCATCCAAAACAAAATACTCACCAACTCCCGCAGCTCTAAATATCTCTTCAACATCATTCAAGAGTTCACGAAACCCCCCAGAGAAACCACCAACGTCTCTCCCTTCCAGGACCTCTGCAACAAACTCGGCTCCTACTTCCACCTCAAGATCAGAACTCTCTACAGCAACTTCGACGAACAGAACCTAGACACTAACCCCACTCCTCCAACCAACAAAGCAACCCAGCCGACCATGAAAGCCTGGACCCCCGCCACCACAGAAGACACCGCCAAGACCATGAGAAGTATACAACTCAGGAGCACCCACCGACCCCTGCCCGCCCCACATCTTCCACAGAGCCACCTCCAACATTGCACCCGAACTACGACGTAGCATCATCTGCTCCCTCGAAACAGGCACTTTCCCCTACGACTGGAAACACGCAGAGGTCAAGCCCCTCATTATGAAGCCCACCGCAGACCCAATGGACCTCAAGAACTACCGACCCATCTCTTTCCTCCCCTACGCAGCAAAAGTCACCGAGAAGATCGTCAACAACCAGCTCACTTACTTCATAGAAGCCAACTCGATCCTTGAGTCTTCCCAATCCGGAATCCGGATTCCACAGCAACCACAGCACTGAGACTGCCCTCCTAGCCACCACAGATGACAACTGCACCCTCCTAGACCAGGGCCACTCGGCAGCCCTCATCCTACTAGACCTATCAGCAACCTTCGACACTGTCTCCCATCGCACACTAACCGCCAGACTCCAAGACACCGGCATCCGGGGAACCGCCCTCGACTGGATTTGCTCCTTCCTCACAGGCCGTACCCAAATAATCAGACTCCCACCCTTCCTCTCCGAACCCTAAGAAATCAGCTGCGGAGTACCCCAAGAACCCTCACTCAGCCCCACGCTCTTCAAAATCTACATGGCCCCTCTCACCAACATCGTCAGAAAACACGGACTTAGCATAGTATCCTACGCCGACGACACCCAGCTTATCCTCTCCCTCACCAACGAACCCGACGCACCAGACACAGCTTCAAGGAAGGTATGAAAGACATTGCCTCCTGGATCAGCAACAGCTGCCTAAAGCTCAATTCAAAGAAAATGGAAGTCCTCATCCTCAGATCCACCCCCTCAGCAAGGGGCAACTACTGGTGGGCTACCACCCTCGGCGAACCTCCCACACCCACAGATCACGCACGCAACCTCAGCATCATACTCGACTCCTCCCTCGCCATGCACCAACAGATCAACATTGTATCCTCCACATGCTTCAACACCCTCTGCATCCTTCGCAAGACCTTCAAATGGATTCCCCCCCGAATCCAGAAGGATCGTCACCCACGCACTCATAACCAGCAGACTGGACTACGGGAACGCCCTCTATGCTGGAATAAAAAAATCTCTACTCCTCAAACTCCAGACTATCCAGAATGCCGCAGTTAGACTGGTCCTCGGCACCCCACGACAGCACTGCATCACCCAACACCTATGAGAACTCCACTGGCTCCCAGTCGAAAAGAGATTGATCTTCAAGCTCCTTACCCACGCCTACAAGTCCCTCCACAAAATCGGACCCCAATACCTCAACGAAAGAATCGCCTTCTACTCACCCAAGAGAAGCCTCCGATCCGCCGATCTTGCCCTAGCCGAAATCCCACGCACTTGCATAGCCAGAGCAGGAGGGCGATCCTTCTCCTCCATCGCAGCCAAGACCAGGAATGAACTCCCTCTCAGCATCAGACAAAGCCCCACACTGCAAGCCTTCGGGAAGAGCCTGAAGACCTGGCTCTTTGGATGAGACAAAGCTGTGCGCAAACCCCCCCCCCAGCGCCTTGAGACCCTCTCCGGTGAGTAGTGTGCTTCACAAATCCCTGATTGATTGATTAATTGAGTGCATGCCGGCTACACGGGCCCTGTTAGGCCTGCTGAACAGAGTACCTTAAATCCAGGCTTACGGAGTTTTGAGAGGATCTGCATCAAAAATGGGTTTTACAGCAGAAGCGAAGCATCGGTTCTGAGATGCACTAAGGCTGTGATGCAAGGACCTGCATACTCATTGAGGATCCCATCGATGGAGTGTGCAATCCAAAGTCTGTCATTGAGGATGCAGCATGTGTTTGGGGCGATGCGTTGGTTCCGGGTTGCTGTGAGGCTATGATGCAGACCCCGGCATCATCATCGAGAATGCCATGGACGAGAGATGTGAGGGCCTGCGCCGAGAATGTGTCATGCAAAGGAGAGCCGGTGGAACTGCGAAGGCAATAAGGGTCGTTGCCATGGGTTCCATCCATGCAGCAGAGGAGATGCGTCAGTTCTGCTTGAGTTTGCGCCGTGCAGCAGAGGAGATGTATCAGTTCTGCTGGATCCGCAGAGGCTGGCAGGGCACCTTAATCCCACTTCCAAGGGTCCCCGACTAGGGTGGCACTACTTGGCAGGGTAGACTCACAGATAGCGGAGTCCAGGTTCAGGTACAAGGTTGCTGGAAGACTGTAGTATCCCTGAGGACTCAGATCCGGAGGCCATCCAACCAGCCCTTGGAGTCACTTCAGGTTCAAGAGATGCAGGTCCAGTCCTTCTCACCCAGGCAAGAGGACATCAGGTCAGCACAGCAGGGCAGTAGTCCTCAGAGCAGCAGTCCAGTAGAGTGGCAGTCCTTTCAGCAGAATAGCATACCTTTTTCCTCGCAGAGTATCCACAAGTCCAGAAGTTTGTGTCTGAGGTCCAGTATTTACTCCCAGTCATGCCTCTGAAGTGGGGAGAAGCTTCTAGGGGGATGCCTTTGAAGTGCAGAGGTGCCCTGCTTTCCTGGTCCTGACTCCAGACTAACTATAGGGGGTATGCAGCCCTTTTTGTGGAGACAGGTCCCATCCTATTGAAGTGTATGTGGGATTGGACCCAGCTACTCCCTCCTATCCTGCCAGTGTTGACTCATCTAGTCACACCTAGGCTCCTCACAGTTTCTGGCTGTCTAGGAGTAATACACAAGCCCACCTATCAACTACAGCCAGTCATGTGACCCAGACAGAAGTTCCAGGCAGCAAATGGTTAAGGCAAGAAAGTGCGAACTTGCTAAAAGTGGAATTTTCAAAACTGTACTTTAAAATCTGTATTCACCATACGTTTTTTCATTACAATTCCAGAGACACCAAAGATGAACTGCGTACCTGTTCCCATTCGGAAACTACACTTATAAAATGTAATAAGGTAACTGCAATGTTATCCAAAGAGAGAAGTAGGCCTTGCAGTAGCAAATTTGAGAGTTTTTCACTATCAGGACATGTCCTTCTTTTAAATACTTTGCAGCCTACCCCTCTGGGCTGTCCAGATCCTACCCTAGGGGTGACATATGTATTAAAAAGAAATGTTTGGGCCTGCAAAAGGTTTACTATTCCAGGTCAAAATGACAGTTTAAAGCTGCACACACACACACACACAGGCATGGGCAGGCCTGAGACATGTTTAAAGTGCTACATAAGTGGGTGGCACGCTCAGTGCTGCAGGCCCACTATTTGCATTTAATTTACAGGCCCAGGGAAAACCACACCAAGGATGCCGGTCTAACAAGCGGCAACATAAAAAAAAAATGTTTTAGACCCCAGGCTTAGGGTGTCAGGGTATCCCTACCTAGTTCCAAATGCCTTTTTTTGGCACTTTGTAAGACACTGGCCTGACCCCAAGTCCTAAGATGTCTGACACCACTTGTAGTTTGATGTGGTGGCAGACACTCAGATCTCAGCAGGAGATCTTTAGGGTCTGTGGATCCTCTGTGGCATGATATATGCAAAGTTTTTGTAACCTTAATTTCTACAAAACAACTGAACAGATTTATTCCAAAACACTAAAAGCTCTCATTCTGGACCAAGATCTTGCTTTATGCCAAATTTGGTGAAAACCCATTCAGCTGCTTGGGCCAACAGGGGCCCTTCCACTTAACTATATGAAGCAATTACTTCTTTGGTGGAGATGTCCTCGTATTCCTCTGCATTAAAAATGCATCACGAAACTCTGCAAACGCACTCGGGGGCTTTTTAGTAAGCTGTCTATCAATGTGTGAAAAGGAGGGAAGACCTTCCATATTAGTAAGGAAAACAGGGCGGGCACAAATATACGGAGCTTGCAGATGATTTGGGGCATTTTCATACTCAGGGTAACTACAAAGGAAGACCATGGACTCTGCTGTCATTATGACTAGAAAGAAAGCACTTGTCACAGTCACCCCATATCAGATGCGCTCCAATAGATCAATGATGCATTCATCTCTATTAAGGATTTCTCTTCTTTTTTCAATGTGGAATACAAGAGGAAACACACTTGCTTTGCCTTCACTAAGGCAGCTTACTGAAGGGAAGGGGGGGCCTCCCTCCCTGGGCTGAGTTCGGGCCCGGAGACCCCATCCCCTAGGACCAGGCCAAAACTTAATGGGGGAGTGGGGCTGCGCAGCCCCCATCCCAGGTCGAATCCCATACCCCGGGGTCCAATCATGTCCACCTGGTTGCCCTGGAATCCACCCACTATATATCTAAATGGAAATTGATCCTAGGACCTAGGGGGCTGGGATTAATAAGTGCTGTGCATCTCGCTTTAGTTTCTCAGATGATCAACATGTGACCACTGTTGTATTTCTACATTTTTAAAAAGGTGTACACTGACGTTACCATGTGTCAAATGTTCATATACTAATGTAGCTCACAAATCAAGAGAAGGCAATGGACTATGTGTATGGTTTGATATTGTTCTTTTACATGTAATTTATACAACAAATATGTACACATAACAACATAATTCACAGGGGCATATCCATACAAAATTATGATCAATTATGAACAACAAATAGCTTTGTACTTTCGTGACACAACGTTAGACATTAAGGGGCATATTATCAAGCGGCAGCGATAATTATCGCTGGCCGTGCTTAGCGTGAGATTTGTTATCGCCGGCTATCGCTGGAAATTATCGCCATGCTAGCGCTGTATTAACAACGCTTAGCGCAATGGCGATAATTATTCCAGCGATAGCGGTGTTTTCCATGGAACATCGCTGGTTTTCCAGCGATGTTCCATGGAAAACGGCGATATCCTTGATGATAGGGCCTGTGGTCTTAGCCACACAATCCACCCCCCATGTTAGGTATGCCTTAGTCTGGAATTTAACAGACGTTAAATTCCAGCGTTAAGGCATAGTTAACCCGATTTCAAATATCGCTACCCCTCGTTGATGATATCGCGAACCTGGGTTAGCGATATTTTCCCATGGAGTTTTGTCAGGCACGCCTCCTTTGCATCTCATTAACGATGCGATGCGAGGCGTGCTGACAATGGGCGCTAAGGCAAGGAAACACGCGCTAGCGTGTCCTTGTTAATGAAGCGATAATATTATCGCCGCTTTTTGCCCGAAAACAGACGCTAAAGCAGCGATAATGTTATCCCCAGCCCTTGATAATATGCCCCTATGTGTATTAAATCAACATCAAATAAACATAAATTAACAATAGTGGTGTATACTTAACAGGGGATACATGAATTGACCCTCTCAAGTGCAGTCCAAATGGTCCTGTGTGGCCCTTAGTTTGGTGGTCGGAAAGCTTTAATTACTATTCAGAGATGTAAATTTTGACATCACCGTTATAGTTGGATAATTCATTCCTTTGTGATTATAGATAACTCTTGGCCACACCAATATGTACGCCAACGCGTTTTGACCTTCCTATAAAACCTTTTACATTGTTGATGAAGGTCTTCTTCAGGGCTGGCTTACTTTTAATGGACACGTTCACGTGGAACGATCCTACATCTTCAGTTTGCTAGTAGGTCCAGAACCATCTCATGTAGTAAGTGCACAAATCAAGCGCTGGAACCCAGGAACTTTCAGGTTGTGTGGGATCTGGTAACTTATTTCAGATTCTGATATGAAGGTGCTACCCCACTTTGTATACCATGGTAGTTGCGCTGCTCACGGAGGAACTGACAGACCGCGGTTCCGGTAGCAATAACTGCCACAAAGGGAGTTGCCTCTTTTCTTTAGTTTTATGTTTTTTTGGGGGACTCAGCTGAGGTCGTGTCCCAAGATGGCTGCCTACACTTCTTGGTTGACATGTAGGCAGTTAATCAGATATCAGCATGGGGACTGTCAGATCTTCAGAGGATCTGCATTCCTATATATACAAATTTGGATTTCCTTTAATATCTTCAAAACTCCTGAATGGATTTACATGGAATAACAAAAAGGGCTCTTCCTGAACCAAAATCTGCATTTCTGCCAAATTTGGTGTAATTCTGTTCAGCGGTTCGGGCTGTAATTGTGTCTAAAATCCCTCAGGTAATTAACATGGGAAACACACTTTTTTGCCCCCCCCTTTTCTGGATTCCCGCTTGACAGATCACCCCGATACTTTCCATGCACAAATAGAACCACCATCATGAAGCCAACACATGCTTCGTCGTTTTTGAGTATTAACCCATGACTTCCTCAGGGCTAAAAAATATAGAGAAAACATTCTTGGTTGTAATGTTACAACTTATTGCATTGCCAATTACAACCTTTATTTTAGTGACATTGGTGTTAAAGTATATATCGCCTACTGTCCCGGTCCGTGACATCTGTGTGGAAACCCATGCAAAATATATTATATAAACAGTGGCACCAATATAACTTGTCTCATAGATTCATCTTAAATACAGAAGAGGATTTAATTGACACATCAAAGATAGTGCACCACCATCTTTGCTGTCTTCCATAATGTGTCCATCTTAAAATCTGTTTGGCACCCGAGGGGTCAGGTGCAGAGTCTGACCAGAGGCCTAGCCCTGCAGCCAATGCAATGCTGCACACAAGACAAATACATGCACAGCAGGGGTTGGGCACCCATGGGGGTGGAGTGCAGGGCCCAGCAAGAGGAGCCAACCCCACCTGTTGCACAGCTGTACGCCATGCATAGTGGTGTGTGAGCACCCATGAGGGATGGGCATCCACAGGGGATAGGTGCAGGCCCTGGCAAGAGGCCATGCCCTGTGACCAACACCACACTGTGTGCACCCAGTGTGAGATTGGGCATCCATAGTGGGTTGGACACCCAAGGAAAGGTTGGTTTGAGTGCAGTGTGTGGCTGAAGGTCAACCTCATTCATGCACTGCATTGCTAAAAGCCATGCACACTATGGCCTTTGTTGTAGGGATTCTGCACATACACAGAGCTATGCACAGGATAATAGGACCTCGGAATATAGTGGTGAGCCAACCATAAACCTTAGCACCTAAAACCCCAACCCGACTAGCTGTAGCATCTCATTAGCAACAATGCTACCAATGATTAGACAACCCAGAACACGGTATCTCTCTCTCAGGACTCGCAGGAGCAAGAACACCCTTTCATCACTCACTCATACCTCAATCTCTAGATGCAAGTTTTACATCAGCAGACAAACACAGCTCTTCTCTCTGGAAAGGTTTTTCTCCAAGTCCCGCTAACAGTGCAATCACCATGTTAAAAGCACACAAATTTCTCCAGTGCAGCTGCACATAGTGTTATGTCTAGGTGCGAGGGACAGGCCAGATCAGTAAGAACAAGGGACGTTGTTTTGCGACCTTGTACATGTTGTGCAGAAGCAACCCACAGGGAACAAGAGAAAAGGTGAAAGGCAGAAATGCAGACAGTCCTAATATAGCCGGGCACAAGCAGAGGCTTGAAAAACAAAGTCACAAAGTAACGTGTGCAGAAAAGGCATCATGGCAGCCAGGCCGCAGCCAACTTAGCAGGGCACACCATGAGGCCACAAAACACATGACACCTTTTGGGATGGTATGCAGGTTGGATACCCACAGGGGGTTTGGTACAGGTCCTGGTCCTGCAATCAACCCATTGCTGCGGCCATGTGCCGAGGGTATTTGGGCACATGATGGAGATGGGTGCAGGCTCTGAGGCCAACACCCCACTGTGCATGGGTGCAGGTGGTATGCAGTGGGTAGTTGGACCCCCACTAGAGGTTGGGTGCAGGTTCTGGCCTTAAGCCAGGCCCTTTGGCCAACCCCATGCTGTCCACAAATGAAGACCATGTGCAGTGGGTGTTGGATGTCTAGAGAGGGCTGTGCACCAGCATGAGTTGGCCAAAGGCCATGCACAGTGCGAGGTGGGCATCTGCAAGCATTTTGATTCCACAGGGTTAGGTGCAGGGCCTTGCTGGATGCCAGGCCTTCGGCCAACCCGGTGCTGTGCACACCCAAATGCTGTGCACTTCGGGGTGTTGGGCTCCCATGATGATTGGGTGCAGGGTCTGCTGGAAGCTAGGTCCTGCAGCAAACCAATGCTGTGCATTGCCGAAGTGTTACAGCAAACAAATGATGGACGGAATGCTGACAATGCAAACATTCTCCCCAAGTCAAAAGATCTGGTTAAATCCATTGTTCTTTTGCCAACTACGCCACCCCAGTTTGGACCCAGCCATATGCAAATCAGTCTTGACCCTGTGCCCCATGGGAACAGTCCAGACCGAACTTCCAGTCCAAGTCCTCCCTGGACCGGAAACAAGCATCCTGGGACCGGTTTCAGGGTATGTCACCCTTCTTCAGCCAGGCTAGCTTGAATCCAGTGGCACAGTGAGCAAGGGACCCACGTCTGGGCAAACCCATCCCACTTAGGGCGAAAAGTGTTACAGCAAACAAATGATGGACGGAATGCTGACAATGCAAACATTCTCCCCCAGTCAAAAGATCTGGGTTAAATCCATCGTTCTTTTGCCCACTACGCCACCCCAGTTTGGACCCAGCCATATGCAAATCAGTCTTGACCCTGTGCCCCATGGGAACAGTCCAGACCGAACTGCCAGGCCAGGTGCTCTCCATGCCACTGGAGTCAAGCTATCCTGGCTGAAGAGGGGTGAAACCCCGAAACCGGTCCTAGGATGCTTGTTTCCAGTCCAGGGAGGACCTGGCCTGGCAGTTCGGGCTGGACTGTTCCCACTGGGCACAGGGTCAAGACTGATTTGCATATGGCTGGGTTCAAACTGGAATGGCATGGTGAGCAAAAAAACGATGGATTTAGGCCCAGATCTCTGTACTGGGGTGAATGTATGACATTGTTCTGCATTCTGTCCATCAATTGTTGTTTGTGCAATGCCGAAGGCCATGTGCTCTGGGGGTGAGGGTGGTTTGGGAACCTTGTGGGGCGGGGTTGGAAGACCATGTGGGTTGGGCATAGGTTCAGGCCAGAGGCCACGCCTGCGATCAACTCCCTGCTGCAGATGGCTGAAGGCTATGCACAGTGGGTGTATGGGTCCCCTTGGGGGTTGAGTGCTAGTCTTGTGGTCAACACTCCACTGTGCACAGCCAAAGGTTGTGCAGAGCAGTGGGTTGTGTACCCACAAGCAAATGGCGCAATGCATGGCCTTCGGTTAAGCCCTATGGCCAACCCAGTGCTCTACGAATCTGAAGACCATGCTGAGCGGAAAGGGTTGGATGTCTGCATAGATTGGGTATGTGAGGGGGGTCGTCATAGGCCAGGGTAGAGGCCAGGCCCTGTTTCCAAAATACCCCACCCCTCCCCGCTGCACATGGCCAAAAGCTGTGCTCAGTGGGGAGTTAGCTGAATAGGAGCGAAAACCCCTAGAAATTCACTGCAAAAAACAAAGGTTAAAGTGACATTTTAGTTAGGTGTTGTAATAAGCTCCTACCTTACATTACAAATTCAAACATTTACTGAAACATTGAAAGGTTAATGTATGTAATAGGATCTTATCTTGCGTTATAAAATTCAAAGAAATTCAAAGAAAAAAAAAAGGTTCAAGTGATGTCCAAATTAGCTGTTCAAATAACACAAAAACAAATGGTTAAAAAACAAAAAATACAGAATTTCACCTGTTATAATTCACTGAGCTAACTATAACTTGAGACCCCTAAATGTGCTGGTTACGACCTCACACATTACATCACTTATGACATGCTAAATTACATCAATGATGGCATCACTGATGACCTCTCAAATGACATCATTCATCTTCAAGGTAGGTAGATGTGGAGATAAGAATTGCAAATGTATTCACTTGGGCTTTGTTACTCTGGTCCTCCATGTTTTGGCTGATGATATTAAGGTATTGCGATATTCCCTACTTGCCCAGTTAAATTCTCTTTCTCTCTTTTACTGGTCTACAAACTCTGGGTTTGCTAGAAGAGCAAAATGTGTCACAACAGCTTTTAAGATCACCCACTCCAGGGCTTTCACTTACTCAGCATGAGAAAAATGTACCCCATTTAAACTTTATTACTTAGAATTACACAATTCTTCAGATGTTTTAAAGTAATCTGAACGATAACAACACATTCCTCTGGACTGCCACCCACAACACCTTCCACAACACTGAAAAAATGTGTATCCTTGCTACGCGTATTCTTTTTACCCACCCCCAATCCACTTCCTTCCACTGATATTATGAAGTCTGGACCTTCCAGCACTTAATTATGTTCCATTATTGCTCCTTTTACAACATGCTAATCCTTCATTTACACCTGCTTGTGTTGGCCACCTCCTTCTATACAACCAGTAACCCTCTGTGCCAAGGATTTCCATTTAACGTAATCTCATTTTGGTTTGTTTGAAACTCTCTACTGTTAAATTAATCTTCAGACTCTAAGCTTGCCATACAAATCCATGAAAATGTATTGAAAACCTATTCAGGTGTATTTGAGTTGTTATTCATAAACATCTTCATAGATTTTTCCGGCAAGCCTATTTGATCAGGCAAACTACATCAAAAAGTTCCAGCAGTAAATCTTGCAGAAAAAGAACATCAGTTATCCCAGTTTCCACAAAAGATGTGCAGGGAGAAAAACATATTTTATATGTGAGAAAAAGGATTTCTAATGTTAAGTAAAAACTGAGTTTAATTTCCTAAAATAGCATATTTTAAGCAACAGGCAGAATACACATATGCAGGCCTAGGAAAACATGCTTAGTCGTAGTTTTTTTGGTAATTATCATGAACCTATTTCTGTTACAAGAGTCACTTTGGTAGTGAAATTTAATAAATACCTGTCACAGGGACACTTAAGAGTAGATGCTGACGTAACAGAGTACTGGTGTAATTTATTTATTACTGAATAATTCAGGCATTTAACCTTGAATTAATGTCAGAATCAACAAAAACGAACTAGAATGCTGCAGACTATTCAGATCTCAGCGGCCAGAATCACTCTCAACATCACACCATATCTAAAGGAGCTCCACTGGCTCCCATTCACAAACGATTAATATTCAAACTCTACACCCACACTTTCAAGGCATTACATAACACTGGCCCAGCATACCTCAACAATTGCATCTGCTTTCAAAAACCTTTCAGACACCCACGCTCGTCCGGACTCCTACTTGCACAAATCCCACTCATATGGTAAACCAGATCTGGCATTCCAGCCTTCTTCTATATCGCTCCTAAAACATGGAATGGCCTGCCACTACATGTAAGATCTTCCTCCTCACTGCTTGAATGCCTCAAGAAGCTAAAAACCTGGATTTTTTTAGAAGTCCGCTAGGCCCTAGGTGTGCCTAGACTCACACCTGCTCAGTGCCAGAAAACTCTCCAAGGAGATAGTGCACTCTACAAATCTGCATAACAGATCATGTTTCTCTGCACAAACATACACATAAAAGATGTAGTTAAGCATAGTCAGAGACTAGGGTGTGAAATAGGCGAAAAAGTTTTTTTTATCCTAGAACAAAAATGTACATAAATATTAACCCTGGGCGGAGTTCCGCATGCACTAAAAGCTCCGCCGCACTATGTGGAGCTCCGCGAGCGGCGGGGTTTCTTTAGATAAATGCAGTTCGCGGTGATTGTCAGTGCCAGGTGCTTGTCCGAACTGTGCAATAATTGCAAATGGCATCATGCACAGCGGAAGCGGCGCTGCTTCTTTTCTGCCGCTTGAGTAGATTTTTACTCGAGCGGCAGCTTTCTCAACGCGAGCGGGCGGTTTCTCAATGCGAGCGGTCGCGAGCATATGCGACCACTCGCAATGAGAAATCTGACCGCCCGCGTTGAAAAATCTCACCGGGAGGTTCATTTTCCATGCTCATGCTTGCCAACTTGATGTTGACAATTGCAAACGAGGAAAAATCTCGCCGGGAGGTGGATTTTCCTCGCTCGCGCTCGCCAACTTGACATTGACGAATGCGAGCGAGGAAAAAAACTCCGCTCCGCAATGCGAAGCGGAGTTTTTCGGAACTCCGCGAGCTCCGCGTAACGCGGTGTGCGAGAAACACCGCAAACTCCGCGTGCGGAGCGGAGTTCACCGACCAGACTTAATAAATATATGCTCTTGGGGAATATTTTGCATGCAGAAAATAAAATATAGAGAAACAAATTGTACCCGTACGATCAGATGAATAATGTTCCTTCCAAAATATAAAATAAATGCATACAGAGTCAGCTTGTCGTTTTTCGTCAGATTGTGGAAGCAGAAAAATGTGCTAGGCCCAAAACCATTTTGGGCACTCTGTTACCTTAAAAAAATGTGTATGTGTAATTTCCAATGAGAGCAAGAAGAGGGAGATTAAAACATATCTTGAAGAGGATCCAGTTCTGACACAGTTAAAGAATTGAACACACAGTTTAAAAAAAAAACATTTTATTACGCATTTTATTTAACAGAAATACAATAACAAAAGAGAAGACAAAAGTAAAGGCAGTACAATGATTTTCTGTTTGACACCTGTGAGTCTAGGAAAATAAAGATCATTTATATAGCTCGGAGGTTAAGCTAATTAGAAGAGCATAAGTTAATGGCAGAGTCCAGGTGGTTAGTTCCAACCACTGCCTGCCATTGTTCCGGTGATCAGGTGAGGGTTCACCTCCCATGGAAAGAAGAGTGGAAAGAGAAGAGAGGATAGGAGAGAAGGAGCGGATGTAGGAGAAAAGGGAAGTGTATGTTGGAAGTAGCGTATCCCAAGTATTTAGTTGAGGTGGCTAGTTAATTAGGCGTTTGATGCCCATTACCTTAATTTTGAAGAGAGTTTGTTTGTATGTGAGTGTCCAAGGGAGACCAACGCAGTCTTCATTGTTCATGATTGAAATTTTGGTTAAGGATAATGTTGTCTGCACTCCTGAGGAATCAAACCAAGGCTCACCAAGTGTGGTAACAAATTGATTTGATGTATTTCCAATTGCAAAAGAATCATTTTGACACCCAATATGAGAAGCAAATCAAATAGTAGGAGTTCTGTTGTATTGAGTGGTGGAGGTTTGGGAAGAGCCCAGGGGCCTAGGGAAATTAGAACTCAGTCCAGCTATACTTTACAGAAGAAAATGTTGTTAATAGTTTTGTTAATGTCCTTCCAGTAGGAACGGAACAAGGGGAAATAAATAATCATGTGTTTGTGGCTACCAATTTCTGAGGAGCAGTTCCAACATTTGCTTGAGTTTAGTAAGCCCAATTTGCAAAGTTTTGCTGGGGGTCCAGAAGAATATGTATAATAACCAATATCTACATTTAAGTATGACAGGGGAAATCTTAAGTTTAGTAGCATCGAAGACACTGTTTTACTGATAAATGGGTGCTAGGTGCCTGAGAAACACAAACAGCTCATTTATGTGATTAGATACTTCTTCAACCTTGTACGTTTTGTTCTACTTTATGTGTACATTGACAGATTACTTAAATACTGGCCATCAACCGCTTTAAAATTGCAAAATGTCTTGTCGGGTGACTTGTTTGCAATACTGTCTGACTGTGGAGAATAGTTTCCATGCAATTGCTAAAAAATAGGTATATATCCTAGAAAATCTTTTGTTTACTGAGATTTCTTTGATACCCTGGTACAGTGACAAAAAGCTACATCAGATACTGAGTGGATCACAACAGATTATCCACTGCTTCTCCTTCAGCACTAAAGTAAAGGTAAGAGACCAGGTAAATCTCTATGTAGGGTATCGGAGGGCTGCTGCGTTGCTTAATTCTACCACTCAAACAGTTAATATGGTTGAGATCACACAGAATACAGAGAAACACACAAGCTGTTGTTATTCTTTAAGCATTAGCCAAAAAGATCAGGGTTGTGCAATGCATTGTAGTTAAGGTCTATGCAAGGTCTAATGAGCGGGGCAATATTAGTAATGCAATCATGGGGTTCACCCTTGAGTGTCCACTACAAACACTGCTGTGAAATGCCAAGGTCTGCAAACGTGGATCCAGATTTTCAATGCAAAACAAATACAAATTCCTTTAAAAGAAAAAAAAAGGGAGAGAATACTGGAATCCTAATCACAAGCAAAGTGCATAGCAAAGAGGATTTGCCAATTCATTGTTGCACTACATAATGAAGAAAATGTTTGGTTTGATCTAAACCTTTAACCAAGAAAGACCAACACATAAGTCCTAGCCCCACTGTGAATAGAATGTTCATCTGTTTTTCATTATGATGTGGTAGTCTCTTCTGGTTTTGTGGACTACGACTAGCATATTTTAAGCAACAGGCAGAATACACATATGCAGGCCTAGGAAAACATGCTTAGTCGTAGTTTTTTTGGTAATTATCATGAACCTATTTCTGTTACAAGAGTCACTTTGGTAGTGAAATTTAATAAATACCTGTCACAGGGACACTTAAGAGTAGATGCTGACGTAACAGAGTACTGGTGTAATTTATTTATTACTGAATAATTCAGGCATTTAACCTTGAATTAATGTCAGAATCAACAAAAAACGAACTAGAATGCTGCAGACTATTCAGATCTCAGCGGCCAGAATCACTCTCAACATCACACCATATCTAAAGGAGCTCCACTGGCTCCCATTCACAAACGATCAATATTCAAACTCTACACCCACACTTTCAAGGCATTACATAACACTGGCCCAGCATACCTCAACAATTGCATCTGCTTTCAAAAACCTTTCAGACACCCACGCTCGTCCGGACTCCTACTTGCACAAATCCCACTCATATGGTAAACCAGATCTGGCATTCCAGCCTTCTTCTATATCGCTCCTAAAACATGGAATGGCCTGCCACTACATGTAAGATCTTCCTCCTCACTGCTTGAATGCCTCAAGAAGCTAAAAACCTGGATTTTTTAGTAGTCCGCTAGGCCCTAGGTGTGCCTAGACTCACACCTGCTCAGTGACAGAAAACTCTCCAAGGAGATAGTGCACTCTACAAATCTGCATAACAGATCATGTTTCTCTGCACAAACATACACATAAAAGATGTAGTTAAGCATAGTCAGAGACTAGGGTGTGAAATAGGCGAAAAAGTTTTTTTTATCCTAGAACAAAAATGTACATAAATATTAACCCTGGGCGGAGTTCCGCATGCACTAAAAGCTCCGCCGCACTATGTGGAGCTCCGCGAGCGGCGGGGTTTCTTTAGATAAATGCAGTTCGCTGTGATTGTCAGTGCCAGGTGCTTGTCCGCACTGTGCAATAATTGCAAATGGCATCATGCACAGCGCAAGCGGCGCTGCTTCTTTTCTGCCGCTTGAGTAGATTTTTACTCGAGCGGCAGCTTTCTCAACGCGAGCGGGCGGTTTCTCAATGCGAGCGGTCGCGAGCATATGCGACCACTCGCAATGAGAAATCTGACCGCCCGCGTTGAAAAATCTCACCGGGAGGTTCATTTTCCATGCTCATGCTTGCCAACTTGATGTTGACAATTGCAAACGAGGAAAAATCTCACCGGGAGGTGGATTTTCCTCGCTCCGCTCGCCAACTTGACATTGACGAATGCGAGCGAGGAAAAAAACTCCGCTCCGCAATGCGAAGCGGAGTTTTTCGGAACTCCGCGAGCTCCGCGTAACGCGGTGTGCGAGAAACTCCGCAAACTCCGCGAGCGGAGCGGAGTTCACCGACCAGACTTAATAAATATATGCTCTTGGGGAATATTTTGCATGCAGAAAATAAAATATAGAGAAACAAATTGTACCCGTACGATCAGATGAATAATGTTCCTTCCAAAATATAAAATAAATGCATACAGAGTCAGCTTGTCGTTTTTCGTCAGATTGTGGAAGCAGAAAAATGTGCTAGGCCCAAAACAATTTTGGGCACTCTGTTACCTTAAAAAAATGTGTATGTGTAATTTCCAATGAGAGCAAGAAGAGGGAGATTAAAACATATCTTGAAGAGGATCCAGTTCTGACACAGTTAAAGAATTGAACACACAGTTTTAAAAAAAACATTTTATTACGCATTTTATTTAACAGAAATACAATAACAAAAGAGAAAACAAAAGTAAAGGCAGTACAATGATTTTCTGTTTGACACCTGTGAGTCTAGGAAAATAAAGATCATTTATATAGCTCAGAGGTTAAGCTAATTAGAAGAGCATAAGTTAATGGCAGAGTCCAGGTGATTAGTTCCAACCACTGCCTGCCATTGTTCCGGTGATCAGGTGAGGGTTCACCTCCCATGGAAAGAAGAGTGGAAAGAGAAGAGAGGATAGGAGAGAAGGAGCGGATGTAGGAGAAAAGGGAAGTGTATGTTGGAAGTAGCGTATCCCAAGTATTTAGTTTAGGGGCTAGTTAATTAGGCGTTTGATGCCCATTACCTTAATTTTGAAGAGAGTTTGTTTGTATGTGAGTGTCCAAGGGAGACCAACGCAGTCTTCATTGTTCATGATTGAAATTTTGGTTAAGGATAATGTTGTCTGCACTCCTGAGGAATCAAACCAAGGCTCACCAAGTGTGGTAACAAATTGATTTGATGTATTTCCAATTGCAAAAGAATCATTTTGACACCCAATATGAGAAGCAAATCAAATAGTAGGAGTTCTGTTGTATTGAGTGGTGGAGGTTTGGGAAGAGCCCAGGGGCCTAGGGAAATTAGAACTCAGTCCAGCTATACTTTACAGAAGAAAATGTTGTTAATAGTTTTGTTAATGTCCTTCCAGTAGGAACGGAACAAGGGAAATAAATAATCATGTGTTTGTGGCTACCAATTTCTGAGGAGCAGTTCCAACATTTGCTTGAGTTTAGTAAGCCCAATTTGCAAAGTTTTGCTGGGGGTCCAGAAGAATATGTATAATAACCAATATCTACATTTAAGTATGACAGGGGAAATCTTAAGTTTAGTAGCATCGAAGACACTGTTTTACTGATAAATGGGTGCTAGGTGCCTGAGAAACACAAACAGCTCATTTATGTGATTAGATACTTCTTCAACCTTGTACGTTTTGTTCTACTTTATGTGTACATTGACAGATTACTTAAATACTGGCCATCAACCGCTTTAAAATTGCAAAATGTCTTGTCGGGTGACTTGTTTGCAATACTGTCTGACTGTGGAGAATAGTTTCCATGCAATTGCTAAAAATAGGTATATATCCTAGAAAATCTTTTGTTTACTGAGATTTCTTTGATACCCTGGTACAGTGACAAAAAGCTACATCAGATACTGAGTGGATCACAACAGATTATCCACTGCTTCTCCTTCAGCACTAAAGTAAAGGTAAGAGACCAGGTAAATCTCTATGTAGGGTATCGGAGGGCTGCTGCGTTGCTTAATTCTACCACTCAAACAGTTAATATGGTTGAGATCACACAGAATACAGAGAAACACACAAGCTGTTGTTATTCTTTAAGCATTAGCCAAAAAAGATCAGGGTTGTGCAATGCATTGTAGTTAAGGTCTATGCAAGGTCTAATGAGCGGGGCAATATTAGTAATGCAATCATGGGGTTCACCCTTGAGTGTCCACTACAAACACTGCTGTGAAATGCCAAGGTCTGCAAACTTGGATCCAGATTTTCAATGCAAAACAAATACAAATTCCTTTAAAAGAAAAAAAAGGGAGAGAATACTGGAATCCTAATCACAAGCAAAGTGCATAGCAAAGAGGATTTGCCAATTCATTGTTGCACTACATAATGAAGAAAATGTTTGGTTTGATCTAAACCTTTAACCAAGAAAGACCAACACATAAGTCCTAGCCCCACTGTGAATAGAATGTTCATCTGTTTTTCATTATGATGTGGTAGTCTCTTCTGGTTTTGTGGACTACGACTAGCATATTTTAAGCAACAGGCAGAATACACATATGCAGGCCTAGGAAAACATGCTTAGTCGTAGTTTTTTTGGTAATTATCATGAACCTATTTCTGTTACAAGAGTCACTTTGGTAGTGAAATTTAATAAATACCTGTCACAGGGACACTTAAGAGTAGATGCTGACGTAACAGAGTACTGGTGTAATTTATTTATTACTGAATAATTCAGGCATTTAACCTTGAATTAATGTCAGAATCAACAAAAACGAACTAGAATGCTGCAGACTATTCAGATCTCAGCGGCCAGAATCACTCTCAACATCACACCATATCTAAAGGAGCTCCACTGGCTCCCATTCACAAACGATCAATATTCAAACTCTACACCCACACTTTCAAGGCATTACATAACACTGGCCCAGCATACCTCAACAATTGCATCTGCTTTCAAAAACCTTTCAGACACCCACGCTCGTCCGGACTCCTACTTGCACAAATCCCACTCATATGGTAAACCAGATCTGGCATTCCAGCCTTCTTCTATATCGCTCCTAAAACATGGAATGGCCTGCCACTACATGTAAGATCTTCCTCCTCACTGCTTGAATGCCTCAAGAAGCTAAAAACCTGGATTTTTTTAGTAGTCCGCTAGGCCCTAGGTGTGCCTAGACTCACACCTGCTCAGTGACAGAAAACTCTCCAAGGAGATAGTGCACTCTACAAATCTGCATAACAGATCATGTTTCTCTGCACAAACATACACATAAAAGATGTAGTTAAGCATAGTCAGAGACTAGGGTGTGAAATAGGCGAAAAAGTTTTTTTATCCTAGAACAAAAATGTACATAAATATTAACCCTGGGCGGAGTTCCGCATGCACTAAAAGCTCCGCCGCACTATGTGGAGCTCCGCGAGCGGCGGGTTTCTTTAGATAAATGCAGTTCGCTATGATTGTCAGTGCCAGGTGCTTGTCCGCACTGTGCAATAATTGCAAATGGCATCATGCACAGCGCAAGCGGCGCTGCTTCTTTTCTGCCGCTTGAGTAGATTTTTACTCGAGCGGCAGCTTTCTCAACGCGAGCGGGCGGTTTCTCAATGCGAGCGGTCGCGAGCATATGCGACCACTCGCAATGAGAAATCTGACCGCCCGCGTTGAAAAATCTCACCGGGAGGTTCATTTTCCATGCTCATGCTTGCCAACTTGATGTTGACAATTGCAAACGAGGAAAAATCTCACCGGGAGGTGGATTTTCCTCGCTCCGCTCGCCAACTTGACATTGACGAATGCGAGCGAGGAAAAAAACTCCGCTCCGCAATGCGAAGCGGAGTTTTTCGGAACTCCGCGAGCTCCGCGTAACGCGGTGTGCGAGAAACTCCGCAAACTCCGCGAGCGGAGCGGAGTTCACCGACCAGACTTAATAAATATATGCTCTTGGGGAATATTTTGCATGCAGAAAATAAAATATAGAGAAACAAATTGTACCCGTACGATCAGATGAATAATGTTCCTTCCAAAATATAAAATAAATGCATACAGAGTCAGCTTGTCGTTTTTCGTCAGATTGTGGAAGCAGAAAAATGTGCTAGGCCCAAAACAATTTTGGGCACTCTGTTACCTTAAAAAATGTGTATGTGTAATTTCCAATGAGAGCAAGAAGAGGGAGATTAAAACATATCTTGAAGAGGATCCAGTTCTGACACAGTTAAAGAATTGAACACACAGTTTTAAAAAAAACATTTTATTACGCATTTTATTTAACAGAAATACAATAACAAAAGAGAAAACAAAAGTAAAGGCAGTACAATGATTTTCTGTTTGACACCTGTGAGTCTAGGAAAATAAAGATCATTTATATAGCTCAGAGGTTAAGCTAATTAGAAGAGCATAAGTTAATGGCAGAGTCCAGGTGATTAGTTCCAACCACTGCCTGCCATTGTTCCGGTGATCAGGTGAGGGTTCACCTCCCATGGAAAGAAGAGTGGAAAGAGAAGAGAGGATAGGAGAGAAGGAGCGGATGTAGGAGAAAAGGGAAGTGTATGTTGGAAGTAGCGTATCCCAAGTATTTAGTTTAGGGGCTAGTTAATTAGGCGTTTGATGCCCATTACCTTAATTTTGAAGAGAGTTTGTTTGTATGTGAGTGTCCAAGGGAGACCAACGCAGTCTTCATTGTTCATGATTGAAATTTTGGTTAAGGATAATGTTGTCTGCACTCCTGAGGAATCAAACCAAGGCTCACCAAGTGTGGTAACAAATTGATTTGATGTATTTCCAATTGCAAAAGAATCATTTTGACACCCAATATGAGAAGCAAATCAAATAGTAGGAGTTCTGTTGTATTGAGTGGTGGAGGTTTGGGAAGAGCCCAGGGGCCTAGGGAAATTAGAACTCAGTCCAGCTATACTTTACAGAAGAAAATGTTGTTAATAGTTTTGTTAATGTCCTTCCAGTAGGAACGGAACAAGGGGAAATAAATAATCATGTGTTTGTGGCTACCAATTTCTGAGGAGCAGTTCCAACATTTGCTTGAGTTTAGTAAGCCCAATTTGCAAAGTTTTGCTGGGGGTCCAGAAGAATATGTATAATAACCAATATCTACATTTAAGTATGACAGGGGAAATCTTAAGTTTAGTAGCATCGAAGACACTGTTTTACTGATAAATGGGTGCTAGGTGCCTGAGAAACACAAACAGCTCATTTATGTGATTAGATACTTCTTCAACCTTGTACGTTTTGTTCTACTTTATGTGTACATTGACAGATTACTTAAATGCTGGCCATCAACCGCTTTAAAATTGCAAAATGTCTTGTCGGGTGACTTGTTTGCAATACTGTCTGACTGTGGAGAATAGTTTCCATGCAATTGCTAAAAAATAGGTATATATCCTAGAAAATCTTTTGTTTACTGAGATTTCTTTGATACCCTGGTACAGTGACAAAAAGCTACATCAGATACTGAGTGGATCACAACAGGTTATCCACTGCTTCTCCTTCAGCACTAAAGTAAAGGTAAGAGACCAGGTAAATCTCTATGTAGGGTATCGGAGGGCTGCTGCGTTGCTTAATTCTACCACTCAAACAGTTAATATGGTTGAGATCACACAGAATACAGAGAAACACACAAGCTGTTGTTATTCTTTAAGCATTAGCCAAAAAGATCAGGGTTGTGCAATGCATTGTAGTTAAGGTCTATGCAAGGTCTAATGAGCGGGGCAATATTAGTAATGCAATCATGGGGTTCACCCTTGAGTGTCCACTACAAACACTGCTGTGAAATGCCAAGGTCTGCAAACTTGGATCCATGATTTTCAATGCAAAACAAATACAAATTCCTTTAAAAGAAAAAAAAGGGAGAGAATACTGGAATCCTAATCACAAGCAAAGTGCATAGCAAAGAGGATTTGCCAATTCATTGTTGCACTACATAATGAAGAAAATGTTTGGTTTGATCTAAACCTTTAACCAAGAAAGACCAACACATAAGTCCTAGCCCCACTGTGAATAGAATGTTCATCTGTTTTTCATTATGATGTGGTAGTCTCTTCTGGTTTTGTGGACGAACTGTTTTGTTCAGCTCAGTCCAATAGCAGTAGAGAAGTACAGGTTATATCAACTGCATAAAATTGTACTGAAGTTGTGATAAATTACAGATGAAGGCAAGGCCATTCTTTTGAGCCAGTGGCGAATCCCCATCCTCTTGTGTCATGGAATAGATCTGTAGACATAGAAGAATTCTGTTAATTGGGTGCACAGGTGAAAAAAATGTTTGGTCTCCATATGCATATGTTGTAGATAATATTGTACTTATTATGACTGTTATATCTTCATATAGAGATACTATTGTCTCTTAACTCTACTAGATTTAGCATCACTTGTATAATGTATCCAACCAGTGGGTGTATATGTTTGATGAAAGCAAATCAAACACATGGAGAGGATGGCGGAGCGCTGAAACTTTTCAGACACTCACCCCCAGTCACAGATCTAGGCTGAATCCATCATCGTTCTTTAGCTCACTTCGTCACCTCAGTTAAGACCCAGCCATATTTCAAATCAGCCTTGACCCTGTCCCTCATGGGAAATGTCCAACTCAAACTGCCACGCGAGGTCTTCCCTGGACCAGAAACAGGCATCCTGGGACCGGTTTCGGGGTAACACCCCTCATCAGCCAGGCTAGCTTAAATCCAGTGGCAAAGTGAGCAAGGAACCCACGTCTGGGCATACCCTGCCAACTTAGGGCGAAAAAAGCAAACACAAGGAGATGATGGATGGAGCACTGAAACTTTTAAGACACTCACCCCCAGTCACAGATCTGGGCTGTATCCATCATCAATCTTTAGCTCACTTCGCCACCCCAGTTCAGAACCAGCCATAAGCAAATCAGTCTTGATCCTGTCCCTCATGTGAACAGTTCAGTTCAAACTGTCAAGCAAGGTCTTCCCTGGACCAGAAACAAGCATCCTGGGACAGGTTTCGGGGTAACACCCCTCATCAGCCAGGGTAGCTTGAATCCTGCGGAAAGTGAGCAAGGGACCTACGTCTGAGCATACCCTGCCAAGTTAGGGCGAACAAAGCAAACACAAGGAGATGATGGACGGAGCGCTTTTCAGACACCCACCCCCAGTCACTGATCTGGGCTGAATCCATCATCAGCGCTCCGTCCATCATCTCCTTGTGTTTGCTTTGTATATGTTTGATGCCTTGGAGTGCATGTACGCAAACGTCCTCGTAACTGATTACACAATAACAAATTCCCATCTTAGGAACAGCAGATGGACAATTACTCTTAGTTTTCAATTACACTGGCTCCTTCATTTGGTATATTACCCATTTCTAAACCCAAAACAATTCATTTATCTGCCAGCAAGGATGATGCTCGATTGATAGCGCATATTGACATACAAAATAAAATATAATATTTCTCACATTATTTAATGTTACTAGGTGGAGCACAGGCCAGACTATAAGGGGCTTTCGATGTCCACTACGAAAAGCAGAGCATGGTGAGAGATTTGGATGGAGTGTTTGATAGTGTCTGTTCCATTGTGTCCTCCATTGCAATGAATTATGAACTGCATAAGCGTCAGTACAATCAGGATCTTCTAGTTAGAAGACAGATGTCAGCAAGGTAGTGTGGTATAGAACGTTCAAATTAAGGGAAACTAAGGCTCTTGGAGATGTTCCATTAAACTGATCACTGTAACTGGTAGCAGATAGGGATCAAAAGGCCCACCAATCCGACTGATGACTGCTGGAATGCACCATGGCCTTTAATGTACCCTGTCACACAATGTCAAAAATTGCTAATAACTTAGTATTAAATGTTCTGGTTTATAGCATGCATTTTGCCACACTTTAAAAGTAAACCCTGCATCAGATGGGTGAGTGGCTTGATTCGACACTCTTTAAACCTTTCACCACTAATGGCAAATTCTTGTCCTGGAAACCTACAGTGAACCTGGGGACTGGGAAGGGATAGTAGAGTCTCCTCTCCACCATGTCAGTGGAGCAAAGCAGCTGTTGTCTCCCTTAACCTTTGGGAATGGCTTCCACATCACCACTTCCACTTGTGCCATTAGACCATCATCCATCAATTGCCCTTCTGGGAAGACGAAGATGTGGAAATGAAAGAACTGGTGGAGAATGTTTGCTGGATTTGGAAGACATCCACAACTCATTTGTAGGCTTTATGAAATGCTACAGATTGTAGAAACTTGCAGACGGTAAGTGCGATATCCAGGATGACTTGTGCCTGCATCCTCAGGTCCCCTATATACTAAGGACATTTATTTGTTCTTTTAATCAAGCTGGTACTAAGATTTTGTGGTAAATTCCTATTACCCTCCCATACAATGAGATTGTCACAGAAGAATGAGAAGGGGGAGTAGCGGAGGAAGTAGAGAAGGCAAGGCGTAGGTTGAGATCAGATTTAAAGGCTGTGACACTCATGGTTTTATCCATTCGTCTTTCTGTAAAGGTAGCAGAAGGACATTTCACTGAGCAAAACATTGCAGGCCGAACTCTAGTTACCACTATGCAGAAGGAAAGATTGTGGGGTTCTTTTTTCTCCTGGTGTGTTTGGGGATCCTGGTTACAAAACATGTTGTATCATAATCATGTTTTGCACCATACCAGTACTATAAGTCATAACAGGCTACCAGATCCAAAATGATGTTCGTAGAAAGGAGTCATTGGAGCAGCTGATGTATGGTTAGTGTAGGGAGAGAATGAGCAGTAAGAAAAAGATGCAGGTGTTCATGTTGATTGGTTGCACTTCTTAGCACAAAATAGTGGAATGTAGAAGTAGCAAAAATAACCTCGTTATGTAAAGAAAATCCAGTCCTGTCCTTTCGTATACATTTCAAGAAAGGCAGGCATTTATTCTTTTACTGACAAGCAAGTGCTATACTTCTAAGAAAGGAAGAGACAGCATTGCTGTGTGATAAGGCACCTCCTCAACCTTGGACTTTTTACATTTAATTTGTGTGTACGTTGACAGGCTTCTGACTAACTACTTTACAAATACACCACAAAATCTGTCTTGACTTTGTGCTTCTTTGCTTATTGTCTGGCTGTAAACAGTCGTATCTATGCAATTGCTCAAAAACGTATCTCCCGGTAAGTCATTTGTTTACTGAGAATTCTTTGACAAGACGTTATTCGAAAATTGTTTGCTTAGCTCTGAATATAAACAATTCCATTTGTAGGGGAGATGAGGACCTCTCAAGGCACTTGCATCCAGTGTATACTTCTTAAGGTACAGGAATATCTCTTTGCAAGGTGTGCAATGAAATCTGCATACATATGCATTGCTGTGCATGCAATTTAGTTGACAAAATTACTCTACATTTACCGAAGAAGACCATTTCTTTCAAGAATGTAAATGCATTTCAAGGTCGATGACTCTATGATGGCTTTTAGTGCTAACTCTTTTAAATAGGGTTTTTATGCTGACACTTCTTTAAATTCTCCTTATAAAGTAATTCGAATTTTAAGGTGTGCTAAAACATGGCCTACATATTTCTGGGTGCTGTAATAAAATAATAGTCGGAAGTATTTATAACTCTAGCATATATACATATGAAACATTGTTAAAATGATTTAAAATGGTGTAACTATCTAACAGAAATACAAATCTATCCATCAGGAATATCATTATAGATATAGATGTAGAGCTAAAGCAGTTCAGTAAAAAATCTATTTCCTATTTCTGAATCAGTCAATCATAATTATTTATAGTCATCCTGAAATTATCCTCCTACTCAGTAGCCTGGAATAAGTGTCCTGCTGAAATGTATGCCGCACATTCACTGCCAAGCCTAGCCCAGGGATAAAAATCTCCAAACAATCCACATTCGTGTCATTGATTCTCGGCTCCTACTCATGGAGACAAATGTGAAGAGCCAACTCTTTTAGACTCTCCCCCATGCATGCATTCAAACACAGTCCAATGTCATCAGTTCCATACTGTCATGTAGAACAGCAGTCAGCTACTGTGCCTGCTGCATTCAGTGGAGAAAGCTTCTTACAATATTCAGAAAGAGGTTGGCAATGTGTAAAACATGTCCCATTCTTCTACAAACTAGGATATAACATTTGTAGACCCCCCCCACTTCTGCTGCAATGGAGAAAATGTTTATTTTTATTTTTTATATTTCTTTACGTGGCTTTCCACAGTACTGCATACTTTTATCAGAGGCTCCTGGTACTTGAAAAGGATTAAATATCAGTTGAGGCCTCTGGAATGCTTTTATTATGTGTTGGTTATTCACAATAACCATATTATAATGTAACAATGTGATATAATAATGTAAAAATAATAAAATGTTTACTGTCCAAATGGTTGCATACAAAGCAACGTCTCTAACCTTTATATCATATATCAATGTAGACATACAATAAAACACAACTTACACATATAGGCCTATCTAATGAGTTTCCAGGGGTGCTATTCCAGGGGGGTACCTCTCCAGAAAGCTAGGTTTTCTGTTGTCTTCGATCCTGTATACGGTTGTAAAATTTGCACCCAATAATTATGGGCCCAGAGATACTGGATGCCGTTCCACCTGTGGATCTGTGGGAGCTGCTGGTAACTGCTGTGCATGGTACCTACCCGCCCACCCCTTACCCCAGATGGGGAGACCTGAAGAAGTATAAACCTGCCCTTCCATCACCCCTTGCTCCCCTTTTGCTGTCCCGGGTAAAAAGAAAAAGCCCTGTAACATTTAACACCTCCTTCAAGAACATGATTGAATCTTTGCAGATATGGCTCCATTTCTTTCCATAAAAGGATGGAAACATGCAAAATTGGACCTGGTATTACTAGATTGTCATGTTATTTCCCATTCTGGATAGAACATCTAGTAACTCCCTTTAATTCATGGAGAGATATTAGCCAGTTCTGGAGTATCCCAGTGAAGTTAACAGGAAACTTTGAATGAGGCCCTTAGAAGAAAATTCACAAAGACATTATTGAGTACAAAAGGTAGTCAGCCTCAGGTAAGAGCGGTGGGGCGGTGGGGCCGGGTGGGGCCAGGTGGGGCCAGGTGGGGGGGATTTCGAGAGACGACCACGAGGGAAAATTAATTATTGATTTCATTTTCCCTTGGCTCAAGGTAGTGCCACAGCAGTATAACTTCACATACTCATAAATGCCTTTGTGTATTTAACCTAAAATGTTCAACCCTCTGTTAGTAAAAGTGCAAAGAAGGCACAGTTCTTTTTTTGTACTAATTGTATATGACTACAGCATTAAAAAATGCAGGCAAACCTGTCAAAATATACCTTAGTGATAGGAAGGAACACCACCTTTGAATATTATCTATTTCACGCCTAAGTAGGCTTTGTAGCCCACAAGGCAGTGTGCCTAGTATCCCTAAGTAGAACCTGTTGGCATGCTCCTACGGGGACTAGGTGCTAATAGCAATTTTCACTGTTTATGGTTGTAGCTATTCCTATGAAGAAAAATCAAGTGCAAATAAAGTACTATTCTTGCTATGTTGGATTTTGGTTATGCTACAGAAATGATTTAAGCATTTTTTTAAAAATATTTATTGAAAATCCAACTCAATGCTGAAGTTAGATTTTGATAAATATACTGGAATGGTAACTTTAAAAAAGCTAGACTTTGTCTGCTTTAAGCTCCATCAATCTATTTAGCGTTAGCCTGCCTGCAGCTGGTCTGTCAGTGCTGGGTTTGATGAGGTGTGAAATACTGTTCTCAGAGCACAGACAATGGCTTGGGCTTGGCAGGATGTCTTGGGTAATGAATGCGACCCAGCTTAACCCAAGTGGTCAGTTAAGGAGGGTCCCGGAACTTTAATAACTTGAAAGAGGCAAGGGGGAGACCTGTACTTTTAGAGCTTAGTGAGAATGGAATCCTGGGGAAGAGATGTCTTTTGATCCGAAGATACAATTAGGCCATCAATCAATCAATCAGGTCACTTATAAAGCGCACTACATACCCGCGAGGGTCTCAAGGCGCTGGGGGAAGAGGGGGGGGTGCTGCTACTGATCGAAGAGCCAGGTCTTGAGGAGTCTTCTGAAGGCCAGTAGGTCTTGGGTCTGCCGAAGGTTGGTGGGGAGGGTGTTCCAGGTCTTGGCGGCGAGGTGGGAGAAGGATCTGCCGCCGGCGGTCGTTTTCCGAATGCGGGGGACTGTGGCGAGGGCGAGGCTGGTGGAGCGGAGCTGGCGGGTGGGGGTGTAGAATCTGAGTCGTCTGTTGAGGTAGGCTGGTCCGGAGTTGTGGAGTGCTTTGTGTGCGTGGGTGAGGAGCTTGAAGGTTATCCTCTTGTTGACAGGGAGCCAGTGCAGGTCTCTCAGGTGGGATGTGATGTGGCTGCGATGGGGGATGTCGAGGATAAGACGTGCAGAGGCGTTCTGGATGCGTTGCAGCCGTCTCAGGAGCTTAGCCGTCATTCCTGCGTAGAGGGCGTTTCCGTAGTCCAGCCTGCTGCTGAAGAGGGCCTGGGTGACTGTTTTTCTTGTTTCGGTGGGGATCCACTTGAAGATCCTGCGGAGCATTCGGAGGGTGTTGAAGCAGGATGAGGAAACGGCGTTGACCTGCTTAGTCATGGAGAGGGTGGGGTCGAGGATGACCCCTAGGTTGCGTGCGTGGTCGGTGGGTGTCGGGGCTGTTCTCAGTGATGTCGGCCACCAGGAGTCGTCCCAGGCTGAAGGGTTGGAGCCAAGGATGAGGACCTCCGTCTTGTCCGAATTCAGCTTCAGGCGGCTGGTCCTCATCCATTCGGCGACGGCCTTCATTCCTTCGTGGAGGTGGGCTTTGGCGGTGTGAGGGTCTTTGGTGAGGGAGAGGATCAGCTGGGTGTCGTCGGCGTAGGAGATGATGTTGAGGTTGTGCTGTCGGGCGACGTGGGCGAGGGGTGCCATGTAGATGTTGAACAGCGTCGGGCTGAGGGAGGAGCCTTGGGGTATGCCGCAGATGATCTTGGTGGCCTTGGATCGGAAGGGGGCGAGGCGGACGCTTTGAGTTCTGCCGGAAAGGAAGGATGTGGTCCAGTCCAGGGCCTTCTCTTGGATCCCGGCGTCGTGAAGGCGTGTTCGTAGTGTGTGGTGGCAGACCGTGTCGAAGGCGGCTGATAGGTCCAGGAGGATGAGGGCTGCTGTTTCTCCGTTGTCTAGCAGGGTCCTGATGTCATCGGTGTCGGCGATGAGGGCGGTTTCGGTGCTGTGGTTGCTGCGGAAGCCGGACTGGGAAGGGTCCAGGATGTTGTTCTCCTCGAGGTAGCGGGTCAGTTGTTTGTTGACGATTTTCTCGGTGACCTTCGCGGGGAACGGGAGCAGAGAGATGGGTCGGAAGTTCTTGAGGTCCTTGGGGTCTGCCTTGGGTTTCTTGAGTAAGGCGGTGATCTCGGCGTGCTTCCAGCTCTCCGGGAAGGTTGCTGTCTCGAAGGAGATGTTGATTATTTTCCGGGGATGGGGCGCGATGGCTGTACTGGCTTTGTTGAAGACGTGGTGAGGGCACGGGTCTAGCGGTGAACCGGAGTGGATGGTGTTCATGATCTCGCTAGTGTCCTTGTCGTTGATGTTGGTCCAGGAGAGCAGGCGGTTGGTGGTCGTGGGGGCAGTGCTCTCGGTGGTTGCCGGGGCGGTCGTGGTGTTGAAGCTGTCGTGGATGTCGGCGATTTTGCGGTGGAAGAAGATGGCCAGTGAGTCGCACAGGTCTCGCGACGGCGGGATGTCGTTGGTGTTGGAGCTGGGGTTGGAGAGTTCCTTCACGATGTTGAAGAGCTCTTTGCTGTTGTGTGCGTTGTTGTCTAGGCGGTCTTTGAGTGAGGCCCTTTTGGCGGATCTGATGAGGTGATGGTGACTGCGGGTGGCGCTCTTGTGGGCGGCGTAGCTGTCCGCTGTCCGTTCGTGGAGCCAGATCTTCTCCAGTTTACGGCATGTTCGTTTGGAGGCCTGGAGGTCTTCGGTGAACCAGGTGGCTTTCTTGCTGGTGTGGCTGTTGGGCGGATTCTTGAGTGGGGTGAGGGTGTTGGCGCAGTCGTCGATCCACTGTCTGATGTTGCGGGCGGCGGTGTCGGGGTCGGAGGGTTTGGCGGGTGGGCTCAGGGCGAGGGTGGTGGTTAGCTGGTCTTCGGTGACTCTGCTCCAGCAGCGGCGAGGCATTTGTTGGGTGCGGTTGTGCATGGTGGGCTTCCTGTAGGTGAAGTGGATGCAGTGGTGGTCGGTCCAGTGGGGTTCGGAGGTGTGGTTGAAGGAGACCCGTGGGCTTGCGGAAAAGATGGAGTCTAGCGTGTGGCCGGCGGCGTGGGTGGGTGTTGTCACGAGCTGTCTGAGTCCGAGGGTGGCGAGGTTGTCGATCAGGGTGGTGGAGTTGGTGTCCTTGTTGTTCTCGAGGTGGAAGTTCAGGTCCCCGAGGAGGATGTAGTCCGTGGAGGCGATGCCGTGTGTGCTGACGAAGTCAGCGATGGAATCGCTGAACCGTGGTCGGGGTCCGGGGGGTCTGTAGATGAGGGTTCCTCTGAGGGTGGTGTTGGGATCAGTGTGGATCTGGAAGTGCATGTGTTCGGCGGTGCTGAGGGTGTCGTCGGTGTTGGTTGAGACTCTGAGGGTGTTCCTGTGGACGATGGCGATGCCTCCTCCGACTCCGTTGGTGCGGTCCCTGCGGGTGATCTTGTAGCCGTCCGGGATGGCAATGGCGATGTCGGGGGCTGAAGTGGGGTTCAACCAGGTCTCCGTCAGGAAGGCGACGTCTGGGGAGGTTGAGTCGAGAAGGTCCCAGAGTTCGATGGCGTGTTTGCGGGCGGAGCGGGTGTTGAGGAGGATGCATCTGAGGTATTTGGGTTCTTTCCTGGGCGGTGGTTTGGCGGGTGCTGGCGAAGCTGCAGTTCCGGCAGGTGAAGGGCCCTTGGGTGCGCTTCGGGGTGGCCCGGTAGCAGGCGTGATCTTTTCCGGGGTTGAGTGCGTGGAGGGTGCTGGCGTCGTATCGGCGTCTGTTGATTTGGCGGGCGCGGGGGATGCACGGACCAGGGGTTCTGGCGCTGGGCGCGGTCCAGGCGCGGCCAGGCGCGGACGGGCGCAGACAGGCTTGCCTTAGGCGCGCCTTTGGCGCGCCTGCGGCGCGGCCGTGCAGCGGCTGCCATAAATGGGGAGGTGGGAGGGAGGAGCAGGGAATGGGCCAGCAAATGGGCAGTGAGGGGGCGGGGCCACAGGGGCGCAGCGGCGGGAAACAGGCACAGAGGAAAAACGAGCACAATCAGGGCAGCAAGGGGGCACAAAGGAAAAACGAGCACAGTCAGGGCAGCAAGGGGGCACAGAGGAAAGCGAGCACAATCAGGGCAGCAAGGGGGCACAAAGGAAAAACGAGCACAGTCAGGGCAGCAAGGGGGCACAGAGGAAAAACGAGCACAATCAGGGGCAGCAAGGGGGCACAGAGGAAAAACGAGCACAATCAGGGGCAGCAAGGGGGCACAGAGGAAAAACGAGCACAATCAGGGGCAGCAAGGGGACACAGAGGAAAACGAGCACAATCAGCTGGCAGCAGCAGGGCACACAGACGGAGCTGTGGGGTGGGGGAGCGACCTACCAGTCAAGGTCATACTGCCTTTCCTTTCAGTGGATGCAGAAGCTGGCTTCAGAACTGCTGTAGAGTGGTTGAGTGGGGTGTAGGAGGGGAGTGCCCATTTCCTTAGACACACCCCTAGGTGTGCCAAAACCTCCCTCCATGGGCTGAATAGCTCTGACAATGGTCCACTGTGCGACAGTTGGCAGTGAAGCAAACATGATCTACTGCAAAAGTGAGAAGGTTTACCCTTGAGAACATTTTACCCATTGTTTAGAGAGTGTTTAAAAGTCACCTGCACACTGACTGGCTAGAGAATTCATTAGCAGTGGCAACTCACCCCGAGGTCCTCAGAACAATTTCTGGACTACAAATGGACTGGACCTGCATTCTTTGACCTGTGTGGAGACCTGAAGGATTACGCCTGTTCCACTTGCACCCAGGACAAAAAAAGTGGACAGCAGTCATCTTCCTATGTAGCTAAAACGACACAACAAGGGCAAGAGGTATTTTTCCTGAAGTAACCAGCTGGCCAGTAACAACTGGGACTGGACCCTGCTGGTGCCCCCTCTGTTGCAGTGAGTCCAGGCCCCTAAGTGCTGTCGCTGAGGTCATGGGAGCCTTTAAAATTTCCAGGAAGTCCTGCTGCAGAAACTATGAAGCGTTGCTACTAATAAAGTACATTGGTAGGCTTTTATCACTGGAGGTATTTTGAGCTCTACAAAAGAGACCAATACAACGAAGGAAATCTTTACCAGGCCACTGTGTGAAAAATATCTGACCCAATTTTTCGGCTGTAAAATTAAGATTTTCTCACTCCAAGCTTTTCCAGTCAAAATCAACAGCTTCTGTGGAACCTAATCCAATAGCTCTTCCAGTTGGAGGATTTCAACTTCAATAATTTCTTATTGGCGCTTGCTTTTTCTTGGTGCTTTTTGCCTTCAAGTTTTAGAAAACAATATATTTGTCCCCCTTATTGGATTTTAGTTTGCTATATACTTTTCACATGTTCATGCTTGCTCTGTGCCAGAACTACAAGGTGTAAAGTTCAGGTTTAAATTATTGAAATTGTATGTTTGACGTGACAGGTTTTTTTTTACTTATTTATTGGTTAGGACTCACATCATCCCCAAACAATAACCCATTTTCTTATCAGTTAGGGTGGAGACCTGATGTTCATATACATATTCCAAGTTTAGATATTTGAGGTCAAGCCAAAACGCAATTAAGAGACACAGGGAAAACATTATGGCTAAGATTCCCAAAGGTTTAGCATCGGGTTAGCGTTACTTTATTAATGCACACCCAATGCTAAACCTGATTGGGGATTAACAAACCAACGGAAATTGGTATTTGCGTTGGTTTGTATAGAAAAGTAATGTAAAGCACCATGAAACAATGCTTTCCATTACTTTGCATCAAGGGGGCATTACATGGGTGGTATATGGGTGTTCCCAGGCAACCACCTTTTTGACGCAAAATCCTATCCATTAGTATACAGGGTTTAGCGCCAAAAATTAACGCTGCTGAAAAGCAGTTGCTAAAAGGAGAAATATTTTCATTTCTCCTTGCTTTTTCGTACTTCATATGCATGCTGCACTGTGCAGCACACATACAAAGAAGGAAAAGCTTTAAAGTGTGTTTACACATAGTATTTTGTACTGGAAAGGTACCCTTCCGGTACAAAACCTATGGTAGACTCAGGCACGCACCCTAGCACTATGGCTCTAAGGTGTGTGCCTGCCGCACGGTAGCTAGAATCAGCACTGGCATTAGGGAGAGGGGAGGAGATAGGCATATCTCTGTAGATATGGTGCTCTCCTGCCCCCTCCCTGTCATGCAACGCAGCACAGCATTTTTGGCTGCTGCGCTGCATTACGTGATTGTTTTGAGAATCAGGGTCTAAACATTATACTATTCCCAAACTGGGATTTTGCAATCCTTTGTGGACTCCTGTTAAATGTTCTTCATTTTAAATTAATTTGCTTCCTATCTGTCACAGTGCTAGGCTGAGTCAGATATTACACAACTGTGGGGCATATTTACTATCCCTGGCGCATCCCTGCATATTAGCAGGGATGCGCCAGGGAAAATGCGTCACGCAAGTTTACCCTTGCGCCACGTCCGATGCGCCGCATTTACAATGCGGCGCATCGTGGCGCAAAGATAAGCAGATGCGTGACGCATCTGCCGGCGGAGAGTTGGCGCAGTGCTGAAGTCGTGTCGCAAGCGCGACGCAACTCCAGCACTGTCCCAACCTTCCCTATCCCTAACATGGTGCGTCAATCCTTACGCCTGCTTGAAGCAGGCGTAAGGATTTGGCGCACCAGCGTCGGAAAAGTGACTACGTCACTTTTCCGAGGCGTACCTGCGCCGGAACGCCCCCCCCTGCGCCGGTACGCCCACATGAAACCTGACGCAGGTTTCATGTGGCGCAGGGGTTTATTACGTGACGCATCGCCCTAGATGCGTCACGTTGTAAATATAGCGCAACGTGGCACATGGTTTGCGTCGCCGCTGCGTCACTTGCGTGACGCAACGGCGGAGCAAAAGTGGCGCAAGGGACTTGTAAATATGCCCCTGTGTGTGTACACATATGGTCATGTGGTACCTGCTCATAGGCCCTTACCTCAACTATTTAGCAGCTGACATTATTGTAAAATGGTGGCCAGTGGAGCTTTCAGCTCAAAAACGTTTTCCATTGAGTATTAAAGTGTGTGAGGCTCAATTAAGGAGTCCCACAGAAGGCGGAGGCCCAAAACCCAGAAAGAAATACTTTGATAAGTCAGAACCCATCGTCCTACAATTTTGTATTTTATATTTATGTGTTATGAAGTTTTGTAGAGATATGTGTGCCATGTCACCTACTTCTGAGTGCTGATAGTCTTGAAGTTTTGTTTCATTTAGTTCTGATTGGAGAAGGGGCCTTGCCTCCTGCTCCTTAGCAGCAACCTTTTCACCACATGATACAGAAAATGATTGCACTGGTATGTTTTTTCTGAGTGCTATAGAAAAGAAACAATTGTATCCAAACCATAGTGATCGCAGACATGGATACTAATTTGTCCTGCCTTTTAAGGGGTTTTATGAACCAATTTGTCAGAGGAGGTGTAAGAGTCAAGAAGTAATCGGACAGAGTTTTTGTCTTCATATAGCTAGGATGAAGGTTTTTCTGATTTTGTAGGTTCCACTGCTGACCTGAATCCTAAGTAATGATCACGAAACAGAAGGTTCTGCTCTACATATTTCTGAAACTGTCTTGTGACTCCTTTCCGTAATTTTGCCTGGGGTACAGCATGCTCACATTTGGTTATCATTTCCCAAGATCTCTCCATCTGCTGATATATATTTTTCAGCATTAGGGTGATTAGGGTGTGTTTTAAGGCACCTGAAACAATTCCTTTGATTAAGGAGGCTAGATCATATATTGTATGTTCAAACCAAGCAACATAAGGAATTAATTGATGCATGAGGTTGGGCATGACTCAATAAGTTGTCTGGGTGATTTTGTTTCAGTGACCAATATAAGCACAACTTTAGTCTCCAGGAGTCTCAAAGTCATTAAGGTGGATTGATGAGGCTGTGGAAGGCTTGGAAGTAAATGCAATAGTCTGTGTAATTGAATATGGAATCATAGATGTTAGAAATGTTTGGCTTGAAAAAAGATGAGATGTAGTCACATTGTTACTGTGATGCACTGAGAGTGGTTTTCAGGGCATTTGGGGAAGGCATTTTTTGGCAAATGCTGAAAATATCTCATTTTTGATTGGAGGGCTCGTTGATGTATAGGTAAGTCTTAGACCTGGCATTGTTGGCATGGTTTCTCCCTAACGTTTAACTTCAGACCTCCTGCATTTGCTGACTTCATTTTTGGTGGCCTTGGGACTCAGTGCGCTTTATTACTGCTTACCAGTGCTAAAGTGTTTTTGCTCTCGCCTTAAAACACAGTAACATTGGCTTAAGCTCAATTGGCATATTTAATGTATTTACAGGTCCTTAGTAAAGTGGCACTAGATGTGCCTCGGGCCTGTAAATGAAAAAATAGCCCTTCAAACATGTCTCAGGCCTGCAACTGCAGCCTGTGTGTGCAGTTTTCAAACTGCCATTTCGACCTGCCAGATTAAACATTTTGCAAGGCATAAACCTTCCATTTTAATACATACAATTCACCTTAGCGTAGCCCTTGGACAGCCCATAGGGCAGAGTGTATTGTATTTTAAAAGCAGGACATACACTTTTAAGTTTTACATGTCCTGGTAGTACAAAACTCTTAAATACATTTTTCATGACTGCAAGGACTACCTCTCCTACCTTATTACATTTTCAAAGTATACTTGCCAAATGAGAACAGTTAACCAGTTCATGGCTGGTGTCTCTAGAATCACAATTTAAAATCCTAACTTATGGTGAAGTTGGATTTTATACTGCAATTCTGAAAATGGCACTTTTAGAAAGTGCCATTTTCTTTCTAAAAGTGCCATTTTCTTGCCTCGGCCATTTGGTGCTTCAGCCGGTCCCTGGGTCAAATAACTGGGTGTAGCTAACAGTTGGAATTTGTGTATTCCTCCTAGACAGCCACACACACTGGGGAGCTTAGGTATGCCTGGATGGGCCATCATTTACAAGATGGGTGGGAGGAGCATGTCCCAGGCCCACTTCCACTTGAATAGGTCGCGGCATGTCTCCAAACAAAGGGCTGCATACCCTCTGTAGTTAGTCTGGAGCCAGGGCCAGTAAGGCAAGGCATCTGTGCAGTTCAAAGGCATGCCTATTGAAGCTTCTCCCAACTTCAAAGGCACAACTGTGTTTAAATACTGGACTTCAGACACCAACTCTTCAGTATACTTCTAGACCTCTGGATACTCTGCCAGGAAGAAGGACTGCTGTGCTGCTAAATGGTCTGCCACTCTGCTGTACTGATGCTCTGACTGAACTGCTACCTTGCTGTGCTCACCTGCTGCCTGCAGCCCTCTTGCCTGGGGAAGGAGAATTGGACCTGCAACTTCATCTTTAACCCAGGATTCCAGAGTGACTCCAAGAGCTAGTCTGCTGGTCTTGTGATCTGAGCCTCAGGGAATTAAGAGGCTCCCCTACATCCAGCATCAGACACTGCATCCAGCTGCAGTGAGTTCCTGATCCCAAGTAGTGCCTCTCAGGCCTTGAGATCTTGGTGTGGCTCAAGGTGCTGAAATCTAGCTTTTGGGCTCTTTGTGACCGCAAACATGTCTGATCACACAGAAACCTCGCCACTCGCACTGAAAACCAGTGTTAAGCTCTATCAGCCTGACTCTTCGCACTGCAGCATCAACTGCTCGTGGGGACCACGATCGCGAAGCTCCAGCGACGCCCGCCGAGACGCTCTACCTTCCCCTTGTGGCCTCCTACAATGCGAACGGGACTCTTGGCACACACTTGAGAAGGAAAACTTCAGTGGGACTGATCTAGGGACTGTATCATCACGGCCGGCCTGAACGTTTGAGCTTGATCCGGTACAGAGCAACCAGATAGCTGTGGTTGGTGCTATGTACTTTTAGGCAATATTTTACACTTTAATATTTAAAAATTCATAACTTGGCTTCTACTGATTTGATTTTGTTATTTTGGTCTTGTTTTGTTTATTAAATTCAGCTCTATTTTTCTAGTCTGTTATTAGATGCTTTTTGTGTGGTGTTTTCACTGTCTTACTGTTTAAAGTGTTGGACAAATACTTTACACATTACCACTAAGTTAAGCCTGACTGCTCTGTGCCAAGCTACCAGGGGTTTGAGCACAGGTTAATTTGAGGTTTGCTTGTGCCTTACCCTGATAAGGATTGTGGTTGCTGCTCGACCAGGACTCACACCCTAGTCGACCAGTAAGCCAATTTCCCACAATAAGACATTCCTGCATCATGCATTCATGTGATATAATTTCAAAGAAATGAACCCCAGGAGAGCTAGAACCTTTTTATGATTTTTCAGTCTCTTCATTTCATATTTTGTGTTGCCCTCTACTCGTGTGAATCCTTAAACTGATGAATTCTACAAAATATACAAACCTGGAGGACAATACATTTTTTTTGTAAATTATGAAGGAAACTGGTGACTGGTATATTTGGCAGAGGGCATGATTTACAATGATTCTGAATTACAATTTATATGAGTTTTAACGTAGTCATCATATATCAACATTTCGCTTCTTTGATCTTTAACAACCAAATGTTAGCTTTCATTGATTTATCTGTTATGAGAATCGCAAATGCAGTCACAGCTTTGTAATTTATTAGATAATTAAAATCAAGAAATACATAAGATCCATTTTTGACAACACAAACTACTCGTCCAAAAGTTATTGAGGTTGACAGTCGAGCCTAGGGAAGCAAGAGAAACATAATATAAAGTATTTGTGAATTCAAAGATCTTTTGAACGACTGGGCTTAGAAAAAATAGCGATAGTTCGAATTACTTGTAGTTCAAGTTCCACTTCTCAACAAAACACTCTCTCAGTTTAGATAATCACATGTCTTTGTATTTCACTTTATATCAAGAACGGCAGTTTTAAATTAATCACTGCTGAAGCAAACTGTTTTCACCACCGCATTTTTGTTTTCTGTCATTGTATTGTGGGAGGACATATGACATGCCACATTAAATTGGTTTGAAGCAAAAATGGCACCAGCAATTTCATCTATCAAAAATAACAGAGGTTACTCTTCATTGCTTAAGCTTCATTATGTGTATCATTTCTTATTGTTTGCAACTGAAGTGAAGAGGGCATATTTCATTAACATACCTCTCATATAATTGTACAACAGATGTCATTCATTATAAGCTGAAAAATGCATTTTATTTATGGATTCGTTTAGGTAAAACTTTGTTCTTATTGACATTGTTTTTGTTTCAGAAGGATAATGTTGTAATAATTTTAATCAGGCATATTGTGAAGAATTAGAGCTGGATTTACAAAAATGAATTCATGTTTAGATATTGGATGTATGGACACACGTTTCATAAATTACTATACATTGTGCGTTTAGATATTTCATTGTGACTCATACAGGTACATTGTTGCTTGTTTCTTTAACTGATTATCTTTCTTTATTATATTGTATTATTTGTACAAACTGCAGGATTTCTACATAAAGATTCTCCAAGTCACTGCCCAATTACGTTATGGCTACACCTCAACTCAGCATTGGGTGCAGCACAGTCTTACTATGCACGCTGCAACACCACTAAAACAAACAACGGCACAATTGTGACAAATTTCCAGTCTCAAGTAAAGTAACCTTAGCAACTGGGAAATAGAAAGGACCTAGGTAAAATCAGTGCTATTGGATTTGCCAATGATTATTTGAACCAGGATGAAAACGCATGTGTCAAGGTGCATGCATCTTGGAATGGGTTTCTGTTAGACCTGTCATTCTTGATGTGGTCTTCCCCAAACATTTTGTCTTCAGCCCTCCTGGTTTTTTTTTAGAACTCTGCACAAAAACTCATAGGCATATCCTGTCTTTTTAATAATAATAACAAACTTATAAAGCGCATGGTTACACTAACCAGTGTGTCCCCGCGCTGCGGCACAAATTCAGAAACGCTGGCAAAGCGAGGGCACGAGATTTAAACCAGAGAGCTCAGAGGAGGAAAAAGCCAGGTCTTGAGTCTTTTCCGAAAAAGTGTCTCCACAGACTCCACACGGAGCCCCGGGGGGAGTTTATTCCAGTGTTTAGCAGCTAGAAAACGGAAAGAGCGGCCACCCATCCTCGCTCTTCTAATGCTAGGAATACAGACCTGCCCTGTCCCGCTAGATCTCAAATGACGGGAAGGAGAGTATGGGGTAAGGAAGTCATGCAGGTAGGTGGGACCCTTTCTCTGTAAGATACGATGGCTCACACACATAGCCTTAAACAGGATGCGTTCCCTTACCGGGAGCCAGTGAAGGGAAACCAGGGCGTTATTGGAGGAGGCTCTCCTCGGTAACATTAAAACAAGACGAGCCGCAGCATTCTGAATACGCTGGAGTCTTTGCACACACTTGGAACTGGCTCCCAAATATAGGACATTCCCATAATCCAAGCGTGACGTCACCAGGGCATGGACCATAGTTTTCCTTGCTGCAACTGGCAGTACATCTAAGGTCTTCCAGAGACCTTAGATGTACGGAGACCTTTTATGTACGGAGTTCTGCACCCTGACTGCAGAGTCTTCGCAGTCACAAACTTACTATTAGCTCCATGTTTGTGAATACCAAAGTAATCATAAACCTACACAAAAGTTTGTTTACCTTTGTGAATCAGGTCCTCAATGAGAGATGCTGAAATATTATTGGAGTATACACAGCTGGAGGAGCAAGTCAACATAAGTTCATTTCCTTACTAACGGGCTAGAAGTTGTACTACTACTTTGCAAGCCACGCTATTTTTTTTTTTGATAGGCGTTTGCTACCACAACGTTACATATATATTATATATATTAAATATATTGAACAATTTAGACGGCCCTGATCATGTGGATGTGTTATAAGATTAATACATGCACGTAGGGACTGAGGTTTCATGACTATGCAAGCTTTTTGTATTTTGAAGGACTTTGTAGTACCTCTGCATATTCTTTGTTCTTATTTGGTGCTCTGTAATAGGTGTATTGTCTGAGTGCTAAATGGCAGAGGGGTGTGAGGAATGGGTCTCCCCTTCTAAGGCTAGGGCAATGGATCCCGAGGGCTAGTGACCTTGTTTATGTGTCTGAGCAGTAGCTGTAAATAAACAGGATATTAGTATTCCTAGCACAAAATGTCCCACCCGCCTTGAGTAGTTATTTGTCACAGAACCACATGCCTTGACTGTCAAAAAGGCCTGCGACCTATGAACCTCTCTCAGCTTTCATGGGCTTCGGGAGCTGAACTCAGCCGCCGGAACTGAGCGCACTGCTAAAGTGGAGAATAGTCTAAGCCAGTGCTTATGATATAAAGATAATACCACTGATAATGTAGAGTAGTGTTTCAAAGGAACATGTTTAATGTTATATTTGATTATTACTATCAATTTCTCAAGTTTTTTATTAGTTAAAACTAAATATAACACTATTGTTGAACAACCAGATGTTATCAATAAAATGTCAAATTCATAAAGAATTGAGGAAACTATAGTAAATGATTGCAAGTTGCCTTGCAACCTGTGTGATGGATACCTGCCACACAGTTATAGTCACAGAGCAATGCCCTCTTTCACAAGTATAGAAATGCCAACATTTAATTTTGTTGCGTGAGTTCGTACTCCTTTAAAAAACAGAAGGCAGGGGCGTTTGGCAAAACAGGAACAGTTTGTTTAATTAAACATTACAGCCGGGAGTACAGTTACAGGCAGGAGGTCTGAGTACTGTCTCAATTACGGTATATCTACTTCTTTTATACAAAACGCGACAGGTTATAAACGTTTCCAGCGTACCATATAAGGTGAAGAATGTTGGTTGCTGCTTTGGAGTCATAAATGAACTGTCTAAAGGTTACATGGGGTGGGTCTAGTAGATAACATGTCCAGTTGTCCGGCAAGGGGAGCACATGTTCCCTACGTCCTGGTTGGGTATGTGTTCCTAACTCATGTGGCATCTAACTTTCTATGGTGTTTTTAGGAGCGTGTGTACCCCCTTCTGCCATGTGTGCTTTATTGAGACAATCTCCGATGACCATTGTAATGTCGCTGTGCATATCTGTGAGATTGATCAAGAATTTTCTGTCCGAGTGTTTGCCTGCCAGCTACGCACCCTCCCACCTGTGGCCTAGCAATCAGCAATCCAAGGCCTAGGTCTCAGGGCCTGCCTAACTGCTTATTTGCGAGTCGAGACTGATGTGGAGTTCACAATGGGCGATTTTGTTAATAAGGATGAGATTACATTTTTACCGATGCACTCAACGATTTCAATATTACATTTTTAAATATATCCTTTAATAGATGTGCTTAGTGACCTGATGAATAGTGAAGCACATTTATTCTGTTCTTAAACACTTTTGGAGAAATCGAGCCTTCACATTTTTCCCAGTGAAGTGAACTGTTAATGAATATATAATCCTGCTTTATAGTCTACATAAGTACAAAGTTGGTGCATATTTTACTTTTGAAACATGCTTACCATGGCACAGGCACATGTGAAGCAACGTTCCATTGCTGTCTGTGAGCTTCGAAAAATTTGTGAGGATCTTCCGTTCTGAATGTAGCAGAAAAAGTAATCTGAAGTTCAGTGAATCCGTATTTGTCTATTTGTTTATAGATTTGGGGAAAACGTTATTTCTTATTCAGAAAATAGTAATCACAATGCATTTAACGCAAGTGGAAAAATAAGCATATAGGGCCTCATTTAGGAGGTTTTGCTGTAGGGCAGCACTGCAGGCCTTCCTGCAGCGCTGCCCTACGGCAAAAGAAAAGGGCAAGAATGCGCCGTATCTATTAGATATGGCATTTTCCTGCCCTTTTCCCCTTTGCCGGTGCACAAGGGGCTGCCATGCGCCTACGCATGCACCTTTGCACCATGGTGCAAGGGAGCTAGCGTTGCAGGGATCATTATTTTTGTGCAGGCAGGGAAAATGTCCTGCACAAAAACAATCACAAGAGGCTTTTGTCCTATTTCTATGTATGCTGCAGAATGCAGCACACTTAGAAAAAGGAAAAATTAGGAGAAATAAAGATATTTCTCCTCGTTGTGCCTCCCTTAAGTTTTTGGCGCTGCCTCAGAGTTGCGATTTCTCATAAATCTGGGGCAGTGCCAAAAAGCCATGAATGTTGATGGGAACTCCCCCAGCAACACCCATTTCATGCCCTTTAACGCAGAAAACTGTGTTAAAGGGAACGGTATTTACAAGGCAGCATTAAGCCAAAAAAAAGTGGCTTAGTGCTGCCTCGTAAATATTGAGCAGGCTCCTGCACCATGGAACGTCACAAAAAGTGACGTTTCGGTGGTGCAAAAGGCCTCATAAATGAGGCCCATAATACTTAATGAACAGTTTTCTTCAGAAGAGAACTCTTCATTAGGGCTACCATCTTGCTCGTGCTCCCTGGTGATTAGCGGGAATGAACAGAGACATTCAGTGGTAAAGCAAAGTTGCGAAGAGGTGGCAGTAGAATCTGAGGCATCTGGGTCCACCAAGAGATTTTAAGACCAAATGCATAAAAGGAACTTGACATTTTTCACGCCTAAGATGAATACAAGGAAAACATTTTTTAGGGTTGTGGTGGAGGACTAGTTGTTTCAGAGAGTTGAAACTTGAAAGCTGAGATACCTACCTTCTTCAGATCCAGTTATGTTTGGTGAGTTGGGAAGTATGGAGCTTCAGCTAAGAATCCTAAAGGCTTTTAAGATGACTAGTACCTTAGGAAGAGGAAGATTTGGGATACATCAAATAGATTGATCCCATGCACAACCTTATTGGCTACGTATATTACTTTTGAACTCTATGCACTGATTTATCATTAACCACAGTATTATATGCAGTGCAACAGAAATTGACTGAGATCCACACATATTCAGAATGATTTGGGCAAATTAATTCTGGGCACTTAGAAACTTGTGTATGGGTTGACTAGTAGATCAATATAAGTGGCATTGAAGTAATGCAATCTAGACACTTCTGCTGCCAGTACTCAGGCCGAAATGTTATAGGGATTCTGCACATACACAGAGCTATGCACAGGATAATAGGACCTCGGAATATAGTGGTGAGCCAACCATAAGCCTTAGCACCTAAAACCCCAACCCGACTAGCAGTAGCGTCTCATTAGCAACAATACTACCAATGATTAGACAACCCAGAACACGGTATCTCTCTCTCAGGACTCGCAGGAGCAAGAACACCCTTTCATAACTCACTCATACCTGTCCACAACGCGCGTAAGAAGAGACACTGTATAGTTTAAAATGTTTATTTCAACTAACGTGCTCTAAGATACAGTACACGTGACAGTACTATCAGCATAATGCATAAGGATAATATAATCAGCATAGTTACAATTCCATAGAATACAAACGGGGTAAGCATTTCATAAAGCAGTGGATATAGAGCTAAATGACTATACCACCCTCCCCGTGCTATTAGCTAGTTTATTATACAAACAGAAAACCTATGGGCTGTGTTAGGCGGACCCTCATACCTCAATCTCTAGATGCAGGTTTTACATCAGTAGACAAAAACAGCTCTTCTCTCTGGAAAGGTTTTTCTCCAAGTGCCTAACAGTGTAATCACCATATTAAAAGCACACAAATTTCTCCAGTGCAGCTGCACACAGTGTTATGTCTAGGTGCGAGGGACAGGCCAGATCAGCAAGAACAAGGGACGTTGTTTTTCGACCTTGCAGAAGCAACACACAGGGGACAAGAGAAAAGGTGAAAGGCAGAAATGCAGACAGTCCTAATATAGCCGGGCACAAGCAGAGGCTTGAAAAACAAAGTCACAAAGTAACGTGTGCAGAAAAGGCATCATGGCTGCCAGGCCGCAGCCAACTTAGGAGGGCAGGCCATGAGGCCACAAACCACATGACACCCTCCCCTGGACAGTCCATAGACCTAGACGGAGTTCAAAGCAAATGAGCAGAACAAAAACGTCTGTGTGTGAAAAAGTCCCCATGAAGGACAACGAATGGGAGAGAAAGAGAAATAAAAATACGCAGGAAAAATGCAGGGTGCAGCCGAAAGCGGAGGCCCGGTTCAATCCATCAAGGTGTAGGTGCAGAAAAACGCCACACCTTCCAAGAGGACATCGTTGGAACCATCATAAAAAAGAGACGCCATCCAGTCCAATAAATCAAAACTGCAGTCATGCTCCTCATAAGAGGGAGCAGTGAAGAGCAATGCGGGACAACTTGCGTGATACTAAATATAACTTTGTTGTAGGAGAGTCTGAGCTGCCGCACAAACATCCCATTGTGCCAATATTCCAAGTGCAGCCGCACGCGCCATATAGCCATCCACGGAAAAGTCCCGCTCATGTGCCTCTAAGGGGCCCATCAAGGGGACAAAATCCGGGTGAGACAGAGACGCATTGGAAAGGCAATAATCCAAGGACCAGGAAAAAGGACAGCGGATGCAAGTCATCACAGGTTGCACGCAAGTGAAATACGCAAAGCAAAATGAAAGACTGTAAGACACACTGAGGGTCACCAATGGCAGGACGCCGAAGCCGGCGAGCATGCGTTCACGGAGCATCTGAAGCCGACCGTGGTCGAGAAGGGCCCAATGAAGTGCAGCCATTGCGCAGTAAACAGACCAAAAGCAAAATACCAGCCACCAAAGCGAGGATCAACAGAATGCCGCCGAAGACGCTGGAAAAAATGGAATGAATAAAAGCCGGTATTACACCAAAGATAGTCTGAAAGGAAGTCACAAGGCCAGAGCCCACAACTTTAAAAAAGTGCACCAGACCCTCGGTGCGTGATGCATTAAAAACGCGGTGAATTAGTTCACCGAAATGCTGTGGGAGGTTAGTGTTCAAAAGGGCCTGTATTTCACTGTAGGTACTTGCCACCTGGAGAATGAATGTCTCCCGGGCGGATGTGAGCATAACCTCCTGATTCAATAATAGCACATTTATTCTGCTCAACTTATTGAAATCCGCCTTCAAGGTAGGAATGGAAGGCCAAATGGAACTATCTATGATGCCGTGCGGGGGAGGAAAAAGCAAATTTTTGCAGCAGACAACTCTGTGGGAAACTGTTACGATATAGGGTATACCGGCCAGCATGCCACAGCAGTCCTGATTATTCAGAAGCAGATAGCTACCATTTGCAAGCACAGTGAAAGTAGGAGAAATAGCAGGAGCAGGAATACCCTTCAAAACACAAGCAAGATTCGGAGCTGAAACGTTACAAGCGCCGTGCAATTTAATGTGTTTGCAAATAAGGGAATGACCCACAGTAGAATCACAAGTCTCGCCTGTGAGAAACACCTCCTTTCCGTCCCGAAGACATTTAAACATGAAAGGTAGGGACCACAGTTCATGCAAGAAGGCACTGCCCAAAGGCTGAAAACGGCCAACGGGATAATGTTTCATGCAGGAACTGAATTCAAATAAAGAGAAAGGTAAAGCGATAACCCCGTGCACTAGCCACACCGCAGAATCTAATTCCGCAACAGAGAACGGTAATGGCTCTATTTTCTCGATATGTAACAGAGTGTATGTGGCATCCTTCATGGACATGAATTGCTGCTTGTCAGTCAAATTAAAAGGTAAAAACAAGGCAGTGGTGTTCAGAAAATGCCAAGGAACTTTACCTAACTTAAGTGTCTGCAAAGTCCATGCAAACTGCATAACTGAACGCAATTGATTCTGACCATGATATAACACAGAAACATCATCTTGTACAATATCAACAACAGAGGACACAATATTCTCTAACGTGTAAATGCGGGAAGACAGGGTATTAATACTATTGTCAACAACAGCAAGCAACTTTTCTAAATTTGCCTGATCAATCTCCCGAAGGCGGGAGGCAGCTTCAATTTGCGAAAGCTTCCAGAGTTCATTGTAAGTTTCATAAATGAATCTCTTAGGTCGAGGGCCACGAGGCCCCAGAACAAAATCGGACAGATCAACATTGCCAGAAAGGAGGGACAAATGCTGTTTCACAAAATCTAAGGAGGAGTGTTGCAACCACTGTTTACATAATTTTCCAACAGAATACGTTGTAACTGTACGAGAGTCAGAAAACCTCGGGTCTGGCCTATCCTGTTTATAACCAGGAGCTGAGTCATGAAAATGCAGTTGGCAGGCGTTCGCCGCTGTTGGCCAAGCCAACCAGGGTGACCGAACAAACGTGGAAACATTAAAGGAATTGTTCTGAAACAAAGCTTGCAAATCAGTAAGTGAAATATTAAAACGCAAGCTTTCATTAGTGGTGGAAGACAACACAGGAATGGAAGGGGCATTTAATTGTTTTGAAGTAGCCAAACCCCAACACGTTGTTTGATAGATTGAATGATTTAAAAACAAAATTTGGGTAGGGATGAGGCAAGCACGGTGCAAGGCTTCTGTGCCTTGTACCTGCCATGATTTGGAGCCCCAAATAGATTTCAAGTCAATGGTGTCCCGCCAGTACTCAAAACCACCCACAGCCAAAGCGGCCAAAAAGGAACCCGAGTACAATAATTCGGTGTGGGTCAACATGATCTTCTGCGTAGAAGAGGCGTTTAATTTAAAATAATAGGACCCAGGGTTCGATCTATCAAAGTTGGTAAAATAAGTAAACTTGTTTCTAAGAGTGTGGGAGCTGCCTGGCAAAGGGGTAAGACAATGTTCCCATTGGGTGTGATTAACAGGACCCCTAAGGGAACTTGGTTTATGGAGGAAATGGTTGCCCCAATGCTGATAACAATATAAATCGGCACAACTTGCGGAATTCATGTACAAATCTTCAGCATCAAAAGCAGCATAAAATTTCAAATCAGTAAATAACGATTCAACGGCATGCACATCCCAATCGTCAGAATGAATATTACTTTTAACGACATCACCCATTGAAACACGGAGGACATTTGGAACATTAACAATTTCAGTAGGTCCATGAATTTGGAAATTTACCGCATCCCATACGATGCCATCAGCGACTGGGAAAGCTGAAATGTTCACAAATGTGTGGTCACGCTTCATGATGTGAGATGTAGAATGCGGAGCCAATGTTCCAGTGACACTGTTCACTGCAGAGCGTTCTGGAAATAGTGACCATTGATTAGTAGAAAAAAGACTGTGACAAAGCCAATGGACATGAACAAAAAAATCAGGAAAAAGACCAACCAAATATATGTCCAGGGAGGAACCAAAAAATTGTCTCTGAACCAGGATACAAACAAGCTGAATATGGATGGGATTAGTGCTGAGGTGGAATCCGAGTCAAAGGAATAACGTGTTGGGCCAAGTGGCGTAGTTGGTGCGTGAGCCACCGACTCGTTGGCTGGGTATGTATACTCAGTCTCCTCTTCGCAGGGGGAAGCCGGGAAGGCGAGTAAGCGCTCAGGCAACTCTGCCATCTCGATAGCAACATCTGTGACCGTTCGGGCTAGAGGGCCACGAACATATGTCCGGGAAATGACTGGACAAGAGACCGCTGGTGTTGCACTATTCAGGATCGGCCAGATGTTGTAGCTTGACATTGTCCACTGAGATGAATCTGTTGTCCTTTCGACCAGGAAGCAGTGGTAAGATGACTGTACGAGTACCCTTCAAGCCAAGGATTGGAACTGGTGCACGATAAGATGGGCCAAACTCTTTTTTGTTCTCCACTTTCTCTCGAACCAGGTCTCCAATTTTCGGAAGCCAGCCGGCAACCGGAATGTGCAACGCAGCGTCTGTGGCTGAAGGTAAATGTTAATTTGCAAGTTTGTCTTGGTCTTCTTGTAAGCCCTGTAACATAGTAGAATGGTTATCTACATCAAAGATGGCGGAATGCGCCACCATGTCTAGACCATCAAGGTCGGGCACAAACATTCGTATGCCAAAGAGCATTTCATATGGGGTCCGCCCACCCAGAGGTTTTCTAGGGAGATTATTAAGTGCACGTTGTACGGTATACAAGTGGGCCAGCCAGTTTCTGCCAGTACCTAAGACTCTAGCTGTCAAGGATTGCTTTAAGGCACGGTTCATTCGTTCAACGATCGAGTTGCCCTCAGGCCGATACGGAGACGAAAATTTCACCCGCACCCCCAGGGAACCCATTGCGTCCTTGTAAGCCTTAGAGGCAAACGCTGGACATTGGTCGGAATGGAAGGTCCCACATGCGAAAACTCCCACAAAGACACACAAATCCCTTATGACATTTCGAGCATCAGCACTCCGTTGTGGCCAGACCCAGAGGAACCGTGTGCACGAGTCCACTGCAACCAAGATGTATTTATATGCAGTGTCTGAAGAGAATGGACCGCAGTGATCCAGGTAAACACACGCAAAAGGTCTGTTTGAAATGCAGAGCGATGTTTGTGGTGGACGTGTAACCGTGGAAGGTTTAATCTGCTGACAAATGTCACAAGAAAGCACATAGGTACAGGTTTGTTTGTATAAACCACGCCACCAATAACGCTGCTGCAAGATGGAAACCGTCGCAGACACGCCCGCATGAGCCGAAGCCATGCCCTCGTGTGCGGCAGTTATCAAGGAAAGCCTGCGGTCCGCGTTGGGAATCAGCCGATCACCAATGTCTGGAATACTTACGAAAGGAGCCTGTTCGGGACCTAAATGAGAAGTATATTTGGAAGGGAAACCCCAGGGATATTTGGTACCTTCCTTCGTTGCAGCAATAGCTGCCAAGATATCAGTATCTATTTTAGTCATGGATCTTGTAACTGCTGCTACTGAACACGTGGCTACTGCTGATTTGGCAGCCTCGTCGGCCAAACCGTTACCAACAGCGTGTGCGCCTACACGCTGGTGGCCAAGGGTGTGAACCACCTGTGTGAGAGGCAGACGTTGTTTCAAATCTGCCACTCGAACCCAAAGCATTTTATGCTTAATTGTGGTACCTTTGGCGTCTCTGTAGTCGTTTTGCGACCAAAAGAACAGATTGTCATTGAAAGACTGACACAGTAGTAAGAATCGCATACAATTAGAGTGGTCACATCCTGAGTAGCGAACTCAAGTGCGAGCACCAATGCACGCAGCTCGGCCAATTGTGCAGTACTGTCCCCGAGTGCCTGAGTATGCACTACAGTAGTCTTGAACATTTCGGCTATTTCGGCCAATTGTTTTGTAAGCCTGGGCAATAATTTTTCGGTAATTTGCGCGGCTTGTCCGGATCTGGGACCAAAGCCAAAGCATCAGCTACTTGAAAGTTCACTGCATCACCCTTGACATTCGCAAGGATCAAATCAGCTACTACGTCGAACACTCCCACCAGTCTCATCCCTAATTCCACAGCCGCTTCAGGGCCATGTTCATCCTGTACACGTTTAATTACAGAGGGGAGAACCGTCATGGAAGGGGTGCCGAAACACTTCGCATATACTGCTGCGAATACCCTACCCCAGTTGTTGCATTCTGCCAACTCTGGGACTAAGTCTTTTGGCAAACTAATCGTTAAAATCCTGTGTTTATCCACGGGAGAGGTATTAGGAAAAACTGCCTCCAGCTGGTCAAATTTTTCTGCAAGCCAATAAGGAAAATCATCCTTATTTTGTGGGCGCTTGCCCATCACTGAATTAACCATGACAGGACTTATGGTCACACCGCCTGCTCCAGCTGGATGGGCCGCAACTCCAGGAGGGGCTCCCTGGATGTTGCCTGTAACATACTGTACTAAAGCTCGATGCACTCGTATCAAAGACGAATGCATATCACGCAATTCAGCGACTGCTACCATCATATATCGTGGATGTGGAGTATACCCGGCCTAAACAGGCCAAGTGGCCCCGTCAATGGATAAGGGGCCTAAACGAACCGTGGTAGTCGGTTGGGGGAGGGCGCCATCAAACCAAACACGGTGTTGCCAAGCCGTGAGTGGTACTTCAAGGTTCCTATACGGTCTATAGTGATTAGGAACTACGGTGGCTTCATATTCATGGAACAAATTATCGTTCGCATCCACCGCCGGAAAGGTGACCCAAGAGTAAAACACCTCAAAGTGGTAAGCCGGATCTGCTTGTAACACAAAGATCAAATCGACACCCGCGTCAGGCACTCCATACACTGTCAAGTGAGCCCGGAGCGCTGCACGGCTATGTGCCGCTATTTGAATAGCCATTCTAGGCTAAAAGTTTTCGACAACCTAATGTAAGGCAGCACAATATAGGGTATGATCTAAAAACCTTTTAACAATTTCAAGCTTGAAAGAACCTATAAAAATGTCAATATAGGAGGTATCACCGTCACACACGCTTCCGGAAGCGTCTGCGAGGGGAGTTGTGGACAAGCATAAAATACTGCTCAAGCGTCTCGCAGATAAGAAGCCCACTCGTTGGTTGCGCCATGTTATAGGGATTCTGCACATACACAGAGCTATGCACAGGATAATAGGACCTCGGAATATAGTGGTGAGCCAACCATAAGCCTTAGCACCTAAAACCCCAACCCGACTAGCAGTAGCGTCTCATTAGCAACAATACTACCAATGATTAGACAACCCAGAACACGGTATCTCTCTCTCAGGACTCGCAGGAGCAAGAACACCCTTTCATAACTCACTCATACCTGTCCACAACGCGCGTAAGAAGAGACACTGTATAGTTTAAAATGTTTATTTCAACTAACGTGCTCTAAGATACAGTACACGTGTCAGTACTATCAGCATAATGCATAAAGATAATATAATCAGCATAGTTACAATTCCATAGAATACAAACGGGGAAAGCATTTCATAAAGCAGTGGATATAGAGCTAAATGACTATACCACCCTCTCCGTGCTATTAGCTAGTTTATTATATAAACAGAAAACCTCTGGGCTGTGTTAGGCGGACCCTCATACCTAAATCTCTAGATGCAGGTTTTACATCAGTAGACAAAAACAGCTCTTCTCTCTGGAAAGGTTTTTCTCCAAGTGCCTCTAACAGTGTAATCACCATATTAAAAGCACACAAATTTCTCCAGTGCAGCTGCACACAGTGTTATGTCTAGGTGCGAGGGACAGGCCAGATCAGCAAGAACAAGGGACGTTCTTTTTTGACCTTGCAGAAGCAACCCACAGGGGACAAGAGAAAAGGTGAAAGGCAGAAATGCAGACAGTCCTAATATAGCCGGGCACAAGCAGAGGCTTGAAAAACAAAGTCACAAAGTAACGTGGGCAGAAAAGGCATCATGGCTGCCAGGCCGCAGCCAACTTAAGAGGGCAGGCCATGAGGCCACAAACCACATGACAGGAAGAGGAAGATTTGGGATACATCAAATAGATTGATCCCATGCACAACCTTATTGGCTACGTATATTACTTTTGAACTCTATACACTGATTTATCATTAGCCACAGTATTATATGCAGTGCAACAGAAATTGACTGAGATCCACACATATTCAGAATGATTTGGGCAAATTAATTCTGGGCACTTAGAAACTTGTGTATGGGTTGACTAGTAGATCGATATAGGTGGCATTGTAGTAATGCAATCTAGACACTTCTGCTGCCAGTACTCATGCAAAGTGGAGTCAGCAGTAATGTTGATAGTTTTTTTTGCTTAAAGCTTCCAGTGTTTGCTGGTCATGTGTTCTTGAACCATAAAGTTTTAAAAAACAGTATCTCAGTGAAGGCTATGTCACATTGTGTAACGTTTCTTTATGCTGCTCAGACCACTTGGTAACCATTTCCCAGAACATGTTGGTGCCATTACCTAGAGACCCTTGCAGCACTGCATACAGCAATCATATTAGAAGTATTTCTTTTTGCTGTTAATTAATGATTAGTATGAATTTCTTAGCATGAAGCTCCTTAGATCTTTATTATGAGGCCTTAGGTTTATATATTGTGTACATTAAGCATATACGTATATGAATTCTATGTCAGGACCGGAGGCGAGGATTATGCTATTCTTTCTCCACTTTATTGAATAGCAGCCATTCAAAGAAATTGGTAAAAACTACTATTCCCATGAAACATAGGGGATAAAAAAGTTTTAACAATAAGAGAGTTCAAGTACAGAGTGTCCATGTAGATCCACCAATCACAGAGTTCCCTGGGTGTCATAGTCCTCTGTCAACCACTATTCCCCCTCTTTCTTCGCTGCTGCAGCCAGATAAGTGACTTTTTTTGCCTCTCTCACAGTTGACTGCTTTTTGTGTCATTATTGGTATTTTCGTTTGTTACTTTGCCGCCTCGGGCCGCTACTCGCACTAATAGCGCATTTACATTGCCTGTTTGCATTTGCTGTGGTGTTTTCTTTAAATACATTGTGCCTCACGAACGTTTGGGATTGGGCGCGCGCGCCGCGTTTCATAGCCAGCGCGCGCCCGTCTCCAATTTTTAATTGTAGTCTTTCTGTGCTTACTTTGCTGTGCGCTGTGTTTTTTCCCTTTTAGGTTTTCTCCAGCGAGTCAGCCGCTACTCGGCTGACTCACGCTCGACCGTGGGAGTCTTCGTGCTCCCTAGCGGTTGCGTTGTGGTGCGGGCTCGCGGTGCTCACCTCCCACCGCTAGAGGGCACCCGTGTGCGTTTCCCTGCAGCGACGTGCTTCTTGACATTCCCCGCATACCGTGCATTTTTTGTCAGTCAAGAAGCAACGCCGCGAGAGCCCTGTCTGCCGGTGACACCCTCTGGGTCTGTTTCTCTGCCGTTAGGCAATCTTTCTTGGCGCTCGCCCCCCTCTTGAACGCCCACACTGAAGTGGGTCAGTACCTGCCATTAGGCAGTGATATGAGCTGTTTATAACCGCCTGGGGGTCTGTATAGGCATTCGTTTACGCTCTGGACCAGAGTCTTGTACGGCAGGTGTCCGCCCTGCTGGGACCTTCTTCCGGCAGGCTGCCCTTTTTTAATACTCTGCACCAGGGCTGTTGGTCCCAGGGTTTCTGCCCAAACTAACGCGAGCTCTGCCCGCATAAAGCGCAGGCTGACACTTAGCCCCCCCATATCCTGAGGTACAACCTCCCTATACTTACCCACTTACCTGTGTGGCACTACCTTTTCCTGCCCCAATGGAGTCCTTCCAGGATGATGCCTACCAGGATGACCAGTGGGAGGAGGATCCCCTTACTGCTCTCCAATGGGACGAGGACTTCTATGACGCGGTAGACGCGTCCATTCATAAGGTGGTGGAACAGGCTATGGTGCCCCTAGAAGACCGCCTGTCCCGCCGGATCGAGCAGGCATGCAATAAGCTCGCTAAGGCCTCTCAGGCCTTCCAAACCAACTCACCACCACCCAGCGGATCCCCCGCTGACCCCCAGCCACCTCCTCCTAAACGTCCTAGAGACACTGGGGTGGACATGGATGCTTTTGATCACCTTAGGCAGGCTTTCCTGGCGAGTAATCCCCCACCAGTGACACCCACTGCCCCAGGGGACGACAGTACAGGAGATCAGGATGACGCCGCTGGCCCTTCCCATCCCTGGCGCCCCTCCCGCCCAGCACCTAGTTCTGACACCCAAAACATCTGTGCCGACATGTTGGATCCAGATGACATTCTTCATCCTAGATCCACGGATTGGGCCCCTTTGGATAAGGTCGCCCAATACGTCGCCAGCAGAATCCACCGGCCGTTAGAGGCTACAGCCCGCAACTGTCTCAGGGCGGAATGCCCTCGGCCCTCCTTGGAGGGGAAAGTAGCTGCCACCCCCGAGATTGACCCCCGCATGGCAACGTTTCTTCAGAAATTCATCAAGGACCCGAAGAAGGGTATAGACAGGTCTTGGCGTGCTTGCCAAGACAAGCTCCTTGATATCCTAGGACCAATAACCAAAATCCTGGCAGAAGAAGCCAAGCTGTCAGGGTCCCTGATCTCCCCCGAACACCTCTCCTCCTGGGCCCAGCGCGTGGTGGTGTTTTTAGGTAATGCCAACTGCGCTCTTTCCACCGAGCGGCACAGGTCTTTGCTGATTAAGGTGGACCCCAAACTTGGCGATCTAGCCAATTCTGAAGCGGGTGCTGTGGCGCAAGGTGGCCTTTTTGGCGAGCCCTTTATTAAAGAATTAGGAAGGTTCGTTAACACCTTCACGTCTTTAGACAAGGCGCAAGCCTCCATCAGAAAGGTGTTTCACCCTCGGGTTTTCCGAGGGGCCGGGCGAGGCAGGGGCCTCTCGTCCGTCCGTCCTAATCAACACAGAGGGTAAGGCTCCAACCATGGACAATATCAAGATCAGGCCATATTTGGAAATTTCTATCTGACAAGAGGACGCCGGGGCAGGAACAGAGGCGGCAGAGGCGGAGTCGCCTCCAACTCTTCCGGTGAGTGTTTCCCCTTCTTCCCTTCTAAAGGTGGAGGGCCGTCTGGCGCATTTTTTCCAGGCCTGGCCTTCTGTCACACAGGACGCCTTGGTCCTACAGACCGTCCAAGGGTTCCACATAGAGTTTCATGGGGAACCTTCACAACCAGTCCCTCCGCTCCCACTCTCCTTTTCGTCAGCAGACGCCGCGATGGTCGACCAGGAGGTCCATTCACTGTTGGACAAAGGGGCAATTGTGGAGTCTCTCCTCCACCCCAGAGGTTTCCTCAGCAACCTCTTCGTGGTGGACAAGACGGACGGGGGCCAACGGCCAGTCATCAACTTGCGCGAATTCAACGAGTGGCTGGTTTACGCCACTTCAAGATGGAAAGGATCCATCTCCTTCGCGACCTTCTCAGACCCAACGACTGGATGGCGCACCTCGACCTCAAGGACGCCTATCTGACGATACCCATTTGACCTCCTCACAGGAGATTCCTGCAATTTCTCTGGCAGGGGAAAGTGTTCGAGTTCACCACTCTACCATTCGCCCTTTCCTCTGCCCCTTGGTGTTTTACCAAGGTTCTCAAGCCAGTCATAGAGCGACTGAGGACGTCCGGTATGAGACTTATTGTTTATCTGGACGACATCCTTCTGATGGCCCAGTGCCCCAAGTCCTTAGCACATCAGCTCCAGACGATGGTCAACCTTCTTCAAAGCCTGGGCTTTGTGATCAACGAGGCGAAATCCACTCTTGTGCCAGCCCAGAAGGTAGTTTTTCTCGGTTTCTCGATAGACTCCGTAAACGCTACTCTCAGTCTCCCAGCTCGCAAATTGGCGAAAATTAGTTGCGAGATCAGGAGAGCTCTCACACAGTCCCAACTCTCTCTCAGACAGATAGCCCGTATAGTGGGTCTCCTCTCGACCTCAATCCATGCTATCTTCCCGGGGCCGCTCAATTACAGAGCCATACAGTGCCTCAAGGTGCACAGTTTACGCAGAGGCCTCTCGTACTCACAGAAAGTGAGCCTCTCTGCAGACGCCAGGGAGGAACTTCACTGGTAGCTCACCAACATGGAAGCCTGGAATGGAAGTGCAATCTTCGGTTCAGCGCCAGATATCGTTATCGAATCCGACGCCAGCAGGTCCGGCTGGGGCGCGAGGTGTGGCGACTACACTACAGGAGGTGTGTGGTCACCTCAGGAACAACAGTTTCACATCAACTGTCTACAGCTCTTAGCGGGATCGTTTGCGATCCAGTGTTGGACCAAGGCTTCGATCCGGTCCTGAGTCCTCCTCAAGATGGACAACGTATCGGCAGTCCAATACATCAACCATCTAGGGGGCACGCGATCGAGAGCACTTTCGGATTTGGCGGTGAATTTCTGGCAGTACTGCCTAGATCGCCACGTCTCCGTTACGGCGGAGTACCTTCCGGGTCAGGACAACCAGGTAGCGGACTTCCACTCTCGTCATTTCCACGACGCGAGTCACTGGAAGCTGCATCCGGGCGTCTTTGCGGACCTGCATAGTGTCTGGGGCCCGTTTTCGGTGGATCTCTTTGCCTCTCGTCTAGACCACCAGCTTCCCCGGTTCTTCAGCTGGAGACCGGACCCCTTGGCAGCCCGGACGGATGCGTTCCTTCAGGATTGGCGGGGCAAAACGGGCTATGCCTTTCCCCCGTTCGCCATGATAACCAGGGTCTCGGCCCAAGTGCGTCGCCAGAGAGCGGACGTGGTTCTAATCTCGCCGATTTGGAGATCTCAAGTTTGGTTTCCAGTTCTTCTGGAACTTTCTTGGGATTCTCCAATCCCACTCCCCCGGTTTCCAACCCTCCTTCTCAGTCCGGACAAGGTTCCTCACCCGTTGATTGCCCAAGGCTCCTTAACCTTGATGGCGTGGAGGATCAGGGGACGATGGGCGGCCCCAGGCCTTTCGGGAGCGGCTGAGAAATTCATGTCCAAGGCCTGGGCAGATAGTACAGTCAAACGATATCGATCCACCAGGAGACGGTGGTGTCGTTGGTGTATGCGACAGTGTCTCAATCCCGTGGCAACCGATGTGACTTCTATCCTGAATTTTTTGGCCTCTTTGGCGGAGGACGGTTTGGCTTATAGAACCATCAATACCTTCCGTTCCGCCATTTCAGCGGGTCATAACATTGTGGATGGTTCTCCCGTGGGTGAACATCCTTTGGTTTGCCGTCTTCTTCGGGGCATCCGCCTCTCCTTACCTCCCGAGCCTCGTTATTCTCTCTGGGATGTCAATCAGGTCTTGAATTTGTTCCTGTCTTGGCAGCCGAACAGATTCCTCTCTCGGAAAGAGCTGTTGGCCAAGTTGGCCATGCTTCTCTGCCTTATTTCCTGCAGACGGGTTTCTGATGTTAGAGCCCTGGATATTACCAGCAGGATATTCTCCCCCTCCGGGGTTACTTTCAATATTCGCCGTCGGACGAAGTGTGGAACGGCGTCTATTTCTTACCCGGCTTTTCCGGATTCTCCAAAACTATGTGTGGTCTTGTGCCTCAAAGCTTACGAGGAAATGTCGGAGGAGTTCCGCCCGCCAGGGGAACAACAGTTGCTTATTGCACTCAAGAAACCCCATAAGGCGGTCTCCTCCCCCACCATTGCCCGTTGGGTAAGGTGGGTGATGCAAGAGGCTGGAATTGACCTTAGAGCCTTCGGCGCTCACTCTACTAGGGGGGGCAATGGCCTCTAAAGCTTTTGCCCTGGGAGCTCGTCTTGAAGACATTCTGAATGCAGAAGATTGGTCTTCAGACTCTACCTTCAAACGGTTTTACTTCAAACCGGTGATTGATATGGCTCACTTGGTGGTGAGTAAGCTTTAAATGAGCATAATCCTCGCCTCCGGTCCTGACATAGAATGAAAAATGTCCTTGCTATCGTAACGGAAAGTTTCAATTCTATTAAGGACTCGGAGGCGAGGATTATCCCACCCAGGGTACAACTTCCTGTAACTTCCCTCCCTCGTAATAGAGTAAGTAAACTGTTTAACTGTCTCAGGTTGACTTGATTACACATACTGTCAAATGCAGTTTCGTGTTTTTTCCCCTACAGGGCTAATCCTTAGCCAATGCTGTCGCCTAATGGTGTTGTTTGCTTCCAGCAGGAGACTCCAACAAACAGGATTCCTGAAGCATTCGACCTGGCTGACCACGAGTGACGAAAGAGGGAGAATAGAGGTTGACAGAGGACTATGACACCCAGGGAACTCTGTGATTGGTGGATCTACATGGACACTCTGTACTTGAACTCTCTTATTGTTAAAACTTTGTTATTCCCTATGTTTCATGAGAATAGTAGTTTTTACCAATTTCTTTGAATGGCTGCTATTTAATAAAGTGGAGAAGGAATAGCATAAACCTCGCCTCCGAGTCCTTAATAGAATTGAAACTTTCCGTTATGATAGCTAGGAAATTTTTCATTCTTGATGTTTTGAATAGCTGTGTTCTTATTAAAAACACTAGATTACAATGACTTTTCTCTTCACCTGCAATGTTTCTGGCACCAAAGCATGAATGCCCAACAATTCTTCATTTCCACCTGTACTCCTAAATTTTTTTTTCCTATTCACAATCATTCCCAGAAGTACAAATGGAAATCGCCCCCCAGGTGCAGGTTTCCTGGCAGACTTCTATTAATGTCATGTGGCATCATTTGCAGAATTCTACAAAGCGTAGAAACGCCAAAGGGATACTGGAGTCCCTTTGCAATCACACACATTTTTCCCAATGGAGAAATCCCTTCCCATACCTCTACTAAATGCGGGGGTTGTCAGTTTCCCTTCCCATCCTCGAATAGGAGTTAGATCCGTCCTTGCTGAAGTAAATATATGACCATTTATAGGGTGGATAAGTTTAACAATACCCCCAAATGTATGTGTTTGTGAATGGTCCCAAACTCCCAAGCCAAAACATACCTTGAAACTTCCACTTCCCACCCCTTGAGAGGGATTTACGACTGCAGATGTCTTCGTGCTCATAGTGGAATAATCTGCAGAAGTAAATCCAATCACTCTTTGCCTTTTAGTGTGAGTAAATTGACCTATTTTCAGCCATAAATTTAAGGCTGAAAATACCTACATAGGGTGCTTAAAACCATCCCAGTACATCAATTCCATACCCCCTTGACTTGTCACACACCACATCCCACCCGATCACTGTCCTCAGTCAGTATCCACACCTTATCCATACCCAAACACTCTGCACAGCCTTAGTACCTTTCACAAGCAACTTAGAACCACCTGCTCTATTATAGAGTTCAAATGGGCGTTCACATTAAAGAATTTATATATAAATATATACTGAAACGTGGTTTGAAAAATACCTTCGAGAGAGCTTAATTCTGTGTTTGCCAAGAATGTTTTCGTTTTGTTGGCATGTATATAATCAAGTTGAAATATGTGCAAGCAGGAAAGCACAACATATAAATATTCTTTCATTTAGGTACAGACTGCTGAATCACGAAACAGGACTCTAAAGAGAGGAATTACAGATATCCTGGGGTTTCTGAACTGCCATCCATTTATGTTGTGGCAAAGACGGGGAATTGCACATTGCAGAATGAACAGTTTATATGTGTACACCTTTCAAATATATACATATTTTATAACATTTTAAATGCCTTGAAACATTAAATGTCTACAATATGATTTTTCAGAGGCGGAGATGAGAAAACCCACAATTATACCCAATGAAGTTTACGATAGGGAGCAACTCTATGGTTATAATTTGCAAAATAGACAGATTTAATAACAGATATTTGTTTGTGTTTTTTTAAACGAATAAACAAAATGTTTGCAGATTAAAAAACGAATAATGTCATTCTGCAAAGTAAGAATTAGGAATTGAGTACGAATTATAGAAAATATCTAAATTTGGGCCGCGTGACACACAATTGTTAAATAAAAGCAAATCTTTAATTGGTTGAAAAATGTCAAGCAATTGACAAACACTAACATAATCATACAATGCTGAATTTGAATTGAGTGTGATTGTGTGCCTAATTAGATAAAGTGCTGTTCACCTCACAAGGTTTAAAAACTGTTTAGTGGTAACAATAAACAGCAAACAGCACACATGACGCTGTGCACAAACCTGATTCGGTTTTAAACTGAAATGCAGCTATCCAACTTTACTGTGCACAATTTTTCAGGGGTATGAATGAACTAGAAATAAATAAAATACCTCCGTATTAGATCTGACATCCTTGGTGTGGTATCCCCCCAAACTTTTTAACTTCATTCTTCCAGTTTGCTGAATTTGTTTTTGCATCATTAGGACTCTGCATTTTACGACTGCTAATCAGTGCTAAAGAGCTTGTGTTCTCTCCTTTAAACATGGAAAATTGGCCTACACCTAATTGGCACATGTAATTTACTTGTAAGTCTCTAGTAAATGGTACTAGATGTACCCATGACCGGTATAATAAATGCTAATTGTGGGCCTGCAGCACTCATTGTGTTACACACTAAAGTAGCTTTCCACTGCAGCCTGTAGTGCAGTTTTAAATTGCCATTTTGACCTGGCAAAATCAACCTTTTTTGCCAGGTGGCCTAAACTTTTCTTTTTAATACTTTTAAGTCACCCCTAAGGTAGACACTAAGGGGCAGATTTACAAGAAACTGACGCATCTGTACAGATGCGTCAGTTCCCCAGCGCCTCCATACGAAACTCTTGTGCCACCATGGATGAGCCTTATTTACAATACGGCGCACCATGGCGCAAGGATTGACAGATGCATCAGACATTCTGACGCATCTGTTGGCCCAAAAGTGACGCATTGCTGGAGTTGTCTCATTCAAAAAGCCCTGCGTCATTACTTACGCCTGGTCTGAGCAGGCGTAGGGATTTTGATGCAGTAAAAGCATAGAGTGATGCAGTGAAATGTTGTCAATTTCACTGCATCAGTTCTACATGGCTTTTTGCGTGGGAACGCCTAGCCTGCGTACATTATACCTGATGCAGGTATAATGTGACGTACGGCTTTACAATGTGACGCATCTCCCTAGATGCGTCACGTTGTAAATGGGCCGCAATGTGGCACATTGTTTATGCCACCGCTGCATCCCAACAATGACTCAACAGCGGCACAAAAGTGTCACAAGGGGCTTGTAAATCTGCCCCTAAATTCTCATAGGCAGGGTGCATTGTATTAAAAAAAAGTAGGATGTGTGTTTTATAAGGTTTACATGTCCTGACAGTGAAAAACTCTCAAAGTCATATTTCACTGTTACAAGGCCTATCTCTCCTGTTCACTAACACTGGGTTACCTTACTTCATATAATTAGTGCTAATTTTTGATTGGTACCAGATAGAGATATGCTGTTTTCACTCAAATTAATTGCAATTTTAAATCCTTTTTAATGATGGAGTAAAAGTTTAAGTTAGAATTCTGAAAAATCCCCTTTTTTATAATTTTCCTTTTTCTTGTCTCAACCATTTGTGCCTTCTGGCAGCATCCCAGGTTGCATGCTGTGAAGGGCTCTGCTGTTGGGGTTTGTATATTGCTTCCAGGAAATAACATAAGGGGGGCTTAGGTGTGGACAGGATGAGCCATCCTGGCAGGATGACTGTTGAGGGCCTGTATCCAGCCCCATTTACGCTTCAAAGGGTTTTGCCTCCAGAACACACAAAGGAACCTGACACCAGTCCTGCCCTGATTTTTGTAACCCCCAAACAGTTGGGAGCCTTGAAAGGGGGAGTGGAAAGAGAAGAGGAAGGGGACAAGGGTAGGAGAGTGGGCCCCACCACACAAAGACTGGTATCTGGTATAACTATTGGACCTCAAGAGCCACTCCTGGTAACCCTCCTGGCCACTTTGGAAGTCTTAAAAGAAGGACTGCCCTGTTACTTGAAGGACTGCCCTACAGTCTGAGAAGGAATATTGGACCTTATTGCCTTCATCCCAGGCTACACAGAGTGACTGCAAGGATCAGTTGGCTGACCTCCTGTGTGAGATACAGGTACATAACAAACTTTAGAGGCCTCCCTGCAACTGCCCAGATTACCTGCTTCAACTAGACCTGCATGGACTTGCATCTGAGCCTGCCAGATCCCTGCTGCTGGACTCTGTTCGAGTGAGTCCTGATCCACAAGATCCCCAGGTCCTGGCACGACCAAAGTTTTCATCAGCAGAGACACAGCGCAACACAACCCGATGCAGGTCGTGCATCACAGCTCCTTACAGCTCCTGAGTGGCGACTTCATTGGAACTGATACAGTGCAATGCACATCATACCGAGGGCCTCACCTTACAGCACTATGCAGCTCCTGATTAGTGACTTCACAGGAACCGATTCAGCGAAGCGCAGACCCAATAACTGCAGTTGGCACATTGTGCTTCTAGGTGATATTTCACTTTACACTTTAAAACGGAATCTCTCTGGTTCTACTGATTTGATTTTTGTCTGTCTGGTATTAATGTTTTTATTAATCTTTTGGGGGGGATTTTTCTTGTGTTGTGTTTTTCACTTTATTGCTATTTGTGTGCTGCATACATTCTTTGGGCGAGAAAGCAAAAGACACACAATTGATGGACGGAATGCAGAACAAATCGAAACATTTACCCCCAGTCAAGGTATCTGGGTTAAATCCATCATTCTTTTGCTCACCATGCCACCCCAGTTCAGACCTGGCCATATGCAAATCAGTCTTGACCCTGTGCCTCATGGGAACAGTCCAGCCTGAACTGCCAAGCCAGGTCCTCCCTGGACCGGAAACAAGCATCCTAGGACCGGTTTCGGGGTTTCACCCCTCATCAGCCAGGATAGCTTGAATCCAGTGGCACAGTGAGCTCGGGACCCACGTTTGGGCATACCCTGCGCATTAAGGGTGAGAAAGAAAAAGACACACAATTGATGAACGGAATGCAGAACAAATCGAAACATTCACCCCAGTCAAGAGATCTGGGTTAAATCCATCATTCTTTTGCTCATCATGCCACCCCAGTTCAGACCTGGCCATATGCAAATCAGTCTTGACCCTGTGCCTCATGGGAACAGTCCAGCCCGAACTGCCAAGCCAGGTCCTCCCTGGACCGGAAACAAGCATCCGAGGACTGGTTTCGGGGTTTCACCCCTCATCAGCCAGGATAGCTTGAATCCAGTGGCACAGTGAGCCCGGGACCCACGTCTGGGCATACCCGGCGCACTTAGGGCGAGAAAGCAAAAAAAACACAATTGATGGACGATGATGGATTCAACCCAGATCTGTGACTGGGGGTGAGTGTCTGAAAAGTTTCAGCGCTCCGTCCATCATCTCCTTGTGTTTGCTTTGTACGCCCTAAATTGGCAGGGTATGCCCAGACGTGGGTCCCTTGCTCACTTTGCCACTAGATTCAAGCTAGCCTGGCTTATGAGGGCTGTTAGCCCGAAACCGGTTCCAGGATGCTTATGTCCGGTCCAGGGAAGACATGGCTTGGCACTTCGGGCTGGACTGATCCCTTGAGGCACAGGGTCAAGACTGATTTGCATGTAGAGTGTCTGAAAAGTTTCAGCGCTCCGTCTATCATCTCCTTGTGTTTGCATACATTCTTTGGGCATAATTCAGAAAAGTAAACTTAGACCTAACTTTAGACTAGAAGTTTAAGTTTAGACCTAAAGTCTAACATTAGACCTAAAGTCTAACTTTCGACCTGATGTCTTAACTTAGGGCCATATTCATAAAAAATGTCATGTAGCACAGTAAGTTACCCTGCTGCGTTGCATGACAGGGAAAGGGCAGGAATATGCTGTATTTAAAAGAATATGGTGCATTCCTACCTTTGTCCCTGCGCTGGCGCGGTTTTGGCTGCCTAGCGCCAACACAGCACCTTTGCACCATGGAGCAAGGGTTCCTGATTTGTAAGGAGGATTGTATTTGTGCACGAAGGGGCACCTTCCTGCAAAAAAACAATCCTGAGAGGCATATTCCTCTTTTTATGTGTGCTGTAGAATGTAGCACACATAGAAAGAGGCTGTAACAAGGAGAAATAAAGATATTTCTCCTCGTTACGCCATCTGTGAGAAGGCGTATGTTTTTGCTGCATCGACAAGTCAATCACTTTTGGTAAATCTGGAAATGCATTAAAAACCAAGGGAGTTACTCGGAAACACCCATGCAATGCCCATGGAATGCCTTTCTAGTGCAAAGTAACGCAATTCAGAGATTTGCGCTGCGTTACGTTACTTCTGATTTTTTAAGCTATTCTGGGCCACGAGGTGGTCTTGCATAGCTTCATTAATTGCATTTTGGACTTGCATCGCTCTTGTACCACCCAATGCAATTTTTCTTATAAATATGCCCCTCAGACTTCAGGCCTAAACTTAGACTTCAAGTCTAAGTTTAACTTTGTGAATCAGGCCCTTTGCCTCTAAGTTAAGCCAAGCTACCAGGTGGTTAAGCAGAAGTCAATTTAGTGACTTTTTTGTGGTTCGCCCAAACAAAGATTATGGTTTTTGTCTACGCACTTTGTTTTATAGTAATGCTCTACTCTGTAGCTAAGGGTGAGTTGAAGCTTCCACAATCCTTAGTCATTGATCCACTTTTGCAATTTTGATATGACAGAAGGCTCTGGTATTGTTTTATCTGATCCTTTAAAAAAGAAGGCTGAGGTACTTTAAAAGAAGATATGCTGAACTCATTCTGCCTAAGAGATCTTACACTTATCCTGTTTAGACCTCTCAAACCGATTTGATAGACTTTTGATTTTTAAGTACTGGTGTTCAGGAGTGGGAGGATTGTTCTCAACTCTTAACATCATTCGGGTATAGACAGCACGTTTCTCAGATATTGATTTTGACAGCCTAGTGCATCAGCTATGGTTTCAAGTGGTGTGGTGGCAGCTCATGAACATTTACAGCTTATACGTGGATGCCTCTCTTAAAATATTGGGGCATATTAGCAAGAAGAGGCGATAATCATCGCTAACCCTGCTTAGCGTGATTTTTTTTATCGCCGGCTATCGCTGGAATATATCGCCACGCTAACGCTGTATTAGCAACGATTAGCGCTATGGCGATGAATATTCCAGCGATAGCGGGGGAAATGGGCCAACATCGCTGAAAAACCAGAGATGTTGCATGGAGAAGGGAGAACACATTGCTGATACGACCCTGTGGTCGTATCAGCATAATCCACCCCCCATGTTAGGTATGGCTAACACCTGCTAATTGCAGGTGTTAAATAAATGGCGATGACCCCGGTTAGCGCGACTTTTCACGTCGCTAACTGGGGCCATGGCCACCTTGCTAATAGGCGATAGGCCTGTTAGCGAGTGTTTCCCAGGTTTGTTCGTCGGGAACGCCCACTTTGCATGTCATTAGCGATAAATATCGCTGACATGCAAAGCGGTAAAAGAACGGGCGCTAATGCCCGCAAACTGTCTCTAACTGCTGTTAGAGACAGTTTGCTGATAGGGCGATATAAATATCGCCGCTTTAGCGGCAAAAAGTGCCGCTAAAGCGGCGATAGTGCCCTTGCTAATATGCCCCATTGTCTTCTTAGAATGCTATTTTTCTGGCAGCAGAGAAGAATTGGTGAGGAGTTAGAATCTCTGATTTATAAGTCATTTAATAATCAGAAACACAACCAGCCTTAACAGTATACTTCTATGACCTCAAACAATTCCTTTGAGAGTGGTCTCCAAAGAAGTGTTTATCTTCAAGAGGGATTTGTTATGGCCTAAAAACACAAGGAAATAGTACATTTCACTCTGACCCAGCAGGCAAGAGTAGCCAGAAGCCTCAATACTGACTATGCCAGGTTATTGGTTCCTTCAGATCTAAGAGGCCAGCTTAGAGGATAGTGAAGGCCCATTCAAGGAACAATGATGCAAACTAGTGTTGAACAAATGGGTTCTTAAGATTTTGCCAAGCGACTATACAATAGATTCCTCTTCAATTGATCTGGGTTCTCATTTCATCCATACCCAATGGCCCAGAAATTCACTGGAGAATAAAGCTCTAGACGAGCATTGCTGCATTGGTTGGAAGATGGCTATTCTCCCTCTTTTACTGCAAGAGTGGGGCTTGGGGCAGTATTCAGCTGTCTTCCTAGTTATGACGACGTCAGGGATTACAGGATGGTGATAGGCCTCAAGGGAATAAACAAGCAAATAACAAATAAATAACATCTCATTTCAAAATGAATACTTTGCAACAACCATCTCAAGAGGAGAATTTAAGCAGATCTGCAAGATGCATTGATATACATCCTGATCAATATCACAAATCAGATATGCCTCAGATTTGCTGTCCTATGACCAGTTACAGGGCCTTTCGGACCCAGCCGTCTGCTCAAAGTCCCACTATGTTGCTTTGCTCCTCTCTCCCTCTCCCACTGCTGTTATCTTGCTCTCACTCACTCTTGGGCTTATTGTCTCTTCTTGCACTGTCGTTCTTGCTTCTTTCCATTCTCACCTGTGCTCCCTTTCACTCATGCTTCATCATGCTATTGTGCCCATTTTGTGCTCTGTCTCATTTTCGTGTCTCATTTTCTTGCCTCTTTTGGGCTTTGCCACGTCTTTTGTGCCAGTTTTGTGCTCTGCTTCACTTCTGTGCCCGAAACAGTTTTTCTCCTCTTTTCTCCCATATTTCTCCCCTCATTTCAGAGACTCTTCCACCTCTGCCATCCTGCCTTTTACCGCCTACCTCTTCCCAACCTCTCCTTACCCGTGTCTTCCTTGTGCCTTCTCCCACCCCCTGCACTTCTTCCCCTCCCACAACCTACCTAATGGCGGCCAATGTGCATCTGCTCAGCAGGCACACACAGTCAGTGGGCCACTGGTGCATTGAAGCACACCTAAAGCAAGCCTGTCTGTGCTGGTCTGTGCCCGGAACATGCCCGGTGCTTCAGACCATGGTCCGTCCGACCACCACCACTATACATTCTCCGATTTGCAAGCACTCATCACAGGATGCCACGATGACTGCTGCCGCCACATCACACCCATTGCAACTTCTCATGCAGCATCACTCATGCTCCACTCGCCACTCACACCTCACCCCATATTGCATGCATTCTCCTTAACACCAGATCTCTTTGGAAGCACACCACAGAGGTTTGGGACCTCTTCAACATGCATTACCCAGACTTCCTTTGTCTCTCTGAAACTTGGCTCAACCCATCATCCACCCTACCATCACCGAGGCCATCCCTCCTGTGAACAAGATCGCCCACCAAAACAGGCACCACAAACTAAGAGGGGGTCTCACAATCATCCACAGAGATATCATCACCTGCACCACTTACACGGACAAAACCATTGAGTTCATGTAACATATGCATTTCTGACTACAAGTCAGCTACGCCCGACCGTCAGAGGCACCATTGCTTACCGACGACCAGGACCACACACCACCCTCAGCAACCTCCTCACTAACTTCATCACTCCCTTCTCCATCAGATCCAATGACTTCTCACTGCTCGGTGACCTCAACCTTCAACTTGACAACCCAACGAACCCAAATTCCACCACCCTTCTCAAGAGCTTCCACAATATTGGACTCATACAGCTCCTCCGAGGTCTGACTCACAATGCAGGACACACCCTTGACCTTGTATTCACACTCAGCAACAAGATCACCTTCAGCCACCTCACCCCGCTCACATGGACGGACCACTCCATTGTACACTTCCACATCAACGCACGCCACTCCAGCAACCTGAAGCCAGCAAACAAGTTCAGGTGCAACTAGAGAGAAGATGGAGAACCAGCCAAAACTTAATCTCAAGACACACCTACAAATCTGCACTTAGAAGATTTCACATCCAGATCAGACAAACCAGGAACGCAACCCTTGTAATGAGTCTGGAATCCTGCTCCAACTCCGACAAAGAATTTTTCAACATTATCAGATAATTCTCCAACCCAGCTGCAGCTACCAAGCCCATCATTTTTTTAATTTAATTTTATTTGTGTTTTATAGAGCGCACGAATTACCCCATAAGGGTATCTCAGCGCACGGACCGCCTAAGAGTGCCAAGGAGAAATGATTTAGAACAGCAATGTTTTTAACAGTTTCCTGAAAACCAGGTAATCTGTGCATTGTCGCAGAAATAAGGGGAGTTCGTTCCAGTAGAGTGGGGCAATATGGTAAAAGGCCTTACCACCTTTGCGGGATTTTTTGAAACGCAGGACTTGTATCAGGGCTTTAGCTCCTGAGCGGAGGGGTCTGGAAGGTACATAATTGACAAATTTGTCATTTCGATAACTGGGGCCTAATCTGTTAACGGCTTTGTAGGCCATACAACATATTTTGAAGTTAATCCTTTTTCGTATGGGTAGCCAATGTAGTTTCTGAAGTAAGGGGAGGGAGGCAGTTCTAGGGGGAGCATTGGTTACCAGTCGAGCTGCGGTATTCTGGATGACCTGTAATCTGTTTAAGGCACTTTCATTGGCTGAAATGAACAGTGCGTTACAGGAATCTAGGCGGCTTAAGATTAGTGCCTGGGTCAAGGTTTTCCTGGAAGATAATGGCAAAAAAGGGAAGACTCTTCTGAGCATGCTAAGGTTATGGAAGCAAGCTCCGATGGTAGAAGAGACGTGGTCTCCCAGCGTGAGTTTATGGTCCAATCGGACTCCTAGGGTTTTTACCACCTGTTTTGGACATGGTGTGGGGCCCAGTTCCTCTGGCCACCAGCTGGGGGACCATTTCACAGTGGCCTCGCCAAACAACATTATTTCTGATTTAGCAGCGTTCAGTTGTAGAAAATAAATTTTCATCCATTCCGCTATAGTCTTCATTCCTTCACCAAAGGTGGTTTGAATATTGGGGTTGGATTTGTCAAATGAGAGGAGTAATTGGGTGTCATCTGCATAGGATATGGGGATGAATCCCAGTTTCCTCAGCAGTCTCGCCAAGGGAGTCACATAAATGTTGAACAAGGTTGGGCTCAAACATGAACCCTGTGGTACTCCCTTGGTCACCTTGGTGGTCTTAGAATGGTAAGGGCCTAAATTAACGGTTTGTGTTCTGTTAGACAGAAAGTTAGACAGCCATTTTAGAGCATTTCCTGTGATGCCTATGTCACCCAATCTTCTGAGTAAAATTTGGTGGGAGATGGTGTCGAATGCTGCGGAGAGGTCAAGCAGCACCAGAAGTACCACTTGACCCTCATCCAGCAGCATCCTAATGTTGTCTGTGACTGCTACGAGGGTGGATTCCGTGCTATATCTGGGGCGGAATCCAGATTGTGAGGAGTCCAGGATATTATTGGATTCAAAGAAATCGGAGAGGTGTGTGTTGATGTGCTTCTCCAAGATTTTTGTATGGAGGGGAAGGAGAGAGATGGGTCGATAATTTGTTACGTCTTCCATTGATATTTTGGAATTCTTTTTAATCGGAATTATTTGCGCGGCTTTCCAATCTAGAGGGAGGGCTCCTTCCCTCAGGGAACTATTAAGAATATCGCAAATGGGGTTGGCTAATTGTTTGTGTAGAGTGGCGGTAATTTTAGCAGGTATGGTGTCCAGTGGGGAGCCTGAATTTGTGCATTTTAAAAGTGCTTCTGTACCTTCAGTTGTGAGTGGTGGGAAATATTCTAACGAGCAAGTTAACGGTGGGGTATGTGGGAGTTCCATTTCTAAATTAGTTTGAGGATTTATTGTGGAAGTAATTTTGTTATAGATCGTGTCAATTTTCTGAGTGAAATGGCTAGCTATGTTGTCGCACAGCATTTGAGATGGAACTGATGCTGTGTCACAGGCTGTAGGGCTTGTGAATGTTTTTAAGATTTGATAGAGGCATTTCTGAGAGCTCCCTGCTTGTTCAAGAGTGGTTGCAATGTGGGTTTTCCTAGCATTTTTCAAATTGCGGTGGTATTGAATTAATGCCTCTTTGAATTTTTCTTTATCTGTTAGATCGTGTGATCACCCCTTCACAGGACCTCATTACAGCCTCTACAACTTTTCCCATGAGAAAATACTCAAGATCTACTGTAACTTCATACCACAGTCAAACTCAGAAGACCTCATCAGGCAACTACCTACCACCACCAAGAATGTCCCTCAACTAACAATTGGGAGCCCACTAATTACAGAAGACACTGCCAAATTTAGGAAGACCATCCATTCAGGGACCCCCACTGACTACTGCCCTCACCACATCGACATCTTGGGAGGAACACTGATCAGCACCAACCTCAACACCATAATGAACACATCTATCCTTATAGGAAAAATTCCCAGAAAACTGTAAATATGCAGAAGTCATCGCTCTCCTGAGGAAACCCTCAGCAGATCAGGGTGAACTCAGCAACTACAGACTGATCTCGCTCCTGCCATTCCCGCTCAAAGTCATGGAGAAAGAGATCAACAGGTAACTCTCAAGCACCACCTTCTGGACATCACTCAGTCAAGGTTGGGCAGCAAACACAGCATGGAAACCAACCTCTTGACAGCAACAGACAAAATGTGGACCAGCATAGATAAAGGGGAAACTGCTGCTCTCCTCCTTCTTGATATCTCAGCAGTCTTCAACACTGTATCCCATGGCACCCTCATCTCTAGACTTCGTGACTCAGAAATTTAAGGACCTGCTTTGAGATGGATTGCCTCCTTCCTCTCTGACAGAATACAACTAGACAGACTCCCCCCATACACCTCCGAACCTCAGAAGCTTGTTGGGGCTTCCTTAGCCCAACCCTTTTCAACACCAATGTGTACATGGAACCCCTCGTCTGCATCATAAAAGCCTTTGACATCAGCATTGTCTCCTACAACAACAACACACAGTTCATCCTCTCTCTCACAAATGAGAACAACACCACCACAACTAATTTCACCTCCTGTGTGACAAATGTGGCCAACTGGATGAGAACTGCCTAAAACTCAACGTGGACAAAACAGAGATCCTGATCTTCGGAAACAAGGGGTCCCCATGGGGCTCCTGCTGGTGGTCAGCCGAACTGGGACCCACGCCCACCCCCCACAGACCTCACCTGAAAACTCAGTATCATCTTAAATGACGAACTCACAATGACTAAACAGCTGAACGCAGTAACCTGATCCTGCTTCCTCATACTTAGAATGCTCCGCAAGATTTTAAAATTCTTGAATTAATCTCAGACACTGGATATCACTCAGAGTCACATCCCAGTCCATTGCTATTTTGCACACCATGCAATCTCAGTTTGGACCCAGCCATATGCAAATCAGTGTTGATCCTGCTCCAATAGGAGCAGTTCAGCTTGAACATCTAGGCCAGGTCCTTCCTAAACTGGAATACAAGCATCTCAAGAACAGTTTCACCCTTGTTATAGGCTCATGAGCTGGGTATGGCTTGGTCCAGTGACGCAGTGTGCACAGGACCCAACTTCTGGATATACCCTTCACACTTAGAGTGACACACTAAAGTACACCAAAAATAATGGCTGGAATGCTTGAATTATTCTCAGTCACTGGTAATCACTCTGGACCATATAGTAGTCCATTGTTATTTTGCTAAAAGCAATGGACCCGGATGCAACCCTGAGCAATTGCCAGTAGCTGGGAATAATTTAAACATTCCATCATTCAACTTGTTGTTGTTGCATGTGCTGCCCTAAGTTAGGTGGGTATGCCCAGACGTGGGTCCTGTGCTCACTGTTCCACTGAAACCAAGCCATACCCGATTGATGAGCCCTAATCAGGGCAAAGCAGGTCCTGGTTTGCTTGTGTTCAAGTTAATTTCGAAACTGGCCTGCAGTTCTGGCTGGACTGTTCCCCTTGGTGCAGAGTCAAGACTGATTTGCATATGGCTGTGTCCAAACTGAGGTGGTATGCTGGGCAAAAGACGATGGACTGGGATGTGGCCCTGTAGCAATTGCCAGTGGTTGAGATTAATTCAAGCATTCCAATCATCACCTTATTGTTGCAAATTTTCTGTAGGCAAATATCATTATAAATACTTCCATTTGGCCTCAAGACAGCTCCAAATGAATTCACGAATATTCTGGCTCCAGTTATGGTTATTTTGCACGGTAAACTAGGATCCATAGATACCGGGACAATTTGTTGATTCAGTGCTCATCTCATTCTTCTATATCAGGCTTTCTTGACAAGTCTGGCCAAGTCACATCTTCAGCTCACACAGAGACTAAAGTATATTGTGTGCCTCTTCAGGTTAGATGTAGTCATATTCTGTTTACCTGAAGCAAGAGGAATGAAGATATTGCTTCTCATACAATAATTACTGGCAAAGGACACTGAGCATAATCTAGGAGTGGCTATTAGTCAAGGGAGATATAGTAAGTAGATCAGGACAACAAACAGATTATTTAAAATAATATATTTATTTCAGTATGAGTTTTTTGTGTTCCTCTTCATTGTTTATCATTTACAGGCAGCTACGGCCTTCATATTTTCCTGGGCATTGATGAACTGGGGCTGTCAGCGTGTTGTGTACCACAGCAGTGGTCGTCAACAGTAATGCACTACGGACACGGATTTCAGCCTTACAAACAATTTGAGATTATCTTCAGTGGAGGCAGATACCAATAAACATTAAAAACAGTAATAAATCTTGCTTTCTTGGACCCACTATTCGTAACAACAGACGTCAGCAGTCTGGGCTGGGGAGCGACAACAGGTTCAAAGGCAATTCAGGGAAGGTGGTCCAAAAATAAGTTTTAAGGTTTTTCTGTCGCTGGCCCTTCCGTATTTTGCAAGCAGTGGTAAGGATTTGCCAGTGGTGATTCAAACATGCAATATGGTTGCCAAAGCCAATGTAAACAACCACCTCAGAATGTGGTCAATGACTTTGAATCATATGGCACTTCAGGTCTGCTCTTAGGCAGAAGTAAACTTACTTTCTCAGTTCACATATGAGGAAAATTCAATATCAAAGTAGATCCCCTGAGAAGTATATTTCCATTCTCTCAGGAGTATTTTCTCAAGTCCCCCAGATTTTTTAAAGATAAGCCAGTGATTTGGGATTCCAGAAGTAAACATATTTGTGAGCCATTAGAAAGCCCTGCTGTCTATATTCAATTCAAGAATCCTTGATCCTCAGCCATTAGGGGAGATGCTCTTCTATGTCTTTGGCCAAAGACTATCCTTTACTCTAATTCACTCTCATTCACAGGGTTCTAGAATTGTTTTAGAGGGACTTGCAGAGGTATTGTTCATAATTCCACAGTGGCTAAGGATGGCCTCCTTGGATCACTGACATAATGTCGACAGACACAATATCGACCTACCTTTTTATCGACACCAAAATATTGATTACACTATTATCGACAACCTATACTTAATTATAAAAAGACACAAATATCAACACCATATTATCAACAAACATAAATATTGTTAATACCATTATCAAACACATAAATATCGTTAACTAAAATATCGAACTTAGTTTAAAAACATACAACACGTCCAAAATATCGATAACAACAATATAGACAGCAAAAATATTGTTTTCTTAAGAATATCGACGACTTATATATAGATACAAATAACATATATTAACACCAATTTTTTTATTTTCACTATAAACATGCACTCCACACAAAAAAAAATATACGATATATTTTTAATTTTTTTAAATATAAAACCCTAAAATATTTTGTAAACACACTAATATTTATAATTTAAAATAGAAACAACTAATAAGCACACAGCATTAAACATCAAACAAAATGTTATACACATGTCACACACAAAATCCGTTATAAAAAAAAAGTTAACACTAACTACTTCTCAATTAGCGTTTTCCATATATGGAAAACAACTGCCAAAATAATTGAAACAATAAACAACAATGAATAAAAGGCTCACACTAATAAAATAACCCAATCACAGAAAACAATCAATTAAATAAACACTATATAAACCAAACGAAAATAATGTTTATTTACACCTTACACCTACCATAAATAAGAAACTCTGCCAGATTGCTGCCAGAACGCATGACTTCATTACAGAAATAAAACTTAGAACTACACAAAGTAAGTAAAATTCCATTTATAATCTAACTGTACTACTACTCTTCAACACAAAATATTTAAATATAATAAATACCTAATATCTATGTTTTAATTTTATATCTCCTCTACAGAAATTTTTGAAAACATCCATACAATTCAAGAACAGCGTGAATAATAAAAGCTAAAATAAAGTAAGTATAAAATCCTTTCTATAAAATAGTTACCTAAAATACCCACACAAAACCCCACTTTCTCCCAAATTCCCCACCACCCAGTACACCAACAGAAACATCTTCAGAAAATCTGCAATCAAACACCAAACAAAGGGGGTCATTAGGATAGTGGGCGGATCGCCGCCGCCCGTATGGCGGTGGCGATCCACCCGCTATTTCCCACTGCCCGCCTCACATTTCCCCACTGCCATATTAGTATGGCGGTGGGGACCCAGGCGGACAGAAAAACCGTCCGCCGGTTTTGCGCCGGTAGGCATTCTGCCCGATTGCCTACCGGGCGGAAAAGGCCTGCAATATGGAGGTGGTGCCTTGCAGGCACCGCCATCCATATTAGGATGACGGCGGCCACATGCATTTCCATGGCGGAGACTCCGCCATGGAAAGGCATGCGGAGAATGCCTTTGGGGGCCCGTTGCGGGCCCCCTGGGGGGTGGGGGGTGCACTTGGGGGGTACCCACGGTACCCCCCAACATTGGCATGCACAAGGTGCCTGCCACCTTGTGCATGCCAATGCACAACATGCATATATATATTGCATTGTGGCGGGTGCTCCTCACAGCACCGCCCGCCACAATGCAATAGATGCGGGATGCCACCGCCACCGTGGCGGTGGCATCCTAATTACCTGTGCGGGACCGCCGCACCACTGGCGGCCAGTCCCAGCACCGCTAGGGTGGCGGGCGGACTGAAGTCCGCCCGCCATCCTAATAGACCCCCAAGTACATCAGGATTAAATTTTACATCATAATCAACATTGTAAGTATATATTGAAAAATGTATATGTATCAATAACAAATGTATACTGTATTATTTTGAGTAACTTTTATATACATTTCTCTTAGCATTGAAAAGAACACAATGACTGAAGGCGCACAATTTATTACCTCTCAAAAAGGAAAAATGTTACTATGTTATATGGAGGTACGTCTATACCCACGAAAAACAAAGTGGACTAAAAGTTAATTGGAAGTGCAGTAAATACTATTCCAATAAATGGTATGGGAGGGCTACAACAAAGGAAACAACTGTTACATATGTGAAAGAACATAACCACCCCCAAATGTGACAGAAATTGAAGTAAGAAGTGCTCTAGATACCATTAAAGAAGCTAGCACTAGCTCAGACAAATCCACCACAGAAATCTTAAAACTTGAGTTGCTTAGAGTACCCCAACATGCTTCTGCCCAAATGCCCTCTATTGCTTCCTTAAAAAGAACAATAGCTAGACAAAAAAAAGCCACTACCACCACCACCCCTGCCCAAAAACATTTGAGGAGGTACAAATTCCCCCAGAACTAGCAATAACCCATAACGAAGAACCATTTATACTTTACGATAACAAATGCAAAGACAAAATAATTATTATGTTTGCTACTGCAAATAATATAACTAAACTTCAACAATCAGAAACATGGATGATGGATGGGACTTTTAAAATATGTCCCAAACCATTTTATCAATTATACACAGTCCACGCCCTATACCAAAACACAAACATTCCTTTTATCTACGCCTTACTCCCTAATAAACAAAACTCTACCTATATGGAAATCCTAAACAAGATAAAACAAGAAACCAATAATTATTTCCCACAGAACATAATTATTGATTTTGAGCAAGCAATGATTAATGCAATCCTAAAATGCTACCCACATACAGCAATTCAGGGTTGCTATTATCATTTCAATCAATGTCTATGGAGACACCTACAAAAATCAGCATTAAGGGGCCGACTCCGATCTTGCTCGGAAGGCATCCGAATCGGATTTGGCTTTACCGGACCCGATCCGTAGCCCTTGTTCACGACCGAATCGTACACAAGTCCGAACGTCCAAGTACGAAGCGAAGATCGTGTAATCACCGACCGAATCGTTTCCGGACCTGAACCGCTCCGTACGTCTCGTTTGTAGACGAATCGTGCCGCGCAATGGAGCTGGTTTCCGAGCGACCAAGTACGATGCGCGCGTCGAGCAGCCGGATCGAGTTGGAGCCACTGACTCGAAAAAGCTCCAGGAAGCGGACTTCGGGGGTCCGTAGCAGACCCCACTGCACCCGCAGCCCTACGACTCAATCACTGGGGGGGTCCCGAGGGTCCCTCCTACACATGCCTGCACGGTGCCAGTGGGAACGATGCGTCCCCGTGACAGGGGCACCCTTGTCCGTGACGTGCGTTTTTGGTCTATTGGAGCCCATGTACGCAACGTACACCAGGCTCCCATTAACTTCAATGGTGCTCCGAGCGACCCGAGTCCGTCAGCGCTGCAGCGCATCGTACTCTGTTGCTCGGAGCCCAGGAGCACGTCTCGCTCGGAAAGCCCTCCGGATCTGAGTCGTATGGAGAGCTTTCCTAGCAAGATCAGAATCGGCCCCTAAGTGTTGAATATGCAACTGACAGTACTTTTGCATATCAAGTTAAAAAAATTATAGCACTAGCCTATGTCCCAGTTACGGACGTGGCCGAACACTACAACCTACTACTAGAAAGCCATTACTACCAAAGAAATGAACAAAAATTAAGGGGGTCATTATGATAGCAGGTGGATCGCCGCCGCCCATATGGCGGTGGCGATCCGCCCGCTATTTCCCTCCGCCCGCCTAACATTTCCCCACCGCCATATTACGATGGCGGTGGGGACCCAGGTGGACGGAAAGACCGTCCGCCAGTTTTCCGCCGGTAGGCAATCCACCCGATTGCCTACCGGGCGGAAAAGGCCTGCAATATGGAGGTGGTGCCTTGCAGGCACCGCCATCCATATTAGGATGATGGCGGTCACATGCATTTCCATGGCGGAGACTCCGCCATGGAAAGGCATGCGGAGAATGCCTTTGGGGGCCCGTTGCGGGCCCCCTGGGGGTGGTGGACTGCACTTGGGGGGTACCCATGGTACCCCCCAAAATTGGCATGCACAAGGTGGCAGGCACCGCGCGGTGCCTGCCACCTTGTGCATGTGAATGACCAACATGCATATATTGCAATGTGGCGGGTGCTGCTCACAGCACCGCCCGCCACAATGCAATAGATGCGGGATGCCACCGCCACCGTGGCAGTGGCATCCTAATTGCCGGTGCGGGACCGCCGCACCACTGGCGGCCGGTCCCAGCATCCTAATAGACCCCTAAGTTCCCTCTTAGATTATTTTGAGGATACCTGGGTGGGAAGACTCCACAGATCAGGACATAGAAGACTACCTAAATTCCACATACCATGGTGGAATGAATACCTTAGCACACTAAATAAACAAGCCAAAACAAACAATTCTGTTGAAGGATGGCATAATGCCTTCCAAGCAACAACAGGCAGAGGTACACCTACCCTACTAAAACTCCTACAATCTCTCCAAAAAGAGCAGAGCTACCAACAACTAAGAATGGAGCAATCTGTAACCCAAATCGCCCCAAAACTTACCAAAGAAACTAAACAAATGTTTGAATACCTACAAAGTAAAGTAATACTATATCCAACAACAAGAGACCTAGAATACCTATCAACAATAGCTAAAAGCCTACTTTAACCTATCATTGCACCAAAAATACTAATACTTTTGTCCAAAAACAATTTAAAAATACCAATATATTTTTTTTATATTTTCCCAAATATAATTTTTTTGTCTCATATATTTATTTTAAAACATAAATATATATTGACATCTTAATTATATTTTAGAAAATATAACACACAATAACAGTAATTTCTTTAACATTTCCCTCCCACAATAATGAATAAAAATAACTTACCGTTTCTGTAGCTGAAGAAATAATATCCCAACTCCTGTAAATCCATCCTGGCATATCATAATACCAAACGCCCAAAAAAATGCACAAAAATTTTTTTTTTAAATCCATCTGTTTAATAAACAATCCTAGGTCCGCGAATACAAATCGAATAAACCATAAAAAACCCAAAAAAAGTATTAAAAAAAAAAAATGCTCCAGGAAAACCCGAAAAATTAAGAAAGTGTTAAATAAATATTAGTTTACTAAACTAATACACACTTCTTAATTAAAAAAACGCAATTTCCTCCAAACGGCGACTTCCAACAACGAAAACCTGTAATAAAATACAAAAACAATCCCACCCACACAAACATACACATATACTATAATTAAACACAATTACAAATATTTCTAATACCATATCCACACATATTTTAACAAACTCTAACCTCTCTAAACTAGGCCGCAAACACTAACTATCGACATCTCGGTAAAATCTAACTTACACATAGAACTCGTCAAAAATACAAAAACACTAGACACACTACCTACCACCTAACTAGGGGGTCTATTACGATGGCGGTCGGATGTCCACCACTGGGCCGGCGGTGGCGCCCGCCGTACCGGTGGTGGACATCCGCCCGCCATCGCAACCAAGAAAACCGCCAGTCCTATTAGGATGGCGGTGGTGACCGCGGCGTTGTGAAATTCCGACCGCCGCTTTTCCGCCGGTTGCCATCCGCACTCCTGCCTGGCGGGCGGAGTAGGACCGGGATAATGGTGGTGGTGCAGAGCAGGCTCCACTGGCAGGATTATGATGCTGGCGGTAGCCAGCCTTTCCTCAGTGGGCAATCCGCCATGGAAAGGCATGCGGTGATTGTCTTTCGGGGGCCCATTGTGGGCGCCCAATGTGTTGAGGTGGGGGGGTTCACTGGGGGGGTACCCATGGTCCCCCCCTACATTTCCCTGTACCAGGTGGCAGGCACTGTGCAGTGCCTGCCACGCAGTGCAGGGAAATGCAGGACATGTTCCTTTCGGCATCGCGGCGGTGCTGCGGGCAGCAGCAACCGCCGCAATGTTAATGCCCACCATCGGACCGCCGTGGTCGTATTTAGACCGCGGGTCATCGTAATTCAACCGGCGGTGATGTTGCGGTACATGCGGGCGGTCTCTTCCCGCTACCATGGCGGTCGGGGAGGTTTCCCGACCGCCATCGTAATAGGCCCCTAGCTTCAAATTACAGTAAAAACTTAGTTACATTAAAGAAAATTACACTTACCTTCCTCAACGCGACTCAGCTTCAAACCGCGAGCTTCTCCCCTCACAAATGACCCAAAACAAAAGTAAGCGGTTACAAAATACTAACTGTAAAACAAAAATGGCTGCTTAAATTATAAAATGCAATACTTTTCTTTAAATACATGTTATACAGTAATTAATAAAATTTAGAAATGGTTACAAAAAATACAACAAAATTGTACTTGTATGTTACAAATTATATATAATTGTTTCTACATTGTAAAATTATAATAATAAATATTACAAAATATATAATATATATTATTATAATTCCATGTACATTTTTATTATGTACAATGCTTATTAAAAATCTGTACAAAATGTAACAAATGTTAAATAAATATTTACAAATTACAAAACATTTATATATAAAATTAAACAATGTAATAATTAATATTATTATTATTTTATATATTAATAATATGAATTAAAAACTACTATTACATGTCAAAAAATTGTTATTCATTTTAAATGTTTACTTGTATGAAAAACATGTCTAAAATGCCATATTATTTTATGTTTACAACATATGTAACCTAATAGAAAATGTTCAAAGTACAAAATAAAACTGTACAACTGTTATAAAAAGTTATATTTTGTAAAATAATTATGCTTAAACTGAACTGTGCCTTGATAGAGGACAAAAGTCCTCACACAGTTTCACACAGTTTCTCAACTTTTGTCCTGGTAAGAGAGGATATAAGTTATCCAAGGTCAAGGTCATGTTAGCAAATTGGATTAAATCAGTGATTTCTTCACCCTACCAGTAATCAGATGAGAGGTTTCTGGAGCAAATTTTAGGTAGTCAACCAGAGGGATGTCGGCCTCCTGAGCTGAGTCGGCTATGGTGTCACTGACATCTATAGAGCAGCAATGTGGGCTTCTTTTTTACTTTACTTTCTCACTAGAAACGGTATACGACTGAAGAGAATGAGTTGTTATTTGGAAATGCCTTTCAAAATCAAGTATTACTTAGATATTTGGCTATATTTATGTTAGAAACTATTATTTTTTATGTTGTAGTTCAGTTTGCTGAAGTAAATAATGAAGTTGTTGAGTGTACTTAGCAACACTTCTGTCTTGAGGTGATGGAGTTAGTATGCATGGTTATATCCTCATTGTAGTAAGGGATAGGATGAGGAGATAGACGAGGAAGTAATAGTTGGATTGCCTATTGGTAATTGTCATTACTTTGATTTTTTTCCCTCATAATGCCTTTACGTACATTCACCTCCTCCCATCAGATGTTCATCATCGCTCTGTTCATGTGCTCCAAAGAACACAAAAAGTGAGAAGGGTAATGGGTGTCAGGAGCCAAAGCGGCATCCTCATCTCAATATAGTATGTAATGGGACAAGGAAAAATTAATTGGAGTCATGAAGATTACAGGTACGTAATCCAGAACGTTCTTGAGAGTAACAGCTCTACCTACTGACACTGCTGACATATTTCTTTACAGTTTTCCATTCTTGGAGTAGCACCATGAGGTGGAGAAGAGTTTTGCATACCTCAGAAAACTGCTAAATATTACAGCAGTAGTGATGAAACATTTTAACAGAGTACTCACGGGGGAGACCGGCACCAAACCTTTGATTGACAGTAGTGAAAAGGTGGGTGCTGTGTTGTGAGGGCTTAACCATTTAAATGACAATGCAAACTAGCACAGAGGTTCAATATGGATAGAGTTGCATGCAAAAGTTCAGTCTGACATGTATATATGGAAGGCATGTCAGGTATACAAAGAGAAGGTACTCAGAGCACAGACTGTGTTATAAAACTTCACAATATCTTCCCACCCTCTTTGAGGCACTAAGCGTATGCCCATTCACAAAATATTTTCAACGACACTGACAGGTCTCTCCGTTCATACTTTCTATGCATCACATAATATGACTCTCTCATCAGTCTCTGACCATTTCTCACATTTCATTGCATTTTGAAATGAAAGCTCCTCCAAAGGTAAAGTGGGCAAACATGGAAATGGCTGATTAGATAACAAGACTTTACTTCAGTGGCGACTTTGCTTCTGGTACTTCTGGTACTGAGTTGAGCTATACCATAATATGTGCCTGAACCTAGACCTGTTGAAGTAGTCAACTATGGTACTTGTTGACACTTTGTTATAGGCATGCTCATCTCTGGGTGTGCCTTTACAGCAAAGAAGGTTACTGTGCACAATATATGATATTGGCATTTACATGTAACTATGTACACTTTTCACACATGCACACTCAGAAGTTCCCTTGCACATGATGGTGGAGGATTATTGGTAAGATATGGGGGCCGATTCACAGAACTAATCTGAGATAAAATCCTAAACTTACTACTTTTGGTATTCACAGAAGGCATTTAGTAGTAGTAAAGTTAGGACTCCTAACTTTACTGCTACTAAACTGAGACAAAATCCTAACTTTAAGACTTTCGGTAGTCACAAAAGGCATTTAGTAGTAGTAAAGTTAGGAGACCTATATTCAATGTATAGGAACAAGTATTTTGTCTAGACAGTGAGAGAGAAAAGCATGTATTTAAAAAAACAGGAATAACGCATTATAGCCACACATTTCTGTTCAGTTTTTCAAGTTTAAATGTACATTAGGAAAAAAACACAAAAGACTTGTCTGTTGTATCCTTGTGAAAACATGTAAAGAAGAAAGTGGTGAAAAATGGTTAAAGCTTAGTATAAGTTCATCTAAAGCACACAACCTCAGTCCTTTATCATAATGTTCAATATACACTTAAATTTCTATGGATACAGCCAATCTATAAGTTTGTGTGTGCCATTTTGTTGATGGCAATTTGATCTAGTTTGAATTGTAGAGGCCTCTCATCAGGACAAGTAATCATGGGGCATCTTACGTTGTTAAAGTAGCCACATGCTCAAGTCTGTGGTCCTCGGGAGCAGATATGTAAGAAGTATCGGAGCAAACAAATTCAAAGGTGTGAATTAGGATATTATTACTTGCTCTATGAGTCATGAATTGCACATTGACTGACCAAACTGCAGTTTTGGATTCGCAGTGAGAGACAGTGACAATTGTACAGCTCTCCTACATGTACCGCGAGATAAGCAGCAGGATTGTCCGCACATTTCAGGTTATAGCCACCCTCACCAGTCTATGTCCCCTAACTTAAATGGGATACTTTTGCAATCCCTAGTGCAACAATGGGGTACTTTACCTATTGCAGTTTGATCACTCAATTGGATCACAGTATTGGCATTATGAATAGCTGGATACTTATGAAGAAACAGTTATACTACATAGGCCAATGTCGTTCCCTAATTTGTAAAAGATAATGTTTTTGCATGTTTTTATTGCAGGTACTAAATAAAATAGAAACAAAAAGAGGTAGCACCCTGTACTTGCCATGGACTAATTAATCTCAGTACAAAAAAAAGTGATGCAAGCCTTACCTCATTTTGTAGATCTCTTATCATTTTGCTTTTCCTTTCCATTTCGGTCTTTAAAAAATTGATCTGAAAGAAATGCAGAATATTTTTTTAAGAAAGAAAAAAGCTAAACTTTAACTTGAATATTTGTATTTCAAACCTCAACAAAACACAAAAATCCAGTGATAAGTGTGTTCATTTTAACAAATCAATCATTCCAATGTCTTCCTCTGGCCTGTCTCTATTATTTACAGATATTTTGAAAATGTCCTGTTTTGGCTTACGTTTAAAGAATCAATAATTACATTACTATGAAGAAAGCATATTTCTATTTCTAAAAGCAAAATACTTACTTTTTATTGTTATTCTTTGTATAGGTATTCCTGGCTTTAAAAGAAAGCCTCTTTGCATGAACCTCTTACTGTGAGAAATACAGAAGCCTATAAATGCTCCAATATGAGCTGGCAAACAAGAAAACAGCAGAAAAAAATGTTTCATAGTTATTGATTACTAATGTTTTCCCAAAAAGTTATGTCGCTGCGCTCTCTTGTCACAGTCCTTATAGAGTGAGCAATAGCTCCACCCACCAGATGTCTCTCCAAGCTTTCAGAGTACTAGTTAACCATCCCTCCGACAAGGCCTCTACCACATTTCCTGTCACATGACATGAAAATCAGGCCACCAACCTCACAACCTCTATAGTTGCTTCTCTAATAGTAATCACCAGACACAAGTTTCTTTTTCTATAATTTATTCATGATTTGCTAAACAATCACAATACTATTTTATAATAGAATAATATATATTTTATAAAAGAAGCTCTGCAAAGCAAGCCCATTTTGTGTCCACTAAACCACTGGTGAGACAGTAGCGACTGCGAGGGGGCAGTAGTGGTGGGACGGGGAAGAGGGAAATTAAAAAGAAAAGAAAATTTCACTTACCTGCCAGCCGCCACTGCTCCACCGTCCTCTTTGGTCGGCACAGGAAGCACACAGCCTCTCAGACTCCCCTAAACCAATCACTACGCTGTTGTCAGCAGCATGACAGTAGAGCCATGATTGGTATGAGCGGCCTGGTTCGGGGCTCAGACAGGTAGTGGGAGCCTGTGCATGTTCTCCACTCGGCTGTGCCAGGTGGAGAACATGCTATGTGCGCATGTCTGTTAGGCTGGTCCAAACCTTCATGCGCACTTAGAAGAAGCCCGGCACTCCTACCCCTGCACGTTTGGCATCCCAACCCCACCGGCACCTAAAAGAAACACAACAGAGCTAGTACTGAAAAATAAAATGATAATAACATGATGTTATTAACATCATATTTTTCCTCTGGGGCAACGCTCCTCCGCATTAGCGGAGGAGCCGCCGCTGTTGTGAGAGCTCCTCTTTGGCATAGCCAGTAATGCAGTCAGCCATACATTTTCTTTTTTCCAAATTTGTGTTGCACTCAGAAGTCTTAGTGTTTCATCTGGATTGATTGTTAAAGAATGCAGAAGTGGAGCTGTCTTTTTTCTTCCGTAGTGCATAGTTCTTTCGCGTATGTCCTAATGAAGGAACCACGGCAATACTGCCGTCTGACGAGAGAGTCATCCGGCCATGTTGGCCCTTTATCGGTAACTATAGAGGACCCCATACGTTGGTGGGATACCAAAGCAATCAATAGCGAAGCACTGGAGGAGTCCCACAGGTCGACGGGTACGGCAAATATAAAACTGAACACGGAAAAGCCATTTTCCATTCTCCAAATGTAAAGAACCATCACACCTTGCTAGCGACTTTCTTGCTAACCATCAACCCCAAGGGGCAGCGTCAATACAATCATTCTATTTCGCCCACCTAATTCTGAGCCAGACGGCGATTCAATCACCGATATTGAAGTTCATACGTTTGAGATGTAGCACATTAGCATTCCAGGATTGGTAATTACTTTTGAAAATTGATTCAGCCAATCATATTATACCTTGCCGTACCCAGTTCATTCAACATTTCACGGTGTATACTGTGACGGAGTCCTGACAAAGGCTTTGCCGAAACGCGCGTAGTTTGTCAACAAACCGCCAGTTTCTTCACATCGTTCTGATATATGTATTGTACATTATGAATAATCAATGATCATGTACTATCAATTGATGTGATATATATGTTAAGAAGAATTGAAAAGTACTTAGTCCTTTTTGTATGAATGTATTACCTATGAACACATTTCTCATGTATTCTCTAATATTTATGATGACAAATAAACTTTTTTAACAAAATCCAAACCGAATATATAAAAAACATATTTATTCAAATTGGAAAATATTTTTGATTTACAAAAAAATGATAAATAAATATTTGAATGACATCAGTTTCTGTCAAAATTGTCTGCTTTTCTATATAATAACTGCAAGTGTTTGAAACATGTTCTAGATCTTTTTGCCCGCACACATAGTTAAAGTACCCTGCCCTGGTGTATTTGTTACAGTCTGTAAATGACACTCAGACAGACCAATGGCAGAACAGATGTGACACAAAGGCTCTCTATGTATTAAATGGAAATGTATTATAGATATTGAGGCATGTATTATTTAATATTTTTTAATTACAAGATCCTGGCAGAAAGTTAGGAAGAGATTCTAGCGAGAATGATTACTGAGCAACTCTTATCTCCCTAGGGTTTGTCAGAGGAAGTAACCAACAACAAAATAGTTTCCCACAAAGGTAATGTAAGGCATTTCATGTAAAAATACCTTTTTGTAGGCTTTAATACAGAGCAATAACAATCCACCCTTTAATACCCATCAATTTTAACATATGCCTTTCACAATCAATATAACAGCCCTAATGCATTTAAGATAACTTTTCATATAAGCAGATATTTTTCCTAGTGAACCAATCAGGCCAGTAACTGTTGTCATTGACTTATTACCATGACCAGCTGACGCCTCCTGCACTGTAGGCTTTCTCATAAAACAACTGTTTGGTTTGCAGTCATAAATTACATAGTATACAAAATACCAAAAGGCAAAGCAAAATATAATTTCTCTTTAGTGGGGCTAGCATGTATTCTAATAGTTCAAATCACTTATACCCATGGTTGGTAAGAGGAGTTAAATACCACCAAAACCCTTGCCTACTATGGTAATCTATGAGATTCCATGTAAACAAATACCTATCTGTAGGCTTTAAAACATAGTAATAACAATCTTCCCATAAGTGCCTATTGGTTTTAACATATGCTATTCACAATCAATATGTCAGGCCAACTGCCTTTGTCATAATTATTCTTTGTAAAAAATCAGGCCTATAATCTTTATCATGGGCTTGTCACTATGAGCAACTCATACCTACTGCGTTGGTGTATAAGCCTTCCCACAAGGCAACTATCTGGTGTACTGTAATAAAATTACAAATATGTACAAAAGTACAGTTGTCAAAACAAGATAAAATCTCTATTTATAGAGCCTGATTAGGATTACCACCCTGCAAATCGTCTATGTCCATGGTTTGTTCAGAACGGTCACCAACAACAAAACCTATGCATATTACAATACTCTTCCAGATTCCATGTAAATAAATACTAGCCTACAGGCATTAAAACAGTGTAATAGCAATCGACCTGTAAAAGCCTATTGTCTTAAACACATGATTTTCACAAAAAGTAGGTAATTCCTACTTGTTGTCTCATAACGTTTCATTATAAACAGATCACACCTAAGGAATCTGACATAACTTTTCCCAATGAACCGATAAGGCCGCAAGCCTTTACCAGAGGCTTGACACTATATATAACCTAGGCCCACTGAAGTGCGCATAAATTGACAATCATCAGGCATGCATTTATAAAATTAAAAATATGTAGAAAATTACAGTTGCCCGAACAATATACAACCTGTCTCAGTAGAGCTTACAAGAATTGTTAAAGTGAAATTCTACTCTCAAGGTTTACCAGAGTGGGTGACCAACACTAAAATTCTTCCATGCTATGGTAAGCTGTGGGTTAACACGCAACCATATACCTTTCTATTAGTTAAAACATAATGTGATAGCAATGAACTATTAGAGCCCTAGTGGCTTTACCATATGTTTTTGACAATAAGGCAGACCTACTGCCTTTGTAATAACTCATCATAATAAACAGACCAACCTATCACATCGGGCATAACATTTCCCTGCACACCAATCAAGCCCATAGCTGTTTGGTCACGAGGTCTGAGCATAAGCTTTCCCACAAGGTGACCATCAGGTGCACGGTCAAAAAATGCAGATGGATACAAAATTACAGTTGGCAAAGCAAAATACTATCGCTCATAACAGTGCAAATCATCTATACTCATGGTTTGTCATAACAAACACTAAAACCATTGCCTGCCAAGGTAATTTAGGAAATTCCATATAACAAAAAAACCTTTCTGTGGGCTAGAATTCAGAGTAATAACAATCACCCCATAAATGTCTATTGACATTAACATATGCTTTTAGTAATCAGTATGTCAGCTACTGCCTTTTTTGTGTCTTGGTATAATAAGCAATCAGGCATATAGCTTTTATCATTTGCTTGCCACCATAACAAGCTGCAGCTCATTGTACTGAGAGTAAACTTTCCACAAGGCAAGCATCCGGCATACAGTCATAAATGTACACATGCATGGAAAATTACAGTTGGCAATGCAAAATCCTATCTCTCAGAAGAGGACCTAACAAGGATTATTGTAGTGCATATCTGCTATTCCGACAGTTTGTTCGGGTGGATCACTAACACAAAAACCCTTGCATACAACAGTAATCTGTGAAATTCTATGTCAGCCAACAAGCATTGGTGCAGTATAATAATGATCCATCCTTAGACGCCTATTGTCTTTAACACATCCTTTTCTCAATACGTAGGGCAAGTCTACTGGCTTTGTCATAATGTTTAAAAATAAACATATTAAACCTATAAAATCTGGCATGACTTTTTGCCAATGAATCAATAAAGCCTTTACACTTATACAACGTCTTTACACTTTATCCAACACCTGCCTGTTCAAGTACACCTAATTGTCAACCATCATGCATACAGTTATAAAATGAAAAACATGTAGAAAAATACAGCTTGCAAAACAATACACAATCACTCTCAACAGGGCCTGATAACATCACAATGAAAACCCAGAGGGGCAAAACCCTTCCCTACTATGGTAATCTGTGAGATTGCACGTAACGAAAGTCCTGCTGATGAACTGCAATTTAATATGAGAGCAACTAACTTTTAAAGGCTTACTGGCTTCTACATGTGTTTTTCACAATTAATAAGCTAGACTAACTACTTTGGTCATAATCTAAAATAAATAATTAGACCAGACTTATGGCATCGGGCATAGCATTTCCAGTGCAACAAACAGACATTTATAGCTTGCTACCATAATTAACTCAGGCGCACAATGTGGAGAATAAGGGGTCGATTCCGATCTCGGCCGGAAGCGCACCGAATACGATTCGTCCGGAAAAACTACGAGCCAAATGCGGTTTTCCCGACCGAATCGAACAGTCGTCCGAGCGAGCAAGTACGATGCGCATTACTGCTAAAATTCCTACCGAGCCGTACGCTCCCATTCCAGCTCCAGTTCCCCCACCGAGCCGGATCCGTAAATGCCGATTCGAGTCGCACGGAAGTAAATACACAGCACCTTCCGGCCGGACTAGTACGATGCGCACTCCGTACGCGCCGAACTGGTCGCTACGTCCGGCACGTCAGAGCATCCGGGAGAGCTGCACATAAGTTCCGATTTGCGCCACAAGACGATCCACGGCTACGAGACGAACAAGCCAGCAACGAGTACGAGTCGAAGCCACGATAAACCCGAACGAGACGAACCAAACATGAATCCCATCGTGCAGGTCCTACCAGTACTGTACATCTATTACCGGAACCGGTACGGAGGTGTACGGCGCAGACGGTAAGTCAGACACTCACTACACAAACAAACGACACGTACCCGACATATGTCACACACACATAGGGATGCAGAAATGACGTACACTAGCAACAGCCGAACCATAGGGGCGGGATGGCTATCACCAATGCCATACACACCCATAGGCTTGTAGGAACAGCAACTAACAAAGCAAGAGACAGACCCACCACAGCACTACCCCCAGGGACCCCACATTGTGGTGACACTAGCCTGCATGATAATCCCACTGTGATGACAAAGGTAGATGTCGTTCACACTGTGAACCACAGCCATGTGTCCTGAGCAACAAACTACCATCACACCTACACAAGCACAAATCAATCAGCACGGCCTGTCAGCCAAGGCCAATATGGAGGTAGGGGTCTAGCCGTGCAACAACTCATATTTGCACACACTCAACACCACACACCTTGATCTCCACCAATGTGCAGCAGTGAAGCTCACATGGACTGGTGACATTGCACTGCACATGCACCCATGACAATCCCAGGGGTGGTGGTGGGAACTAAGGTGCAGAAACCCATCACACATGGCCAGTCAACAAGACTCGTGAATGTCTGACACACTGCACAGTATGCGGTACATGGGCATGACGTGAAATCCACCCCAATCAATGGGATCCCGGCCACAGTCACACACCAATGAAGAAGCCAAGGTGACCCACAAAGAACACACGTAGACAACTTCCAACATTGCAGCTCTGACCCTGAGGAGTGGCAGCAGTCACACACACAACGTGTCACAATCACTGAAAGCTACCACAAACTGTAAATTACATGACTTGTGTAACCAACAAGTGCCAAGGGGAATCCTGACTGTGTCCCATCTACGTTTGCCCACATCCCCAGCCCTGACAACAAAGACAACTAGGGATGACAACCTGATGAACATTAGTTTGCCATGCACCCACATCCCGGAGAAACCAGGTCCAAGATGCTGGATGAACACAGGACAACTCAGCAAGCATCACAAACAGGAACATCTGTAGGGACACAGCCTGTGTAGGAAAAGGGAAGGGAACACACACAGACATGCTTACACAACACACAACACGGGCCCAGGCAATGCCACAGGATTACACACTGCCATGAGGGCACTCCACTCCTGTCGAAGGTCCGCTGTGCCAAACCTTGTCTGTGCACGACTCAAACATGTCAGCAGAACACTCGGTCAGTGAGTCAACAATTACAACACACTGAAGGCTCTGCTCACATCAGCCTGGGTACGGGAGTGTCACTTCAGTCATCTGCATATACCCAAAACACGTGTCAAGCAAGTTGCACTGTATACACAGATGAGTCCTTCAACATTGATGTGCTAAACTGCATGTCCAGTGGAGATGGGCCCACAGTCAGGGAAATAGAAACATTGAACAGTGGTAAGCCCACCAGATGTGCATGAGTGTAAGCCACAGATGTTAATTTACAAATGCAAAACGTACATCCCTGTGTCAAATGCTGAACATTACACCCTCAGACTGCAGCAAAGGATGCTATGGATCCAGACTAGATTAGGACACATATCCCATGGACCACATGGAGTCCATCACAGCAACACTTCATTTTCCTGATCTGAACACTATTACAACAGCAAATGCATGATGATACTCATCTACATCATGTACATCAAAAGCAAAACCACTAGTAAACAAAAAGAGGCTTTATTCAGCCAATGTGAATGAAAAATTGGAAGTCCAAAAGAAACTAAGGCGAATGGCCAGTCCATATTCACAGTCCGAACAGGGTGACATGTGACAACTTGTCACCCATTGCTTTCCTGCACTGGTACGGACAGGGGACATCCCCCTCGGAGGGGCATACAAGGGGCAGGCCAGGCACCGCAGGGACAGGATCAGGGGATGCCAGAAGGAGGCAGTGAAAGGGTGTTGGTTGCAGGAGTGTCACCGGCAACTGCAGTGGAGGTGTCTGACTCAGTGGGGGCCGGCACCACTGTAGGGCACAAGTCAGATGGTGTGGGTGCCGGCACCACTGCAGTGGGCCGGTCAGATGGAGTGGACTGGGTCCCCACTGCAGTGCCCAAGTCAGACAGGGTGGTTGTGGACTCCACTGCAGTGCATAACTCCAAGGGAGTGGAAGGGGGGGCAGATGAGGTGGGCAGGGCAGAGGAGGGGGACCCGGTCTCCACACCAGTGGCACAAACAGGCTGAGCGTCTGGGTTGGGGGTGGAAGAGCAAGTGGTAGGGGGGAGGGCCTAAGCAGTTTGGGGATGCAGTATTGGTGTGTGGGGAAACCTGGGGCAGGGTGTGGCGGGGGAACCTGTGGAGTGGTGGCCTGGGAGATGGAGGAGAGAGACTGTGTGGTGGAGCTGCGTGGTGGTGGTGGGGTCTTGCCCTTCCTGGTCCGGGGGGACTTCCTAATGGGGTCCTCAGTCTGCCTGTGCCTGGGGGAGGGTGTCCGGGTGTGAGGGGCACTCCCCTCTGTGTGTGGTGGTGGCCTCTTCCACCTGTACGTTGGGTCAGATGGATCTGTGGGGAAGAGGCCAAGCTCACAGAGGAAGAGGTTCTGGGAGGGGGGGGTTGCAGGTGAGGCAAGGAAAGGGGTTTTGGAGGGAGAGGTATCTGAGGACTGCGGAGTGCTCGTGGATGCGTGTGTGTGTCTGGGTCCCATCCCCTGTGAGTGAGGTATCATTCCCCTGACTGTGCGTGCGTGTGCGTCTGGATTTTGGCTTGTGTGTCTGTGTGCTGCTTGTGTCTGTGCTGGTGCGTGCCTGTGCCGGTGTGTGTGTGCTTGGGACACGTAGGGTGCTGGGGATTGTGGATGGGGCAGAGGTAGGAGGGGTGAGGGACTGTTGCAGGAGGGACACTGCTGCCGTCAGTGAGGAGGCCATGGACTGATTGGTCCGCTGTAGGGCAGACATGCCAGATGAGATCACCTCCATGAATGACACCAGTTGTGTCAACAGACCCGTGTGTGCATGGAGGACACTCAGCATTGATGTCTGCCCTACATGGATCTGTTTCAGCAAGTCCACAGACTCCATACTCAGGGCAGCAGGGGAGACAGAGGCAGGGGGTGCGGTGTCTGGCACGAAGGAGACACGCTCCCCTACACGGGAGCCTCCACAGACATGTGGGATGGGAGCAGATGGGAGGGTGGAGATGGTGGTGGTGGCGGGGACAGACTTGCTCGATTTTGTCTGTGGTCTGCTGACACCCGCCTCCACAAGGGAGTCCTCACTGGAAGCGCTGTGTTCCTCAGCCGAGGTGGTCGTAGCTGAGGTCTCCTCAGTGTGGCTCCCCTCACCCTCCGTGCCACTGGGTCCCTCGGTCTCCTCTGCAGTGGACCCAGTCTGGCTCTGCCGCTCCTCTTGGTCTGTGGAGCTGTCTCCTCCTGTGGCCGTGGATGTATCTGCAAACAATCAGGATAAACAGAGCAACATTAGTCACCTGTACTGACCACACACACCACAGTAAGTACAGCACATCACAGAGCAAGCCCTGCCATCATTTGCTAGACATTGCAATAAGTGCTGACACTGATTTGAAGAAGCCCATTGTCTGCCTGACATTCATTCATGCCACTCATATCCTACCTGTCCATGCACCCATCTGTCTGGTGCCTGTTGGATGCCACTAATCATATGTGCACACATGCACCACATGCACAGTTGTTGGACAGCCAAGAGAACATATGGAAATGTGTCACTCCAAACACATGCCATCTCCTGCCACTGACTCAGTACATGTGTCAGGAAAAGTGATGGGCAGAGTCTCTGTCGATATGCGGGTTTTGCTTCCATCACCAGACACAATGATGTTCTCATGTCCTGATAGTCAATGCGACAATGGTGTGCATGCAGGACATATCACACTACTGCCGGATCACCCTTTGCAAGTTGAATGTCATGGCACAGGCCTGTCTGGCAAGTCAGTCATAACTGTCTCCTGTCACAGGGGCAGTGCATACACACAACACCAGTCTGCACTGTGTCATAATCATGGAAGTTTTGGGAATGCAAGCCCTGTAGCTGACAGGTGCACCTGTGCACCCCTGGCCACCCACATCATGAGGACTAAGATGATCCCACGTCATTCAAATGAGACATTTGAGTGACTGCAAACACAAATCCATACACATGAGCACTTCACCGTCTGATGAGAATGAACCAAAGCTGCCTGCACCTCAATGTTTCATACACCATTGTGCACAGTCAAGGGATTAGAGACCTGTGCTTTAACCAATGTGCAGATCCTATAGTCACAACTCAGATGGCTGGCCACCCCAAACTGTTAAACACTCCAGGAGTCCAAAAAGCAAGGCCACACCACAGTGACACAGAGGCAGACACCTGAGTGCACTCTTCACAATGCCCAATATGTATGCTGACACACGGGAGTGGGAGAACAGAGTGCCTTCGATGTCCGGAGTAGGCATTACAGTCCTGGTCCATGTGCAACATGGTATTACCCTGAACACTAGGCAGGTGGCTATGCATGTGTCACACACATGATGTACATACTTCTGAGGCTCCTACCTTGGTCTCAGCTGCTGCATGGGTGTGTGGCACATACCCCAGACATGTGGTGAGTCAGAGCAGCAATTGGAACACATTAAAGCCATACCCAGAGTACATGTCAGATCACAGGCATTGTGTGAGCAATTGTACCCCCCATGCAGCCCACAACAAAGTTCCTGTAACTGATGCTGTCCCCAACTTGAACCACAGGTAACTGCAAGTACACAGTACCCAAGTGACCTAAGTCACAGACTGTAAGGGCCACACCTGTGTATCAGATGAGGAGGGGGCATGACACAAGTGAGGGACATGAGTCCAGGATGACAAGACAGTCGTACTGTGGAAGTGAACCAGGCTAAAGGAGTGCATAGAGCATGTTAGTCATAGTACCCAGAAAAGGCTAGCACTTACCCCCTCCTTGCTGCTGTCTGGCCTTCAGCTGCCCATCCAGGTCAGGGAAGACCACCGCCAGAATCTGGAGCATGTGGGGGGTCATGGTCCGGTGTCCGCCCCTCCTGCGAGGAGGCGACAGCTTCAGCTGGACCCTTGCAATCCTCCGGGTCCAGCCACGAAGGTCCTGCCACCTCTTCTGGCAGTTGCGGATCCGGTGCCTGTAGACCTCCACAGATCGTACTGCCCGGGCGATGGTCAGCCAGATCTCCTGCTTCTGGTGGGCATCAACCTGTGAGGATGACAAAGTGAAAAGGCCATTACTACACATGCAACATATCCGTGCATCACACAGTTGGATATACATGTCTCAATCACAGGGGCATATGATGTACACAGGTAGTGCAACTCTGGCTATGAACAGTTGTCCAGCAGTTACTAAATGGTATCATTGCCTGGGAAGTAAAACCTTGTTGGAATGCACTGTTACTGCACTATACCTGTTCAGTGCATGTAACTACACACTTTGGGGGGTGACAACTACTCAGTGGCATGCTAGCCACTGGTGTACACACTGTAAGTACTGCTAGTCAGACAACATGCACAATTAGTAAGGCAGTGGACAGCACACTCACCTGCTCCCCTGGTTTCCCATACAGCTTGCTGTACTGTGGAAGGAGGCTGTCCAGCAGGGCCTGGTTCTCCTCAGTGCTGAAGGCTGGGGCTCTATCCACAGTACGTGCCATTGCAGTAGCCAGAGGATGCAGAGACAGCAGCAGTGGTAGTGGCAGATGTCGTCCTGGAGCATGTAGTGCAGGCAAGTGAGCTCTCAGGGGAACAGCCAGCATTATATGTGTGCTGCAGAGGCAGATACTGTCCCATGTGTCCAAAGTGATAGGTCCAAGTCGTTTGCATCTTCTGAATCTGGCCAATCCATGGAATTGCACCACTTATACACGCCTACAGCATCCTTCAAAATTTCAACTTGATGACACCCATGAATTTGCAACATTGTTGTGGGTGGCCAACTGAATTCACTGCATCCGACTCGTACAAGCTTTGAAAACGCGTCCGTTACCATGTCAGTCGTCCATAGCCAATGCGTGCGCACGGATCGGTCCATTGCTGTACGACGCGTATTTCGAAACACAACACGCATCCGTCAACATCATATGCAATGGCCAATACGTGCGCACGGATCGGTCCATTGCTGTACGACACGTATTTCAAAACACAACACGCATCCGTCAACATCATATGCAATGGCCAATGCGTGCGCAGGGATCGGTCCATTGCTGTACGACGCGTATTTCGAAACACAACACGCATCCGTCAACATCATATGCAATGGCCAATGCGTGCGCACGGATCGGTCCATTGCTGTACGACGCGTATTTCGAAACACAACACGCATCCGTCAACATCATATGCAATGGCCAATGCGTGCGCACGGATCGGTCCATTGCTGTACGACGCGTATTTCGAAACACAACACGCATCCGTCAACATCATATGCAATGGCCAATGCCTGCGCACGGATCGGTCCATTGCTGTACGACGCGTATTTCGAAACACAGCACGCATCCGTCAACATCATATGCAATGGCCAATGCGTGCGCACGGATCAGTCCATTGCTGTACGACGCATATTTCGAAACACAACACGCATCCGTCAACATTATATGCAATGGCCAATGCGTGCGCACGGATCAGTCCATTGCTGTACGACGCGTATTTCGAAACACAACACGCATCCGTCAACATCATATGCAATGGCCAATGCGTGCGCACGGATCAGTCCATTACTGTACGACGCGTATTTTGAAACACAACACGCATCCATCAACATCATATGCAATGGCCAATGCGTGCGCACGGATCGGTCCATTGCTGTACGATGCGTATTTCGAAACACAACACGCATCCGTCAACATCATATGCAATGGCCAATGGTGCGCACGGATCGATCCATTACTGTACGATGTGTCCCTGTACAAGTCACTCGCATATGTCACCATGGTTGTCACTGGTGAACGTATGCCAGCCACAATTACTTGCCAGGGACTCAGGGGCACACCTACAACACCACAGCCTGTCCACACTGTATCCTAAGGTATGTAAGGCTGCATTACCTGTGTGTGTATGGGGGTCAACATGTGGTTTGTTGGGTGGCAGCCACTCCCAGGCTGTGCACGTGTTCATGGGGACAGAATCCTTTTTGTGTTGTGCACATGACCACTGTGATGTGCAACTGTTCAGTTCAGAGCATGTGGCATGGTCACATTTCCAGGTTGTGTATGTGTATGTTATGTCACATACACCCTGAGTCCCATGTGGGATGGTATGTACGTCACAGGGTGACCCATTGCCACAATTGTGAAGCCCCTCCACAGTCTGTGTGCATGTTGTGTTTCAGATGTCTCTGATTCCATGTGCACAATGGGAGACAGTCTCCACATCCATGTTGTTTGTGCATCAACTTTGATGTTGTGCATGTGTGTGTCACAGACGTCCATGTCTGTCCTGCAGAGGCAACAGGGGCCACTACCTGTGGGAGTCATGGTTGTTTTGCTGGCGTGTACATGATACGCCATGTCATGCCAGTGTCCATGTGGCAATACAGTGTCCCTGGGAATCTACCTGTCAAAGAGCTGTGATGCCTGGGGCACATCTGTCCTCACTTGTCACTGTGGTGTGTGTTTGGAACATGATAGCAGTACATGGGTACTGTGACACAGCCTAATGATTTCCCATAGCACAACCTGGAACTTGTTGTCAACACATGTTGAACTGAGATGTTAGATGATGGCCATGTAGGTGCCATATATGTCCATACAGAACGGCACACACATCAAGTACTTGTGTCTCGTAATGACGTATCATGTGATATTGAGTATGGTCAATGCCACATATGTGGGGTCACTGACAATCTTTCTTTGTTCACCTATGTACTGCAGGGCACCAGCTGTCCATAGACCATTCCCTGACCTTGCAACCATGGTTGAACGTGACTGCATCCGACGGTACCGCTTAAACAGGCCACTGATTGAAGAATTGGCGGGGCGGTTGGCCCCACATTTGCTAGCTGGCCGGCCATACCCTACAGCGCTGACCCCCAAGGTGAAGGTGATGGCAGCCCTACACTTCTTTGGCACTGGTACCTTTCAACACACTGTGGCATCTGCTGGTGGGATGTCACAGACCATGTTCAGCCGTGTGCTACGCGATGTTTTGGAGGCAATGTTAACATACTTGAACCAGTACATCTATTTCCCTAAACGTCAACAACTCACTGACGTCAAGAGTGACTTCTATGCCCTGTGGAGGATGCCACGTGTCATCGGCTCCATTGATGGGACACATGTGGCTTTGGTACCACCACAGGCACATGAGCAGACATACAGGAACAGGAAACATTTCCATTCTATCAATGCTCTGGTGGTATGTCTTGCAGATATGAGCATCTCACATGTGTGTGCACGTTTCCCCGGTTCTGCACACGATGCCTACATAATGAGGAGTAGTCGCATCCCGAGGATGATGTCACAGGTGCAGAACCAGCGTGCCTGACTTGTCGGTGTGTACTGACTTTGTACCATTGTGTGTGTTCTGCAATGTTGTATTCCACCCTCTTTTCCAACTCAGCTAATGTGCAATTGTCTGTATGTAGGTGACTCCGGATACCCCAACATGCCGTGGTTGCTGACACCCCTCAGGAACCCTGTGACACCAGCCCAGATGCGCTACAATGAGGCACATGGTCGGACCAGGAGAGTGATCGAGCGGACATTTGGTCTCCTGAAGAGCCACTTTCGCTGCCTGGACAAGACAGGAGGGGCCCTCCCATATGCCCCTGCAAAGGTGTGCAAGATTTTCATCGTCTGCTGCATGCTACACAACCTGGCAGTGCGGAAGGAGTTGCCTCTCATCCTGGATGACGATGACCAACATCCGCCTCCTGTGGAGGATCCTGGCCTGGGCCACGATGCCAGTGATGATGATGATGATGAGGGTGATGTCCGCACACAGCTCATCAACAACTTCTTCAGCTGAATGTGAGTATACAGAGATGTTATGTCAATGATTTGAGTTTGCATGATATGTGTCGGTGGTGCTCTGTTGCTGTTTGAGTGTGGCCATGTGCTACTTGACTGGATGCGTGCAGCGATGTGTCCTTACAGGTAGTCTGTACTCCCCAACAGTGTTGACATGCTAACTTGGTTTTGTGTAGGTATCTTGTGACATGTATTGGGCATGAGTATTGCAGTTCTGTCCTGTTCTTCAGTGCTTTTAACTGTGTGTCATGTCTGTCCTTCACAGGGTACTTTCAGAGTTGTTTGGTCAACTCTGATCCCCCGACACCATGATTCAACTTCCAGGGAGGAAGCAGTCGTTTCTCTACAGGGGATGTGCCACACACCCCTGGACTTTATTTCTTCAACACTTGGTGGCCACTGCCACGTGGGATTACCTTGCATCTGTAGTGGAAACAACATGTTGCAAATGTGTAATAAACCTGTGCTTCACTTTGGGATGTGCGTTGTCTGTGGTCACACATCTGACTGACATTTGCTTACTGCACCTGTGGGCTAGTTAACACAGACTCTGAATAGGTGTGGTGTCTGTGCATTCCACTGTATTTCCTGGCAACATCAGTGTAGGCGATGAGTCAGATGGCCCTGGTGTGTATGTGTTGTGTTGCCCTAGTGGTGTGTCTCCCTCATATGTGTCACGTCGCCATGACTCACATAACGGTGTTGAAATTGCTGTAGCAGTTAGCATGCACAGTGTCATTTAGCAGATCATCATCTCCATGACAAAAACCACGTTGGAATCACAACAGAGGCAAGTATGGTGTATTAGTGAGTTTATTTACATACATGTGTGAGGATAGTGCACAGGATGGTGGGTGCTGTACATTGGGATTGGAATCCAAAGTTCCCAGTTGAGTTGGAAGTGTTGGTAGCAGAAATGTCCTGAGTAAAGTCCACAGTCATCTGATACATTAGTCCAACTTAAACTCCCCATGTCATGTGGGAGAGTTGGGTTGCATTCGACAGGGTGAACAGTTTGCACACAAAGGAGAATTTCCAGAACAGGTGTTGGGTTCCTGGGGGATGTACATGGCCATCTGCCTCTCAGTTGTCCTTCCTCGGACGACCCCTCTTCTTTCTGGAGGGACCCTCACGTGCAGGCCGCTGTGGTGCAGAGGACTCTCCACCAGAGTCATCCTCCCTCCCTGTGGCAGTTGCAGTTGTTGCGGCACCAGATGTTGTGGGCACACAGGGAGTTGTGGACATGTTTGTGCTAATCTGGCGGAGGCATGTCAATATGTCCCTCTGCACCGCTGTCAGTTCTTCCAATGTGTCCCACTTGGAATCCATGCGAGACATGTGTGTCTCCACACGGGACATGTGGGAGTCCAAGCGGGCATGATGGGCAGCCTGCTGTTGTTGAATGTCCTTGAGGATCCCCACTACCTGGCTGACCTCTCCGGTGCTATTCTGGAACGCATCTGCAATGTGTACCAGTTGTGGGTCATCATGCAGTCCAGACCCCTCTGCAAACACGCGCAGGACCTGCGGTGGCACGCACAGGTGACCCTAGGCCCCCTTGGGGGTTGGTACTGGGGTTGTTGTCCGTTGCTTCCCGGGGGGCCGGGGTCCCTGTGCTGTTATCATTCAGTATCCTTGGTCTGTCCGTGTCGGCGGGGGTGGTCTGTGTGTTGGCAGATGTTGGAGGAGTGGGTGCAGGGGGTGCAGATGGTGGTCCTGCTGGTGCTGCATGATGACTCACACCGGAGGGGCCAGGTAGGTCTTCGCCATCCGAGGAGGGCAGAGGCTGTTCCATACCAGAGCGCTCAGGGGCCACCGGAGCCTGGGACAGGGACTCCTCATCATCTGCTGCTGTGTCCCCATCATCACCTGTGTTTGGAAGAGACACACAATGTATGTTATGTTTCTACAGGCATCAATGGTTCAAACACATGACAGTTGTGACTGTACATCTGGATGCGTGCCTGTACATTGCATTGTCCTAAGTTGTCACAGCCAGAGGTTGATATTGGTGTAGCACATTGTCCTGCTAACCTGAAGCATTTCAATGTGAATGTTGAGGTGTGTGCATGACCAGCTCATGTATTGATTGGCTGTACATGGCCATTGCTACTCAAGGGCCATCACGTGTCTGACACAGGTGTGTCATCCTTGTCCACATTTGTCCTTTAACAGGGACATACGTGCAATTCCACTTAGGATATCTTTCAAGATTGGGCCATGTGTGGTGGCAGTTTTTGCCAGTCTTTGTGCGTCACATTGGTGTGTCTGGACAACATGGTCACAGTCCGGTATGCCTGTGATCTCTTGGGAGTATCTGTGTTGTTGTCTGGGTTCCTAGTTCACGTCTCATTTCATACAAGTGATGTTGTTAACGTAGCTAATGATGTTGTTGCTGAGTTTTGTATGTGCAAACGTGATTAATATTGTCAATGTCCTCCATGGTGATAAGGATTGGGCACGGCAGCTCTCTGGCTTTTCCATTCTCATGACAGTGATGGCCAGTGGTGTGTGTTGCAGTTCTGCTGCTGTGAGTAGCATGTCTCCTCAAATGCAGTCCAGGTTGGTGTTTGTGTCTACAGTGTCTATGACAGTGAGTGGTGTGAAGGATGCATATGTTGCCGAACGATGTGGGAGTGGAATGCAGCTCACAACCGCAACTTGTGTGACTGACACCATCCTACAGTGTCCGGTATATTGGTGTGTCCATTGCATTCACTGTCAGGTGTCCCCTGTCAATGATGTCTCTGTGACTTCCTGTGTGTTTTGTGCTATGTAGTATGTCTGATTCTCCACAGTTGTCATCTGCAAGACACACCTTTGCAGCCAGGCCAGGGGGCACCCATGGACACTGCATCCCCTGACAGTGTGTGTAAACATAGAGTTGCAATGGCTGTGAGTGTGTACGTGTTTGGGTTGGCCAGTGCATGGGTGTGAATTGCAGGCACATCATTTCTCATGCCCATGTGTCAGCCATCTTGCCAGGGCTTTTACTTTGGGAGTGACTGGTCCCACGTGTGCAATGTGTTTTTGCAGAGTAGGTGTGTGTATGGCCAGCATTGGTGGTATTTGGTTGACATCCGGACCTCCTTCTCCCCCCAGCCCAGTTATCCCACCATGAAGCATGCCACCCTTGCAGTGGGTTCAGGTTGACTCTCAGGATGTCAGTCAGTGGTGTCCTGCTGTTGGTTGGTGCACAGTTCCCAGCAGGGCCTTGTGCTCCCCACAACAGAGCACCATTGTCAGACATCTTTGAAGTGGCTTTTCACTCCCTGTGAGGTGTGCATGCTTCAGTGTGAGCTTGCCGGGCCATGTGGGTGGGGGATGTTGAGCTGTGACTACCACTCCCATCATGCTATTGCCTACACCCACCTTCCCAGCATGCCCATACTTCCTTCCTTTTGAGTCGACTTCACTGTGTGTGAGTGTGACAGCAATGGCAAGATGGCTGACAGTATGGTCCTGTTGTTTGTTGGTGCACAGTTCCCAGCAGGGCCTTGTGCTCCCCACAGCTGAGGCCAGTGTCAGACATCTTGGAAGTGGCTTTTCATTCACTCTCTTGTAGAGCACGGTCCCAGGTGTGTTGTTTGGAGTTAGTGGAAGTGCTGTGTGTGTAAGGGCCTGCTGGTAGCTGTTGTCGGAGCTGGCACTCCTCCTCCCCCCAGGCCAGATATCCCACCATGAAATGTGCTTCCATTGCAGGGAGTGCAAGTTGGTTGTCAGGATGTCAGTCAGTGGTGTCCTGCTGTTGGTTGGTGCACAGTTCCCAGCAGGGCCTTGTGCTCCCCACAACAGAGCACCATTGTCAGACATCTTTGAAGTGGCTTTTCACTCCCTGGGAGGTGTGCATGCTTCAGTGTGAGCTTGCCGGGCCATGTGGGTGGGGGATGTTGAGCTGTGACTACCACTCCCATCATGCTATTGCCTACACCCCCCTTCCCAACATGCCCATACTTCCTTCCTTTTGACTCTGCTTCCCTGTGGGGTAGTGTGCCTGTGCTGACAGGATGGCTGACAGTGTGGTCCTGGCGTTTGTTTGGCTACAAGTCCCAAAAGTGTCCCTGTGATTCACACAGCATAACCCAGTGTGGTAGATCTTTGTGGGATATTTAATTAGAGTGTGAGGCAATGCATTCTCCCAGGTGAGTTGTGTGGAGTTTGTGTTAAGGGGGTGTGTGAGAAAAGCTGCTGGTAACTATGGTCAGAGCTGTCAGTCCTCCTTCCCACCAGCCAGATATCCCACCATGGAACATGCTTCCATTGCAGGGAGTGCAAGTTGGCTTTCAGGATGTCAGGCAGTGGTGTCCTGCTGTTGTTTTGAGCACAACCCCCAGCAGGGGCTTGTTCTCCCCACAGCAGTACCCAGTGTCAGCCATCTTGTCAGTTCTTTTCCACTCCCTGTGATGTGAGCATGGTTCAGAGTGGTGTTGATGGGCCAATTGTGAGGGTGACCAATATCTGTGACTACTACTCCCATCATGCTGTTGGCTACACTCACTTCACCAGCATACACACAATTCCTTCCTGTCAGTCAGCTTCCCTGTGAGGTGGTGTTTTAGTGGTGGCAAAATGTCTGACAGTGTTTGTTGGTTAGATTTGTGCCACTGCCTTGCTCTATTTGTTGGTAGGTTTGTACATGTCATGACACAGTTACATATCACTATGACATGGCAGGTATTGTGTTTGTCTGACTAGCATACACATCTTGGGATGATTATCTTTTGGTTACTGTGGCTTTGCTAATGGTGCATGGTTTCACTATCCCCTTGACAGTGATGTGTGTGTATTGTCACACAATATTGGGTATATTGGTTGTGTACTCACCAGGCTCTGGGATGTCTGATAGTCCATGTATGCTCTCTGGTGGTAGGATGGCCCGCACCTTCTCCTCCCAGGATCTGAGGTATACTGGTTTGGCAGGAGGGCCACCGCCGGTGTGCTTACTCAAGGCGTGTTCCTTCTTGAGTAGGTCCTTGACCCTCCTGCGCACATCATACCACCTGTTCTGGATGTCTTCCTTTGTGCGCAAACATGGTGATTGTGCATTCACCCTGTCGACGATCCTCTACCACATCTTGGTTTTCTGCGACATGGGGGTCTGTTGGACCAATGTACCAAACAACTGTGGCTCTACTCTGAGGATTTCATCTACCAGGACTTCCAATTCACTGTCTAGGAACTTTGGATTCTTCTTTGGGGGCATGGTGATGGGTGGTGGTGGGGATTGATGTGTGTGTGAGTGTGCAAGTGAGGGTGGGTGAGTGTCAGTTTTGCTGGGTGTATGTGAGAGTGCTATTAGGGAAGTGCTAATGGTGTGTGGCTTGTGTGATGGATGAGTTGTGAGTGTGTCTGTGGTTGCTGTATGATGGTGTTCTGTGCTGGCAGGTCTGTTGAATTTGCAAAGGATCATGGTAGGGATTTGTGGCCTTTATATGGGTGGAGTTGTGGGTGTGTCTTTGTTCCATGATTTTTTTAACCAGTATTTATTGACTTTGTCATTGCTTGTTTGGTCCTTTTTTTGTATTTTTTCCTTTGTATTTTTTGGGCATGTAGGAGACGTTATTCTGACTGAGACGGACGCTGCAGTTGGCTCGTGCGAGCTTCTCCGAGTCTTTCACGCTGTCTTTCTGCTGGGTTTCATGTGCGGCGTACGCGTCGGTCGCGGAGTATTCTGTTGCTTCGGCTCCCTGTTTTCTATGCGTGTCAGTCGTACGGATTGAGCTCCGTGCGAGTCGGTCTGGTTTTACACGCATTGCATCGTACTGCGCGGGTCGGAGTTCGCGGGTACGTTTCTGTCGGGTTCATTCCTGGTGCGTGTCGGTCGGTTCGATTCGCGTACATTTTCCGTCCGAATAGCTGGTTTCCGTGCGGTTCGGTCATTCGGCTTGTGTTCCGCACGAGTCGGTCGTAATTCACATGCATTGCATCGTACTACGCGGATCGGGCAGCACCGGTACGTGTCGGTCAGACTACATTCCTGTACCGAGTCGGTCGGTACGTTTTCCGGCCTGAATCGGAATCGACCCCTAAGTGTTTCCACAAGGCAACAATCAGACACACAGTCATAACATTAGAAATTACAGTTGGCTAAGCAAAATCCTTTCTCTCTTAAAATGGCCTAACAAGGATTCTCACAGAGCAAACCTTTCATATCCATGGTTTGTTACAGTGAGTGACCAAAATCGCAACCATTGCTACTAGGGTAAGCTGTGAGATTCCATGCAGAAAAAATACCTATCCGTATGCCTTTACAACGCTTAAATATCAATTGACTTTCACTTTTGGTTTTCACAGTGAATATGTCAAGCCTAGTGCCTTTATCAAAACATTTCATAATAAACTTATCAGGGTTACAGCCATGATCAATGGCTTGCCACCATAACCAACTCGGTCCTGCTGTAGCGAGTATAAACTTAGCTACATGTCAAAAAAGTGCAATACAGCCTGATTTGTTTAGTGGTGCACAAAAATTTGGATGAATTAAATCCTTTAGTGAAGGAACATAACATGTGGCAGGAGCCCCTCTCTCAGCAGCGCTATGGAAAACTCTTCTTTGATCAAATAAGGTGAGGCAACAACTGCACTAATAAGCCAGGCCTCAAAATCCATGTAGATTAGTGTAGCCTGGGCTCTCAAACACAAAACTGCACTCTGAAGTCTAAAGGTAATGACTGCCTTACTCTCATCTGTGTTGTTGACTGAGAAAGGGAACATTGAATATTATCCAGTTATCTAAGATACTTTAATAGCATTACATTGTTGCGTGGAGTCTGGAAGTTCAAGCTCATACTACCTTACTCTTGCTGGCTCAGGCAGCATGATAAATAGGCAAAATGATCAGAGCTGTATGGAAGGAAAGCACTTTTTTGGGGGAAGCACACAACTTCTGTTGATTCAAAACATGCCCTGCTGGCTATCAACATGTAAGTAGAGCCATAGTCTCTTTCCTGGTAGTGCTTCTTAAAGCCCTTTTTAAGCTTGATCTCAAAATGTTTGGCGATGGCTGCAAGGTTGAACCAGACCTGAGTGCAAATCCATTTCCACCCATATAATTGTTTACCATTACTATGTTTCTTCATGCAGTTGTAAATTCCATGGGGAGGTGGAGAGGACGTGGGCATAACAAGGTGTGTCAATATCCCTATAACTTAAGGGCATATTTGTCAAAGGGTTACAAAGATTTTGCAGCATGCAACAGGGTGCAAAAGCAACACAACCCTTAATTGTTATTTATGAAGCCACACAAGTCCACCTAGCATAGCACTGAGTGGCTCGATAAATTCAGAGTAACGCAATGTAGAGTAAATCGCTGCATTGTGTTACTCTGCCCTGGAAAGGCATTCCATGGGTGAAGGGTGGGTGTTCCCACTCATCCAGCCAAGGATTCTGAAGCATTCCCAGATTTACCAATACTGGTAGACCTGGGAAAGCGTCAGAATGCTACACCTTCCCAGGGGATGCCTAACGAGGAGAGATATCTTTATCTTTTAAATATGAAGGAATGATGTGACAAAAAAATATATGTTATGCAAGAAATAGTGGCTGGTCATTTATCATATGTAATAACATTTGTGTTATTGTGTTTAACTTGTGTGCCTATAGATGTCCTAAATGTGTTCTAATTATGTAAACTAACTGTTATTATCTGCTGCTATTAAACACCTAAAAATGAAAAAAAAAAATTGAATGAGTTAAAGATGCATTTAACAACGAAATCAAGTCATTAAAGGCTCCTAATGACAACTCACTGCTCTATGTATAGACCATGCCCCCTTGATACTTTTAACACATTTTGTTTGACCTTTTTATATTATTTTATGTCTCTCTCCTATCTTCTTACCCATGTAATTTTTCACAAAGTCATTCTAAGGCAGTTTTGATTCTTTTTGTTTAATGTATTGTCCATTTTTAATGTAAAGCAACAAAGTGCCCAATAGTGCTATTGCTCTGTAGCACAAATGAATTGCAATATTTAAAAAAGTGAAGCACATACCTGAATTAACCATATAATGCTCAAAAAGAAGGAGAAATATCACTGCAAATATTTTGGACTGCTTTATGTTCAAGCATGCCATCCTGTCCAAAAACACAGTAGTAAGAATGAATTATGAGTATTTGAAAATGTGAACTGAAAGACGGTGGAATAATGTTAATAATTCGCACACGTCAGGGCTAAGTGGAAAAGAATCTCTTTCTGTGTGGTCCCCCCATTTTTGTGGACTGATGTTGCTGTTTTTTGACAGAATGACATGAATTGTCTCTAATGTATGTCATCTTTAACTATCAAGTAAGACCATAGTATACAGTGAAGGAAAACATACCAATGTCATGGAAAAGCTGGGCAGAGCGGAGTAGGAATACATGGAAGAGTGGCATAGTACCCTTGGAGTGAGGGTGACTGCAGGAATGTACCCTCTAGCCTGTCCTTGAGAAAGGGTATATTACCTGGGGCATTAATATATGCTCCAGTAACAGGCAAGTATGCCTGCAGGTTTACATGTTATGTACTCTACTTCTAGTCATGTCTTTGAGAAAACTCTGGCTTGTAGGACTTAGGGAATGAGACACCGACATGTGCAAACTGAGGGGTAACACTAATTATGTCCTGACAAAAACCCCAGACCCTAGCAGCCATTTAAGAGTGGGTTGAAACATGTTGACAAAAATTATAATGTGGGGATGATATAAACTGTGAAGAAAACCTTATCTCTAGTTTTTAACCATACCAGAGGGACCGAATATTAGAGAGAATGTGGGATACCCTCTAGGTGACATCATCAGTGAAAATATCAAAAGTGCTATCTGGAACATGGTTGAGCCTATCCTGGTTCATAGGGACAATTATGAGACCTAGTTATGAAGCATGATATCAATAGGGTGTGTGAGGGTCATAAAAAGTATCTTTTGGGGGTGGATGTGAGGAACTCCCTAGCTAAGCAGTACATTGAATAACCTTGTATTCTCAAAAAGATACATGTTTGTGATAGTATAGCACTTGGGAAGCAGTATCTTGTGATCCCACAACATGTTTGTAAAAACCTCTCTTCCCTCGCTAGAGGGTGAATGTACACTCTCTAATAAACATGTATCGAATGCAATGAAATGTGGCTTCAGATCTACATACATAGTCTGACTGTTGACTGTTAAAGCATTTAAACCTGCAGATGAACCTGTCAAAATAAGGCCTTTTGAAAGAATCCATACTTTACAATATTGAATAAGCCACCCCCAGATAGACCTGGTAGGCTGCAGGGTAGGGTGCCTAGTACTTAAAAGTGGAACATGTAAGAATGTTATGTTGGATTATTCCTAGAGTGCCTCCCCCCCACCTCCTCAAAAAAGCTGTAGCTGATTATTTGTGGAAAATTAAAGAGCAATTAAAATGCTATTTTTGCTAACTTTGGTTTGGGATTATCTGCAGAAATTATTCAAACACTGTTTTTATTATTTAATAATATTCCAATTCAACTGTGAAGTTGGCTTTTTGATAATGAGACAGGAACATTTAAACTTTGCCAGTTCGAAGCTCCAATAGACTAATGAGCTTTAGTCTGCCAGCAGCTGCCACCTGTCAGGCCTTTCCCCTTAATGAGGTGTGAAAAATGCTCTCAAACCTGAAACAGCGTAGTTCTTTGGGCAGGAAGTGCTGCATGTGAGGTATTTGACTCATGTTAAGTGTAATGTGAGACCTGGGGAAGAGGAGTCCTTTGAACCCAAAGCCACTGTAGCCAACTTGGCACTAGCCAGTGAGGGTGGAGGGGAGCTGGTCCCAGAGCCAGTTTGGTGTACTTGAATAGGTGAGAATTGCTAACTTTCCTAACCCCACCAGTGGCTGGGCCACCAGCCTCTTTCAAAAACGTGCTTGAATGTTGGATGTGCTGTAAAAGTGAGAAGGGTTGCCCATGGGAACTTTTTTCTCATTGGTTATCCAGTGATCAGGAGTCAGCCCCACCCGCTGGCTATTGAATTGTACAAATATGGTACCTAACTCCAGCTCCTCAGAACATATGGAACTCTGTTTTGGATGAACATAAGAGGACTTGCTCTGCTATCTGTGACCTGTGTCGAGACCTGAAGGGCATTTGTTTCCAGGACTGAGAAGTGGACTCCAAGGGAAAGTTGGGGGTCTCCTTTGTGGCCAAAGACTCACAAAAAGCTGCCAGAGACCTTTTTCATAGAGTGGTCAGCCTGTGACTTTAGATTTTTGCTATAGTTTGTCTTGGCACTTTTTTTCTAAAAACGTAAAAAATCACATCTCCAGTTTCCTTTTTGATTTTTTCTAATTACAATTGTCTCTATTTTTAGAAATCTGCTGTGTGCTTATTATTGTTCTATGTTCCAACTTTTTAATTGTTTTATTACTGCTCAAAGCTATACACACTTTTCATTAAGTTAAAGTTCTCTGCTCTGTGCCAGTGCTACAAAGGGTTGAGGCCGGGTTTATTTACTGAACATTAGTATAGGACCTAACAATATTTTGGATTTATTACTTGGTAAAGACTCACATCCTCTCCTGCTAATAAGCCATTTTCTTGCATAAGCACTTAACTACCGTAGCTCAGAAAGTGCAAATAAACAAGAGCTCTCTAAAAACATTTTAGACATACAGCATTCCTGCCATGACTTAAGTCTCCTACCCACAGTTCTCAGGAATAACTGATTCAGTTTAAAGGTAAATTTCTGTAAACCATTTGCACCTTTCCAGCAGAATATTTTAAAGAAGGCAATATGAAAGGATGATCTAATAATTTTGGGAAAGCAACAGTATTTGTACTCATTTAAATCAAAAGGTCTGTTTTTCACAGGTCCATTTTGCTAGTGCACAGGATAAGACTGGCACCTCACCACCACCTCCTTGAAATATTATTGGACTTGAGAATTCACTTAGAATCAGATCTGGGGTGCATACTAATACCAGTTTAGAAGGCATTAGTTAAAACCACTCTGTCTTCAAGGAGTCAGACGCAGCCCCTTGTCTTCTGAGCTAGGTTCAGGAACTTTGCCAGCCAAAGATGTGAATTCCAGCTCTGGAGATGTGATGAGATGCAGGACAGGTTTAAGCCAGTTCTGGCTCAGGCACCATGATGTACATTTTTATAAACCTACTTTTCCAAAAATCTCATTAAAATAAATTTTGAATACTAAGAAAGAAACAGCCTTTTAATTATCACTTTGGCAGGTAGATCTATTATACAATTTTGAATCATACTGTGGCCTGCTCAGGGAAACACCTAGAACAGCCTACACAGCAAAACTAGCTATTGCGTTTTATTTCACTGTGAGAGTAGACTAACGTCAATGTTCTACTATGCCCTATTTTTTGTACCATGGGCTAACAAGGCACACATTAGGGTGACTTATAATTATGTAAAATAGGACTTTCCATTTGGCAAAGGAAAGTTACCCTGGCATGTGCTACTGTAGTGCATTTAAACTATAGCCTAACCCAGAATGCCGTAGTGTCCCAGGCAGCCATGTCATTTTATGTTACATATCTGTGCTGTATAAAGCTACACTGTATCTCACCTGTGACATTTCATTTTCTATGCCAATGGTGTACTTTTTGAACCATTTACTATGGACTTTTAGGGACGTTAACTAAGCCAAATGAGGATTTCCAATGGAGAGCCCCTGTTTTGGGGAAAACATGGGTGCTTTACTACTAGTTACCAGACAGTTGAATCAGACAGGGAAAAATGGAGATGACCACAACAAAATGATATAACTCCTTACAATGGCTCTTACTGGAAGCAAGCAGACTCAAAGACTCCTGACACCGGACTCCTGTTGCATCCCAGAAACTACAACTGCTCTCCAAAGGTCAAGTGATTGATATCTTGTTTGCCTGCTCCAGCTACAAATGAGCTAAGCTGACAAGAGAGGACTGGAACTTAAAAGATGCATGGCTGAAGATAAATATGGTGCCTTAATGCCTGGCCCATGGACCAGGGTGGCTGCAGAAGTGACCAGAAAGTCCTTTACCAGCAGGGGGAAGAAAAGTGGATTTGTTTCCACCTACAGAGAACTGGGACAAGATGCTAAGGCTTGCCCAGGATGGATACACTCAATATGAGCTTGAAATAATGGTTCTTTCTATCTGGAGCTGTACGTTGCATTGAAACCTGGTTCAGCAGGACTTCACAGTAAGTATATCTGGATTGTGAAACCCTGGGTGGCACAAGTTGCCAGCCATGCTCTACTTGTATATTTTGAGTACCTAAAACTGTCACTAAGTTTGAAGCTATGTGTTCGAAGGTGGTTTATTAGTAGGTGTAGGTATGTACCTACCACCAATAATAAGGCCACAATCACAAAAGAAGGTCCAGTCAAAGTCTCAATAAATTATTTCCTTGCTCAACCCTTGGAAGTTGGCTGCGAGGAGGCAGGCTTAACTTAGGAGACAGGTCTGTGAAGCATTTAAAATGTATTTATTTATTTATTTATTTGCAGAGTTTTATATAGCGCTGGCTAGACCTGGAAGTATCAGAGCGCTTTACATGAGGATTAGCGAGTTACAAAGATTACATCATGAGTTTCAAAAGCATAGCATAAAATAGACACAACATCCTATGGGGACAAGAAGGTAGAGGGGGAAAAGTAAAAAGGGGTTGAAATGCCGATCAGGTCAGGCAGACCGGCAAGGGGGAAAGAAACTTCAGAGGAACCAAAAAGTCAAAGAGAGTCAAACAAACAAGCTGGGGACCAGCAATCACCACATCCAATATTGCTGTGATTGCACAAGATGAGAGGGGTGGAAGGGACAAAGGGGGGGTCGACTAGAGGTAAGGACAGTCAGGCGATGCAGGGAGCAGTCCAGTGGCAAGCGAATCGGTCGAAGCCGCTAAGATGGTGGACCAAGGTCATCATCTTGCTCCGCCATCAGCAGATCATCGGAGAATTCGTCAGAAAAGGTGGGGGAGGAAGGAGACACAGCGGAGAGACGAGGAAACTATGCCAAATGTCCGGCTCGGTAGGTGACGGCCGAGGAGGTGATCCACAGCCAATCTCCTCTATAGCTGACAAGGCAGCTCCACCAGGCATCGGCCATGTTACTAGGGCTCCGTGGTCGGTAAAAAATTTTAAAAAAAATTCACGGTTCTTCAGAGGTTTCGAGATCAAACGCGGGAGTAGCGAAAGGGAATCTCATTGTCCCACGCCCATACCTCCCTTCGGCTATGAGGAGATCCGTGGATGTCCCCCGGTTGTCCGCTTTCCGATTCCGGGGTTTAAGAAGGACCAGACCCCCGGGATCTGCCAAAGAGCGATGCGGAGCGGCAGAGCTCCGAGATTCCGCTCCTACACGGGCGCCAATATATTATATAAAACACCAATATATTAAATAATTAAGACAAAACTCCAATGTAGGGAACCAGAGATATAATTTGTTAAAATTAAAAGTAAAACTAGCGCTTAGAAGCAAATAGCGCTCAAAGGGTGAAAAAGGCTGTGTTGGAATGGTAGAAAGTCAAGAGTCCAGGCCACGTGAGATAAAGCACTTTTCAACTTACTTCCAGAAGTGTATCTTAACATAACGTGTATTTGTAAAGTGCACGTTCACCCAAGGGTATCTTGGCCCTGAATAGCAGATTTTTATTGTTACCCAAATCAATTGTACTCATTTTATTGCCCTTAGAAGGATGGAAGGCTGAATGGATCCACCTGGATACGAACCTGTGACCAAGAGGTCGAACACAGGCCCCTGCATTAAACACATTAGTGCACTAAGCCACCAGACAGGTTTCTAGATGCAGGAAAGTGGTTCACAGCACAAGCCTAGCATTCAGAAGCTCTGGTTTGCCTCTTGGGGTTTGGAACTACAACCCCCACAACGCACCTGTTCAGTCCTAGTACAATCCAGGTGAAGCTTGCCATTTGGAGTTGTCCTTGTTGTTGATGTTGCAGGTAGCCCTTCCATCACTTTTCTACCTGTGGATGATCAGGGAGTCCGCTCCTTGTCCTCTAAGACAGGCAAAATCATTTTGTTGTGAAGCCTTGTGAGTGCAGCGTGGGCAGTCCTTCTGAGTGCAGTCCTCTCTTGTGCAGTCCAAGGGTCCAGCACGGCAATCCTTCTTCTCTAAACATTTCTTTTGGGTCTTTGAGGGTCCACAACACCAATCCTAGGTTCCAGAATCTCTGAGTTGATCCTTGGGAATTTAGGACTACAAGACCCACAATGCGTCTGGCCAAATCTTTCAAAGTCTACTGAACGCTGTCCAGCTGGGTTCTTCTTGGTGGAGATGATGCAGATGGAGCTCTTTTAACTTGTCTCCTTCAGGGAGCCCACACCTTCAACTTTCAGAGCAAGGCAAAGTCCTTTTTGGGCTGAAGACCAAAAGTGTGCAGCAGGTGCAGTCCTTTCCTTATGAGTGAGGCCTTATCTTGTGCAGTCCAAGGGTCCAGCAGGACAGTCCTTCTTTTTGTAGCTTCAAGGCATGGATCTGAGTTGCAGGACAGCTCTCCCCTCTTTATCCAGTATTCTTGAGTGACAAGCGGGGGGGCACCCCTGACTGATGAGGTACAGGGTGCCACCCAGAAGTATGACAGCTTCCTCCAAAGTGTGGCATATTCTTGTCCCAGAAAGCTCTGTTCTTTTAATATCCAAAATGTAGAAAGTCTTTAGTGAAGGTTAAGATCTGGCTAAGGCAACCCACTAGCATGGCAGATTTTCCCTAACACTCCCCTTCCAACCCCTCTACTAATTCAATCACTGAGGCTCCTGTCCGGCTGGGGGTGCAGAATGTGTGGGGTGAGCATGTGTCCTGTCCTGTCATTCCCTCTTTGAAGACCAGTTTAGCTACTCCACCCCTATCTTGCCTTTTGCTCTGCAGCTGCAGATCTCCTCCCACCAGATGTCCTTTGTCTCTACGCAGGCTACTACACACCTCATCAGATCAATTTGGCTCAGCCTGTCAAAGGCTGGCCAATTGGGATAGGCTGCTGGAAAGCTGGATTTTGGTTCATCCGGAAAGAAAGTGCTATAAATTCTTTTCTGTGATAATCATAATAAATCTAACTTTGGCAAGTTGTTGGATTTAGTCTAACTATCATTATATGTTGAAGTATATTTTGAGGTCACTCCTATCAATAGTTATACTTTATTAAAGTATGCCCATGTTAACCTAAGGAGCCAATGTGCTACAGTGGGGAAAAACAAAACTGGCATTTTTTCCCTCACCAGGGCATATAAACTTCTTTTAAAATCTTCCTGCTTATAGTTACACCCTATCCTGGGGGCACCCAGGGTAGACCTTAGGGATGACTTATATGTACGAAAAAAGGTAGATTAAGACTTTGGAAGTACCTTTAATTCCAAAGTCGAATTTGCATACAATTTATTTTTAAAAGCAGCCTGCAAAGTAGGGCTACCCTTAAAATGACAGCAGGAAACAGAGCAGTGCACACATAAGTGCATTAAATCTGCTGTGCCTCTAAACCTGCATGCCCTACCATATACTAGAGCATTACAGGTAGGTTGGCATACCAATTTTGATTACACCTAATTGCCATGTACTTTTAATCAGAGCACAGGCCCTAAGTCTGGTTAGCAGAGCCCAGGGCATCAGAGTCAGAAAACCAGAATTTAGTAGTCAAAATGGGGGCAAAAAGTGGGGGACACTGCAAAAAGCCCTGGTTTCTTTGGTGGACTGTGGCAAAGCTGCAGATCCAATACAGCAGCAGAGAGACCAGTGAAGATACAAAATAAAACTAAATAAAGCACGATTAAAATGTGAATGTACACAATTATAAGCTGCCAGTCCTTTTACCCTAAACGATGGGGAGCTATAATTAGCATTTAATAACTGTTTGCACATAGCCTTGGTTCAAACAACACCATCTGCTTAGAAAGTGTCTCTAGCCAGCAAGCCAACTAATCAATGGTTCACAACAAGAATTAAAGGCTGAGGGGCTATTGTTAGGCATACACACACTAGTGACTCACTATAAAGAAAAGGACAAAAAACAAAAAAAAAGGGCTCTTGGACTTAAGTGTAAGTATTTGCCAACTATTACGTTTTCCCACTGCAGACTGCTCAGATTCTACAGTTGGAAACAGGACAGAGAAAGGGAGGCGGGGGAAATAAATCTAATTTCTTAATACTGCCCTCACACACTTTTCAGTGTCATGCTTCATCATTGGGCCGCATCAGACGCCCAGGTGCAAATCAACACACTGGGCGGAGCGCAAAAGAAATTTTTTGAATATACAGTGGTGAGGAAAGAAAATATACAAACAAACAAAAGAAATAGGGAAAAAGTTATTCCCTCAAGAAGGGATCATAAAGTGCAAAACACAAACAATAGTGTTAAAACTATCTGAGGGGAACCGGAGGTTACCTTTATTCTTGGTCACCCTCGATAGGGTTAAAAATCAATTTGTAGGATACACCGGGGAGATCAGTACCCCTATATCCTGTTTGCAGGAACCAACATGTTTCGGCCTTTATCAGATGCCCCCACGGGTCAAGGTGGCCTTCATCAGGGTATTGATCCCTTAAAAAAGTCGTGGTCTAAACCCACACTCAGGTCTCGAATTTCTAATCACTGGATATTCTCCATTTCACCTTCTATGCAATTGCATAGAGGAACCCAATTACTGTAAATGAAGAACAAAAAAACAAACTTGTATTCATGTACCTCTATTTCCTTCCCCTCACCATAAGTGCCCCTTCTAATATTAGCTTCACTATTGATTTCATAATCCATAGTGTATGTGAAATGGTGTACATCTCCACCCAATTAATTATTATCTGGCAGTCACACCCGTGTTGTTAGGATAAAAAAACAGATCAGCTCCAAGAGTGTTAGGACTTTCCCATCAATTTTGTTGCTTTCACAAATCAATTCATTTAAAATCTGTATATGAACCAAAGACACCTCATCAGTGTGTTATATGGCCTCTTTGTGACCTCATCTGTGTGTTATGTAGCCTCAGCAATACACACCTATTACATACTGCATGCAATCATTTCTTACCCGAGTTTCACAGCTATTTGCTAAACCCGGGACCGTCGTGGGACCGTGATCTATTCGTCACACTCTATGTAAATACAAAATAAAGAAACTGCCTTCATACTCGTAGCGGCTTAAAATTTCATTCTATAAATCTATATGGTTCCCTTGTTCATACTGCTTAACAAACGGACGATTAAATGGACCAATAGTTTAAGTGAAGGGCCGTTCTCATCTCTCAACCGAAACCGACCCGTGAGCCGCTCAGTCCACACACCACTGCCTGGGCATACACGCTCCCCGTTAAAACCTTATTTGCCCAAGGCCAACAATCACTCCATTGAACTCTCCCAGATATCGGATGGCCCAAATGTAACTCCTTCCGAGTTTCTGATACCCCACTTACTACTCCAAGATCAGCGGGAGTCCTCTTCCCATTCAGAGTCCACCGACGATACCAGTGCTCTGTTCTCCTCTCGTTTAAGGCGTCAGTTGGCGCCTGTCACGTGGGCACGTATGCGTATATGGCGGTCCATAATAACTAGACCATATGTTCTCTCAATCCTTCATCATTCACTGCAGCGGCCATCATGAAATACCGCACCGTTTCTATTCCTCTTTTATTCAGAATCATGTGCTGTCTGCTCTATTTTTATGACCGCTCATTTTTTTGTAGCCATTTCTTTATTCCGCAACATTAGTTTTATATATCCAATGAGTGCACTCAATAAATGTCATTTCAACAGGGGCATTTCAACAGGTAGATAACCTTATCTGTTTTACAGGTCGTTAATTTTCTCTGTTCCCATGGATATTTAAGGCCGATGTCTATACTCTTGCCAATGATAGAGGTAGGACATGCCTTACAATAACCATAGGCGTAATGGCCCATAACAGCTGGTAAACCCCACATCGGCTCCTCTCTGGTTTCCTGCTGCCGTTGGGCTCCGGGACGTGTGTTGACAATGATATCCTTAATACTGCTGCTCTTTTTAAATGAAAAGAGGGGAAGTGGTTGGTTGAGCCCATTCGAATTCAAAATCCGACAGTTCCTTTGCACAATTTTCTTCATGTAGTTTGAAGTAGTGTTGTATGTGGTGACACAGACACTTCTCTCTGCTTGTTCTCTGTTGTGTGTTTCTAGTAGGACTTCTCTACTATTATTCCTGGCTCGTTTCCTAGCCCTCTGAATAGCCCAATTAGGATAGTCTCTTTCATGCAGTTTTTTACTTAATAAATCTGCCTCACTTTCGAAATCTGTGATTGAAGAGCAGTTCCTGCGTAACCGCAGGAACTGCCCATAAGGGAGATTCTCCCTCAGGGCTCGAGGATGGAAGCTTTTAAAAGACAACAAGCTATTTCTGTCAGTGGGCTTATGGTAAACACTGCTCTGAAGACCATTATCTTCTGCTCTGATGTCCAAATACAGGAATGCCAAGGATTCACTTGACATTGTTCCAGTGAAAAAAAGACATTGATTGATTCCATTTAACCATCTCAAAAATGCCTCAGCTGTAGTTTTATTGCCTCTCCAGACAATAAAAACATCGTCGATATATCGACGCCACACCCTTATTTGTTCTCAAAAGGGATTGGTCTGGGAATAGGATACATATAAACAGGCTAGGCTGGGCGCACAGGCACTCCCCATGGATGTTCCATGGACTTGTAAGTAGAAAGTGTCTTCATATTTGAAGAAATTCTTAGTCAGGGTCAATTCCAACAAGCTTAAGATGAATGCTCTCGGAGTCTGATGTCCCCATTCCTCAGAGAAAAGTATATTCTCTATCACCCTAAGTGTCTCTTGTTGAGGGATGTTTGTATACAAGGACTCTATATCAAGTCCAATCAGCAAGTCCCTCGCCGAGTCAAACTCGATTTCTTGGATAAGATTCAGTACCTCACGAGTGTCCTTTAAGTAAGCTGGCATCTTTTGCACTAGAGGCGTAGGTAGATGTCCCAAATTTTTGACAATGGCTCCAAAATCGAGTTTATCCCCGAAACAATTGGTCTTCCTGGGGGTGGCTGCGTTGTCTTGTGCACTTTGGGCAATGTATAGAAGTACAGCACTGTAGGTTGCTCATTACACAGAAAAGCTGCTTCTTTTCGACTAATCCAGCCGTTACTCAATGCCTCCTCTATATGGGTGTTAATTACTACTCTGAGTTCCTCGGTTGGGTCTTTCCTCAAGATCTTATAATTCCTCTCATCATTCAAAAGGCGTAAGCATTCGTTGTTATAGGTCTCTTTGTCCAAAACAACAATAGCCCCGCCTTTATCAGCGGGCTTAATGATAATGGTAGGGTCATCTCTCAGTTCTTGTAAGGCTTTTTTCTCATTGTTGGGCAAATTAAAGAATGGTCTCCCTCTTTTTTTTTATACACAAACTAGCGCCTAATGTATTCTCCAGAGACATGCCAGTCTTGCAAATAGCAGCTAAACATATATAAGAAATTGTTACATCAGGTAAAGTCCACTTAACATGATATTCTGAAGATGGAAACTCTTTGTGTGCCCTGGTGGAAGTGGCTAGAGGACTTGCCAAGCTGCCATGCACAACCAGCTATATTACCCCTTCCCAAATATATGAAGTCCATGGTTGATATCATGAGATCTTTTTGCGTGATCTGCATGCCTTATGCTGATGACGCTCAGTTGTTTTTTAGACTTGAGTGCCCTCATCAGTATATTAAACATACATTCCCATCATTTGTTTAGGTAATACAGCCTTGCAAGAGTAGGAACATGCGGAGAGTCAATGCAGACACAATTAAGGTGCTAATATGTGGCCCTGATGATGTGTGGAATGTCATCTTTTGGGTAAGCTGATTACGTCCACCTGACCCCCATCCTGTAGGCTTTCTCAAAATTCTTGGGTTAGGTTTTGATAAGAAACTTCTCTTGGAATGGAAAGTTAGTGCAGTAGTCTACATGCTTCCTACAGCAAAAGGTCTTTGGGAAGATCCACCTTGTCATACACAACAGTGCAAATCTTCAGTGAAAGACATTGCTATCTTTCCCAGACTGGGCAATGTGAATGCATGCTGCAAGAAATTAGGTTATTGGTTAAGGAGGGTAGAGGTCCCACTCAAGCAACAACCACAATCTGTGTCAGGGTGAACCACAAAAAGCCACTGCATTAATCTGTGTTTAACCCGCTGATAGCTTGGCACTTAATTTGGAACCAATACGTAAAATAATTATGCAGCACTCAAACAAGAATAAAGTGAAAGCACAACAAAAGAAAAATCCTACACCACTCTAGGAAATAAAATTTGAATAACTAAAATGACACCAGAAAGACAAAAATCCAATGACTAGAACTGGAAACATGCGATTTGAAAGTCTTAGGAAAATGCAGCTCCGAAAATTGCAAAAAGTCAAATGTAGTTATCTGGTCGCGCTAGACAAGGACTAAGTCACTAGTTGAAGCACACCGCGATAAATCGCAAGCCGGGTACAGGACCAAGTTCAGCCTACTGGACAATGTACCTGGTTGTACTTGGACTGAGATGTGAAGTCCTGCTTCGCGCTGCTTCAAGTTGCATTGGTTCTGATAGTGCCGCCGATCAGCAGCTGGGAGATGCTGTGTCGAATTGCATCGCACTGCGTAGGTTCCTATGAGGCCGCCGATCAGGAGCTGAGAGGTGCTGTGATGTGAGGTCCTGAATTCAGATGCATCACACTGCTTGATTCTGATGAGGCCATCATTCTTGAGCTACAGGGTGCTGTGATATGAGGTCCTGTGTCAAGATAAGTCAGGTTACCTTGGTTCTGAGGAAACCCACATTCGACCAGGAGGAGTACACTCCTAAACCAGCTACGGACCATGGAGCACCTCTTGGGGATTAGGACTCACTCCAGCAGAGGTCAGCAGCAGGGCACAGGCAGGTCCAGTTGGGTCTGATCAGCTGGGCAGATGCAGGCCAGGTCTCTGAAACTTGTTATGTCCCCATAGCTCTGAACAGGAGGCCAGTTAGCTAGCCCTTGAAGTCACTCTGGTGTTTCTGTGTTCGAGAAACAGGTCCAGACTTCCTACCTCAGACAGCAGGGCAGACCTCCTTGCAGCAGGGAAGCAGAGCAGTCCTTCTTCTGAGTCTTCCAATGGTCCAGTGTGATCTGATGAGTGGTTCCAGAGGTCCAAATATTTTGGTGCCAGCTTTTGAAGTGGGGGAAACACATATACCACCCCCACATCTGGCTCTGAAAACTTCCTTTCTTCCCCTGCTCAGTGTCTGGGGTCACAATTTTATTTATTTATTTATTTGAGGTTTTATATAGCGCGAACATGACCCGTTAGGGTATCAGAGTGCTTTACAGGGAAAAATACGTTACATACAAGATGGTATAGGCAAAATACAAGGATGGGGGTTAGGGAAATGACAATAGTGGGACAAAAGCCAGAGATATATACAATAATCAATACAGTTCCAAAATCGCGAGCGACTTGAATACAGTAGGACAATAGCAAGAGATATATACAATGAACAGTACAGTTCCATATTCAGTGAACGACATGTCAGTGCAAAAAGAGAGGACCAGCAATTGTATACGAGGGGACAAAAGAGGGTGAAAGGCGGAGAGAACCGGCAGAAATTTGGAAGGAGTGAGACTTGTTACACGGAGAAGGCCAAGCAATAAAGGAGATTAAGCACAGAAACAAACCAAGAAAAAGGCGGAATGCACAACAAAGGAGCGTTATTGGAGGAATTTCTTCATTAGGAAGGTTTTAGCTTCTTTTTTGAAGAGCGCCAGAGAAGGTATTCTTCTGATGGAGGAAGGAAGCGAATTCCAGATTCTTGGTGCAGCCCCAGAGAATGCTCGATTATATGTTTTTACATTGCGGAAGCGGGGTGGCTGGAGCACACGGTCTCTGGCGGACCGGGAGTTTCTGGATCTCCCAGAAATCACAATTTTCTGGGCGAGATATGCCGGGGAGTTCGTGTACAAGGCTTTGTGAGTGATGCAGGCCAGCTTAAGGTGGATTCTGCCTTCAAGGGGAAGCCAGTTCAAGGCCTTCAGATGTGGAGAAATGTGGTCAAATTTTCTTGAGCCAGATAAGAGTCTAGCTGCTGCGTTGAGGCAGGCTTTTAGGGGGGATGTCGAAGTCTTAGGTAGGCGAGATAGTGTGGAGCAGCCGTATTCGATTCTGGAGATAACTAATGCCTGCACTGCGGTTTTTAGGTTGGCAGTTTCAAGGAAGGGTTTTAGTCTTCTCAAGTAGCTCAGATGGAATCTGGCAGTTTTGGCCATCGAGTTGATGTGTTCAAGCATATTCAGGTTGCGGTCCAAAGTAATCCCGAGAGATATCACCAAATCCACTATGGTAGGGGTGCAGTTGAGTGCTGTGATCGAGTTAGACCATTCCAGGATGTCATTGGATTTTTTTGGGGGGAGATGAGAAGGAACTCCGTTTTTTGGGTATTCAGTTTGAGCTGGTTGTTGGCGAGCCATTTAACAGTCAGTTTCAGGGCATCATTTAGATAGGTGATCTCCTCAAGAGAGGAGATTTTCATGTATATCTGAGTATCATCGGCATACATGTGGAAGGAGATGTCAGCTGTGCGAAGAATTTCAGCTAAGGGTTCAAGGTAGAGATTGAAGAGGGTAGGGGACAGAGTAGAGCCTTGCGGGACACCGATGGAGATCGGGGAGGGAGCAGATAGGTTGTTGTTGACAAGGAATCTCTGGGTGTGGTTGTGGAGGAAGGAACCAAACCATTTGATAACGGTACCTCCTAGACCCATCCTGTGTTCGAGGCGTTCAAGAAGTTTCTCGTGATTGACAGTGCCGAATGCCGAGGAGAGATCCAGAAGGATCAAAAGACAGGTTTTGCCTTGGTCAAGGGCTAGGAGAGCATCGTCTACGATGTGAAGAATAGTAGTTTCAGTGCTGTGCCCAGGCCTGAAGCCAGATTGGAATTCGTCAAGTAGATTGAAATTGGCGATGTGTCGGCTTAGTTGTAGCTGCACACATTTCTCCAGTACTTTCGCTAGAAGAGGGATATTTGAGATAGGTCTGAAGCTATCTGGAATTTCCGGATTCAGAGTGGGTTTTTTAGGATGGGGATGACTTGCCCAGTTTTCAGGGAGTCAGGGATGGTCCCTTGGAGAAGGGAAGCTTTGATAATGGTAGACCAGATGGGAATGATGTGTGAGGCGGTCGCTGCCAAGCAGTTGGCGGGGAGGGGGTCGTTAAAGTGGGTGTTCGGTTTTAAGGAAGATAGAATTTTCGAGATGGAATGGTCATCATAAAGTTCGAAGTTGGACCAGTGAGCCTTGTTTTTGGGTGTTGCTTGGTGGGGACGAGAGGAGAGATGGGTCCCAGAAGGAGGAGGAGGGAAGTTTGAGGAGGCATTGAGTTCGTTACCTAGCGAGTTGATTTTGGTTGTGAAGGAGGAGAACTCATCGCAGGTTATTAGGGATTTTGTTGTTTCTTTTGATGATTTTGCTAGTTTGTTTGATTAAAGTTTGACTATTTCAAAGAGTTTGCGTGGTCTGTTCTTAGAATTTTCCAGTTCTGATTTGAAGAACTATTTTTTGGACAAGAGGATATTCTTGTTGTAAGTATTTCTGGCCTGACGGAGGAGTTTAAGTTGGGAGGCTGAGGGGTGCTGTCTCCAGTTTCTTTCTTTTACATGGAGAGCTCTCATTTCGTCATTGAGGGGTCCGCTGAACCAGGGGTTTTTGTCTTTGATTTGGGACCTTTTGAGCTTTAACGGGGCCAGAACGTCCAAAATGTTAGTCATCGTCGAGTTGTAGTGTTCTGTGAGGTCGTTGACCCTAGATAGATTCGGGGGGGGAGGGAGAAGCTCATTCTCACAGCGGGCTGTCAGCTTCTCGAAGTCTAGGCTCTTAATGTCTCTGAGCCGGCGTTTTGGTTTCACCGGTTGCCCAAGGCTTTTCAGGCGGTGGTCAGGTATTATGAAGGTGATGATGTGGTGGCCTGACCAGTCACTTGGCTCTATTGAATTCAACCTGACCGCCTAAGCCTTAACGATTATCCAATCTAAAGTAGCGCCTTTTGTGTGGGTAGGCAGGGTGCAAGCCTGGGTGAGTGATTGGTCGGCGAGGAAGACTTTGACAGCGTTGACCTGGGAGTCATTAGGGTCATTCCAGTGCAGATTAAAGTCACTGAGGAAAATGTCATTGGAGTGGGGCGAGACCTTAGCAGTGATGATTTCCATGAGGAGGTCCGAGAAGGTGTCGTTCCTGCCTGGGCGGTGGTAGAAGATGTGCAATTTGCATAACTGAGTAGTGTTATTACTAATGGAGAGGGCAAGATATTCACAATAGAATGGTGTCAAGTCCAGTTGTGTGTGTGCTGGTGCAGACCTTTGTAATGTACCAGAGGCAGGGAACAGCTCCACCCATCCTGCCAATACCTAGTCTCCGTTTCTTTTACTGTCTGGGAGGAATACACAAACAGTAATAGTAAAACACAAGCTTGATATATTTCTTTTACTAGTATCAGAGCAAACCAGACATCCTCCTGTTAACTGAAACCTGGCTCTCACAGGAATCCACCCCTGAAATTCTGGCCGCGCTGCCTAATGATTACTACACCCTCCAAACGATCCGCCCGCCGGGCAAAGTAGGTGGAGGTGTGGCCGCCATTATACGCCAGGACCTTAAATTTATAGCACTTACCCCACTAGGCCTTACTTCAGTAGACAATGATGTAATCAAACTGGAGTCAGACACGGCCCCCCTAACCTGTGTACTACTCTACAGGCCCCCTCAGAGCATGCCTTTGTTTCCCCAATCCCTGGGTGAACAGGTAGCTCAACTAGTAACTAACCATACAAAAATCATGTTGATTGGTGACTTCAATTACTGGGCAAATGACACACTGGGCGGGCCCCATTCCACTGAGCTAACCGATCTACTCACCGGACTAAACATCCCTCAGCAGGTATCCTCTGCCACACACATCAAAGGGCACATACGTGATCAAGTATGGACTATCAATCTTGTTGTATCGGCTCTGTCGATCTCTCCATGTATATGGTCGGACCACTATCTAATAAAGTTCACCATCAATAATATTACCACAGCCAAAACCCCTACTAGTAAAGGAGGGATGGCTAGGAAATGGAGTAGTATTGATAAAACCCTTTTTCACGACACACTGGCCAACACAGCCCCATCTGCTGAATCTTCTATCAATCTCAGCGAGGAAACTCTATCAGCCTGGCTATTAACAGCCAGTAATAAGCACGCTCCACTCAAGAAAATAAACCTAGCCCGTCGTCATGAAGCACAGAGATGGCTCTCCACTGACCTTAAAGCTCAAAACTAGCCCTTCGCCAACTTGAAAGGAAGTGTAGACATAGTTACTCACCAGAAGGAAAACGGACATATTTAGCCGCCATGAGAGATTACAAAAAAGCTATTATGACTGCCAAAGCTGCTTACTTCTCTTCCAGAATTCTGACCTCCAGCAATAGATCTAAGGAAATCTTCTCGATTGTTAACGAACTGTCCAACCCGGACAGAGTCACAATAAAACCTACTCCCTCTCAAGCATTATGTAACTCCTTGAATACCTTCTTCATTGAGAAAATTGCCACTATTAAAGCTAGCATCCCCATATTCTCCCTCCCTGAGATATCTCCCTCAACGCCGGGAAACCCTTGCTCCCTCGAACAATTTCCAGATATAAGCATACAGGCATTTCTGGACTTAATGTTCAAGGTAAAATCTGGATCACCCACAGACTGCTGTCCGCCTCACATTTTAAAGGAAGCCTTCGCTGTTCTCCCCGGGCCAGCCCTCTCCCTCTTGAGTGAGTCTCTATCTCTGGGCTGTGTCCCCAGGGCCTTCAAAGAGGCAATCGATGTTCCCCTTTTGAAGAAATCAGGGGCTAATCCCCAGATCTTGTCGAACTATCGTCCGCTCTCCTTGCTCCCCTACCTGGCCAAGGTATTGGAAGCTCATGTGGCTAAGTACCTCTCCAACTTCATTGAACAATCCGACTATCTCAACCCACATCAAGCAGGGTTTAGCCCTGCCTACTCAACAGAGGCTGTGACACTGGCGGTACTAGACTCCCTGCGGGAGAAGGCCGACAGTGGCTCCCCTCAGGCCTTGGTGCTGTTGGATCTCTCTGCGGCGTTTGACATGGTCGACCATGGTATCTTGGTGGACCGTGTCAGAGATGCGGGCATCCAGGGTTCGACCCTCAGTTGGATTAGTTCCTTCCTGGAGGGTCGCTCCCAGTCGGTCCGCATAGCCCAGTTCACGGCACCAAAGATAAGGACCACCTGTGGGGTCCCGCAGGGCTCTTCACTATTCCCCCATCTGTTTAATCTCTACCTCCTACCTCTGATCCGGTCCCTGAAAGAGAGGAACGTTTGCACCTTCAATTATGCAGATGACCTGCAACTGATGTTTACTATTGGCAACTCTTCTGAATCAGGACTCGAATTCCAGACTACCATGCTGTACATCCCCCATTGGATGAACAGCAATCATTTAAAGCTCAACCCAGACAAGACTGAATTGGTCCTTACAGGGGGCAGCCATAATCTCTGTGTCCCACACTTCTGGCCACCTGAACTGGGATCCTCCCCTACCCCATCCCCCTCCGCAAAAAGTCTTGGTGTAACAATAAACAATGACCTAACAATGAAGACCCAAACTGGCTCAGTGATCTGAACCTGCTTCTTCCAGCTAAGGAAGATAAGAAAGATGAGCAGACTCCTCACACAGGAAGCATGGATACAGGTTGTTCTAGCCATGGTCATGTCTCACATAGACTATGCCAATTCCCTATACTTTCGAATTCCACTATATTTAACCAAACAACTACAACTGGTGCAGAACCAAGCGGCTAGACTGATTTTCCAGCAACCGAGGTGGCAACATGTCACTCCGTTTATGAGGAAGCTGCATTGGCTCCTCATCCTTCAGCGTTGCGCCTTTAAGGTAGGCTGCCTGATTTTCAAATCCCTGCATGGCCGTAGCCCCAAATTCATTGATAGCCTTATTCAAATGTATACTCCTTCGCGCAACCTGCGCTCTGCTCACCTGCACCTCCCGACAAATCCCTCCTTCAAACTGAAGCGGCAGGGTGGTTGTAGGTTTGCAATACTGGCACCTAGATTTTGGAACTTTCTCCCCCACAAAATCAGATCCTGCACTGACTTGCTGAGCTTCAGAAAATCCCTTAAGACATGGCTGTTTAGACAAGCATACGAATAATTCCTACAGGGTTCGGCACCTCCTAGAACAGCGCCATGAAACCAATTGGTGAACGTGCGCTCTATAAGAACTTTATAACATAACATAATATAACAAACGCCAACTGCCAACTACACCTAGTCATGTGACCCAGGACACAGGCAGCAGGCACCACATGGCTTGGACAAAAAACAGGCAACTTTCTAAAAGTGGCATTTTCAGAATTGCACCTTAAAATCCAAATTTGCCATTAAATAGGGGTTTAAATTACAAATAATTTGAGTGTACACATCATTCTCCTATCTGCTCTCAAACCACTTATTAAGTGTAATAAGGTATCCCAATGTTATTCTATGGGAGAGAAAAGCCTTGCAATAGTGAAAAATTACTTTAGGACTTTTTTTCACTACCAGGACATGTAAAACATAAGCCCACCTGTCCTACTTTTTAAATGCAATGCCTCATGTCCTATGAGCCTTTAGGGGCTAACTTTGGGGTGACATCTGTATTAACAAGCATTTGCAATGCAATCGGTCTCGCTTTTGTGACCTTATATGTATTTAGCTATGTAGCACATTAGCCTTGGTGCTGAAACTTCTACAACTATGACCCAGAACTAAAAGTGGCTACCTTGCACATATTGTAGAATTCCAGATTATTTTTTTAAACAAAGCCATATATTGCCTCCAAATCTCCTTAAATAAAAGGGTGATCAGTTATTTAAAGAAGAGCTTTAAAAGAATTCTTTATAGCAATGGCACATATTTTTGAAACTACTGAATTTTGAATAATTCTGGTTGGACAAAAAATATACATAAACACACTATCAAATTAAATTTCTGGATTATGCTGTATACTTAGGTGTGAACTAATCATATTTCGGAATTTTCATTAGTATTTGGAATTGTTATTAACAAACGGCATATTGGAGATAAATGGAAACATTAAACCTGTTAGGGATACTTACACATTCTTGAGTAAGTTTTGACAAATGTGGCCCCCATCTGCAAGCATTTAACACTGCTGTTCCGTAGATCATCGTAGAGCCACATGGCACCACCTATTGCCATGCTGGAGCATTGCTGAAACAATTCTTTGGCTATAAACTGCACCTGGGCGATATTCTTAAGGTGAGCAACCTGTAGTTAGAAGTATCCATAAGAAAAGCTTAATACTGCCTAAAGTCTTTATAGAAACTATAGGCTACACGGGAGCAAACTAGTGCCCTCACCTTAAGCCTTATCACTTTCTCTCAATACATTATTCTGCAATGAGGTCTCCTACTAAATTATACTAAGAAATGACCTAAGATTTGGAAATTTTCATTCAACTAGTCACATATAAAAGAGCAGTATTGAACAGGAATCAATATCCTGTCATCTAGTCTCTTACTTCTAATCATGGTCCTCCAACCCAGTTCTTTAAGAGGGATGAAACAAAAGTGGGGCGGTGTCTCAAACATGGACGTGGTCAACTAAGTCTAACTAGGAATCCTTTCTAAGAGATGTGGCATATGTAGTTAAGATTGGGGCTTAAAGCAGGTGAACTAAAATCTTCTGCTACACACAGTGTGGCACTTGCCAGTATGTGGTGCCTCTGTGAGTTATTGGTTATAGTCAGACATATCACACAACAATCAATATGTGCTTAAAACAACCAGACCTATTAGTTAGGCCATTGAGTTAGCAGGCTCATATAAATGAGTAAAAACAATGGGTTTCCGGGAATAATTTGAAATGAAAATGTTTCAATTCATAAAATAATGTAAATTAAGCATTGCTAAGGTCTGTGGAAGAGGTAGTGTTTTTCACTCCTGTTCTCCCATATAACTCACTTCCCTTTGTAATCTCACATTCTGTTAAAACCTTATGTCCTTTTGCGACCAACAGCTTTTATAAACTCACTATCTGCATCATATGTCATCTCCTTCCACAAGTACTTTCTTCAGTTACAACCGCCTCACCATGCCCTCCCTCATATACACATACTCTAATGACCTATACACACACATTGTTTTCTTTTCCGTTGGGACTGTCAATATTTTGACAGCTGCTCACCTTTGCAATACGTTCACATAAACTGGTAGTCACATTTGCCCAACCGTGACCATTGCTCTGTATGCTCTGCAGAGGAGCCAAGGGTTGGGTGAAGGTATAGTATGACGTTCTTAATGAACCACTAACAGGCACTGTGAGAGACTCGCACTGCCTTCAACCTCAACTCCAGAACTCTCAATCGTGCCCCTCCATGAATATCCATTCACACTCTCAACTCACGCGCTGTGCAAGTGTCCTATGTTGAAGAAAAAACAACAGAAACAACACCTGCAAAAAGCAAAACCTCTTAGGAAATGCAGGATGAAATAGAACATCTGAAAGGTAAATAGGGGATAAATGGCTTACATCCTTAGGAATTTTTACAGACACTTGAGAAATCGATCAATATTTATGCCTGTAAAATTAAGGATATGAAAATGGGGCTAGGTAAAGACGCATTTCTAAGTCAGTTTTAATTACTGCCGGGTCTGTGACCTGGCAAGAAAGGTTCCGTTTATGAGCCCTGCTCCTACCCCACCTCTGGAGACTTAGCATTGGAAGGTCTGCAAGAGTACACATTGTATTGTATTGTATTGTAATTGCATTTATATATCGCTTACTACCCCTGACAAGGCGTCGTAGCGCTTTTTCGGCGAGTAGCACTTTACTCTGGAACCCATAAAGTATTAGTGTTGAATTAGTGTAGTGAAAAATAAAAGTAATTTGAGTGGTGGATAGGTTAGTCAGTTATTTGGATTCAGAAGGATAGCGGAGGGGTAGCGGAGGGAAAAAGGTTTGCATTTATATATAGCGCTTGTTACACCTGATGGGGTGTTGAGGTGCTTTTTTGCCGAGTAGCACGCTACTCCAGAACCCATAAAGGATTAGTGGTGAATTAGTATAGTGAAATATGAAAGTAATTTGAGTGGTGGATAGGTTAGTCAGTTATTTGGATTCAGAGGATAGGGGAGGGGTAGAAGAGGGAAAAAGGTTTGCATTTATATAGCGCTTGTTACCCCTGATGGGGTGTTGAGACGCTTTTTTGGCGAGTAGCATGCTACACCGGAACCCATCAAGGATTAGTGGTGAATTAGTATAGTGAAATATGAAATTTGAGAAGTGGATTTAGGTTATTAAAGCTTTAGCTTTCTCTTTGTGGATGCTCACATTGAATTACCCTTTTAAATCCAAACATAACTCATGCTCTGCCTTTATCACAGAGCAGCATGTTACTGATATAAAAAATACGCTTGCTATATGACCGGAGAACTGGTGTCATTATCACAGTTCATACAAAAAGTAGACTGAGGTCTCGAAATCCTCTATAAGCTTTATTGAACATAGCCACACAAATAGGAGCCAATATTTAGACTTGACAAGCATTTGTCTATAATCTGCAGCACATGTCCATTTAATATTTACATCTACAGTCTGAATGTGAAAATGTTCTCTGTGCATGGCATCTAGCCACTGACGTCTCCAAACAGCCCTTGCATCGAACCACAAGTGGCTCATTTTGCCCATAAAGTAGCATTGCCTCCACGATGCCACAGGCCTCCACAAATGTGGATTCATGGCCATCACACTCCACTCCACTTCTTGCTGCCCCCCTGCACCAATCAGTTTAGGGTAATAATTATAATAATCCACTTTTATCTTTTTCGTTTCAACCTGGCTACTGAGGACTACCCACACAAACATACGATTACTAAGCAAGAAAAGTTAATAGAAGAATACACCTACTAATTTAAGTGGTTACAGTCACTGTTTGCAAAATGGATTTTGACTATAACCACTTCAGAAACTAAGCAAACTTATACACAAAGAAAGAGGGTGGGGACATGGCACATCGACATCAACACATGATAGGGATCATCAGTTCCTCCTAGCGTTTCGAGAAAATTACCTCTTCCTAGTTGGTTTTAAACTGTGTGTCATAGGTGTGTGCCATGTTCAAATTAGACCACTATTCTACACAATCAGAGCTCAGAATACATAAAATAGCCCAGGTTTAACAGTCAGGCTAATGAGTAGACTAAACAATTTCCTGCATCAAGCAGACAGATTTTCATACTGAACCTTGGTTACAACCTTGCCAAAAGCTTTGATCTGATTAAACATTTTTTGCTCCCATCCGTACCATCAAATCTTCCCCATACTAAACTGAAGCGTATGCATGCCGACCAACTAAAATTTTCCACTTTCCCGTAAGCAGCTACTTTCCCCAGCTTTCCCTACTGAGTTACAAAGCAACCTTAAAATCATAGAGTGGGTTTGCATATGGCATTATCTGAGGGTACACAAAAACTTCTCAAGGCATGAAGCCCAAAGCTTTAACAGCACACAGGCAGCCCTGCAACACCACTACATCCCTGAGTTACATACTTCAGGAAAGTAGATACTAGACCATCCCTGCCCGCTCTTAAACGTGGGCATTTCTGATAGGCAAAATGTTGCTGAATAAGGTAACACTACTCTCAACTGTCAAAGAAAACATGTAGGCCGTAGGTAAAGGAGATAAGTGAGATGGCGATTAATATTAAGGGAAATGAGATTTGGGAATCGATGTGTTCTGGGGCAGTTGCCGAGGGTAAGTAATTAATTTTTGTGATGGCCTTGTTATGATGCACTGGGCAATGCAGGGCCACTGCATGCTGCACGGCAGAGGTAGTCAATTATTTAGGTCCAAAGGAAGAGGGGAAGGGAATGAGAGAATGATGTGGGTGTGATTCAAAAGACGCAATACGAAACAGAATTAGAAGTAATTCCCAAGAAAGTGAGTTCACACTGAGAATAAGGGGAAGCTTAAAAAAAAACGTACAATCAGTGAGGCTGCAACGGAGATTTTATACCACTATGTGGAGTAGGTACTGAATTAGACTTGAGGCCATACCTGGCTTAAGTAGCCACCTATGAAGTTCCCTTGCCTCTTACTCTCAGCATTATGGCTTAATTTACCTTGTGCGATCCTCAATGGCCATTGACTTTCCTTCGACTTCAACATTAGCCCCACTCCACTGGCCACCGCTCCCTACCTCCAGCCACTACCCAAGCACTCACATTGCTCAAAGCATACTACAATCAGCCTTCTCTTTCATCTATTGATACTAATCACACTTCATGAGCTGCCTTATGGAATGACTGCTTTTCACCATGCCACGCCCATTCCACTTCCTCTTAGCATCTGTACCTCGAATCGCCTCCCTGTGCTGCCCCCGTGGCTTTCGCAGAGAAGTTAGTCCAAGATCAGGTTTATCTCTGTGCGGGACGCTTCAGTGTCCGCAGGTCTAAGAGCGCTCAGCCTGCCCAGGTGGTGCTGGATGTGCTCTGTTGGCTTTGAAGTTCGATGCAGGAGCTCCCTTCCACGCTCCTCCGCAGCCATGTTCACTGCCCCATAAGTTCACATGATTATAGTACACGTGACGTTATACACCGACAAGTACAGCCCTGTAAGTAAAAAACTTGGACATGGGAAAAGGAGTAAACTTGGATGTAGTTACTATCCTGCTCACCTCTGATAGCTCCATGTGTTGAGTGGTGAACATTGCCTCTGTCAGGAACCTCGCTCCCCTGCAGCCGGCATGACAAACACGCACCTATACCTCCCGAAGATTCCTCAGCACTCCTAAGGATCAGATCTGCTAGGGACCTCTTAGACACGGGTTCCCCACTGCCCCTGAGGCCCTTCTCAGGGCTGCTCTGCTGGTGGGGGCAGCACTACTCATCCGCCATTTGCAGCCACCAGTCCCCACAACTAAATAGCGAACCAGAGAAAGATTTAAACATGGTCACGTGATGCTCCCTCCACCATTAGGAAACACCCCACAGGCGGCACCGTGAGGTAGACAGCAACAAAGTTATTACGTGACCCATGCTAGCTGGGCTTGTGTTCCCAGTAGGCTCGTGGTGAGACTCAGCACCTTTGGGGGGGAAAAACACTGGCAAAGCCAATAGGGGCATTGTCAAAGTTTTTTTTAGACATTTTGCACAGTGGAAGTACCTGTAAACGGCACTGTCACGGGGGGAGGAGGCTGCGACACAAGGACCCGCGGAGCTGGCAGTGCGTGCAGCAGCCATGGTGCTGTCTCGTATTTCCTCATCCAGCGTTGCCCAGGGCTGCTTGGGGGCTCGCCACTTTTCTGGTGCTCCTGCAGTCATAAATGGAGGGAGCGGGCGGCAGTGAGGAAGGCACCAACAACGGAGGGGGGCGGGCGAGAAGGCATGCACTGTGGGAGGGGGGGCACGGGAAGAAAGTAGTGCTGTGCAACAGTCGAAGTAAAGGGGCCGGTAGCCATGGAAGGACACAAATGATGACATGGCCGTGATAAGGAGGGACTAACAAGCCTAAAACCAATCGGAAGGCAGCATTTAAGACAAAAGCCAATGAAAAAGATGGGCGGAGAGTGGGCGGAGCTTCCACGGAGCTGCCACTCCATACTGAATACTGCATACCTCGCAAAGCGAGCAGCGCATGCACGCTGCCGCTATAGGCTCGACCTAAAAAGGAAGCTTTAGGGCTGGCAAAGGGTTTATTTTGAAAGGTCAAAACAGCATTTTAAAACTGCACTCCTGGCTGCAGTGGCAGGCCTGAGACATAATTTAAAGGCCACTTAAGTGGGTGGCACAATGAGTGTTGCAGGCCCACTAGTAGCATTTAACTACCAGGACCTGGGTATAAATAGTACCACTTTACTAGGGACTTACTAGTAAATTAAATGTGCCAATCAGGAGTAAGTCAATTGTACCATGCTTTTGGGAGACTGCAAACACACTTTAGCACTGGTTAACAGTGATAATGTGCACAGAGTCCTAAAGCCAAAAAAAGCTAATTCTGCACCATGCCAGGAGCCAGGTCATTCCCAGACTAGAGGAGAACATTTTCCAGCAAGAATGAAAGAGAAGTCGTTCTCTGTCTAGCATTTGAGAATGTGCATCTGAATCCACTCTTAAATAAGAGTAGTTTGAACGCTATTGTGTTTGGGGGGGAAAGTGGAGAGCTACCTACCAGCACTGGGACACTCTGCCTAGTAGCTGTGCACTTTATAAATGTCTGCTCATTCATTCATTAATTCCTGCAATTGACGAAGGTAAAGGCTCACGTTCTCAAATAAGCAATTTAGCCAGTAATGCACATAACAGTATTACATTGTAGAGTGTGTATTTAAAAAACACTAGCCAGACTGCATTTAAACTTGTCTCGAAGAATAGTGGTTTTAAATAATGTGGTGATATAATACATGCTTGTTACTTATTAAGAAGCACTCATATATAACACGTTTTCAAATGATTACGGGTGGCAAGAACATATTGTAATCCCCTCATGGAAATGTCTTTCTGTTCTTATAGAAACTGTTAGTTCTGTTCTCATCTTATAAGTAGAATACATTTTCCGATACAAAATAAAATTAATTAGTATATTTTACATTACAAAATGTTCAAATAGGAACAGAAATTGCATTTTAATGTGTTTTTCCCACACCATTCCTTTTTTCAAACATATGGTATCAAAACAGCTCAATCACCATATGTATTTGATCCATCTTTAGAAACCAACAATGTTGTGATGGAAAATTCCTCTGCCTGGTAAGAGACATGCACCCCTGAGTGCCCATCTGTATTGTTGTCTAGATCACTTATGCTGATTTTTTGGATTGTTTTAGGTCATAGGCAGAACATGCATGTGCGCCATGACATAAACCTCTCTCACTGATTGCTGTCCGGTAGGACGGAATGGGCACCCAAAGCGCTACCCTCATAGAGGTGGAATGCAGCATGAGGGCGGTCGTGTCAGCATACTGTGTAATGATCAGTAGTAGTGAATATGACCTTTTTACCCTGGAGTCACTGGAGTGAGGCCTATGGGCTCACTCACCTTTTTAAACGTTCAGTTGCTGCGTGCTTAGCTCACCCTGGGCCTACATCAGGTAGATATGGAGTGCTGCATGGTGCAGGAGTGGTGACTCTGCGTTAATTGTATATGTGCCTGGGAAGGGTACAGTACAAGGTGGAGCAGTACTGTGCAGTACATGTGGTTTAGTGCATGTGCTTAGTCTATGTATGTCTCCTCGGAGCGCAGTACATGAGAGATCTAGTGCTGTGCAGTGTGTGCGTAGGAACAGCATGGGCTGGGTGTAGGTGTGCTTGCGTGAAGTACAATAAATGCAGGATGAAAAGTTGTGCAGCACACACATAGGGACTGTGTGTGTGTCTACTGGCAGAGTGTGTGATTGTAAAGAGCACACCCTGGTTAAATATAGAAAAGCTTCAAGACTGAACAGTGCATGCAGTTTGAGTGTGCCTATTGTATGCATGTGTACATGTAAGGGTACAGTGCATCGAAGAAACAGGGCTGGACCCAAGTGGGCTGTAAAAGTGCACTGATTGAGGGTGCATGCAATGGTACTTTGTATGGAGGACCCTGGATTTTATTATGACAAAGCCCTGGCCTGCCTGGTAGAGACATGAGGAGGAGATTTATCCCCAAGCCAGAATTTTGTATTGTTGCATTTATGTGAGCTGGGTGGGAACACACTGGAAGGATAGAAGTTACTCGTTGTACTTCTCAATAGACTGCACTTTGATTCAATTGACAGATCACAAGGAATGGGCCTGGACACAGCTCAGCAAGGGAGATGGGTCTGATAGGAGGATCATAAAGAGTAGGACTGGGCGTCTGGGATTAACTCTTTGATGCACATTTTACTGTGGCTGACATCCAGGTGTAAATTCTGGTCACTTTGATTTATTGTGTTGTGGACAATCAGCTTCGGAGTCCCACCTGCTGTGGCAGACTTCATGAAGGTAGATGAAAAGGCTAAATGACCACTCCAACATAAAAATTCAAAGACACAGGCCATAAATCACATTTGCCATCTGGAAAAGAACTTTAAGAAGGAGAGGTTGAGTTCTCCAAGCCAGCCAGATGGGCTGCTTGAGAAGGGGAAGCTCTCTAAGACTTCTGCCTATGACCAGGACTAAGGGCAAAAGCCAGCAAATATCCCTGGTGGGAGAGAGGACATCAGGGAAATCAAGACCACCTGCCCTTGAAGCCTGGAGCACCAGCACCTGCCTGCTTGCCAAGGCTAGTGTGCCCTGTGAGGAAGACGAGAGCCTTGTAGGGAGTGAGGTCCAGTGGGGAGCTTTGCCAATTAGGACTCCCTGTGCAAAGTGTGAGGATTTGGCTGTGCACCAATCAGGCTGTAGTCCATGTGCAAGACTGTTTTCGGCGCCCCCCATTTGCCAGGAGAGGTCCACTTGAGACTGCCAAGTATTGAGCGATGTGTGGAGAGCGCCAAGCCCACATAGCCTCGTTGCGGTGGACCCGTATGCCAGAGCAGGCCACCGGTGATTAAATTGGGCCAGAGTGTAAGACTTGTGTCCGTCATGTGGAGGGCGATCATACTGAAGGCAACCCATATGTCAGAAGGAGCTGTTGGTGTTGCTGTGGCCAACTGTTTGGGTCGTGGCTCAGACACAAGGATTACAGCTGTGACCAGTGGGTCTAGCCTGCCAACTGCACCTGATTGTTTCCCCGAGGATCATAGGATGCTCCTGAGGACGTCGCACCTTCTCCGGAGCTCCAGTCTGGAGCAAAACACCGCCCCTTTTTGCTAGAGGTAGTGCTACTTATGTTTTGTGTCTGCCAAGCGGGAGCAGCTCTGATCACTGGAACCAGGCCTGCAGCGCTGCTTAACAAGAAGAGCCTGCGCTACTGGGTGCTGACGTGTCCATCGTGAGCAGCCTGACTTTGGTGTACAGGGTCTGGACTTTGGAGCGCCCAGAGAGAGGGCTCTCCCCTGCACCGCCTAACACTGCCACACTGCTGGAGTGGGAAAGACTGACACCAGGCCTTTGGAGCCCCTGGGGATTCACTGCTGAAGGTGTTACAACACCATAGACACGTTTGACTGACAGCCTCAATCACCTTCTTAAAGAATAGTTTTAATGCATTGATCCATACGAGTTGAATCCCATTCAACCAGTCAAGTATTTATGACCATCACCTGTTTGCACTGATAGTCTTGTAGATCTATTGTTAGAATTGTAAATGTTGGCACAGTCTTCTCCCAAACTTTTTGCCTTACTCCTCCATTTTTGCTGATCTCTTTTTTGCTGGCCTTAGGACTCTCCACGCATTACAACAGCTCACTAATGCTAAAGTGCATGTGCTCACTCCTCAAAACATGTTAACTTTGGCTGATAGATAGATAGATAGATAGATGTGTGTGTGTGTGTATGCGTGCGTGTGCGCATGTGTGTGTGTGAATATATTGAGACGTAGAATGCCACATAAGGAAGCAGTGAACCTTGGGTAGTTCCCAAGTTTAGGTGGAAAGCAGCTCATTTATATAAGGCACCCTACCATACCATTGACAGTCTGAATCTGCTAACCTCAAATGTCAGTTTTCCAAACAGAGTTTTTAAGCATAGGATTTACACAGTGCCATCTGCACCGAGCTAGAAAGTGACAAAGACTTTTGTCATTTTACAGCAAAGTCTTTAAGCATAGGATTAGCTAGTGCCATCCACGCCAAACTGAAAAATCACAAAAGCATTTTACCACTCCAGGCACACTATTGCAGCTGTGGATTGGTAAAATACCACCCAAGTGAACCTGGAATGAATAAGAATAACCCCTGACATGTATTTCCTACTAATTAGAGATCATCAGAGAAGAATAGCTTCATCCATACCCAAGGCAGCACGCAGTTTAAGTCAAGACACTACCTTTTTAGGCTTAGAGTGCTGCATAGATTATGCAAAAAAGGAAGCAAGGATATCTGTGTAGTTCCTAAGTTTAGGCGGAGAGAATCTTCTTTGTATGGTGCTCACTACAACACCATTGAAACTCAGAATCTGATTTCTAGTAGAGTAGTCACTATTTAGCTCTTTTCATGCCCCCTTCTATCTGTCTGCTGTGCATCTGTAACTGTCTGTGCTTCGAGAGGAAGGGCTGCCGTGAGCTGCTGCTGTGGCAGCCTTGGATTCACATAAGGCATAATGGCATAAGGAACACCCCACAGCTCTTGTGGGGCAGAGGGGTCCCCTGTCTTCTCTACAGGAAGGGGGCCCCGTTTTTGCAGTATGTGTCTCTCTAAAAAGCTGCAGGGTGCTGCCTGCTTTGAGCTGGCAAAGCGCTGGCCATGGATTGAAAAGACACAAAATAATTTTTTTGTTTCTTTTCAGTCAGACACTGCCAGACACCTTTCAAGTGTGGGTGGGGGCCTCTGAGACAGAGCTTTCTCCAGAGAGCACTCCTCACTTTAGAGGAAAGAGGCAGCACAGAATTTACTGGAGTGGAGGCAGGGTTGTCACCTTTCCCAGAGAAGGTTGCCAGCATCTCTTCACATTTTAAGATTCTGCAAAGGCCTACACAGGATTGTTAAGTAAAACTTTATATGAAATAATCTGTATTCATTTTAGCATTGCCTTTATGTCCTTGTTTATCAGTCAGGGGTCATTAGGGCTGCTGTAGAACACATTCTAAAATGTTTTCTTCTTACATCAGCTATTTAAGTATGTACTGATAAGGGGAAAAACATAAGGCCAGGACAGAAAATGCTGGTCATTGCTGGTAAGTTCTTGTTTTCCATGGACATGCTTTGAATAACTTTGAATAATATGTCAGGCACAAGTTAAAAGCAATATGCAATAGATATAGTTTAAAAATAATTGTCAAATATATACCGATAAAAGCACAGTATTGGAAAACAAAAGTGACGACCTTTACTGAAATATTTAAAGGTGCTCCATGTCTTTTTAAATCAAAGTAAGACCTCTAAGTTACTTTACAAAAATTCTGAGAATTCAATACTTAAATAACCACATTACATTGCAGGATTCTAAAGCAGAGATCTCAACCGCAATATTGTCAGATGTATCTTGTTATTTTCCTTTTCCCATTATATACAGGACTACAAGTACCAGAATGCAATACATTAACTACTCATAGCTGAAATGGAAAAATGTGAGGTCACTGTGTAAGGCCTAATTGAAAATGTCTTCTACACATATGGAGCATAGAAGCCTTTTTCATCATTGTTTCCACAAAGTACGTTTGTGTTTTCATAATAGTAACTCCTATAGCAGTCATTTTACTTTCCAAAATAAAATCATTTACTCAGGTATAACAAGGCAGTGTCTAAGGGGCTGCAGGAAAAGGGACCAAGCACATGATTTTATTGGGCAGATAATAATACTGGCAGGTGGCCAAAAGGGAATTATCTCTGAAAGGGGAATCATGATATTGTGAGAGGTTCAAATTAAGTCAATTTATATTGCTAGGTAAAATTCCTGACACAATTAGGGTAAGTTACCTGCAAAGGGTCCTTGAACGTGCATAGAGGAAAATTGTTGCTACGTGTGCATAAAAATTATCTGCTTGAGTCAAAGACAAACTTTTACCTAAGGTGTCATGCAGAGTGTCACAAGTGAGGCCTGAAAATGTCACACATTAGCTGCTGTAAAAAAATGAAATGTCACACAAGATGACTTAAACTGCTAGCCCTGTTCAGGTGCAATTTAAGGATTTCGGGGGTCCTGGGCCAAACTATTTTTGGGGTCCCTGTTCGGAACTGCTTTGAATTTGTGATCCCATTTTAGCTCTTTTATGCCCCCTTTGGCCAGGTCACTGACAGTACACAGGTACTCCGGTCTAAATTCTAAATGTGTTTACATCTAATATTTATAGATAGTGACCTGTGTTTTCAATAATACATAATCAGCACACTAATATTATTGCAAATAATCTCTGAGACCCCACTTCTATTTCTCACTTATGAGGTCCTCTTTTGATCCAAAATAAAAGAATCATATGTTATATGGTGTTGAAAAACATAAACATTTCTCTGCAAAATGTCTGTAATAGACTCCCATGCACCACCCACATTAAAAATAAATTAAAGGAAAATCGTACTTAAAACAATATGTTTAACAATTATTCAAGGTCATCATGGCAAGACTGCAGAACAGAGCTGTCTCTATCAGGGGGCCTCCTGTTTGACATAATTAAATGTAGGCATAGTGTCCCCTGCATATGCATAAAACTAGGGGGAGTAGTTCAGCTGACTTGTGATTTATTTTAATCCAACCACATCTCTTACACTGAATGTGAACCCTTCAACAAGTAATTTAAATTTGTTACCAGGGCCATTGGAATTATGCAGTATGGAAGGGCGACAGGGTTGACTAAACTATGCAGCAAGAAAATGCTAATTAATTGACATCATATGTAACATTTTATTATAGTATTACTTCATAATGTTGGCATTTTGTAACAAGCAAACACTGCCTGGGTGAAAGATTGACCTAGTTTGTACCAGTTTATCATATAAATACAGTGAAAAGTACAGAAAGGGGGCCAGTCAGCTTTTGCATAGGGCCTTCTACTGCACAGCAACACGTCACTTAGATTTTAGTACCTTTTGATACTTTTGAGTTAGAAACAAATTTTGTTTTGCCAAACTTTGTAGCTTATGCAGCAGATGTTGAGTTCTATAGCAACGCATAATAATGTGAAAGACGACGCAATACCAGAATCGCATAGTTTTAGTGGCCCTGTCTACTACCCATAACAACAATTACCCATATTACCCATGCATGCGTTGGCCATTACATATATCTGCATTATGTTCTCTATGCGTTTTATTATATGCAATGGATAAAATGTCACTAGCCAGACTATCATTGGTGTCCCTAGAAGTGAACTTCAGGTGGGGCACACATTAAGTCACAGATAAACTGATGCAACACCTGGGCACTCAGACTACGGCATTAAATGGAAAGGGGAGCTGTCAGGCTCATAGAATGGGAGCTCCACAAGTTAATGGTAGATTAAGTTGCTCTGCCAAAATAGGAGAAACATGCTTAATCTTCACCTTTGGTGACTAAATTTAATTTGCATCTGCACATACCTTAAAAACCTACTCTCCTATTTAGGTATCAGTGAGGAGAACATTCACTCAGCCCCTGAAGTTAAATTTTGTTAATAACAATAATAATAATGTTATTGTTAGACCTGGCATCCTTGACATGGTTTCCCCTGACTTTTTGCCTTCTGACCTCCTGTTTTGCTGACTTCATTTTTGCTGGCTTTAGGTTTGTGGGCACTTAACCACAGCTAACCAGTTGTTAAAGTGCATTTGCTGTGCCCTCTAAATATGGTAACATTGGCATATTCCCAATTGGCATCTTTAATTTACTTATAAATGCCTAGTAATGTGGTAGTACATGTACCCAGGGCCTGTAAATTAAATGCTATTAGTGGGCCTGCAGCACTTACTGTGCCATCCACTCAAGTAGCCCTTTAAACATGTCTCATTCCTGCCCTTGTAACCTATGTGTGCAGTTTAAATTGTTATTTCTCCCTGGAAAAATAAACCTCTTGCCAAGCCCAAACATTCCTTTTTAGTACATATAACTCACCCCCAGGGCAGGTCCTGGACAGCCCAGAGGGCAGGGTTCAGTGTATTTAACAAGTAGGACATGTACTTTTCAGTTTTCAATGCCCTGGTCGTGAAATACTCTTACATTAGTTGTTCATTACTGAAAGGCATATCTCCCCCATAGGTAAACATTGGGATTACCTTATTACATTTTATAAGTGTAATTTCCAATTTTGGGTAAATGTAGATATTTGAAGTTTGGTGCTTCTAGACTCACAATTTTAAATCCCAACTTATGGCGAACTGGATTTTTAAGTTGCAGGTCTGAAAATGCCACTTTTGGAAAGTTAGCGTTTTCTTACTTAAACCATTCTTTGCCTCTGCCTGTCTCTGAATACACGTTTGGGGTGGGTGACAGCTGGGCCTTGTGCATTCCCTCTAGACAGTCACAAACAAAGGGAGCTGAGGTGGCCATGATGGGCATTCACATCCTGATGGGCTATTAACATCCTGATGGGTCATCCTAGGAAGGATGATTGGGAGGAGCTCATACTTGCATCTGCATAGGGCTGTGTCTGTCCCCACACAAAGAGCTGTATACCGCCCTGTAGTTAGTATGGAGCCAGGGCAGCAAAAAAAGGAACCTTGTGCACTTCACAGGCCACTCTTTGAGATCTCCCCCACTTCAAAGACTCAAATGAGTACAAGCACTGGACCTCTGACACCATGGCTTCAGTACACTTCTGGATCTGAGGACCTTCTGCCAAGAAGAAGGACTTCTGTGCTGCCAGCAGGGACTGCCACTCTGCTGAGCTTCTTTGCTGTGTTGTCCTGCTGCCTCTTGTCTGGAAATGAAAAGGACTGGACCTTTATCTCTATATCCTTCAAGAACTTAAGTGACACCAAGAGCTTGCTGTATTGCCTCCTGTTTTTAAGCCTCAGGGCCATCAAAGAATTCCTTCAACTCCACTTCAGCTGCTGGACTCTGCCAACTGTGAGTCCTGCCCTGTCAAGAGATTCCAATCCAGTCCTGGGCTTTGAAAGTGGGTTCTGAAGATGTTTTTCTTCAAGAAATCCACGCATCGTCGGCTTTGCACTGATCGGAATTGACACTTCTCCTTCAACGTTGATGCAGCACCACTTCGAGGACATCCCTGCATGGATCGATGATGACTTGAGACCCGACTGAAAGACACAACACCTACGCAGTGCCTTCCTCGTAAGGAGTTTGACAATGACACGAGATCCGACAGAGGGGGTTCGACAACGACGCTTCACCTTCTCGTAAGTGGTTCAATTAAGATGCGGAATCCAACTGCGAGACTCGATGACAGTGCATTGCCTTCAGCACAAAGGGGTGCGACGACGACACGCGACCCGACTCCATGACTCAGAACCGACGCATCTTACTCTCCAGATCGACACATCCTCCGGAAAGGTAGTGTTTTCAGTGGGACCTGTGTGGCTCCTGCATTCAACCTGTGCTCCATTGCCGTCGGCCTTAACTTTTGGACTTACCTGGGTCAAGCGCGACCAGATGTCCCCGCTTGGCGCTTTATGCTTTTAAGCACTTTATTGCAGTTTAATCTATAAAAATTCATATCTCAAGTTCTACTTATTGGATGTTTGTTGTTTTGATCTTTCTTTTTCTAAACTGGTTTGGAGTCTTTTGTGGTGTTGTACAAATACTTTACACATTGGTTCTTAAGTTAAGCCTGACTGCTCTTTGCCAAGCTGCCAGAGGGTGAGCACAGGTTAATTTAAGTTGTGTATCTGACTTACCCTGACTTGGATGGTGGTCCCTACTTTGGCAGGGTGCAAAGCTCTGCCATCTAGAGACCTAGTTTCTAACATTTATAATAAATATTAACACAACTCGATTTTTAGTGAGCTTGTATCTAGAACATGCATCTCCCATAATGTTAACATCTTTCTCTTTGACAGCAAACAAATCATGGAAACTCCTGCTCATGTCATTTGGATGTAGGAGGCAAAGGTGAAGTAGTTCTACAAGGTGGTTGGCGACTGCGAGGGAACGGGCATTTGGGGGGGCCCTTCACCATTCCTTGCAGGGGGGTCTACTAAGGTTTTCTACGCCACTGCTCTACTGCAATCATATTCTTTACAGGTATATCTACTGCCTCTGTCTCAGATATGTGTACAACACACAACGTGCTTATGCCAGCAAACCCACAGACGAAAGCATGTTGGGAGGTTGGTTTCTTTAAAACACTCTGCTGGTATCACTGAAGCAGCAGCTGGTTATTTTCTTCCGCAACTTCCTTCCAAGTAGTTTAGATTTAATCTAAGGGGGTTACTTGGAACAAGAGCAGCTCAGACAATGTTTGCTGTCATGCTTCAATCCCTAGAGAACAGCATGCTACTACCAATTCTATGCTAAATGTGTAAGTAGATTGAAAGCATAAAGCTGTACCTAGATGACCAGCATGCAGGCACCCGTGTCTAGTGCCATGCTCATGTCTTTTTTTACAGTATGAGGCAAATTAGAAGACGACCTTACAGACCCTGTGACGACTGCCATTTATCCCTATCTTTTCTATGTAATACATAGGTTAAAGGACATTCTATCAGAATCTTGCACACATACAATTTCCTTTTTGATCCATATCTTAGATACAAACATGATCTGTTTTGGGGCTTTCCTTTTACAACTCACTGACGTCTAAGATGACTACTAGTTTTTTGACAGCTGGTGTGATCTGCGATTCACAAGCTTAAGTTCTGTCAAGACCAACCCCATCTTTTATCCATCTGTGGATGATTACCCAAGTAGCACAAAAATAGACAAAAGGACACCCATTATTTATAGGGCTATAAAGCATAAAGAAGAAAATATAGGAGCATTGTATGAAAACCATTATTAATAAGAGCAATATTCAGTTGAAATCAGCAGAGATGACTACGACCACAATGGACTGATTAATTAAATAGTCCATGACTGGAAATGGAGTGCCCCAGTGAGGGGTGACTAGAAGTTAACCCTCATCACAGGGGACTCTAAGTTGAAGACTCAGGAAAGTGAAAATGTTGGTAAAAAGATGGCCGTTTAGTTGCTTTTCATTTCAAGCTGTTTTATTTTTAAAGGGGACCTATAAGAATCACTTTAGCATGTTGAAGGCCACTCTATGGATTGGGAGCTCGACCACTCATGATGACATTCAGGTCTCAATGCATTGTCATAGCCATATACAGAGTGCCTCAATATTCGCTCTTTAAAGCTGATTAAAAGGAAGCCCTCTTGCATGGTAATATACCATAAAGAGTGATGGCTGATGATTACACAGGATTCCCAGAAATATCTGAAGTTGTGAAATTAAGTAGAAAAACATTTCAGTTTCTAAGATTTGAAAACTGAAAGGTATCCTGTTTCTGCCACACAGGCACACACGAGAGGGAGGGAGGCCCTGTGATCTGTGTCTGTCATGATGCAGTTTAATAGTGTTCTATTTATAAACCTGGAACGATGTCCTGACAGCTGAATGCGAAGCTTTGTCATAAATGACAGCAGGTGTCTAATGCCCAGCAGGAAGAGGAAGCTTGCTACTTTTCTTTCCTTGGCAGCTGTATTGTTGGTAAATAAAGAATGAAGGAACTCTTTTAGATTCTGATGGATCCTGTAGACCTGTGACGTAGGCGTTGGAGGGTAATGAAGTGAATGTAGGCTAAGAATGTTGAGTTCTTGCTTACACGCTGAAGCATTAAGACATGTATAACTACTCTCCGTTTGTGGCGTAGTCATTGGCAAGTTTCCGGGCTAGGTAGGAACGCACAGCCACGTCACTCACATTTCAAATCATTACATCCAGTATTGATGAATTTTTTCTGAGAAAACTGTAGCGTCAGTTTTACTTGAGTGATGTTACGTAACGTTAATTTTATTATAGGAGTACTATAGTCTAGTAATAAATGACTAGGTGTCGATTTATTAGCACTATCAGATCCTTGCATTCCCTGCTGGACAACATTTTGGGATCCTCTGGAAATTACTTTATTTCCTACCCATCAGTTGCTATTATCTGGCATGAAGAATATATTATTAACTGGACATCTATGTTTATAATACTGTGTACTGTGAAACATTTTCAGTATTGTAGGCTACAAAACAACATCACTCCAAGGTCTGGAAATGACAGCACAGACACACATAAATAATACTGTGAGGCCAGGCTACAAAAAATTACAAAGTGAGGTCAAGCTACATGGTAGAACATACAGAGAATAGTGAAGCCTGTACACAGACATCACTGTGCTTCCACAGCTGGGTATCAGTAGTTTACTCAATTGTGTTTTATGTGAATTCTGACACCTATGGTTATATTTCTATAATGTGGGAAACATAAAAGTGCAAATACCAAAAGGCTTCGGAAAAACAGAACTGCAGATCCAGAGCACTTTGGAGGCTGTACAGAAACTACACTGTCAATCAATCCATCAATCAGTCAATCAATCAATCAATCAATCAATCAATCAGTATTTGTAAAGTGGTTACCATGCAATAGGCTGCTGGGCTCAGTCGAAAAGCCAAGTCTTGAGTCTCTTCCTGAAATACGCCAGCGAGGGTGAAGTCTGGAGGTATAGGGGAAGGCTGTTCAAGGACTTGGCTGGAAGGTAAGAGAAGGAACGGCCTCTGCTGTGGCTTCAGCAGATATACGGTGTGTGTGCGATGGCGAAGGAGGCAGAGCCAAGGGCGGTGTTTGATGTGTGCTGGTCCTAGGTCATGGAGGGCTTTGTAGGCGTGTGTCAGTATCTTGAAGGCACCTTTTCTGCCATTTCAGTATCTTGAAATGGCACCTTTTCTGGACGGGGAGCCAGTGCAGGCTCATAAGGTGAGCAATGATGTGGGTCCATTTGGGCAGGGTAAGGACGAATCTGGCTGCTGTGTTCTGCATCGTCTGACCTAGCACGTAAGCAAAACTCTGAGACTTGTGTCCAAGGAGCACTGTCCAGTTTCCTCCTTAAGAGCACTGTGGGGTCTGTACATAAGCGGCCATACAGAAACTGGCCGTTAGGATGGTTGACTGACTTAAGCACTCACCACTGAGATATAAAGTGATCTGCATGGCACAACTTTGAATTCAGGCAAGGCCCACTCAACCTTACAACATTCAGATGTCAGTAAATTAGGTATCATTAAATGGTGTAGTTGCAAAACCTGTTATTTACAGCTCTTGTTGAAGGAAGAAGTGTGCTACTGAGTGCTCTGTATAAAAAACAGCACTGTGAGGCCGGTGCCCCAGCTGCACATAATCAGGAATATGAGGCCAGGGTACATTTAACCAACACTATGAAGTTTGTCTTCATAAAGCACATTATGACATGTGCTGCCCTGCTGTGTTTAAAAAGAACCGTGAAGCCTGCACCTTGACAGAACAGAAATGCTTGTTCATTAACAGCACTATCAAGCCTGCAGATTTACCCTGCGCCGCTTATGTGAAGTTTGCCTATGAACACTGTGAGGCCTGTGCACAATTGGGATGTCTGAGCACAAACAGCGGTGTGAGCCTAGAGCTCTCAGTGTGCTCTAAGTCAAAAGAGAGCAGTTCATCCAGTCTGCTTGTTTTAGGATTCTGACATTTATCCAATCTTTTCTTTGTCACTATTACACCATGGTTTGTGCTTTCCAGCTGGATTACTGTAATTTTCTGTATTTGAGTTTTTCCCAATCACGGCTGCTGAGACTCCAACCGGTTCAGAATTCAGCAGCTCGACTATTTAATAAAAATTCCTAAACGGGCTCCTATGGCCCTGCACTTTTCAAACTTCACTAGCTCCCAGTGAAGAAGTTATTTTAAGGCCCTCTGCTACAGGATTTTCAGGAGCATTGGTGCAACCTATTTGTATCATCTCATTGCACCTTATTCCCCTTAGAGACCTCTTATGTCCTCTGAGGCCTTGTTAGGTCAGGTTCCGAGGCTAAGGAGAGTTCGAATGGGTGGCTGTCTTGCACCCAATCTCTGGAACTCTTTCCCTCTGCAGTTAAGACATTCTGAGACAGACCTTCTGTTTCAGAAATTTTTTAAATGCTGGTTGTTTGCTAACTAGATGTCTGCGGTTCTTGTGCTTCCGGGTTTTTGGTTGGTGCTTTGACCTTAGCCCGGGGACACTCCTATAGGAGTAGCTATGCGCTTTATAAAATCTCCTTTATTATTATTATTATTATTTTCTCTCCCTCAGTTCCACTCTCTTTATCTCTGTCAATATATTTTCCCATCACGAATAGGAACCCACGAAGAATAGTAACATAGCACCGGTGTCCTATGCTCTTGTTTGCCTGTGGTTAGAAGACAAAGCCCCCCACGCACATTTGAATACTCATCAGGTGTGTTTTACTTATATAATGTTTAGCTTATTACATTTTTATGGTGTTGTGTACTCTGTCATATCATATATGCTTGCTATGCCCAAAGTATATTCTGAGTCGCCTACATGCAAAACATGGCAAAAGGATCACGAGATATGAAAATCCAGCTCTCAGTGGACATAACACTGGTAGCTATGCTCCTTTGCCTTCCAATTTTGGAGAGAAGATGTGGCAAAATGGAAAGGTCGGTCAATCTGAAATCTGGGGAACTTGGTTCGAGTCTCAGCAATGACGCTCAGCATCCTGTGATTCTGGGCAAATCACTTAGGGCCTCATTTACAAGAAAGTGCAGCAACGTGGCACCGCAAGCCCTTTGGCTGCGCCACGCTGTGGCACTTTCAAAGCACAGGGATGTGTCATACCTACAAAGACATGACAGATACCTTTGCTCTCCCCTGTGCTTACGCACAATATGCTGCCATGCGCCAACGCAGGCACCCTTGCACCATGGTGCAAGGATGCCTGCGTCACAGGGATGATTGTTTTGCAAGTTCTATGTGTGCTAATGCAGCACACATAAACAATCTGAAATGGAGTTTTTCAACTCCGATGTGTGCTGCATTAGCACACATAGAACTTGCAAAACGTCATTTTTTTAATGATTGTTTATGTGCAGAATGCAGCACGCATAGAAAGAGGAAAGAAACGAGGAGAAATTGATACATTTCTCCTCGTTGCGCCTCCCTACGCCTCTGATAGAGAGCAAAATGCTCTTTTATTTTGTAGGGGTGATTTATAGTCATGGTTAGTCCGCATCCACATATAATCTATTGTTGTATTAACATTAAGGTATTAGAACGTAAATTGTAAGAACATGAAAGTGAAGTGCTAGAGATTTCTTTATGTAATCAAAGAATTAAAGTACTAAATGTATGTGTTTAGGTGAATTATATACGTGTGAAGAGTATTCATGACTAATGAATTTTTCATATAAAGGCCCATATAATGTGTTTATATTAATGGTTGATATGTGTTTGTATTTTAAAAGTGGGTACTGTTCTTATCTTAGCTGAACTTGATAGGCCTAACTTTCTTTTCTTTCTGTTTGCTTTAAGTGAAACTGTTAATTAGAGTTTATGTGTCTGTGGAATATTTTTTCTTTTCACGTCTCTGTTGCAGGTGCAAGAATTCGTCCTCGTTAGTTTAGTTAGAATAATGTCTTTGTTTCAGGAGTGAGTCAGACATAGGGAGGAGAGGATACCTTTGAACAAGTGAAGCTGATAACAACGGAGGATGTCTTTCGTGTCTGGGAAGGCCTGGGAACCAAGGTCATCGAGCAAGAACTTGGACGTACTATTGATTCATGGAAAGTTACAAGGCGGTGTTCAACTGGACAAAATAGTCATGTGATGCATTTGTGGGTGCGATTTTCGCCTTTTGTATTAAGGATAGGGACAGAACGCAAGGGTCTTCTGGCTGACCTGGAGAGGGGAGAGCATCTTAGAACGAGCTCTGTAGCTTTAAGCTACTCGACCCATATAACGTGAGTGTGCTTCCTAGGAAGTCTTTACATGCTGACACCTTTCTGGGGCTTGCCTGGGAAATGCTAAGTAGGGATGCCACGATAGAGGGGATGCCAGATAGTTTTGTGTCTATTATCCATTAATGAAGAAGACCTTGGGTGTGGTTTCTATGATCATTTGCGTCTCAATTTTGGAATTGGCTATTCTGTGCATGTTGCACCGCTTAAATATTATTTGTAGATTTGGTTTTGAGCTAGCAGCCATGTATCTTTATACTCTTGTTTTGAGGTGTTTATATGTCCAACTATTTTGGCTTTATAATAAATGTATAAACATTTGGATTAGGAGTCTGTGGTCCTTTGGGTTCATGGGAAATGGTAAAGTAATTGGCTAATGATTTTTCCTCCCCTCCACACTTGCAAAGCAGGCAAAAAGGTCGTAGGCCTGGGATTCCAGAGTGAGTCTAGAACGTGGCACTCGGCTCCTTCACCTCCCCTGGAAAAGCATAGCATTCAGACGCATTTCCAGGTTTATGATTTCTCGCAAATCTGGAAATGTGTCAGGTTTCATGGGTGCTGCATGGGGACACACACAGCAACACCCATGGAACGCTGCTTTCACGCAAAGTGCTGCGTGTTAAGGGGCCGTATTTACAAGGACATGAAAAGCCATGCAGGGTGGCTTTTCCTCTCCTAGTAAAAATGGAGCAGCAAAATGCTCCCCTGGTGCGTCAAAAGCTTGTAAAAAAGCCCCTTAATCTCCCTGTGCCTAATAAAAATGAATCTGTCCTTGTGTAACACAACTGGTGCTCATGCAAAAGCGCTCAGATACCTGATACCTTCGGATCAAGCTCGCGCTATATAAAACTCAGAGAAAAAATATATATATAATATTTCAACCCCCCAGACACCCTTACTTATTAATTCAGCTTTCTGCCATGTCATGCTGCTAATTATAGGTGACAGAGCTTGTGGTAATTCTGTATATTTCTTGTTCTGTCATTCAGCACCAAGATGTTGGTGGCTCCAGTAATCTGTATTTCAATATTCAACAATCGTCCATTCATTGAACATGCAGGTTTACAGCCATCTACAAAAGCACAGACCTCTTGGCTTTGCAAATGCTTGTTCTTCTTTACATTAAGGCCCATTTTAATCTTCTTACACCACTGGTGTGCCCCAGGGTCAGATTTTATGCTGTGTGCAAACGTTTACGCTTATCATGGAATTTAATTTGCAACTATCTTTTGTTCTGCACTGGAATGTTGGATTATATTTGCCGATTCCAGCTAACAGGGATATATATATATATATATATATATATATATATATATATATATATATATATATATATATATATATATATATATTCTGTGCACCAAAACAAATTTAAAATTTCTATTTGCAGCTGATATCTAACTTTTCTCTTAGCTCATTCATAAAACAGTTAGAAAATGTCCATGCTGAAGTGTGACTGTTTCTATTAATTGAACAGTAAACCGTAATTCCAAACTTCGACGTGTATCTGATTGCTTCAACGGAACGTAGCATCACATTCACGCATTTGCGGATAGTGCGCCATTTCTTATGCGCGCCGATGAAGTGGTTATCGAGCTAAACCAGTATTTTGAGGGTAATTAATAACCCTGGGCGTAGTCCGCGGAGTTTTGCTACGCGGAACCCCGCGAAGTTATAAAAAAAACTCCGCGAAGTTCCGCGAGTAGCGGAGTGCAGTGCGAACTGCAGTTTGTGCTAGTATTCCTGCCGCTCGGGTACAAATTCTACCCGAGCGGCAACTCGCGCTAGCGAACTTACCGTTCGCGATCGCGAGCAGGGAAAAAACCCTGCTGCACATCGCGAAGCGGAGTTTTCTGCACTCCACGAGCTCCGCGGAGTGCGGAGTGCAGAAAACTCCGCGAACGGAGCGAAGTTCACCGCCCAGGCCTAGTAATTAACTTCCATGGCCAGGACCTGTAATGAAGTTTACTTGAAATAAGAGCAATGCTTACATAGTTGTATACCATAAGTATGACGGAAAGTGATGTGTCGAGCTTATGCTCAGATACCCTTTGGCATGCTTTAAGAGACTGGTAGCTGTCCCATTACACAGTAGTGACCGTAAAAGCTGTTTGCTTGGCCTTTTAAAATTTAAAGACAATGTGTCATCTCATTTTTATCACTTTGTTGTTCATTCCTCAGATCCAGTTATTCAGCGCATGGTTAAAATAGCCGTGCCCTTCTCCCAAAACGTCTTACCATGAATTTCTGAGGTGTAGATTATTCAAATGTGTACTCGCATCTCAGCACATAGCTCTAAATCTGGATTGAACTATACCATTTTATCTGGATTGTTTAGTAGACATGTTGTCTACACATACTCGGCCTGCTTCACAAAGGCATTGGTTTACATAAATTGGATGTATGTGTGAAAACACTGTTTGTCATGTGTTTGTGTAAAGCTCATGTTTTGTATTCACACATCATGCATTTGCAGTCATAAAAGAACGTCCTCACATCTAAAATTACACCTGTCTGATATAATAGGATACGTGTGCAAATGTGCTGCCACAAATGTATTTTGACCATTCCTGGAGCACGTCTGCCTAAGATGGTGAACACCTGCAAACTTGTGAGTTTGTGGGCATTCACAAACCTTTGCTAGAAACATTCCTACCATGGATAGGGTAAGATGTTTTTGATGTATGTGTAAATATACACTTACTAAAAGTACAGAAATCCATAACTACTTCTGGAAAACTGAGACTATTGCAGCTTTGCATGAGTACTCTGGAATCCCCAGTGAATTGCAAAATAGTCGAAAATTATATCCAACATGTTCCTGAGTCTACAGAAGTAAATTTCCACACCTTTTGTGAATTGGCATATTTGTTACCCAATTCTTGTAACAAAAAGTTGGGTTTTAAAGCAATATGATATAGATCATTTACATAGAGTAGCAACAAAGTGCTAACACTGGATGGCATTTACGCTGATTTATATGTATAAGACACTTATTAAACACCATTAAATCTGTTTACCTTATAAGTCCCCTTTAGAATATTGTAAACATTGTAATCTGCATGTTTTAGTATGTCCTACTGACAGGCATGAATCTTCTTTGTCTTACGTTTACTTCTTTGAATGCTTTCTTAGACGTTCGCATAAGCGGTATTTACTGGGAATAGTACAACACTAAATGTGCCTTCACCCTTCTTGCCAATTCAAGAATCACTTTATCTTGTCTGCCGATTGTGTGACACCTAATTTGAAGAAGACATTTAACGCCTGGATCCCCCTCATGGGCAGATAACTTTCCTGACTGAATCAGTTCACACAGGGGTCATTTTACCAGCACCACTTAACTTATGTAATTGAGTTCAATTAGGTGTGGGGAAACTGATGGGAAGCAATTCTGTCGCTGAGATGTAGTTTGTAAAGGGGATTAAGCTTTGGGCAGAGTAAGGCTATTATATGTTTCCTTATTATTCACCTCTGGGACATTCCAGGACCAAAATCAACTAATTTACAAACACATTTAGGTATATGAGATTATGGAGTTATTACCAATGCCTTTAAATACATCTTAAGGTCACGCTGCCCTATCGTTATTTATAACGGTAATGAAGAAAAAAAATTGTGCTACACCTTCAATAACTTTGGACCAGTTTACTAATCAATGTTGTAAAGAGATGGTTCTGCCCATCAAATCTGCCCAGATGTTTCACTTTTTGATCACTTGGTTTTTGACCTGTTTACTGTGGGAGGACCTCACAACCGGTGACTGTCCCACGGAAAAACTCACTGTAAATGGACTGCATGTGTTTACAGCCAGTGTCTGCCCTTTAAGATAAGACCTCTGCGATGCAACAAGGGGAGGGGGCACTTAGCTGGTTACATGTGAACAAGTGTGCACATGCGTTTGCACCCGAATGTGGGCTGCGCATGGGAGGCTTCTGTCATGCACAGCCCGTTACTGTGCATAGGTAGTCTGGCACTGAGGGAACTCTGCAGGATAGGATATTGACCTGGGGTAGGCCTCATAATGTTAGTGTACACTCATAGGGAAAGTCAGCATGGTTTACTGTCTTGACTGAATCGACACTCCATTATACACCAATGGGGATGACTGCCTTCAAGTGCAGCTCCGCTTTCCTTTGGCCTACAGGGACCAGTGACCCATTAATTGGGGTGTAACTTGTGTGGGAAAATCAATTCTGAAAGTTCCAAAAACATATCTGTACAGTTTATGGGTCATCCAGGATTGTCATATTTCCAGTGCCTAATTTGTAAAATAATAAGCGCAGATGCTCACATTTTTTTTAGGAGGCCACACCCACTCCCCCGGCTACACCCACTTCCTTCAGTGGCTCCACCCACTTCCTTTATTGGCTCTACCCACATCCACAAGTCTCAACACATAAGATCGACATCCTCACTTCTTGAGTTCCGCAAGAAGCTGAAGACCTGGCTCTTCACATAAGCACCTCGAGTAACTCACACCTACACAACTGCCCAAGCACCTAGATACGCTCTTGGGTGATTAATGTGCTATACAAATCAATGTAACATAATGTAAAATATGGGAATCCTATAACAATAACTTAAAAGTGAACTTGAATTACAGAATGTGTGTAAAGATCAAAATGCAGCTTAAGGAAAGGTCATATGAGGACTTGAGGCAACTTCACAACTAAAAGAGAATGTGCTTGTACTGTGCTGCTTAAAAGAAAGAAAGGGAAGAAGAAAAAAATACATTAAATAAGGCAGCAACAAATGCAAGCAGGAAGGGGAGTACTGGTCTGGAGTGAGGAAATAAATGAGTAATGGATGAAAGGATGAAAAAAAGAATGTAAAAGGAAGAAATGAAGGGATAGAGGGAAAAAGGAAGCAAACAATGTGTGATGGATGATTAGAAAGAAGAAAGGAAGGAGAAAGAAAAGCAGAAGGAAGGATTGAGGATAAGAAAGAAAGAAAATAAAGAAGGGATGAAAGGAGCAGGAATAAAAAATAAGGAACGAAAGGAGGAAGAAGGAAGAAATGCACCAAGTGTAGTGATTGAATTTGAATTTGACAGTAATTTATAAAGTGCAAACTCATGCCCGAGGGCGTCTTTGCGCTATAGGAACAGGGTGTAGGCGCAGATCTGCTGGAGAGAAATCTTTCTTGCAGGGAATCGAGTGCCTCCTAGTCATGCGAGAAGAGCCAGGTCTTCAGAGATTTTCTAAACACCAGTAAGGAGGAGGCAGTTTTTAGTGCCAGTGGTAGACTATTCCAGAGCACCGCGGTGGTCCTGAAGAAGCTCTTTCCATCCCAGGTGGCCTTCCTAAAAAGGGAGACAGTCAGGTTCTTAGCCGAAAATGAACGGAGAGTCCTCCTAGGGACATACCATGTGAGCTTGTCCCTGAAATGACCTGGTCCCAATCTATATAGGGATTTGTAAGCTAGGCAGAGGGCCCTGAACCTGCACCGGTTTCTGACTGGTAGCCAGTTCCCCTTGAGACAAGTTGTACTATCAACCTTTATATTATGCTTTGCTCACCCCCACGCTCTGACCAGTGATCCTGCGTTGCTTAAACAGGTGCCTCTCACAGGGACATACTAAAAGCACGAATACTCGCACGTGCTGCAAGCCTGCTGATCCTGTACAAGACACCGGTATGTTGTTATAATACATTAATAATATCCCTTCCAATAACATTCCCATGTCAAGAATGTCTCTCCATTACTCTGGAGTGCGGCACAAACTTCAATCCACAACACCAGCCTATTCCTCCCAATTCAAGAGGAACCATTTCTTTCATTAAATATGATTTTTCAAGCACAGTCCTCTACTCTCTCTATTTTAAAAATAAATTACATTCCAAGCAGATTCTAACATAACAGTGCCCGTGACAATGCTAGCGACCGCAGGGCTGACTCACAGTATAAAAACAGAAAAATGCTGCTACCAGAAATAATTAAGACGCTTGCACTTCTACACTGCCTTAAATTTCAAGCTAGAACGCCAGTAATATAACTCAGTGGGTTAGTGCCCAGTAGCAAAGATTTGAATACAACATAAGATTCTTTCATTCTACACCTTCATTTTTAAGTCAATAAAATGAGCACCACCGAGTTAGTTTTTAAAGTACTATGAAGTCCCACGACTAAGTCGCTAAGTAATATATATCAAAAAATAGGTTATTGCTTACATGTTGCATAAAGAGTTACTGCCCCCGGCACGCATCTTAACATCATGGCTTCTGCCTGACTGCAGCAGGGACTGGACTGCCCCATATTAGCAGACTGAACCGAATGTAGTGAGACGAGACACCAGTACCGCAGGCTACACATTACTAAGACTGCCTTTTAGTTTTAATTTACCTGAGGCCTGCTGCGCAACACAGTGCTTGCTTCTTCTGTTTTCGGCGCCCGATTAGTGCTGAGGCGGCGCAGTATGCGGGGGCGGGCCGCGGGCGAAAACGGTGATCATGGTCCAAGTTGGGACCCACACTTGAGGATTTGCCAAGGAGAGACGGGGCCGGACTAATCACATATTTTGCAAGCACTTTTGTGATTGATTGGAGTGACCGGTAAGCTGAGGCAGGGACCCAGGCGCCGGTTTCTGGCAGTGTGTGTGCCTCATAAAAGGGCGGCGTCCGCGGCGTACAATTTGAAATATTTTAAGAACAGTCACGTGCAATATCAGCTCTTCGCCGCCACTGGGGAGACCCATGTGAACTCAGTGAGCATGCAGCAGCTAATATCGCGTGTGGACCCGGCCATGACAAATAAGTGCCGGTGCTAAGCACCGGAAAGCACCGGCACAAATTAAGCACTGCATATTTCTCTGGTTCAGCTCAGGATCAAAACCCAGGCATTTTGTCACCCTGCTGTTCCGAGTTAATTACATTTCTCTCCAGCAGCAAAGGCCACATCATACAAAGGGCGCAATTAACAGTGTTTTTCAGTCAGCTCCTGAGGAGGAAAGCGGTAGGGCTGAAGAATCTACATCAATCAATCAGCTGTCACACTGTACCAGGGATAGGCCAGCCCTAGCCCACTGTACAAAGGAGGGAGCCCAGACCTCTGGAGCAACACATGAGGGGGCTCCCTTTGAAGATTTAGTCGGAAAGGCACTGGCAATGATGTCAGTGAGGGGCGAAGCTGATGCCCCTAGACCCAGTACGATTAATGACTCCTGGGTGACACCATTTTGAAATGTACCAGCAGGCTGTGCAGGATAGGCCAGAGATGCCCCACTTCTGGAAATTTCTACCCCCCACTTAAAATGTCTTGTGCAAGGGTGAGAGTTCTCTCTTGGTTGTGTTTTTCTACTGGACACTGGGACTGGAGGCAACAGCCATGGACAACTGGAAGGAGGAACACCCTAACATCCATCTGAGCCTAGGAGGACCAGTGGGGCTCTCTCCTGGACCAGGGAAGCTGGTCCCGTTAAACCCCCTGAGGACTAGTTGGGTAAGAATACTGAGCTTCTGTGCCAAGGAGGAGAGAGGCTCCAGAGGAAACACAGGAGAATGACTTGTGCAGGGTGCCAGTGAAACCAGCTCCCTGCATGGCTTGTCACCTTAGAGGCCAGGAGGCCTGAAGAAAGTGCTCCAGATGGCTAGGGCTTGCCACCAGGAGCAAAATGAGCCCAGGATGGAGTAATATGGCCCAACGGGGCCCAAGATATCTGCTGGAGAAGGATTTGATATTTGACCCGCACCAGCATGATCGGAGCACATGGAGCTCCGCAGCCGGCTGATAAAACCAGGTAGGCCAGGGCATGATGGTTGCAACAAGAAGTCCTTCTAATATCTCAGGAGTGGGCATTCAAGGAGCTTCATCTCCAGAGAACTGAGGATCCGGGGATCCCAACTCATGGACCGTGCTACAGACAGGGGGTCAATACCCCATCGCTGGACCCCTACCGCAAGAGCCAGGCTATACTGAATCCAGTGGTGCAGTGAGCATGGGACCCACACCTGGACATACCCATTCCACTATGACCCTAAGTGGGATGGGTGTGCCCAGACATGGGTCCCTTGCTCACTGTGCCACTGGATTCAAGCTAACCTAGCTGATGAGGGGTGATATTCTGAAACTAGTCCCAGGATGCTTGTTTCCTGTCAAGGGAAAACCTCAGGCTGGACTGTTCCCATGAGGAGCAGGGTCAACGCTGATTTGCATATGGCTGAGTCCAAACTGGGGTGGCATGGTGAGCAAAAGAACAATGGATTTAACCCAGATCTCTTGACTGGCGGTAAATGTTTGATTTGTTCGGCTTTCCATCCATCATTTGTTAATAACTTTATTGCATGATTTGTTAAAACCTTTGCAATGCTCGACAGTAATGAAGATTCATTATAGTATTTAAAATAAGTGATTTTGTTGTATTCCTCTTAGGGTGTCCATAAACGGGCTTTCCAGAATCATGTCCTTATATAGGCACAATTCGCCCTGCCCTTATATAGGCATAAAATCCCAGCCCTTATTTAGGCATTAAACCGTGCACTCCAAATACAGGCATGGTCTCCGACATCCGTCCACCCTAACGTCACAACGAGTTCGTGAAGAACAGACCCTTAGGCTGCGGGAGGTTCCCTAGCCCAGGACTATTGATTTCTTCAAGGACTCATATATTATGCATGAACCATTATTCCTTAGGGGTTCATTCATGACGTCTTCCGCTGTCCGACTCACGTCAATGCTAACATTCTGAGGTAATTCTCAGGTATAAATATACCTTCCCTAGCCCCTGTAAATCAGAGGAGACCTCGACTTCAGAGGAGCCCGTTTCCCGGCCTGACGCACTGAGAAGACGCTGTCATCCCTGCACGCAGAGAGTCCAGCTTCCAGTGATCTGACTTCCCTTGCGGGGTGTTGGAGTTCGAGTCTGGCAAGAGATTCCTACCTCTCTCATTCTTCAGGTATGGAGCTGACTAGAACCTAGAGGGACTCTTGGCATACTAGGCATACTAGGCTTAACATACCCTTAGTATACCATAGTAAGGAATACTTCACCTACTTCATACTTCTTCCTACACCTAGGTTAGGTTAGGTACATCGGGGTAGAACTAGGTTAGAAACGCATCGTATGAGTACTCGCATTTTTAGTCTGTGTTATTTATGTAAATGCATATATGCTAAAAGATAATGCTATTGCAGTATTATTTATTTCTACTGCTCACACTGTACATTATTTATCTCGCATACTGTCTTGTGATCGTAACAGCACATTTTACTTACACCAGAAACAAGACTGTTCAATAAATCTTTTATTGAAACGCCCGTCTGTTCTCTCTGTGTAACTTTGAGGAAAACTAAGCATGCCCGATTGAGCTGAGTGAAATAGTTATCTATTGTTTCTACGACTCTGGGACACGTTCTGATTCTAAAGGGAAACACAGTGGTCATGTTTTGCGGCTGCCAGAAACTACTCCCTTCTTGTTGTCAAGGAGTTTCTAGTGGCCTCTGAGCTAGCTGGCACAAGTAATTAAGTTTAATATACTCGATAGGGACATACTGACCTTAGTCCTATGTCAAACATATAGGATATATTATTCCAATGCGCAGACCCTATTAGGGAAATAGGAGCTACACTACATGGCGCCCAACGGTTTGGTAAGGCGGTAATTCAACGTTAGATACTGAGTAACTCAGCCGTGCTTTTTCTCTCAGAGACCCCTACCCATATACTCCAAAAGACGTCTGGAGTGGGCAGGGTTAAGTATCCGCCACGGCTACATAGGGCAGTACCCTATATATTAGCTGTTTGGTTTGCTCAACGTTGAAGGATACAGTGTTCCAAAAATATTGTGCACCTTATCTTTGTTTTCTTGAAACTTGTTCTACATTTTTCAAAAAACAAAATGAATGAAGACGCCGGAAACGGTGGAGCTGCGGCTGATCCAGCACAAGCAGCAGCTTTTAACATTACCGGTTTAAATGAAACCGAGGAGGGTGTTATAGACATCGCTCCAAACTTAAGAAGAGCCATCACTCTAAAACTTATAAAACATGGCCTACCACCAAGAGGCGGTAGAGCAGTTTTCGTGATAGAGGCACACAAATCCTTTCAGACAGAGGTATTCTATTCATGGGTAATATTTCCTGAATCCAATCCAGTAACACACATGTTTCACTTCTACAAAGAAGATGATCCACCAGAGGAATACATTCCTTTCGAGGATATTGAAATTCCATTAACATACCAGGAGCATGAGCTCTGGTTTAAAGGCGCCCTAAAACATCACAGAAACATTACCAGGCTCGGTCCACTAGGTAGACCAGGAGCAACATGGCCGATTCTAGCCGGCTACACACCTCATCCTGACATTGAAGAAATGTCAGACGAGGAATTACTTACTCAACTCACAGAGTTAATAAAAATCTACAGACAATTGGTCCAATATGTCATGCGGACTTTTACAGTCCAGCAACCATTAACACTTCCAAATCAAACCCCTCACCAGGGGAACACTCTAAAAATTACACCACAGACTCTATACGCAGTCATGGGTAAAATGCCCACAAAACGTGAGCAAATTCCTTTCTGGATAGCTCAAAAAATTACTCAAATCGAAGCAGTATTTCCAAATACTAGCCCGTATGAGAAACACAGAATTCTGAAAATCAGTTTACCGATGGGGATCACACCACAACTGGAAGACTGCACCACTTGGGGCTCAGTCTTTGCTGCCATCTATACTAAAACACATGGCATTCCGTCAATTGCGGTAATACCTGATGTCCTGAAACAAATTCAAAATGAATACGGGGCAGAGCCTGCTCTGAATTTAGGTATGAAATTACTGAAAAATTTCGACCAGGTCTCAACAATAATATTATCTAATATTAAAGGGAGGCAGCAGCAGTGGCGATCCGCCAAAAGTTAAGGGAATTTGATGTTACAGAACATCAAACTGAGCTACCCAGAATAAGAGAACAATCTTATGCAGAATTAGGCAGAGATAGTTTGGTTGGAAGACCAGTGAAGCCGAAGCTATCTGAAAGTCCTGAGATGGACTCAATTAAACAAACTCCTACATCTTCTAAAAAGAAGTGGGAGACTAATAAACAAAATTCAAACGAGAAACGTTCTCAATCCCGAGGTAGGTCTCCTCAAAAGGAGCCCTCTGAAAGGAGGTATAACCTCAGGAATAGGGATAATTTGAGAAAACCTGATAGGTATCAAGATACTGATACACGTTCCTCTCGTCCCTTTCAGATCTCTTCACAGACTTCGGAAAGAAGAGGACGAACAGAACATAGAGAAGAACGTGTGAAATCGAAAGACGAAAAACACGCTCCAAAAACTAAAGCAAAACCTCAATTCTCCAAAAAGAAAGTAGCAGGTCTAAAGATCAGACATGCCGAGAACACAACTCAAGAATGGAGAATGGGCTCAGACAATACTGGACAGTGCAGCAGAAGTCACAATAGCTCGCCAGAACCTGAAGGAACTTCTGGAGATAGTGGACTTGAATGAGTACATTACGGTAGAGACTGTAGACACTAGGGTTAGTATTCCACAAAAGTTATATGACATAAGACTCCGGATGGAGGGAGACAAACCTAGACAGGTGAAAGCACTTTTTTGGGAAAGACTATCAAAGGGCTATGACATACTTCTAGCAGAAAAGGACTGGCCACCACAATTTGTCAGGGAGTGCCCACATGGCGAGGACATTATTATGCCTGCCTTCTCCAACCATATACCAATGAATCTAAAATATACATATGCCAGGAAATGGGCAGTGGCCCAGACCCCAGCGTTATATAAAAATCATGTAGGATGGGATGAGGACTCACCTCACCATAAAATACATCTAAAACATGAACCAACTGCACAACGGCAGTATCCAGTAAAGCAAGAAGCTAAAAAACAGGTCAGGGAGATCTTAGATCAACTTGAATACCAAGGGGTGATTGAAACATGCACCTCCTCAATGAACAATCCTTTGTTTCCTGTCTCCAAACTAGACAATACATATCGTCTAGTTTTGGATTACAGACACCTAAACACTTGTTCTAAAACTTTTGCAGTGCAAAATGCACATAGCACAGCATTAATGAATAACATTGTGCGTAAAAAATATAAAACAACATTAGACATCTCAAATGGTTTCTTTTGTCAAAACATAGCACCTGAAAGCAGGTACTCTCCATAATGGGGACCCAGCGTCACTTTTGTCGACTCCCACAAGGGTTCAAGAACAGCCCAGGTTTATTCTCAGCGAGGGTAACGGAGTTACTACAAATTTATGACAATGAGGCATTGTCTTATGTCGATGACATCTATCTGACGGACGATGACCTGGACAAACACTTGAACAGGGTGAGCACCATTATACTGGGATTCGCCTCTGAGGGCTACAAGTTCAACTTTAAAAAGTCCCGAATTGCCCATCTCAATGTCCTATTTCTAGGATATGAGCTTTCAAGTGAAGGCAAGAGCTTGGCAGCTAACTTTTTAGAAAAGTGTGCGCTGCTCCAACCTCCAAAAACGCTAAAAAACTTACAATCCATCCTGAGTTTCCTCAATTTTGGCAGAACATACATACTAAACTACGCAGAAAGTGTTAAACCTCTCTATGCATTAATCAAACCTGATTTTTCAATCAGAAACTGGACACAGGAACACACAGAAATCTTGCGTTCACTCCAGGCTAACATGTTAGCAACAAATCACTTACAAACACGTGTAAGTCAACGAAATTTGGTGATCCGAATAATTTCGGGTCAATGCGGATTCACCTACTTAACCTTCAATGAGGGTGAGAAAATACCAATTGCATACAAATCACATTTGTACACACAAGCGGAAATGCGCTTCAGTTCAACTGAAAAAATTCTGACAGCAGTTCAAACGGCTGTAGCAAAAGAAAGAGCCTTATCCCAAGGGAAACGCATTATTGTCGTAACCCCGGTACCAGCTTTAGAAGCGGTCACAAAAGCAAGCATTCCAAATGCTAAAGCATTACATCCAAGATGGATACAATGGGTTAATTCTCTTGCTGCAACAGATGTTGAATATGTTTTTGATCCAGATTTAAAAACACAAGCATTCCTACAATATGAACAAGAATGTCCTCTGCCCACTGAGATTCTGCCTCTCGATCAGTACGAATTCATAATTTACACTGACGGATCCGCACAGCCCGCAACAGGGAGTAAGCAAGCTTACAGTGCAGCGTGTGCATTCGTTAAAGGTCGCATGCGAAATGGCATCTTCAGACCCATGGTCACAAAAACTCAATCTCTAGGAGATTGAACAGCTCAGCGAGCTGAACTACAAGCATTCAAACTGGCACTTGAAAGTACAGATCGAGAATTCCCCACACTAATAGTGTGCGATTCCTTTTACTGTGTTCAGTCGTATAATGACTACATACGAAATTGGCTTGGAAATGGTTTCAAAGATGCGAAAGGTGGCACAATAAAGCATAAAATGCTTTGGGAACAAGTAGTTCAGTTGAAAAATGAACTACCAAAGCCTCACGTGATCCACACACTGAGTCATCAACGTGATGGCGTTCACGTTGCAGGGAATTCATTGGCTGACGAAGCCGCAAAGGGGGCTGTTCAGACGGCTTCCGTAGCTGCGATCACTCGTTCAAAAACAAAAATAGACGGTGAGATAATGTTGGCTGTCAATGCTTCAAGCAAAGGCAGCAGTGCAGCGTTACCAAAAAAGTTTCCACTCAAGTACTCTTATGTAATTGATGCGAACAACGTTCCTTTTGCTCGAATCCCTGGAGTGGGGGATAGGGTAATACCAAACATGGAACGTAGAGCAGCCTTGATTTATGAAACACATTTGGGGGAGGGTCTGTCACATCAAGGGATCTCTAAAACTATTTTAACGTTAAAAGAGATGTACTGGTGGACTGGAATGAATACAGAAATTCACATATTCATCAATAACTGCTTAGACTGTAAATTACAGCGAGAGAGCCACCGGACACCATGCTGCGAATGAGGCAACACAGTACAGACACCACTATTGGACAGCATTATACTATCTACACGCCTATGTCCTACTGGACAGGTGCAATCCCACAAATACTGAATCTAGGTTCCTATGGTTATGGCCACAGCGCTCAGCTGTTGCTCGAACTGTTATAAAAGATTTGCGAGTCTTTATCGGCACATACGCAATAGGCACGCTACATTCTGACCAGGGTCCTGCGTTTAGCTCTCGGGCTTACAAAGAAGCCATGGCCAGTCTGGGCGTTGCATTACGGTACTCCTCTCCATTCCATCCTGAGGGAAATTCGGTTGTGGAAAGGAAAAACCGGGACATAAAGCAGTCTATAACAGCTAGGGTATTAGGTTCGGGTGATGGGTGGGTCAAACACCTAAATGGGGTACAACGCTCATTGAACAATCTGCCAAGAAGTTCTCTAGGGGGGGTCACTCCATATGAGGTCCTATTTGGGACAAGAATGTGGGTACCAGACCTTGAACACGTAGGCACAGTGGTGTAAAATAAACTGTTTGATATCAAAGATCGTTTGGCTGTTTTACAGGAACTCAATAAATATAGAACGAAACAAAGCAACGTATTCCTACAGCCAACCACCACTGGGGAACAACCGGCTGTCCCAGCAAGGCCTGTCTGGATTCCAAAAGTTGGGGATCTAGTCAGAGAATAAATCGCGGACAAGAAGGAATTTGGACCTTCTTACAGACAACCAGTACCTGTCCTAGCAGTTGAAGGAACAAGAACAGTACTTCTGCCGCCCCTTGCTGGAAGAAAGGAGAAAAGATTTGTGTCCATCGACCTGATCAAACCACAATATGTGGCCAATACTAAACAGTAGGCCTCGTGGACTCCGACCTAGTAGCAGACGCACTCCTCTCGCTACTATCCAAGAGGTTCAGACTGAAAGACTGATAACGATCGAGAATTCAGCTGTAACTGATGGAGGACTAAGCAACAACGCTATGGAACTCATCCCTCTTGAACACCAAAATAACAGTTCGTCCAAATACACCTGTCTACACCAACGTGGCAAGTGATGATCTGGTTCCTGTGATTTCTACAAATCCTGATGCAATTCCAACAATTGACAGAACTGCTTCTGGCTATTTCATTAACTTTGATACGTTCTCAGAAGATCCGAGTGAACCTGAAACGACGCCAGCATCATTCAAACTCAAGCAGCAAGTACAAGACTTTCTTCATTTTCTGAAAAAGACTTATTTGGTTTCTCCATGGATTGAACTCTGGATTACATCTGGAATTTTTGTTTTCCTGCTCTGGCTAGCTTTGGTAACAACTGTGAGCGTGCTTATAAGTGGCAGATACATCCATGTGAACACTGAAGGAAAAGATGTGAACGTACTTTTGAAACCTCATAAATCTTCCCATCGTGAAGCAAGAGACTTGTCATCAGTGAACATCACAGCCGTTCCTATACAGGATGGTATAGTGTGGGACAAAACAGATTTTGATATTTTTGGCCCGAATGAACAATTGAACATACCACATTTGTTTAAAATTTCACTAAGTGATCTAATTACGTCCAAAACCTATTCAGATGATTGGGACTTTGAGACTGTTAACGACATAATGTTTGACTTAGAAAAATCTGCTGCATTTCTAAACATGAATATTTAGAGGGTTCATCAGACTATGAACAAATGTATTGTTATAACCACTATGGTCATCATTATTTGCATAAATCTGCATATCCAAGAAATGTGTTTATGTTTAACCAATGGGAACATTGTCCTACACCACCTACAGGTAGTTCAAAAACATTTGCTAACAAGTTTCCATATTTTTCAGGTTACAATACATCTGACCCAGAAATGTTTTACTATAAAAATGTAAACAAAACAAGACTGAAAATTATGTTAACTAATACGAAACAGATATACTCTGCAGCATTTATTGCCCATCTGTCTAGAAAGGGATTCGACTTATGGAAAGACACAATAGACACAAAAACTGTCTGGGGTAGTAAAGAATGGCAAGTACAGGGTGTAGAAGCTTTATTTAGAGCCTGTATCATCCCTGAACAAATACTGTTTTTGAATGAAACCGTGCAACAAACATCTTGTCTTGGATTAGCCAAGATCAAAGAGATGAAAACACCTTTTGTGCCAACTCCTGCCAGTGATAATAATACAAAGGCAGTGGTGACAGTTGACAGTATACTACAACTCAACAGATCTAATCCTGATTGGAAGAAATGGTTGATCTGGCCCACAGACACGAATAACTGTCAGGAAAGATTCCTGAATAAAACTCAGGTATTTACTATTCATAGGCCAGACCCAAGATACGTCCAAAGACAGCATCTGGGGGTAGTAACAACATACAGTGTAGGAAAATTATGCCTCGATTGGCTGCATAAGTCTACACTACAGGATGTGAAACAACACTTATCCTTACTTAAAGAGGACGCAGACCTTAGGGAATTCTTGCTTGGACCAAGAAAACCGCGTCAAAAACGTTTCATATATGCCGGCATTTATGCTGCCTATAATGAAGCATGGAAAGTGTCACAGATGGAGGCCGCAGAACGAATACGTGAACTTGATCGTATTAATTTAGAGAAAACACTCTCTGTGGTCGACAATGGGTTAACAACTCTGTCCTCCAGAATATATTCATTGGATGGCATTGTATCCTCTGCTATCGACATACTAGAACAAGATTTGGCGATGTTACAACAAGGTCAGTCTCAGTTACGTTCTATTGTGTTATTAAGCTGGACGCTGCAATCTTTGCGAGCGGGCTATGTGCCTTGGCGTTTTATCAACACGTCAGCTCTGTTTGCAGAATACAATCTAACTGATAAACAGATCGAACTGGCACAAAGAGGAGCAAGGTATACAGTGCTGAGCATTGAAAAACTGGAAAAGTTACCATTCACAGTGGCAAAAAAACCAGCTACAGAATGGCTTATTCATGGCAAAATAACATTACCTGTGACTACTTTTCAGTTTCAGTATTGCCTCAGACAAATGCAAGCAGGCAAATATGAAACGTTGGGTAAGGAATACATTAAGACATCTTGGGATTTACCGTATACATATAGATGTTGGAGTGGGGATCGTGAAGTGTTTTTGAGCGGTACAAACTGTAAACGTGCACTGAGCGGTTCACTTATATGTCAGGACATTTCTTTACACGGGGCTTGTAATGGTTCTGTGGCAAATTTGTCTTGCCATCAGCAGGGTACACCAGCTGCTGTGATTAATCCAACGTTTGGACAACTTTCTAATGGGAGTTACCTCATGTTGAATGATCAGAGTTGCTGCGGAATGTTGCCAGGCATCCCATATCTAGTAACGGTCAACTCCAGGGTCACTTGCTGTATGCAAGTATTGTTTGCCCCAATAGACACAGTCAGGGAGTCGCCTCTATGGCCTTCACTGAACGTCTCTTTTATAAGATTTGATACTTTGAGCAGAATGAAAGCCATGCTTTTACAGCAAACAGTGCCTTTGACCTCAGCCAAAGAAACCTATGATCTACAAGTAGCAAGGACTTCGGCTGAGATACAGACTTTAATACGTACAAACTGCCCTATACATTTCGTAGAAATGATAACACGTATCTTTAACATGTCTGATACAACAGGAATTGTACATGTATTTAAGAGCATCTGCACCGGTCTGTTAGCACCTTTCCAGGCAATACTCGGAATCATCCCGAACTTTGCACATTCGGTGTTTGGTGGCATACCATTAATTCTAGCACTTGTTGCCGGAATTCTATTTCTCTTCCTGCTATTACGCTATGGCCAGCCTATTCGCAGACATCACTCCGAGCGAAATGGAGAAAGCTCTCCTTGAACGAAAGTGCAGTGAGCGAATAGTACAGCTTTTGGGCATGACTCGTCTACGGGACCTTAATACAACTTGGTTCCTGTCATTCAGACCAATCTGGCAAGATTGCATCTTACCTGTTCTACGATGCCTGCTATGCGGTGAAGAATGCGTGTTGGACACCTGTCTAACATTTCCATCAGCTACGCCAACGGATGTCGATACTCTGCTGGTCCCGATAACGGTCCATGCTCTGAGTTGTCCCCAGAGGCTACCAATCCTTATGTCAGCATTCATTGAGATCTCACAGACGCTTCCGGCTGCTGCTGAGGTACGAGAAAGAACTACAGGCACACAGGTAACAACGGACGCGAACTTGCTGCGGCAACCTATGCTGGAAGCGAAGCTTCACATCTCTGTGCAATTAATCTGCTACACGAGGTGTTCCAACTAACACCAACTACAGTGGATGATGTTTTGTCTATAGAAATAGATGATCTCATGTTTACACCAGACCCGTAAACTGACTCTGATTCAGCATACAGTGTTCCAGAGATGCAGTAACAATTTGGCCTTCATTTTCAAAACAACTTGGAACTCTACCAAATTTGAACTTTTGTCCCATTTTTTCGAACGAAAATGGCACTTCAATCTGCTTAAAGTAGAACTAGCCTTATAGTACAGACTTTGCAATACTTCCACGGACACTTAGTCATCTTGTGTGTCTAGAACAGTTCATTAATTTTCATGACATGAAATGACTTTGATTTTTGAACAACTTATCGATCATTTTTGTCATATGTAAATATTACTGCTTATTTTCATTCCAATTGCATTTAATTTCGAAATTTATGCCAGAAATGAAAAGCATTGCTTGATATGTACAGTACCTTTTGCATTTTTAATATGTTTTTTTAATACTTTTAAGAAATATTTTTTAATATGCAGTACACCATTTAATGTTTAGCATTTTAAATGTTTAGCATTTTAGTATTATCGTACACACGAAAGTGGAGTGGGTGTTGTATTCCTCTTAGGGTGTCCATAAACGGGCTTTCCAGAATCATGTCCTTATACAGGCACAATTCGCCCTGCCCTTATATAGGCATAAAATCCCAGCCCTTATTTAGGCATTATACCGTGCACTCCAAATACAGGCATGGTCTCCGACATCCGTCCACCCTAACGTCACAACGAGTTCGTGAAGAACAGACCCTTAGGCTGCGGGAGTTTCCCTAGCCCAGGACTATTGATTTCTTCAAGGACTCATATATTATGCATGAACCATTATTCCTTAGGGGTTCATTCATGACGTCTTCCGCTGTCCGACTCACGTCAATGCTAACATTCTGAGGTAATTCTCAGGTATAAATATACCTTCCCTAGCCCCTGTAAATCAGAGGAGACCTCGACTTCAGAGGAGCCCGTTTCCCGGCCTGACGCACTGAGAAGACGCTGTCATCTCTGCACGCAGAGAGTCCAGCTTTCAGTGATCTGACTTCCCTTGCGGGGTGTTGAAGTTCGAGTCTGGCAAGAGATTCCTACCTCTCTCATTCTTCAGGTATGGAGCTGACTAGAACCTAGGGGGACTCTTGGCATACTAGGCATACTCGGCTTAACATACTCTTAGTATACCATAGTAAGGAATACTTCACCTACTTCATACTTCTTCCTACACCTAGGTTAGGTTAGGTACATCGGGGTAGAACTAGGTTAGAAACGCATCGTATGAGTACTCGCATTTTTAGTCTGTGTTATTTATGTAAATGCATATATGCTAAAAGATAATGCTATCGCAGTATTATTTATTTCTACTGCTCACACTGTACATTATTTATCTCGCATACTGTCTTGTGATCGTAACAGCACATTTTACTTACACCAGAAACAAGACTGTTCAATAAATCTTTTATTGAAACGCCCGTCTGTTCTCTCTGTGTAAAACTTTGTAACTTTGAGGAAAACTAAGCATGCACGATTGAGCTGAGTGAAATAGTTATCTATTGTTTCTACGACTCTGGGACACGTTCTGATTCTAAAGGGAAACACAGTTGTCATGTTTTGCGGCTGCCAGAAACTACTCCCTTCTTGTTGTCAAGGAGTTTCTAGTGGCCTCTGAGCTAGCTGGCACAAGTAATTAAGTTTAATATACTCGATAGGGACATACTGACCTTAGTCCTATGTCAAACCTATAGGATATATTATTTCAATGCGCAGAGCCTATTAGGGAAATAGGAGCTACACTACAATTTGATAAAAGAACTTGCAATACTAATAAAAAAAGAAAAAGACAAAAGTTATTTTGATATATATAAAACATTTTTGCAGTGCACTATCTGCGACCTGCTGTAGGTTACGTTCAGTTAAGAAACGGCAGTCACAAATAGGCTAAGAGGTCTAGGTCCTGGGCCGACTGGCCTGTAGGCATCTCACCTCCTCTAGCTTTTTTGAGAAACAATCCAAAAACCTGACCAAGGCGCAATTGAGCAAAGTATTCAAGGGGTCGAAGCAGGCCAGCATGGCTCCTCTGCAAGATCTAACGTCCTTTTTGATCCAGCCCCTTCGTAATAGAATTCTTCTATCCTCTAAGAGATTAGGGCACAGGCATAGCACGTGAATTATGTCTTCCCTATGCTGACCGCAGAGCCAACACGTGTCCTGGGCACCTTCTCTTTTCCATTTCGGGAGGTGACAGGTCATAGGAATCACCCCCATTCTCAGCTTTAAGAGCTGGAGCTTGGTGCGTGTGTTAAACGTAATCGTTAAGTAGCTCTGGGGTTTCAACTGTGAATAAGTACATAGGGTCATCCAACCATGGCTCCGTGCCGAGAGGCAGGCCCTATCTTCACCTGAGGAGATTTGTTTTGCACTGAGTTTTGCTAGCCTCTTGAATTCGTTTTGGCTTATGTGTAGGGCCCAGAGGTTACTCAGGCCGAGAGAGCTAAGGCCTCGGGACAGGCAGATGTGCCCCGCCGGCCAACGGCTTGTATTCATCTGGGACCATAGATAATGGGCCAAGCTGCCTTCCTTGGATGCCCTAAGTTTATGGCAGCTTATTAGAAAAGTCAAAATATGGCCCAATGACTGTCTACAAATGCCAAACTCCAATCTGATTTGTGCCGGTGACGTATGTGGGGGTAGCTGGAAGATTGATCTATACATTTTTACGACTGATTTGTCCAATTGCCCGCTGTCACGCCCTTTTAGGACCTCGCACCCATAAGTTAGGGTGGGAATGACCTTTGCCTGAGCCGCCTGAAGGGTTGGAGCGAATGTTGGGCCATTTAGTTTTTTATGAATGGAGCTGAGTGCAAAGGACAGCGCAATTCCTTTCTTTTTTAGTTCACCCAACTGGTTTGCATATCTGCCGTTGTTGTTAAAGAAAACCCCTAAATACTTGTGACAACTGGTTGCTTCAATTCTTTCCTAGTTTAAAAACCAAGCCATCATTTGTTTGTTCAGCATTTTTTTCCTTAAGTGGGATGGGTATGCCCAGACGTGAGTTCCCTGCTCTCTGTGCCACTGGATTCAAGCTAGTCTGGCTAATGAGGGGTGATACACCGAAACCGGTCCCAAGATGCGTTTTTCCAGTCAAGGGAGGACCTAGCTTGGCAGTTCGGGCTGGACTGTTCTCATGAGGAGCAGGGTCAAGACTGATTTGCATATGGCTGGTTCCAAAATGGGGTGGCATGGTGCGCAAAAGAACGATGGATTTAACCCAGATCTCTTGACTGGGGGTGAATGTTTGATTTGTTCAGCTTTCCGTCCATCTTTGTTTATGCTGCACTTTTATACAGTGGGAATTTCTCTGCTCTTAGCCCTATGTGCCTACAGCCTGTCTTGAATACACCTCTGGGGTGGGTGACAGCTGTACTCTGTGCATTCTCTGTAGACAGTCACAAACAAAGGGAGCTTAGGTGTAACTGAGTGGCCATCCATGTCCTGATGGGCCATCCTGGGCAGGATGGGAGGGAAGAGCTGACACTTACACCTGAATAGGCTGTATCCTACCTATCTCCACACATATTGGCTGCATACCCCTCCCCCTGTAGTGTGTCTGGAGTCAGAGTGGTGAGGGAGGATCTCTCTGCACTTCAAAGCCCCTCTTTGAAGTCACCTCCTAGTCAAAGACACTAACCCAACCAAATCAGACACTACTGGACTTGTGAAGAACTCTGCCAGGAGCAAGGACTGCTGTGCTGCTACAAGGACTGCCACACTGCTGACCAGCTGTTCTGAAAGAACTGCTTTTCTGCAGTGCTGCCCTTCTGCCCTGCAGCCTGCTACCCTCTGACTTGCTCAGGAAGAAATGGATTAACCTATTTGTACCCAGAATGATCTCCAAGGGCCTTCTAGCTTGACTCCTCTTTTAAGACTGAGGGATACCATAGTATTACCCCCTACTCCTGTGCCTGGTCCATTAGAAGTGGATTCAGGTACTTGCTCCAGTGGAATCGACACATTCTCTGATGCATGAGCAGAATCGCCGCATCACCTCTGCTGGGGGAACAGAACCAGCTCATTGCACTTGGGACCAGAGCGTCACCATCTGAATCAAAGCATCGGAACAACCACATCATCACCACTATAGAGAGACGATCAAAACATCCCTTCGACTGCATGGAGAAACTTGGCACACTGGCTTCGGAACCAATGCATCTCAGAACCAGCACTTTGTCCTCAGAACCGGTGCAATGCCATTGTTGCGTAGAGAAAATCTACGCATCACCTCGACTGCTGGATCGACACTGACACATCATTCAGCTGCACCCCACTGTTGTGACCAGGATTAAGGTACTTTTGGTCAGCGGGCCTTGTGTGGCTCCTGTATCCGGCACAAGCTCCATCGCAGTCGGCCGGAACTCTTGCCTTTGCCTCGGTCCAGCGCGGCTAGATGACCACATAGGTGCTTATTTCTTCTAAGTGCTATTTTTCACTTTTAGGGCCAGATGTACGACCCGCCAATTTGCGAGTCGCAAATTGGTATGCACAACAGTGTCTGAGACACTGTTTGCGATTCCCAATGGGGTCGCAAATTGCGAGGCTCATGAATATTCATGAGCCACTCGCAATTTGCGACCCCATTGGGAATGGCGTGCACTCCCAGGGATGGTGGCCTGCTGGGCTTAGCAGACCTCCATGTGTGGGACTGCTTTTAAATAAAGCAGTTTTTTTTTAAATGTAGCCCGTTTTTCTTAAAGGAAAACGGGATGCATTTGAAAAAAATTTAAATGAAAAGTTATTTTTGTTTCATTTTTTAAGGGCAGGCAGTGGTCCCTGGGACCACTGCCTGCTCTTAAAAAATATTTTGGAAGACAGTCACAAAGGGGAAGGGGTCCCCTGGGGATCCCTTCTCATTTGCGACTCCATTACCACCCTCTTGAAGAGGGTGGTAATTTGCGAGTGTTTTGCGACCGCAATTGCGGTTGCAAAACATTCATACATGGGGTTGCGGTCGCTATTAGGAAGGGAACGCCCTTCCTAATAGCGACTCGCAATTCTAAATAGCGAGTCGCAAATAAATTGCCACTCGCTATTTAGGGATTGTCCATAGCCCTTTCACATTTTGCATGTGCAAACGGGTCGCAAACCCATTTGCGCATGCAAAATAGGGTTGTACATCTGGCCCTTAATCTTTAAAAATTCATATCTTGACTTCTGCATATTAAATGTTTGTTGTGTTGTACTTGTTCTATTTATAAAATCATAATCCTTTCTACAAAACTGGTGTGGAGTCTTTTTGTGGTGTTTTCACTGTATTACAGCACAACTACTTTACACTTTGCCACTTAAATAAAGCATGCCTGCCTTGTACCAAGCTATGAGAGGGTGAGCACGGGTTAATTTATGGTGTGTATCTGACTTACCCTGACTTAGATTAGGGTTCCTGCGTGGACAGGGTGCAACTAACTGCCAACCAGGAATCCAATTTCTAACAGGAATGATCCGGTTTGGCTACAGGAAATAGAGGATTATTCCAAGGAGAGATGCAAGGCTCAATCACTCTTTGATATTCTAATTGTGTTCGAATTTCCTTTACTTGTTGTGTAGCTTCATGCTTAATAGGGTTTTGTGGTTGCACTTGCAGGCTGGACCTTATGGGTATAATATGATAAGGTGAGTCATTATCCCACATCTCTAACACACAAAGAATCACCTGGGTCTTAAAGAGTTAAAGAAAGAAAAACCTAGCTGAACAGGGATATTCCTCTTTTAGGGCAAATTCCCTCACCCACCAAAGGTGGCATGCTTCATCATTTGGATTCTTCTTGCACCATGACAGCTGATCACAGTGCAACAACTACCTCTCTGAGAAGGAGGAGCACTTCAGGTGTTTTATAAGGGTTGGTAGAGACCCTGTGGTGAACTAAAGTGTGGTGAGGTAATCAGAGCGTGCAATAGGTGATATAGTGATCATAACTGACTCCAGAACAGATGTACAACTTTATTCATTTGTGCTTGGGTCAGGGTTGAAAGAGAAGGGACATTGCAGTAGTCAATTAACCCTGCTTAGGTGTGTCACTAATGTAGGTCAACATGTTTCTGCCATTTAAACCCTCAAAAGAGGTGTATTGACAATCGTCAGGACCTGTGAAAATCGCTTCTGCTCAACAAGCGTGCTCATAAGAGGAGAAATACAAAACCAATCAGTGGTCCGCTGTAAGATTCAAAGAAGATCCACTGTCAATCAGCCTGCAATCGCGGGGCTCAGGGTGCACTCTGTCCGTAAGGGAGGCCCCTTTCAAAATGTCCGTCCACCTCTGGTAGGTACGGGAATTCATCCGAAAAAAAGAATATACCCATTCACCTAGGTTTTTGTTTCTTTATCTCTTTAAGGCCCATGTGTTTCTTCGTGTTAGATATATGAATTGGGAGTAAATACCTGCAGGTCTAGAAATCTCCCCTGGCCCTCCTTTTTGTGTTGATGAGTCCTTATCCCAGCCAGTTTGATTGCGATATAAGGCAGGAACATGTGCAAGAGCCCATTCTGTGGCATACACTTCTTCTATGGTAATATTACCTCCTCCTCTTGTGGGTCTTTTCTAACAAACTCAGGCAGCTAATTCCCCTCTGAATCACAAAGAGAAGAGTAAAGAAGTTTTGACCTCAAGTGTATCCTCCAAAAATGATACGGCACAAAAAGGGACAATAGAGGGATTCTAAGTCACCACAGACTTGGTGTTAATTTGGGTTTGCTCCAGCGAGTGGGTCATCAATAGATTTTTGAGAGGTCGTTGCACCCTCAACTTATCGAGGCATGCTTTATTATTTGACGACCTCTCACACCAGGGTAGGAACAGTGCCGCCCCGGCAGCCTTAACCAAGGGACGCTAGTCTCCCCCCAGGAATTCTTATAAATCTATTATCAGGAAAAGACACTTGGTCCTGGTTTTTAGAGATAAGAAGAAAAGGGTTTAAAATATACCTAGAGGTATACTCGAGGGATTCCTTTATTAAGTGAGTACCTCTGGTATGGTTAAAAACATTAGAAGAATGTCGGTCAACTAGTGAGTTGCAATGAATCACCTGACCTGCACTTATTCCATTACCAACATGTTTCGACCACTCTCAAAGCCTAACAAGGTCTGGGGTCTTCTTGAGGGTAATCAAGCTATGGTATACATTCAACCCATGCTAAAAGGGTAAAAACTATGACCCTAACAGTCCCTCTGCTGTATCAGCTTAACCTGCAGAGAGGGAAAGAAAAATAGTGTCAGGAACAGAATTAGCAGATGATGTAACCCGCTCTTTTCCTGAGGCATCTCTAATTGCCTGACCCTATTTTCTACTTATTGATTTAAAGTTAAAATAATTATTTTTAAAAAGTTACCTATTTAGAGCACTCACCTATCTTATGACTAAATGAGGGGATCATCTGAACATTGCCCAAAGTTATTTTGAAGTGGGTCTGTCAGCGGTGTTCCAAGTAACCTGCTGGAGTAATCTTCAGTGCAATACAAGCAAGACAGAGGTCCTAGTTTTTTTATTCCCGCCGACATCTGTGAGGTGGTGAGGTTTGGCCTAGCTCTGCTCCATCTCCTCCGACCCTCACTGCAGTGGTTAAGAACCTCAGAATGAAGTTTGACAATAATTTGTCCTTCAAATCACAGGAGGAGAGTGTAGTTGGGACCTGTTTTGGCCTACTTCGATTCCTGAGGATGGTTCTCTTCCTTCTTCTGGCCCCTTGCCAGAAGATGGTTGTCCATGCCTTTATAACATCTCGGCTTGACTGTGCCAATTCATTATACTGGGGTCTCCCTGCGTATCTACTTGAAGAGACTCCAGTTGGTGCAGAATGCTGTGGCACAGCTCCTGCTGAACATTCCGAGGAATATCTCTGTTCAGGTCCATCTTAAGGAGTTGCATTGTTTTCCCATCCATGCAGGGGTGAATTTCAAGGGACTGATCATAGAGCTTTCTATAGACTAGGCACAAAATATCATACTAAACAATTTCCTCATTATCATCCATCCAGAACGCTATGGTCTGCTGATGCATTGCTGGCAGTCGTGACTAAGAGGAACAGATGGGGAGGCTCCTCTTCTGTGCTAGCTGCCGCAAGCTGTAATCCTCTTCCCCTGTACCTTCGTGCCACTAAGGATGCAAGCTAGTTTAAACACAGCCTGAAATCCTGGCTTTTCAATGATGTATTTTAGAAAATGTCCCCTTCTGGTGAGATTAGTGGTTAACGATGCTGCAGCGCTGGGACACTCTTTGAGTAGCCATGTGCTTTATAAGCCCCCTTGATTTTTTGCAGCTTGAAGTGTAGGGGACAGCCACAGTGCTGTGACTGTCCCAGTGCTGCTTTCTGGTTCAGCATATTTTGATGCCTTCATTGCTGCACAACATCACAGGCTTATGGGTACAATACTGTTAATATTGAAATAGTTGATGTCGATGTACGTGTTGGAGCAGGATTTCACAAAAAGAAACCTGCTCGAACTAACACCCCCATAATACGTACTAACAATGTGCAATAACAGTTTAATATACACATTACATAAACACGAGGGAAACCGCTTTACGCATGCTTGAACTAATATGAACTAATGCATGAAAGAACTAGGTTGCATACTAAAATGCGTTTCGAAAGAAACAGAATTAATACATGTTAAGCTGCATTTTATATTTCGCATCTTATATCTTGCTTTGAAAACGATAATAAATAATGCCGCTTCGCATGAAGCTTATGCTAGGAAAACATGTAACAGGGGATAGTGCACAGGTGGAAGGTAAACAGTGAAAAATGCATTTCTATGTAATTAATGAATGCTTATGTTCTATTTGCCATGGTGAGCTGAAATGAGCCTCCATTATTCTTAAGTTGGCCAGGTAGAGGAGGGGCTGGAGTGAGAGTAAAAATGTCATGACAATGCAGCCAGAAGTACTAAACGCTGCGGATGATGAACACTGGTTCAAGGCTAAAGCAGCACAGAGAACATTGATTGCCTGCCAAAAGGATGTGACTGACCGTGGAACTAAAGACTGCTTCTGCGGACATTGTGGGAAAGATGTGCGAAAATGTATCAAATGTATCATATAATAAATCATGTGAACGAGTCAGTATTAAGTAATGAGAAAGGATGTAGAATTATATTCATGAACAACTAATGAATGAAATCACAGTGGTATGATGCACCACCTCCCCGAGCATCCAATGAACTGTCGAGTTTCGTGAAATGTTTCAACTAATGTGGGTTGGACATGTAGGTTTTAGGGTATAACTGGGGTGCCTTTAGGGGTGTGGTTAAGAAGTAGCGGTAGGAGATTGAAAAGGGAGATGCGTCGCTGTCCGTCGGTTTGCAGAGAGGCCTAGCTGTTCCTGTCCCTGAAATCTTTGTTCCTTGAGTCAAGTTTGTGGAACCCCCACTGTCCCCTCGGCCAAGAGGGTGGTATTTCACAGATCCTTTGGGTTTGTATTATTCTGACTCGTACTTTGCATAATTATTGCAAATGTATTATTGTCTCTGAAACTTATGTCTCTTCATCTATCCACTCCTTCATATCCATATTGTTATTTGGAATGAGTTTGATATTGTTTGCATTGCTGTTTGATTTTCTCTCCCTTGTGTGGGATTCTTTGTTTCCATTGTGACCTGTGTACGAAGAGCATAACCATTTATTTGAGATAAATTTTGCTTAAAACTTACCGAGAGTTTGTAGGTATTTAGCTGATTAGATAGTCAGTAAGTCCTATTATTACCATCAACTTCTCAACTAATTGGTCCATCGACCGAGAGGAAAGAGAGTTGAGATACAGGTCTAGTTATGTATTTAGAATTGTTACACATGAATCTGTGAAGGAAACAATTTTTCACGTCATTTAAACTTGACCCCAGCGCATCAGGGATTTGGGTGAATGTGTATGGGCCATTGTATGAAATATTGATGAGTATTGATCCCTGATCAAGTGTAACGCTGGATCAGTTTTCTGGTAGCAGAGGACGGTTTAATTATTGATTAGTTTGGTAATAATTATTGATTATATGTTTTAACAAGAAAAAGTTAGTGTCCTGTTCTACGTTGTCTAGAACTACAGGTACAGAGCTACCTGAGGAATCATGGAATTTAGCCTGAAGTAGGCAGAAGAAGAGTGTGGATAAAGAAATCACACTACAGAAGTACTTTGTCTGTTGTTATAATACTATACGGCGGAAGGCTGTAGGTGTTATATTAGGGATAATTTCGTATGTGAGAAGAGTATTTGAAATAGCGAAGGGTCCACTTTCGAAACTCTGGCCTTATCCCCAGAGGAGTACCAAGACCTCTTTTACACCAAAAAGTCCTCTTGCGAAACTTTAGCCTTATCCCTTGAGGAGTAATAAGTCCACCTGTAGCTTATTTGAAAGGTAAAATAGCGCTTGTTGTCATTTTGCCTGAAGTGAAAGAACTTGTTGTCGTAAAGTGAAAACTATCTCTTTATTTAGCGGAGCAGACAAGGTAGCATTGTTTTGTGTTGTTACTAACAGAATCTTTGATTAAGAAAAGTTTGAAAATATTGCCGTATTTCTTTTGTAAAGGGAGGGTCAGTAGAAGGAGTAATACTGACGTCAGAAAAAGCTGCTCTGGCATTGGTCAGGCAGCGGGCGTGTACCGAGCTGTGATTGGTTGGTTGGTGTGAGCCGCGCTGACATTGGTTGAGATAGCAGATACGTAGAGAGCTGTGATTGGACGGTTGGTGTGAGTCGCGCTGGTATTGGATGAGAACTAGCAAATAGAATAAGAAGAATTACGGAAAGGATTCTTTGTATGTTTTGTTGTGATACATTTGCGTAAAGAGTCAGAAAAAATGAAGTTGTTAAAGAAAATAAAGAATTTCTTTATGAAAGATAAACCAATAGTGACAAGAGAGGGAGTTCTTGTTCCGCCTCCAGGAACGCCAGCTGCTTATATGATGTTGGAGCAAGGATACCATACGTGTACATGGTTAGAGAATTGGGTGGAATATACAAAGGATGATGGTGTTATAGCTTTCCCACAGCACGGTTCGTTAAATATGAGGATTTTTAAGAATTTGAGGAGTCGAATGAGTTCATTAGAGTCAAATCCCAGACCTACACAGTATGAAGCATTAGAGGAATGGGAGGTAGAAGCATACGAAAGAGAGAGATATCGAGGTGGTAGGAGATATAGAGGTTTTGGGCCTAGGTACCCTTTTGAGAGAAGAGAGGATACAATAAAAAGATGGAGGAGAGCTGTGGTAACTGAAGGTTTGTACCCAGTTTTGGTTCCTGAAGATCAGACAGGAGGCAAATGTAAAGAGAAAAAGAAAAATATAGAAACTTCAAGTTTAAGAGATGATGCAAACGATTCTGATGATGAGCTGTTGGAGGACATTATGACTAAAAGACCACCGCCATACCAAGAAAATCTAAGTGAGGTATCCCCAAGTGCGCCACAATTGGGAACACCATTAACTCCACAAAACACGGAAATAGCTAGAATAGTGCGAGAAAAAGAATTGGACATACTAAATAAGGCAAGGCTAGAACAGGTCCAGAAATTAAATCAGTTAAGTCTGAATGCAGAACATTAACGGTACCGGTGACAATTGGTCCCGTGGTTCCATTGTATGGAGAAAAACAGAATGTATCAAAAGTACATACGTTAGCAGTTCCTAGGAGTAGCGCCAGGAATAGAATAGTGACGTAGTGGATGAGGATGGACAGGCTGACACAAATACTACATTGTTAGATCTTCCAGTTTGTGAGATGATAATAGAAACCCCAAGAAGGAGTATGCAAATACATCCAAGGAGAATAGGACCGAATGTTATTTCAGCGACAGGGAGTTCAGAAGGTCCTTCCCCAGAGGAATTGAATGATTGGATAAAGGGAATGGAAAGGCAAAAACCTCAACCACAGAGTATAAATGTGAGCCAATTGAAAGTAGATTTGGAAGAGATGATTATTGGTACAATAAGTCCAGACAGATTAGGGACTTACCGAGATGATGAACTATGGTTTTTGTGTAAAAGCATTACTTGGAGAGCAAGGAATCTACATGAGAAAATAGCAGAGGCTGCTAGTGAGTATGGAATAGACATAGAAAAATCGAAAGTGTTGCAGAAATCATACAGATTGGCTTTCACTAATAAGGTTTCAGAGAGTTTGAATGCGTCCGGGAAAAGGTTGCAAATAAAAGAGTTGATGAACATTCTGAAAAAATGGGGAGATGTGGAACGATGGAAAGGTAGATGGACGAGAAAGAAAGAAGAAGCTGCTGGTAAAGGAACGTCAATGTATCCGTTAAAGGAGACAGAACAAGTTGAAAGGGCGTGTCCGATGAAAGAAGTTCCAGGTGGTGGATATGTGCACGTTCCTTGGACAAGACAGGATATATTGTCCTTTATCAATTATTTTCCCAGATTAAGAGAGAAATTGGTTGAGTAGTATAAACAGGTAGAGAGGTTTGTAAAGGTTTCAAAGGTTTTGTTAAAAGATTTAGATAGTTTGTTTGAAATTGTCGTTCCAGCTGATTTGTGGACAGAATGTAAAATCACTGTTGATTGGCCAAAAGAAGAAAATCCTAGGGATTCTAAAACAGGTGCACCATCTGAGGAGGTGATGGAAAAGTACAATCAGGTGATCACTTTCTTGAAAGGGAAAATTTCCCCTAAAGAAACAGATTGGGTTAAGATAGACAGAATGACCCAAGAACCGAAAGAGTCAGTGCATGCTTATTATGAAAGGTTGTTACAAGTATTTAAACAGTACAGCGGATTTGAGAATATTGGAGACAAAGATATGGGACATTTTGTGTATCGTTTTGTGTTTGGATTGAAACCAGAGATTAGTAATATGATTCAGCAACATTTGATCTGTTGGCAGAGTAAAATAATTGACGACATTTTGAGATATGCGAAGTATTGTAGTGATGACAATGAATCAAGACATAAAAAATTAAAGGAGAAAATGATGTGGGCACAAGTGAAGGTAGCAGAGCAACAGGAAGTAAATAATAATTCCCAGACAGGTTACCAGATGAGTGGTCAGAATCAAAATAGTCAGGTACCCAGTGGAGGTAGAGGTAGAGGGAAAATGAGTAAAGAGGCTTGGAAAAAATGTCCTTGTCATGCGTGCGGAAAGATTGGACATTGGAAGAACGAGTGTAGATCTGCTCAAAAGAATAATGGGGTGAATCAAAATTTAAATCCACAGATGCAGAATGAGGTGGTTGTGAACCAACAGCAGCAGCAGCAGGTAGTTACTCCATAGTTACAGGTGCCACAAGCTCCCATGCCAAATAATGTGAATGCTCAAGTGCAGAGGTACGGTGTGAACACTGGATTTCACGGAGGTGACCAAGTTGGTAAGAATCAAAGTGTGCAAATGGTTCCGCAATATTGGTTGCAGTGCAATGGGAATGATTCAGACTCATCTCAATGACGGTGCCTGAGGGAGGAGGAAGAGCGCGTACTTTAGCGGTAGATCAGTCAGGTCCATTTATTGATGGAAAGGTAGAAGGTAATGATATTACATTCCTGGTGGACACTGGTGCTACCCGTTCTACTGTGAGAACAGCAGAAATTCCAAACCTACCCCTATCGGGAGAAACTATCCAAGTTGTAGGAGTCTCAAACAAGCATATTAGAACACCAGTCACAAATCCAATAGAAGTTCATATTGGAAGTTTCAGACATGCATCGCTTTGTGGTATGTGACTCAAGTCCAGTAAATCTCTTGGGAAGAGATTTATTATGCAAAATGAATTGTACCATCTATTGTACACCAGATGGTATTGCATTTCAGACACCTGATGAGGATGTTGAATTCAAGATGATGTTAGCAGAGCAGGGACAGAACTGGATGAGTTGTTATAATTTCTCACAGAAGAAAGTTTGCCTGAAGAATTAACAAGTACAGTGAGGTCAGATATATGGAATTTTACGGGAAAAGAGATTGGCCTAATGACAAATGCAGATCCGATTCAGGTTACAGTGAAAGAGGGTGCTGTGTATCCAAACACAACTCCGTACAAAATGAGTCCAGAAGTAATTGCAGGAGTCACTCCTGTGATTGATCAAATGATTGAACAGGGAATTTTGAAAGAAATAATGAGTAGTCCTTGTAATTCGCCCAATATAGGAATTAAAAAGCCAAGCGGAAAGTATAGAGTAGTGCAGGATTTAAGAAAGATTAATAAAATTATAGTACCCTGTTGTCCAGTACTACCAAATCCAGCAGTAATCCTTTACCAAATTCCATGTGATTCAGAATGGTACACAGTGATTGATCTGTGCCAAGCATTTTTCTCTATTCCTCTACATCCGGAAAGCCAGTAATTGTTTGCATTCCGGTTCGGGTACCGTGTTTTGGCATGGTGCCGAGTTCCTCAAGGGTATACTGAGAGTCCTTCAATCTTTAATCATATTCTGAAAAGGTGTCTGGAGACCTTGGTCATGCCAGGAAATTCAGTTTTGGTTCAGTACATTGATGACCTACTTGTGGCATTAAAAGACCCGAGAGGCATGTGTAACAGATACCATTGCCTTAGTGAACCATTTGGCAGAAGGAGGACACAAAGTGTCACCAGCAAAATTACAATTTTGTAAACAGGAAGACCAATACCTAGGACACAAAATAGAAAAAGTGGTCAGAAAGGTGACACCGGAAAGAATTAGTGTGATTAAACAGATGAGCCCACCTACCACTCAGAAAGAAGTCCGAATGTTTTTGGGAATGGTTGGATACTGTAGGCAGTGGATCAGTGGTTTCTCACTGATTGCAAAACCTCTACAGAGGTTGACACGAAAAGATGTGAAAGATCCGATTGTGTTGGATGATGAAAGGATGGAAGCTTTTACGAAACTGCGAAACAGTCTTTGTCGAGCACCTGCAATGGGAATGCCAGATTATGCAAAGGATTTTGCATTGTATTGTTGTGAAAGAAATGGATGTGCACTTTCAGTTTTAACTCAAAAACATGGAATGGCACGACGTCCAGTAGCATATTTTTCTGCTACTTTGGATTCAGTGGCTGCAGCGTTGCCAGGATGTTTAAAAGCAGTAGCTGCTACTTGTGTGAGTCTGGAACAGAGTGAAGCAATTGTGATGGGACATCCTGTCAAGGTGTATGTGCCACATTCAGTTGAGATCCTCTTGACACGTATGAGGACACAATACATGACCTCTAGTCATCTGACTAAGTATGAAAGGGTGCTAAAAATGTGACTGTGGTAAGGTGCACTACAGTGAATCCTGCAACTCTGTTGCCGAATTCATATTGTGAGGAAGTGAGAGAGGAAGCGGATCATGATTGTCTGGATGTGACAGAGTTATGCACGAAGCCCCGGCCTGATATTGAGGACACACCTCTAGAAGAATCACATTGTGAGATGTTTGTTGATGGATCATGTTTAAGAAATGAAAAAGGAGAATTGTGTACTGCCTATGCTGTTTGCACCATAGCGGGAGTTTTAGAAGCATCCTGTCTAAAGGGGATAAACTCTGCTCAAATTTCCGAACTAATAGCTCTGATTAGAGCATGCAAAATTGCCAAAAGTCTGAGGGTAACCATATTTACTGATAGTCAATATGGTTTTGGGGTTGTCAACGACTTCGGTCAGCTATGGATGCAAAGGGGATTTTTGACTTCTTCAGGTTCCCCTATAAGAAACAGCAAAACTGTAAAAGATTTATTGGATGCTTTACAAATCCCAAAAGAATTGCAGTGGTCAAATGTTCCGTACATAAGTCAGGAGATGACTATGTGACGAGGGGCAATAGATACGCAGATCAAGAAGCGCGTTTCTGTGCACGAAATTTGATTGCCCTAAACAGAGGGATTGAAAAGGAAAATACCAATTGCCATCTTATGTTTTCTTCTTCTTTTGAAACTTGGGATGAGATTAGGCAGTTACAGGAAGAGGCAAGTAATGAGGAAAAAGAAATTTGGATAAATTCAGGCTGCAGAAAGAGAGCAGAGGGCGAAGTGTGGGTCTATATATACGAAAGACCAGTCATGCCAGACGGTCTATTATCCCAAATGGCAAGGGTATACCATGGAATTGCACATGTTGGAAGAGATGCAATGATCAGGCTCTTCAAGCAGTCATGGTATAACCCAAAGTTCAGGGTCATTGCAGAGAGTCTTTGCCAGAGGTGCCTCACCTGCCAACAACAGAATCCAGGCAGGAAGACAATTGTTAGTTGGGGACGAATTGGAAAAGCAGCAGGTCCATTCACCCGACTTCAGTTGGACTTCATTGAACTCCCACCGTGCAATGGGCTGAAATATGTGTTGGTTGTTGTCTGCTTGTTTTCTCGCTAGGTGGAAGCCTATCCAACAAGAAGGAATGACAGCCTAACTGTCGCAAAGCTGCTTCCAAGAGAACTGATTCCTAGGTTTGGATTTCCAATCACTTTAGAAACGGATAGAGGGACACATTTCAACAATGAGATAATGCGGATGATTTGTGCAGCATTACAGATTGAACAAAAGCTGCATTGTGCCTATCGACCCGAAGCATCTGGAGTGGTTGAACAGTTAAATGGCACAATAAAATCTAGGTTAGGAAAAGTATGTGCATCCACAACACTGAAATGGACTAATGCTTTACCCCTTGTATTAATGAGTCTTAGAAGCATTCCTGACAAAAAGACGGGTTTGAGTCCACATGAAGTCCTGATGGGAAGAGCAATGAGACAAGCATTTAAACCAGCGAACAAATTGATGAATATATCTGATGATCTAGTGCTTGATTATTGCAGAGGATTAGCTGATCTGGTGCGTTCTGTGTCTCGCCAGGTTGGAGAAGATGCTATACGACACAGCCGAATCAAGCTCATGATCTGAGTCCTGGTGAGTGGGTTCTTGTCAAGGAACACGTGAGGAAATCGTGTTTAGAACCCAGGTGGAACGGACCCTACCAAGTGATTCTGGTGACGACAACAGCAGTGAAGTGTGGTGGTTTGCCAAATTGGATCCATGCCAGCCATACCAGACGAGTCCCAAGTCCCATTGAAAGACAAGAAGAGCAGCAACTGGTAAATCAAAGCCAAAGACCAGAAGCTGGAGTGTGTGAAGCTGAAGAATCTAGAATAACAGATTCTGAAGAACAAACGGATGATGAACAGTCAAGCACAAGTCAAGTAGAGTGGGCACCAGTTACTGGGTCTCATGAGACTGCTGTTGAACCAGAAGAAAGAGAAGTTATTGAAAGTCAAGAAGTGTAGAACAGATAGAAGAAAGGTCAAACAAGAGAACTTGTGAACCAGATGGAGAAGGTGAAAAAGTAGTTCAAGTTAAAAGGCCAAGAAAAGGTGACAATTGGCCAACCGGAGTGAAAAGACTAAAGTACACTCTTGTGAGGAGAAAGTCAAAGAGAAGACCAGAGCAAATCAATGAGGTCACAAGTCAAACAGAACAAGAAGAGTCAGAAGAAGAGTCAGTACGAAAGACAAGGAGAGTAAGAATTCCAAGCAGAAAGTACACAGCACCGGAATGAACGTATGTGATCTTGGAAGAAATTGAAAACTCAGATCCAAGTGAAAAAAAAGACGGTACTGACACTGAGCAAGTGGATGAAAGCAAATTAAGACCACCTTAAAAGAACTGTGAAAAAGTTTTAAGGAAAAAACTTTGTCAGACGAAATGAATGGAAAGACTCAAAAGATTCTAAAGAAAAAGTAAATAAAAGAAAGGGGTAAAAGAAGAAAGCCTTGAAGTGTAGGATTACACTATTTTTCAGAAAATAATTTTTAGTAAATTTAGAGTTTTTATAGGTTTATACTTTTATATTTTTGGTAGAATACAAAAATGCCTGAAGCAAAAGTGACTGAACATCCAAAATCTAGTCTAAAACGTAGATGTATTAAAGCTTGCTTATGTAGTGTCTTTTTACTGACATTTATGTGGATAATATTAACTGTCATTGTACCTATTCTAATGGTAACTAATAATGGAAACAATCCTAATGATATAATAAGTGAAAGAATGGGTGCTGTTACTAAAGAAACCCCTAATACTAACATAGAACGAATGGATGGAAGCATTCTCCATCATGATAAATCAATTAGTGATTTCTCGTTAAAAGTTTTTACTAAATTGTTGTATGAATATGTGAATACAATGAATGTGAGTGATTGTTATGTGTGCATGCAATTACCTTCGTCTTTCTCAGAAGGGGTGACTTATCACCACCTTCCTTTAACATATGGTGTGTCTTGTAGTGTCTTATCCAGCCTATTCTACATGACGGGAAAACTGAAGTATCATTATTCTAATATAGATTTAGTATTTTCAGAGATACCTATTATAAAGGAACTAAACAAGGTTGCAAGTAGTAAAAAGGCACGCTATATGGGAGAATTCTTCCATATTGCTATTACACTAGATATAGGATATGCTTATAAAAACAATCTAACATGTAGTTTACGGTTTGAAGAAAAAGTGTTCATAGATATGGTAGAGTATAGAAGAGAAAGTTTCGAAAAGAAAGCTGCTGAACAGAAGTCACAGATACCACCATGGGCATTTAGAGAAGGAAATTATGAGAAAGGCGAGACATATGCTGCAGTGTCCCTGGACTGGTATAAAAAGGGAAAAATGTGTTTGCTTAGAATGAAAACTAACTATAATTATTATTTCATTGGTTCTAGTTACTGGTTGGGGATTGAAGGGTGGAACTGATCCTTTTTCCCAGGAATCTATTATGTGTGTGGTAAGAAAGCCTATTACAGGCTACCTGCACATTGGTATGGTAGTTGTTATTTTGCAATTGTTTTCCCAAAGGTCTACCAAGTAGACAAAAGCCACAACAGAATCAATTAAATAAGACAAGGACTAACACGTAAGAAGAGAGCGAGTTTCTCAGAAATAGTAGGTGATATTTTTGGTGCACTGATACCCTCAGTTGGAGTCGTTCTGAATTCACATAAAATTCGAAAATTGTCCACAGTGGTTGATCGTTTATCGACAGATACTGCTGGTTGTTTCTTGATGATTGACACCGAAATGATTGCGATCAGATCAATGGTTTTGCAAAATCGACTTGCCCTTGATATCTTATTGGCAAAAGAGGGTGGAGTCTGTGGCATGTTGAAAATTCAACACTGCTGTATTGATATACCGGACAAAAGTAAAGGTATTGAGGGATATATTCAAATATTACGAAATTACATGAAGACTTGACCCAACTGGAGGTTGACGGTGTCGGGGAGAGACTTGGTAGGAGTTTCTCTTCTGTAGGTAAATGTTTTTCCACCTTTGGAAGTAGTTTATTAGGAAAAATAATAATACCAATCGTTTCAGTAGCTGGAATAACCTTGGTGATAATAACGATATATAAATGTTGTAAGTGTAAGTGTGGAAGAAAAGAGATGACAGGATCAAACAACAAACGAAAAGCAAGAAAGAGAAAAAGAGATGAAATAGAACTAGAAGATATGAAAGGAGATTACTATGATAAGATGAAAGATTTAGACAAAAACTTAATGAAAAGAGACAAGATTACTGAATTTTAGATAAATGAAGATGGCACTTGGTATGGTGGGTATTTTATGATGGCTCCAGGAAGCCATCAGAGGGGAGATTGATGGAGCAGGATTTCGCAAAATGAAACCTGCTCGAATTAACACCCCATAATACGTACTAACAATGTACAATAACAGTTTAATATACACATTACATAAACACGAGGGAAACCGCTTTACGCATGCTTGAGCAAATATGAACTAATGCATGAAAGAACTAGGCCGCATACTAAAATGCATTTCGAAAGACACAGAATTAATACATGTTAAGCTGCATTTTATATTTCGCATCTTACATCTTGCTTTGAAAACGATAATAAATAATGCCGCTTCGCATGAAGCTTATGCTAGGAAAACATGTAACAGGGGATAGTGCAAAGGTGGGTGGTAAACAGTGAAAAATGCATTTCTATGTAATTAATGAATGCTTATGTTCTATTTGCCATAGTGAGCTGAAATGAGCCTCCATTATTCTTAAGTTGGGCAGATAGAGGAGGGGCTGGAGTGCAGGCGAAAATGTCATGACAATGCAGCCAGAAGTACTGAACGCTGCGGATGATGAACACTGGTTCAAGGCTAAAGCAGCACAGAGAACACTGATTGCCTGCCAAAAGGATGTGACTGACCGTGGGACTAAAGACTGCTTCTGTGGACATTGTGGGAAAGATGTGCGAACATGTATCAAATGTATCATGTAATAAATCATGTGAACGAGTCAGTATTAAGTAATGAGAAAGGATGTAGAATTATATTCATGAACAACTAATGAATGAAATCACAGTGGTGTGATGCACCACCTCCCCGAGCATCCAATGAACTGTCGAGTTTCGTGAAATGTTTCAACTAATGTGGGTTGGACATGTAGGTTTAGGGTATAACTGGGGTGCCTTTAGGGGTGTAGTTAAGAAAGAGCGTTAGGAGATTGAGAAGGGAGATGCGTCGCTGTCCGTCGGTTTGCAGAGAGACCTAGCTTTTCCTGTCCCTGTTCTGTTCCTGTCTCTGAAATCTTTGTTCCTTGACTCTAGTTCGGGGAACCCCACTGTCCCCTCGGCCAAGGGGGTGGTATTTCACAGATCCTTTGGGATTGTATTATTCTGACTCGTACTTTGCATAATTATTGCAAATGTATTATTGTCTCTGAAACTTATGTCTCTTCATCTATCCACTCCTTCATATGCATATTATTATTTGGAATGAGTTTGATATTGTTTGCATTGCTGTTTGATTTTCTCTCCCTTGTGTTGGATTCTTTGTTTGCATTGTGACCTGTGTACGAAGAGCATAACCATTTATTTGAGATAAATTTTGCTTAAAACTTACCGAGAGTTTGTAGTTATTTAGCTGATTAGATAGTCAGTAAGTCCTATTATTACCATCAACTTCTCAACTAATTGTTCCATCGACCGAGAGGAAAGAGAGTTGATATACAGGTCTAGTTATGTATTTAGAATTGTTAAACATGATTCTGTGAAGGAAACAATTTTTCACGTCATTTAAACTTGACACCAGCGCATCATGGATTTGGGTGAATGTGTATGGGCCATTGTATGAAATATTGATGAGTATTGATCCCTGATTAAGTGTAGTGCTGGATCATACGCAATGATACAAAGTGTATATGAAAACAACAATGCATCACAGTTGTCGAAATCACCTGATATGACATTTCCATCAATCCGAGTTGGAAATATTTGGTCAGGCAGGCCTTGCGACCTAGGTTTGAGGCAACTGATTGACAGATCTCAGGTGGGGTGGCACGGAGCTCGCAGAACAAACGTGCAAACAAGAAAAACTCAGGTCAATTCCACAGATAGGTAGCAACACCATAATGGTCTGGAGAGATTGCCCTAATAAAGCACACATGGTTGGAGGGGCGCGCACATTCCCAAAACACCATGAAATTAGATCCCACATGATGTTAGGAACACTCAGCCAATTAGGACACGGCACACACAGCACAGGCAGTGATCACGTGCACCCCATGCTGGACACCTAATTGTGTCCAAGCCAAGTAGAAACCCACCTGCATTTGTTATCAGGTGGGAGAAATGTATGACTCCATGACTAGGCCCGCATTCCTCTTCCTAAAAATTATCTCCGAATTGTTTTATGATAACTCCAAGAAATGTATATAATGGCGCTCAGATCGATTGTACTTTGTGACAGCCCTCAGACCCCACTCTGTAACTGTTTTCCCAGCTGAAGAGTTTGATTAAACCAACTGTTACTGTTTTGCCAAACGCCTCTTGCCTTTTGTTTTTTCAAGGTAAATTCACATTGGAGCAACAATGCGAGTAATGTTACTGTATGCCCAGTTTCAGTCCACATCAATAATTGAAAACACCCAGCCTACCGAAAAGAAAGGTGGGGTGGGTGAATGGTGGGGGTTGTTTGCTGCACGCATCAAAATATTTTTAGCTCTGTTTTCTGTTTGAATCAGTGACAAACTGTGACAACCTGGTGGAAAAGATGGCTGAGCAGTGCAGCACAAGGACATGTAGGGTAGGCAATCATCTGCTGTGTACGCCCAACACAAATGCTGTCAATTTTTCCAAAACAAACAGTGGTCTGGTGTGTTGTTTCCTCATGATGTGCCAAAGTTAAAATGCGGGGGCACTAATAATTTTGCAAGGGAGTTATGTCATATATTCGTCATAATAAGCCATAATAAAGACGTAAGCAGCTGAAAGGTCGCACGTTCAGAGAAAGAAGCTGCGTGAAGAAATGAAGAGAATCAGGAAATAACTTACAGTTGCCTGTTGTTTTTCTGCCTTGTCAGTTGCTTCGTTAAGTTGTTTTTTGAAAGATTCCTGCAGAACATGCATTTCTTCCCTGGAAAATTAAAACACACAAAATAAACTATTTTATGATGCTTTTTATACTTTTATGCTGTTTATAGCACCCGGCTCTACATATTCCAATATATGTAAATCACGTGCAAATTCACTGTGACTATTGGGCATTTACATTTTTTTTTTTTTGCATACTTATATAGCGCGAACTCGACCCGAAGGTATTGGAGCGCTTTACATGAGCACCGTATTTACATTTCTCATTCAGGCACGGGGAGATTAAGTGATTTGCCCAGAATCACAGGATGTGGACGCGACCCCGAGGCTCGAAGGCTGGTTTCCAGCTCCAAAATCGGCAGTCTAGCCGACGGACCACATCCTCTCCCCTAAGAAACACTCATTCATTTTCTAGAAGTGCAGTGCCTTTCTCGCGTTGAATATTCTCTGCCTCGACAGAAGTGTGCTGATGCTGATGGTGAAACAACGTGAGCTTTGCAAACATTAGAGACGGAAGCTTCAGTCTGAAAGCTGGGGATGGCTGCTATTGGCTTTGCAACATTTGTCGTCAATTTAATACCGAGGGCCATCAACGTTGTTTTTACCTGACACCCTTTTCACTTGAAGTACAATAGAATTACCACATTTTCTAAGAACGTTTTTGTTTAGATACCCCTTAGAAAGGCTAAGTCAATTGAGACTGTGTTAGTCCTTGAAAGAGATAATCGTGTGTCTTTATCTAGTGAGGCAACTTTCATTGCAACAACAAAGAATGTAAATGCCCACCAATCACATGCCATAAAACAGGAACGTGTATGAACATTAGTTTGCCTGCGCAATTAGATCTAATTATCCACGCGCCTTAAGGTGTGAAATAGGCTGTGCATAAAGGTGGAGAAGAACAGTCTAGGGACTGTTTCCACAGTATGTCACTCACACAACTAAAAGTAGAAAAAGTCGAAGAACTACAATTTTCAATTGCACTAGAAGAATTTTGCAAAAAATAAATGAACGCTGTAAACTAGTTAAAATACTTATACTGGCTTTTAGTTGAGGGATGTGGGTTTTGGGACAGCCGGAAAAAACAATGAAATGTCTATATGTTAACAAAAAAACAAAACTGAAATCAGTAGACACAAAGAAACACCAATAAATGTGTTCAAGATGAAACTGGGATCAGCAGATTATTGTCCAAATATCTATAGGGAAGCCATTCAAAATAAACCAATTCTAACTTGTCAATTAGAATTTCTCCCATAGAATTCAATTCCCGATAGAGACTCTGAGTGAAAAAGCATTTCTAGCTATGGGGGCTACAGAGTACTACAACGAACCATGGGGCATATTTAGGAGGATTTAACGCCTCCGTAGGATACATTTTTTGACGTTGCGGCAGCTTTTCTTTCATCGCCATATTTACAAGTTGACACAAAGTCCAGTTAGGGCATTTGTTTCAGCATTAACATGATTTTTTCATACCTGCACTTTTGTTAGCATGACTTACCAACAATGAGATGCAAGGTAGGCGTTCCTGTGTAAAAACTCACAATGCGATATTTACAAGGATTTCCTCGTACGTCGCTAAAAAAGAAATCTGCTGCTAAGTCCCAATAGAGGCAGTTTTTTAATGTCAGAAATTAGCTGGTGTTAAAAATGGTGCAGACACACTTGGGGCCTCATTTAAGAGGTTTTGGTGCAGGACAGCGCTGCAAGGAATCTTGCTGTGCTGCCCTGTGACAAAACAAAAAGGCAGGAATGCACCCTATCAATGAGATAGGGCGAATTCCTTTCTTTTTCCCCTACGTTGGCGTACAATGGCTGCCATGCGCTAACGCAGACACCCTTGTGCCATGATGCAAGGGTGCCTGCATTGCTGAGCTTATTGATGTTGTGCAGGAAGGGACATCTTCCTGCACAAAATCAATTAATCCAGGTGATTTCCTCTTTCTATATGAAAAAGGAAAAAAGTGGATAAATGAAAACATTTATCCTCGTTGCGCCTCCCAAACACCACCCTTAGGGTGGTATTAGGATCTGACGCATTTCCAGGTGTACGGTTTCTCGTAAATGTGGGAATGCTTCAGATTCCAAGGGTTCTGGGTGGGAACACCCACAGCAACACCCATGGAACACCCCTTTTGTGCAGTTTTATGCCACTGTCTACCATTGTAGAGTTTTCCACAGCAGAGCATCTGCTGGTGACTTGACATTGCTTTACATGTTTGTTTCTTTTTTTTCTTGTTATACTCATATGCCAAAGAGGTTGTAAACGTTCATTTATGGTTCATGTGTCACTTTCTATGGAATAGACATTGTATGTTATGCCAATGTATATTTGTATAGGGGTTTACTCATTTTCAACACTAATCATGTGTGCCAGTCGCAACACCTTAAACAAAGGGATTCAGTCTTTGTTTACATTTCTTGGAAAACGGGTGTTTAACCATGTTCTAAATAACTTTATTTATATTTTATGAGCAATATGTGTCATCTCATTTTTGTGTTCTGTATACAGGTTTTTGTAACCTTTGTTCACATTGTTTTAAAAACGGGGTGTTTAACAATGCCCTAAAAGACAGTATTCACATTTTATGAGTAATATGTGCCACCACGTTTTGTGTTCCGTCTGCAGGTCTAGTAATTGTTTTCTGACACATAATCTATCATTGAAGGTATGTCGATAATTTGTAGTTCCCCTGACTCTCACACCTTTATACACTTTTTTCATTTAGTTGTTCTTGCTCCCAACTTTATTGCACGTGTCAACTTGAACGAGCCCCGCAGCTTTCCACAGTCTGTCTTTCATGTCCTTTCAATCGGGAGGAGGCTTCCCCTCTCTCCTTACATCAGTCCCATACTGCACGCTAGCCAGCGCAGCATCTTTTCGACAACGCGCAGGATTGGGTTGATTGTGTTTCCTTATCGGTTTCAGCACAGGGTTACGGAAAGCCTCAGCACACGTTCCTCGTTTCATTTTTCACTTTCTGGACTGACTAATTTTTAACACCGTCTCATTGATTCCGTTCTTCGTAGGATGCAGGCTTATTGAGATCACAGTGACTTACAGTCGACTGTTTGTCTCCAGACCGCGCCGTTTGGAGGTATCGGTCACGTTTGTTTTTAGTGTTTCTGCACGGCATGTTCTGATGCACGTTAGTCTAGACATGATCACGGTTCAGAGGTGCTTTGTTCTCACAACCCGTCTATTATCACATGGCTTCAGTTTGGTGACGGTTTTTTCTTTTCCTTTTATCTTGTGTGATCTCATGGAGGGCTGACATTCTGGTAATTTTCCATGGTTACTGGCAGAGTTATTTGTTTTGATCTAATTCTATGATGTTCGACTCATGGTATTTACTGGCCGTTTTCTTGAACTTCTTGTTTGGCAAGTCTAGTATTACAAATTCTCATTGCAACAATCATTTGTTCGTAGATTCACCTGATGAAGGGCAACTTTTAATGCCCGAAATGCATTGGAAATTGTTTATTCAATGTGGGAACTGTTCTATTACCATCTAACTCATGCGGAACAATCTTTCCCTGTGACGTCCCTCGTTTGCACAATAAAATATGAATGAGCTACATTCCGCGCTCCAGTGATGATTTGATGAGGGACTTTTGCGTACTGTGAATGTTGTTTTTGGATTCAACTTTTCTGTATATATTGTATTGAAGTTCGTTTACTCATTGAATGTAAATGGTTTACACCTTTCTAGTGAATAATAGTAGTGCACCTAGTGTCTAGGACATCAGTCCTAGTTTTGTCTTTCACTTTGAACTGGGCGACCGAGCGGAGCCTCCTCAGAGGGTGCACACTTTAGAAAACTATTCTGTTTCTCCGGTTTACACTACATTATATTTTTGTTTACTCAAGGTGCAACCCAGCTGTTATTTTGCCTTTCTACAACTTATTAAAAGTGACATTTTGAAAATTGTAATTTAAAATCCGACTTCACCATAAGTTAGGATTTTTACAATATCACCGAACATGAGCTGGTTAACTATTCCCATTTGTAAATTAATGCTTATTAAATGTAATAAGGTAACTCTAATATTAGTCTATGGAACAGGTACACCTTGCAGTAGTGAAAAACGAAAATGAAAAGAGTTTTTCATTACCAGGACATGTATAACTTAAAATTACATGCCCTACTTTTTTAATACCTGCTGAACAGCAGGTTGCTCTCGAAACATGTGCTTGGCGTAATATGTCTGCTAATAGAGAATCAGCTTGGTCTTTTGTTTTTAATAGAGACTTGGATTTTCAAAGCCTATCTATCTCACATCGCTCTGGCTATCTCGGCATGGGTCTGCCATGCCTCTAAGCTGTCTGACTATGATTCTATTGAAGGGCTTACCATCTCCATTTTACTTAAGCCGGTTTTTACCTTGACCGGGGTTTTAATATACAGACCCCGAGCAGCTCCAGCGAAGTTAGTGGCTTGGCTTTCAGATCTTCTGGGTTAACTATCTACATTGCACGCTAAATTCCTGATCTTGGGAAACTTGAACATACACGTTCACAACCCTAATTGTCTTAGTGCATTGAATTCGGTTCATACCCTTGAGGGTTTCAACCTAGAACAACACTAATTCTGCCCCACGCACATGCTGGGTCACACCCTGTACTTGATTGTTTATGACTCTCTGGCTACCCGGGTAAGTCTGGCCAGGGAAGTACCATGGTAGTACCACTTCCTTCTCCATTTCACGATTGTCATGAATCAGACCCTAGAGTAGGTGACCCATCATCAGAGGAGTGCTAGATCTTGGTGGAAAATGTCCCAGGCTCGGTTAGGAGAAGCGATACGGGTGACTCCAAAAACGTTAACAAGTCCTGTCAACAATGACCTTGAGCTGATGGACAGCTGGCTCCTGGGTGCCATTGATCTTGTTGCCCCTCTGAAATCTATGTCTCAGAGCCTTTCAAGGTCATCGAACCATAGTTTAAGGTAGCCTTATGGGACGAGAAGGCCCGCTGCAAGCTGCTAGAATACTTGTGGTGCTCCGCCTATGACAAGGATGCTAAATCAGCATCATACATAAAGGCCTTGGCCAGCTTTCGCAAATTCGCCCGAGGAGCACAGAAGGAGTTCATTGTATCTCCCATTGAGGTGGCTTCTAACAAACCTAGGGCCTTTTCTGCTTTGTTAACTCCTTGTCTCCCCAAGGGTGATGCAGAACTGTCTTACAGCCTCAACACTTCTGTGTGAGAAGCTAGCGAATTTCTTTGTGACCAAAATCAAAGTCAGCTACAACCAGTTTCCTAAGCAGGGCTTAGCAGTAGACTCCCCCAGCAAAGGAACTGTCTAGTGGCCCGGTGCAGATGGACTTCGAGGCTATCTCTCCTGAGGATTGGGTAATGCTCCTAGATAACTGTAAGTCAGGATCACCTCAGGACTGATGCCCACTTGACATACTGAAGTTAGCCCTGCCTATCATCAATCCAATCCTCAATAACATCTTGAACACTTCCTTGGAGTCTACTACTGTGCCAAAGAGGTGGAAACAAGCCCTCCTATTTCCACTGCTAAAAAAAAGCACTAATCTCCCTCCTTACGGCACCGGTCAAGATGCTGCAGAAGGTGGTCAATAAGCAGAATTGCTTTTTCCTTGAATTAAACGCCCCCTTTCATGATACAAAGTCTGGCTTTCAGACAGGATACAGTACTGAGTCAACCTTACTGGAGGTTGCAGAATTCATCAACCTCAAACTTCATTTGAGTGCATTTGCGATGGTTGTTCTTTTAGACCTGTCATCAGCATTTGACATAGTCTTGCATCCCATCCTGATAAATAGACAGGGGAATGCACTGGCATGGATCAAATCGTATCTGGAGGACAGGTCTCAGGGGTTATTTCTTTCTCCTTTTCACCCAGATCCTAGACCACTAAAGTACGGGATGCCGCAGGGTTCTGCCTTGAGTCCTATGCTTTTCAAAGTCTACCTTGAGCTCCTGGCCAAGCTGGTTGAAGAGCGAGGTCTGAAGATAATTTCATATGCCGATGATACCCAGATGATGCTCTGTTTCCAGAATGGAGCCTCTGATGTGCTTAAGTCATTCAAGGACTGCCTAAAAGCAGTACGCGACTGCATGAGCAAAAGCTGTCTAAAACTATATTCTGGTAAAATGGAGTTCTCTTTTTTGGCACAGATGCGATCCCTGACCCTCTGAGCTGGTGGCCACCCAAGTTGAGGGCTTCCCCCACGCCATTAGCCTGCGATAGGAATTTCGGCAGTAAATTTGACTCAGCCCTATCATTTGAGCCACAGTTCAAAGCAATCTTGGCTAGCTGTATTGCGACTTTGAAATCTCTAAGAAGGATGCTCCACTTGATACCTGTAACTTTCCGTAAGACTGGGGACACCTTGCAATTGGACTATGTCAACAGTCTTTACCTGGGTTTGCCGGTTAACTTATGTGATGGCTGCAGATTATAAAGAATGCTGCCGCCGTCTTATCCTCAAATTTCTGATTCAGCAAGCGGTGTCCGTACCTCTTCACAAGCTCCACTGGCTCCCTGTGAGCAGTTGGATCAAATTCAAGGAGCTAATTTTTGTATAGGGAGCCTTGGAGATCAAGGGACATCTGTACCTGAGATGCACACTCAAGCCCTACCACCAGGGCAGATCTGTCAGGTCTAACACTAAGAGGATCCTGCATATCCCGAGGATCCATAGGCCCAGACGCGGTGGGTTAACCTTCTTGATGGTTAAGCTTTGGAATATGCTTCCATCCAGGCTTTGCCTTGCACCCTCAGAAAAGATCTTCCGGAAAGGCCTAAAGATCCACCTGTTTGATGCCTAGCTGCTTTCGGTTCTCTATGTAAATCCTGCTGTTAGCACCAGGATGCTCCCTCTGGAATAACTGCACGCTTTACGAATGCCTTTCTATTGTATTGTATTGTAATACACTGCCCCCTGCCCTGTGGGCTGTCCAGAGCCTAACCTATGGGTGACTTATATGCATTAAAAAGGAAGGTATGGGCCTGGCAAAAGGTCTATTTTGCCAGGTTGAAATGGCAGTTAAAAACTGCACACACAGGCTGTGATCGCAGGCCAGAGACCTATTTAAGGACTACCTAAGTGGGTGGTACACTCAGTGCTGCAGGCCGACTAGTAACTAAGCCTGGGCGGTAAACTCTGCTCCGCTTGCTCCTCACAGTAAAGCAGAGTTTTTTTTCCTTGCTCGCCTCATCAACATCAAGTTGGTGAGCGCAAGCAAGGAAAATTCACCACCCGGGTGAGATTTTTCCTCATTCGCGCTCATCAACATCAAGTTGGTGAGCGCGAGCAAGGGAAATCAACCTCCCAGCGAGATTTCTCAACGCGGGCGGTCAGATTTCTCAATGCGAGTGGCCGCATATGCTCGTGACCGCTCATAATGAGAAAACGTCCGTTCTACTCGAGTGGCAGAAAGGAAGCAGCGCCTGCTTGTGCTGTACATGGTGCCCTTCGCAATAATTTCACAATGCAGACAAACACCCAGTGCTGAAAATTACTGCGAACAGCATTTTTCTAACGCACTCCGCCGCTTGCAGAGCCCCACGTAGCGCTGCAGTATTTTTATTGCACTTCGTGGAGTTCCGAACTCGGTGAACTCCACCCAGGCTTACTAGTGACATTTGATTTCCAGGCCCTGATTGCATGTAGTGTCACTTTACTGAAGACTTCCAAGAAAACTAAATATGCCAATTGGAGATAGGCCAATATTAGCATGTTTTAAGAAGTGAGTACATGCACCAGATCACTTGTTACCAGTGGTAAAGTGTGCAGAGCCCTTAGGCCAGCAAAAATGGAGGAGAAAGGCGAAATGTTTGAAGGAAGACCACCCTAAGGCTGACAATTGGACACTCTTTCGGCACATTGCAGAATTCTTTCCTGGTGGGCCCACCCTCAACTCTCCATCTAGCAAGCTGAGGCAGGTTTCCTAGGGTGGCCATGTCCTCCCCGGTAGGCTACAGGGGGACTTCCGCAGGCACCCAATCAACCTCGATCACAGGAACATCAGGGGCTGTTTTCTGGTGCTCCTTGCCCTTCTTCTTCTTGGCAGCTGCCTGGGCCGTTGTTCCATGTGCCAGGCCCCCTTTAATCCCATCTTGGGCATTCAGGCAAGCCTAACATCTCAAGGTGTGACCTGAGCACCACTTCCTTCCAGACAGTGTGCTCTAGGTCATTGCGCAATAGACAATCTACACGCATGGCAGGACTCTCGGGATGCCCTATTGAGGTTAAGACCAATGGATAAAGGCCACTCTGACCTTAATGGTAACACTTGTTCCCCAATACTTTCTAGGGATCCCTCTCTGATTTCAGCCAACGAGTCAGTCCAAACTATGTTACCTGATCAGCAACAAAAAACTGATTGTAAGCTAACACAGGAGACCTTCGTATGCATGCTACTAAACACCAGGTCTTTAGTAAAGCACCATTTAGAATTTGCAGACATGGTTCAAACGCTTCAAGTAGATATTGCCTTGTAACTGAAACATGGGCAGATGGCAGTTCAGACCCAGAAATGGTGGCTGCCAATCCACCAGGCTACTCCATCTATCGGCTAGATAGGCAAATAAGAAAAAGAGGGGGGCTTAGCTGTTATTTTTCGCTCTCACCGCAAAACCACCTTTGAGCCATTGGCTACTTTGGGCTTCAAGGCTATAGTATTTTCAATATAACTATTAGACCTGGAACCTTTTAGGGGAATCCTAATTTACCGTCCTCCGGGACCAAGAAATAGCTTTACTAATGAACTAAGTATGACTCTCAAATCATGCATTCTTAATGCCAACTTTTCAGTGTTAGGTGATTTTAATTTTTATCTAGAAAACGAAACTAATGCCGACTCCTCTAAACTAATTGATGCAATGCAGGCACTAGGGCTATCCCTTGTTTCAAAAGGTCCAACGCATAAGGCTGGACATATGCTTGAAGGGATTTTCTCTAGCCATCTAAATATTAATCTACTCCCATCTCTTCCCCTTACCTGGACAGATCACTGGGCTATTAACTAGCAGGTAAAGATGGAGAAGATGTCCAGGCACAGAGATAAAATTGAACAAACTCCTAGCCGAACCTGGCATAAGGTTCAGCCGGTCGAACTGAAAGCTATCCTTACCTCAGTTCCTTGGCAACCAACCAATAATTTGGAGCAGAGTTTGGAAAACCTCTCGTTATGGCTAAACTCGGCGCTAGACAGTATAGCTCCAGTTAAACAAAGTACCATAACTAAAAGGAATATTTCCCTGCCCTAGTATAATGAAACCCTTAGAAATTTGTGGCAAAATTGCCGTAGACAGGAACAGAAATGGAGAAAAAATTATGAGGAGGTGGAGAAATCTATCTATAAGAATAAATAAGCAGAGCACAAAAAATGTATTATAGCTGCAAAATCTGCTTATTTTTCTGAGGGGATTAATTCAGCTCATAATGCTAATAAAACTCTCTTCCAAGTATTAAAAAAATTGGTGATACCAGTGAGCTCGGACACAGTAGTAAAATCTTTGTGATACTCTGGCCAACTTTTTTCAAAAAAAGGTTACTAATATCTCTAATGACTTCATCTCAGGCAAGACCACCACCCAATGGGACGAGCGGCAGTCAACTTCCACACCTACGCACGCTAAGTTCTCCCACTTTAGGGCCACATCGGAAGAACAACTTATGAACATAATCCCTTCAATCAAATCTGGTTCCCAACAAGATTCTTGCCCACCCAAGACAATGCACCAGTTCTCTGCACAATTGGCACGAAATCTGGGACAAATTTTTAATAAAGTGAGGGTATTTTTCCTGCACAATGGAAAGTTGCCTCTGTTCTGCCGCAACTAAAGAAGGATAACTTGAATGCATTGGATCCAAACAACTATCGCCCTATATCTAGGCTCCCCTTCGGTGCCAAACTGGCAGAAAAAGTGATGAATGAACAACTCTCAGAATACATTGAGGAAAATGCCCTTCTGGAGGACACACAGCATGGGTTTAAAAAATATTGGAGCACAGAATCTGCTCTGATAATTGTGACAGAAGACATCTGAGAAAAACTTGACAATGGAGGAACAGCAGCCCTGATCCTGCTGGATCTCTCATCGGCATTTGATACGGTCAACCGTGAGATCCTGGTTGGCCATATGGGGAGTTTAGGGATAAATGCTTTGGCACTAGAGCTTCTCCAATAATTTTTGGTAAATAGACAACAAAACGTGTCACTGGGCAATTTTACATCAAGTCCATTTTCCTTACCCTGCGGAGTTCCGCAGGGTTCAGCCCTGAGCCCAACGCTTTTTAATCTTTATGTTACTCCATTAGCCACTCTCATTGGAATTTCTGGTTTCTCCCTGGCATCATATGCCGATGATACCCAAATTGTGGTGTCACTAATAGATGCTGATGAGAAGTCAAGCTCTGCCTTCAGGATGTGCATGAGCAATGTCAGCAACTGGATGGGTAAAAACTGTCTGAAATTGAATGCTACAAAAACGGAGGTTATGATCCTCGGCAATAACCCCTCTTTTTGGAGAACGAATTGGTGGCCTTCCGACCTGGGCCCTCTTCCTGAACCCACTAATAAGGTGAAGAATCTCAGCTTTCTCTTAGATAATGAGATGAAGCTCAAAGAGCAGGTGAACAGAATTACTTCTGCTTCTTACTGCTCCCTGAGAATGGTAAGGAAGATCGAAAAGTTCTTACCTCCGGAGCTCCTAAAAACTGTGACTATTTCTCTGGTACTCTCGAGGATTGACTACTAACAGTCTATATCTTTATTTTGCAGTAGGTCCCATGAAGAGGCTCCAGACTCTGCAAAATGCAGCTGCACGCTTCCTTTTTAAAATACCAAAATACGAATAGGCTAAGCAAGCCATCAGGAAACTTCACTGGCTTCCAGTCAGAAAACGGTGTAACTCACAGCTTTTTTTAGAGGACCTGAGACTGCCTCCTCTCAAAGGGTACCAGAGCTAATGGGTAGCGATTCCCAGGGTTGTCTGCGACTATGACCTGGTGGTATTAGGGAGGACCTGCTGTGAAGATACCAGATAACACTTCACAGTAGTCATACTGGCTCCTGTGTCTCTCAGAACCTCCATCCAATGGCTATTGATGGTGACCCACTGCCTATACCTGGAAGTATTTGAAGGAATATGGATTTTTGGCACCATCTCGCTATACCCTAGTAACATTAAGGTAACCTTTGCTCTCTCTCCTAAGATAAATGGGACTACCTCCTCCCCATGTGCTACACTGGCCAACACCAAATGTCTGCCCACCGGTGGGGGATGTGCCCTCTTGGGACATTTGGTGTCTCCTTTGGAATGCTCATCTTTGTATTGGGGGACATAGCTCCCCACTGTTTGTCAAAAAAACCTTGCTTTTAGGTTCAGACTGGAACTGGTTATTATTCTTCCCATGGGAATTGTTTTGGGGGCCTATAGAGAACTACTTATTTTAAAGACTTTCTACTCCCTCTTCCTTCTGGTGGAACCCCTGACCATCCTGCTGGTGATCTCCCTCAGGAATCTTTTAGGGCACTCTGGTGCTGACCCAGAGTTCTGCCTTCTAAACAAGCTCTCTGGAGTCAGTTACTATCAATCAGGTGTTGGTGCAGCCCTGTAAAACAGATATCAAACACATACTCTCTCAGTATCAGATTAACCAACCCAGTAAAATCATAAACTTTGCTGCCCCACAGCCAACCATTCAGTGCCTTTTTAGGAGTAATCAAGAAAATCCACCCAAAACTGGTTAGGCATCTTTTGGCTATCGCTGAACCTAATGCAGTACTTTTATGTGGTGAGTCAAAACTATGTGACAAGGATATTTTCATTGTGATGTATTTCATCTGGTCCCCTACCTCCATTGAAAGCAAAGGTATTCCTTCCGACTGTAGGCATGTTCTTACAGAGTCATGACCTCAAAACTCTTCTGAAACCCTATGAATCTTAACCGGTTAACTGCTTAGAACGTTCCGCGCCAGTGCGGAACGTTCTATTAAGCGGGCGGGGCCGCGTCGGCCAACGGACGTGCGCAGCACTACCGAGGTAGTGCTCGCGACGGCCGTTGGCCGACAGAAGCACTTAACGGGTTAAGGGCCACCTCATAGGCAGAATATCACTTGTCTATGTCATCCCCCTGACACATAGCGGAGCATGAGACCATTAGGTATGAAAACATTCTTGTCCAGGTATGCCACCATCACGGTTGCTGGACTCTGCATGTTTAGCTCTTATGTCCAGCTCTCTGAGGCTCCTTTAATGAGCTGTTTTCCTCTTTTCTGCCTCCATCTTGAGCTTGGCCATTTGCAAATAAAACAGCCTTTTAGCCTTCCTGTCTGCCAGCACTTCTGAGAACGGGCAATCCGAAGGTACACTGCTCCCCACTCTAGCAGGGAGATCCAGCTCAAGAGACGACTCACCTCCTCCCCTGAGTGCTGCGTCTCAAGGCTTGCATCCAGGCCCTACTCCTGCTCCTCCATATCATGCTCCTCATCCTTATTCTCAGTGGCTTACAGCAAGTGGTGAACCTCAACCAAGGCCCTCAGAACTTTCTGAAGTGACAGCATTTTGGTACCTTCTTGGTTGGCAGTACCCTTCCCTTACAGAACTGCTTGAACTCAAGCAAAGTGTAGCTCTCTAGGTTGATGAGCTTGAATTACATTTCTGCAGGTAAGGTCACAGACAGTGAGGTATTAATGAGAGTAAATTTGGAAAAAACAAAAGAGACAATCAAGGAGAATTTAAAAAACTTGAATTGGTATAAAAATATTTATCTGGGATTTTAGTGTTACACAAAATCAATGTTTGGTACTGCACAAACACAAGTCCAAATCTCACTGCTGAACATCAATGTAGGAAACTGGGTTACTGGTTGAGTGGGGTGAATCCCTATCTATGCAGCAAACATACTCCCTATTAGGGTGAAACACAAGTAAACCCAAAAGTAATCCATGTTTGAACCTCTGGTAGCTTCACAGAAAGCATTCAGGCTTAACTTAGAGGCAATGTGTAAAGTATTCATGCAGCACTTCAAACAGTAGAACTAGAGATGTTCAATTTCAAAGTTTTAAGTCAAATAGTGCCCAGAAGTACAAAGTACCAACTGTGATTTTCTGGTTGTGCCAGACCGGGACAAAATCACAAATTCAGGTGGACTGCGATTGACCAAAGGCCGCATAAAGTTACTAAGTTACGCCTGCTGAACACGTAAATCCTGGCTGCGGAATGTTGTGAGATCCCAAGTATGAGTCACACAGCAGCAATTCAGGGAAAGCTGCAGGGATGCCATGCAAAGTCCTGAGTCATTGTCAAGGATGCCGTAGATGAAGGGTTTGCGATGCGAAGGTTAGTGCCAAGGATGTGTCACGCAGCAGAGGTTCCGAGGAAGCTGAGGACCTGCAATGCGAAGTCCTGCATCGTCATCAAGGTTGTTGTCCATGAGGGGCTTGCACCGTGACGGCCTGTGTCATGGATGAGTCACACAGTGGCAGTTTCGAGGAAGCTGCTAATGTGATGTGGATTGCGGCCTCGGGGATGAGTTGTGCTGCGGTGATGCAGTAACGCAGCTGCAAGGAGATGCGTCGTGCTGAGTCGGTTCTGCCCACAGCTGGGCTAGCAGAACACCTGTAGGCCCACTTCCTAAGTGTGAGAAGGTGGCTCTGACCATGTAATCTGCCCAGATTTTTTACTTTTTGATCACCTGGTTTTTGACCTCTTACTGTGCGATAGCCTCATAACCTGTGCCTCGCATCCACGGTGAACTCATGGTAGAATGCAGCAAGGATAAGAGGCACATGTCTGGTTACACATGAACAAGTGTGCAAACACGTGTTCATGAGTAAGAGCTATGTGTGGGACACTCCTGTCGTGCACAGCCCAGGAACTGTACACGGGTAGCCTGGCACGGAAGGAACTCTGCACAGTTAGGTATTGACCTGGGATAGGCCTTATAATGTTGCTGTACACAGATAAGATAAAGTCAGTGTGCTTTACTGTCTGGTCTGCAGTGACCCTCCATTATTCACTGTGGGGAAGACTGCCTTGGTGCGCAGCTCTGCTTCCCCTTGGTCTAAAAAAACCAAGGTCATGCCAATGTAGAGTGTAACCTGTATGAAAAGAACAATGCTGTAAAGTCCAACGTCATATATGTACAGCTTATGGGTCATGTTTTATGTTTCTCCGGCTCAGCTCAAGATCAGATCCCGGGCCTTTTATCATCCTGCTGGGCTGGGTTAATTACTTTTCTTTCCACCAGCACGAACAAAGGCCTCCCCCCCACAAAGGCATCAATTAACCTTGATTAGGTGAGCTGCTCAGGAGGAAGGGGTGGGGTGGACTGCTCTGCATCAATCAGCCAGAAGTCATCCTGTGCCAGGAAGAGGGCCGACCAATGCCCAGTAAATAAAAGAAGGGAGCCCAGAACCTGAAGCCCACCCAGGAGAGGGTTTCTTTTGATGATTTGCTGTTGCTGCCCCTGGCAGTGATGTCCGCGAGGGGTGGAGCTGAGACCCCCAGAGCACTTGTGACAAGTGACTCCTGGTTGACACATTCTTGAAGTATCCCAGAAGGCTGTGCAGCACAGTTGAAACATGTGGCGGATTGGTGATGAGGCCCCTCAGGAAAGGCGCATCCTTGCTGGCAGCTCCCACACCCACTGTAAAGGCCTTGCATAGGGGAAGAGCTCCTCTTGGATGTTCTTTTCTGCAGAACCATGGGACTGGAGCTGACGCCATGGACATTTGAAAGGAGGAACCCCCTGACTGTCCCCTGGACACTGGTTCCCTTAAACCCCATGAGGACCAGTTGGGGGAAAGACTGGGCTTCTGCGCAAGGAGGAAAAGAGGCCCGGAGGAAAACCAAGTGAAAGGCTGGGGAAGGGCCCCAGGGAACCTGCTCACTGCAAAGTGTGACACGTTTGGAGGCCGGGAGCTCCAAGTGACAAGGGCTTGCCCCCAAAGCAAAATGAGCCAAAGACCTTCCAAATCAGCCCAACAGGGCCCGAGATAAGCCCTCGTGAAGTTTGGTCACCTTTGACCCCAAATCAGCCAGTGCGAGCAACTGGAGCACTGTTGCCAGATGATCATTATCCTCCGAGGGGGGGCCCATGCCCTAGAGGTTGCCCCCAAGAAAATTCCCTAAGGGTAGTGTGGTCGTGCTTGCCCTAGGAGCGCTATTACGCTTCCCCTGGGAGCGAATAAAGGAGCCCAGGACCCCTTTCCTGGTCCCTGAGAAAAGACTGTATCAAGGGAGTGACGTCGCACTCCTCGACAAAGGCGGAAGGGGGTACAGGACCCCATACCTATGCCCCTATGCCATCCATAAGGAGGAGGGAGTGCTGCCGCATTCCCCCACGTGGTCCACCTTCGCCACTCCCTGCGCCGTGTCTGGGGGGAGAGGGAAAGCCAGGCAGCAAGTACACATCTTGTGCAGACCAGAGTGATGTTGTCGACTCCGGTGGCAGCACAAGGGAGTGATGGCCTTTCAGGGAGCCGGCGAGGACAGACATGGATGGGTTTCCCAGGGCTGTCCTCCAAAAAGGAACAGTGGCTCACAGGATGTCCAGGAGCAATACCACTCCAATAAAAACAAAGAAAGTGAAGGAAAGCAAGGACGTGGCTCAACCCATTGCAGCGGGAAAGCTAATACTATAAACTGCACGAAAGTGCGGAATAGCGCCCCATAATGCCCTGCGGGGCTTGCCCGCATTTTTAAATGGAAAATGCTTGTTTTCAGCCGATGGCGACCCCCGGAAGCCTCTGCAATGCTGCCCTATGAGAGTCAAGGGTTACAATGGTGGGGTTGGTTCCCAATGGAGGACAAATGTAGACCCATTACTTGTGCAGGCCACACAACTAATGATGCATTTTCTAACACTAGGGTTCAGGACAGGGGTGGTACTACTTGGGGGCAAGACGCAAAGCATTCAGAGTTCAGGTGCTAGGTTCAAGGTTGTTGGAGCCTTTCTCTGATCAGGAGGAAAGCCAACTAGCTATTGGAGTCACTCTGGTAGTACTAGGTTCATGATGCAGTTCCAGTGTTTTCACTCAGGCAGCAGGGCAACAGAGTAGCAATCCTTCTTGCAGAGCAGCACAACAGTCCTGAGTCGTCCACAGGTCCAGCGATGTACTGAAGAGTTGGTACTAAGGGTTAATTATTTATACCTAATTCCCACTTTGTGATAGGAGAGGTTTCTGGAGGGTTCCACCCCAGAAATGTTTGTCATTTTCTGTCTCACTGCCCTGGCCCCAGCTTATTTGGGGTGACAATCGACTAGTGTGAAACCCTTTGTGAGTGTGCTCAGGAATAGGCTTGTGTTGTGCAACTGTGTTAGATGACAGCTTCTCTCCCTATCAAGTCAGAAATGGTCCATCCAGCCAACAGCTATTCCCTCTTTGTCTCAATGTCTGGGAGCAATACACAAAGACCAGCTACACCTAGACACGCAACCCAGAAAACAGACTGCAGGCACCAAATAGTTTCGACAAGAAAATGGCAACTATCTAAAAGTGGCATTTTCGGAACTGTGACTTACAATCCAACTTTCCCATTAAAGAGGGTTTTAAACTGCAATTGTTTAGACACAAACTCGACATTCGCTCTTGCTCCCAATTGAAAGTTAGAGTTTATGAACTGTAATAAGGTAATCTAATGTTTAATCTGTGGGAGAGAAAGGCCTTTCAGTAGTATTAACTGAATTTAAGAGTTTTACACTAACAGTATATGTAAAACTTAAAAGTACATGTCCAGCCTTTTAAAAAGACAGCACCCTGCCCTATAGGTTGCGGAGGGCATACCCTAGGGGTGACTTACGTGCATTAAAAAGGAAGGTTTGGGCTCGGCTAAAGGTTTATTTTGCCAGGTCAAAATGGCAGTTTAAAATTCTCACACAGGCTGCAATGACAAGCCTGAGACATGTTTAAAGGGCTACTTCAGTGAGTGACACAATCAATGCTGCAGGCCCACAAGTAGCATTTAATTTACAGGCCTAATTACAGGTAGCAATCCTTTAGTAGGAACTTACAAGTAAATGAAATGTGCCAGTTGGGTATAAGCCAGTGTTACCGTGCTTTAGGAAGTGAGCACATACAGTTTAGCACTGGTTAGCAGTGGTAAAGCAGATAAAGTCCTAAGGCCAACATAAATATGATCAACAAAATTGGAGGAGTAAGGCAGCAAGTTTGGGGGAAGACCACCCTAAGACTGACAGGTCTAACAGTGAGCAGGTGTAATACTAAAAGGTATGTAGGACCAGATGTATTAAATGTTGGCCACAAAATCTAGTCGTAATTTATGTCCAGTATTTTTGCTGCCAGTATTGAAATTAATGAAATGATCTATGTACTAATATTTTGGCATATGAAACTCAGAATAGTAGAGGCTAGTAATCCAACTTATGTCATAATTATTCATGAGGTTGGTTGCACATTTTCACTCACTCTTTTTGGTGGAAATGAGCAGGATGGTGCCCTACTATGGTCAGTAGAAGACATGCCTGAAATTACCTTTAAATTAAGTTAAAAAAAGTTATGGAGCCTGTTTGTCTCAAATGAAATGGGCTGCATTAAAAAAACGAAAGTTAACTTTAAAAAAAAAAACATTTTATGGGAGAGTTGGCTGTGGTCCTTCGGGCCACCACCTAATAGCTAATACAATTTTATTTTACATATATAAAGGGGCAGTGATCCCCAGTAGACCCCTTCTTGTGAATAGCTTGCCGCTCCAACTTGGGAGTAAAACACTTTTCAACACTTTGTGACTAGACCTTGGCTGGAATACATTGGGGAATATTTACAACAGAAGTGGCGGAGCGTGTCGTTAGCCTTCTTGGCTTAACGACATGCTCCGCCACTTCAGAAACACAGGGCTGCACCATATTTACAAGAATATGGTGCAGCCCTGCGTTCCCCCTGCGCTGGCGCTACACTTAGCAGTGTAACGCCAACGCAGGCACCCTTGCACCATAGTGCAAGGGTGTCTGCATGCAGGGGTAGATTGTTTATATACAGGAATGTCCCCCTTCCTGTACATAAACAATCTTGAAATGCCGTTTTGTCACTTCTATGTGTGCTACTTAATGCAGCACACATGAAAATAACAAAATTTAATTTTTTTTAAAAGATTGTTTATGTGCAGGCATGGTCACCTTCCTGAACATAAACAATCCAAGGCGTTTTGCTTTTTTCATGTGTGCTGCACAAGGCAGCACACATGGAAAAAGCAAAAACAAGGAGAAATAATGCATTTCTCCTCATTTTGCCAACTTAAGACCAGGCTTTCCCCTGGCTCAATTTTGGCACTGCCTCCTATTTACGCTGCCCTTGTAAATAGAGGGCAGCGTCAAAATCAGTGGGTGTTGCGGTGGAACGCCCACCGCAACACCCACTGTCCATCCCTTTCACGCTAAGCATAGCGTGAAAGGGGGCCTTATTTACAAGGCAGCGTTAAGCTACGTTAAGTGGCTTAACGCTGCCTTGTAAATATGGCGAAGCCCCTATCGCCATGGGAACGTCGCAAAAAGTGACGTTCCCATGGCGATAGGGGCTTGTAAATATGCCCCCAGTTTTCCCTGGTCTTAATTTTTGCTCTGCCCTCCTATTTACGCTGCCCTTGTGTAATAGGGGGCAGCGTCAAAATCAATGGGTGTTGCGGTGGAACGCCCACCGGAACACCCACTGCCGACCCCTTTCACTCTAAGCATAGCATGAAAGGGGGCCTTATTTACAAGGCAACGTTAAGCTATGTTAAGTGGCTTAACGCTGCCTTGTAAATAAGGCGAAGCGCCTATCTCCACGGGAACGTTGCATAAAGTGACATCAGAACATCAGTTCCTATGGCGATAGGGGCTTGTAAATATGCACCATTGTTTCATCACGTGATCATTCAGTATTTGGAAGGGCTTCCTACAACACGCAAATAGAATTTGTGCATTGGAAAACCTGGAGCGATCACAGCTGCAAAAATTGATAGTACATATTGGCCCTAGCTGTTTCCTGATGTTGCTCAGGCATATTAGTTTTATATTATACATATACGAGTGGCAGTTTGACTGACGTTTGTACTCTACACTAGAGTGTACTTCAAATATCTTCATGGAGATTAAAGTCTAAGGTCAAAGTGGTATGCATAATGTTTGATCATATTATGCATATTATAATATATGTAGAAAATCATGCAATGTGCATTCTGTTTACATTTAATTTCAATTAGGCTTAGGCTTTGACGCAATTCTTCCTTAAGCTACTTTACATGACTTTGGTTGGTATGAATTTGCCTCAGTTCTTATGGGTGATTGCGCTTTTCACACTCGCATTCCCTAAGGTTATTCCAGTGCAGTGCAGTCACATCAACTATCGGTGCAGACATTTTTATGTGTATGAAACTCGATTGCACTATTGTTTGCTTCATTTTGCGCCATGCATCCTTTTTTTGTATCATGATCAGGACAAACTTTAGTAAATCTAGGACACACAGGGCTTTATTTATGAGGCCTTACGACAGTTTTGTGCTTCCTCTGCGTCAATTTTTGTGATGCGTTGGTGGCGTAAAACATGCCCTCCGTTGCGTCCTATTTGCAAAGTGACGCATCTAAGCAGATGCATCACTTTGTAAACCCCTGCGCTACATTATACCTGCGTCAGGTATAATGTATGCAGGGGGGGGCGTTTCCACGCAAATAAGCCTCGTAGAAGTGACGCAGTAAAATCTATGAGATTTCACTGCGTCACTTCTAGGACGCAAATGCGTCAATATCTTACGCCTGCCTCACAGCAGGCGTAAGACTGATGCAGGCCCTTTCACATGGGGCTTGCCCCATGTGAAAGGACACATTGCTGGAGTTGCGTCATTTTTGTGACACACTCCTGCAATGCGCCACTTTTGCTTCTACAGATACGTCAGAAATACTTACGCATCTGTAACTTCTTGCGACATGATGCGTCATACAGTAAATATGACGCATCCAGCATGTTGCAAGTAGGGCGCACTGAGAAGTGACGCATCGCTGTTTTCACGCAGCAATGCGTCACTTCTCATAAATGAGGCCCACAGTCTCTTTAAAGAACCGATGTAGTTTTTGTGTCTATTTTTAATAAGTTATTAAATTGGAGGAGAAAACACGTCAAAATGATGCCAGTTTCACATTTTATTTCCGCCATAAATAACTATTAATTTATTTCAGTACCGTTTATTCCAACAGAATTGTATTTAATGTTCTTTATATGGTAGGGATAACATATTGTGATAGTTTTTGCCAAGGTTGTTATTCGTTTCAGAATTTAACTTTTCATATGTGTCATGAAATCACAATGTGCCCAAAAAATTGATGTGAAATGGAACATATTGTTACACATTCTCCTGGCATCTGTGATATTCGAAGCTGCTACTGTCAGACACAAAAAGATAGTTGTATTATTAACAGGAAGGTACGTAACTGTAGAACATTTCAATATGACTTTCAAACTGCGTTGTCAAGGAGAATTCTGTATCGCTGCAAAATGAAATTAAAAACTGACGGAGTCACTTGCAATAAAAGTTTCCTTTTGCTGAGGCCAAAGTTTAACTACTGATGTGACTCGGCTGCCTCCTGTGCTTTGCATTTGAAATGTGTGACCCTTCACAGTGAGAATCATCAGACATCTAGCTCTGACACAAATTAAATGGACCCACGATTCTCAAGTGTGTCTTTAAGTCTTTACCTGAGGTCTCTAAGAACTCTTTCAGAATTGTCTGGCATCAGAACTGTGATAGCCGGGGATAGTTTGCTCACCATAATGTCCCACTTGGGCTTGCTTTATAAAGCTTCGCCAACTAACTAAAGACCAAAAAGTGCCCTTTCGTTGCTGGTTCTCGGAGATGACGAGAAGGGACACAGCTTCACATTTTAAAAGAAAAACACCACCATGGGCGCCCGCAGAAATTTTTTCAGGGGTGGCATAATTAAAAAAATATATCATACCGGCAGCGCAATCTTGCCATTTTTTTTAAAGAGCAAGTAAAAAATCCAGAGGGGGGGGGGGGGCAAGCAACCCCGTATCGCCCCCTTAAGGACACCCATGAACACTACGGGGCAGATCTACAAGAAAGTGCCGCAGCGTGGCGCTGCAAGCCCTTTGGCTGCGCCACGCTGCAGCACTTTCAGAGCACAGGAATGCGACATATTTACAAGAATATGTCGCATTCCTGTGCTTTCCCTGCGCTGGCGCACAAACAGCTGCCAAGCGCCGGCGCAGGCACCCTTGCACCATGGTGCAAGGATGCCTGCGCCATGGGGAGATTGTTTCTGTGCAGGAAGGGGCACCTTTCTGCACAAAAACAATCAGTACAGGCTTTTCCTCTTTCAATGCGTGCTGCAGAATGCAGCACGCATTGAAAGAGGAAAAAACGAGGAGAAATGAAAACATTTCTCCTCGGTGCGCCTCGCTACGCCACCTCTAGGGTGGCGTAGCTTTCAGTCGCATCTCCAGAGTTACGATTTCTCGTAATTCTGGAGATGTGTCTTGTTCCATGGGTGTTGCGTGGGAACACCCACAGCAACACCCATGGAACGCCCCTTCACCGCAAAGTGCTGCGTGTGAAGGGACGGTATTTACAAGGAGAGGAAAAGTCACGCATGGTGGCTTTTCCTCTCCTTGTAAATATCGAGGAGCCCCCTGCGCCACCAGTACGTCACGAAAAGTGACGTACTGGTGGCGCAGGGGGCTTGTAAATCTGCCCCTACCTTTCTGTAAAAGTGAATGTACTGTTGCTGCTGCACTGTTCAAATGCTGAAAAGAGGGCCTTCTTCTCTAAATGTGCACTGTCAAAAACATCCATTCAATAAGGAATTATGATTTACCTTCTTTGTAAGAAATTGGAGAATTAGCTGAGGAGGTGAAAACTCACCTAAACTAATAATCACAGTCCTTGTCAGGATGTTTTGCACGGTTTTATGTTCTAACTACGAGTTTGCCAAGCACGACTTCCTTAACAACGAGGTCGCAACCACGACCTCGTCTAAACCACGATTTTTTTTATCACGCATTCCTTTACCACGATTTTTCGTGGTAAAGGAATGCGTGTTAAAAAAAAATGCTTTCCATCTAGTTCCCCGATCCCTCTTCCCCTTAAAAACTAATTACTCCCACCCTAAAATTAAACACGATTACCCACACACACTAAACTTATTCCCCCACCCTAAAAATATACACGATTACCAACACACCCTTAAAACAATCTCGATCACCTTCACCCCCTTAAAACTAACCCCAAACCCCCAACCCCTGTATACTAACCCCAAACCCCCGCCCTCTAAAAACTAATTCCCCCACTCTTAAATTATACACTATCCCCTTTAAACCCTAATTTCTAATTCCCCCCACCCTATTAACATACACGTTCACCCACACACCCCTTAATAAACGTACTCAACCCCCATAAAACTAATTTCCCCGTCCCTAAAAAAATATCCACGATCATCCTTGCCTCCTTAAATCGATCTCCTTATAAATTAATTCACCCACCTTTTAAATAAATACGAACACCCATACCCCCTAAAAACTAAACCCCAACCCCTAAAATCTAACCCTAAACTCCCCCACCCCTGAAACTTAATCCCTCTTACCTGTTCCTCTGCGACGCCCTGCCCGAACACTAGACCGACTCAGCCTTAACCACGCACATGCGTGGTTAAGGCTGAGTCGTTGTTCGGGCAAGTCGTTGTTCCGCTTGCGTGACTCCGGAACTCGTTGTTCCGGAGTCGTTGTTCAGGATGTTTCCCGTTTTGCACAAAATGAACCTGTGTTTAACCCTCTGGTAGCTAAGCACAAAAGCAGTCAGTCTTAACTTAGAGGCAATGTGTAAAGTATTTATGCAGTACTCAAACAGTAATAAAGCGAACACACAGCAATATTGTAAACCAGATTAGCAAAATGGAGAATATTTTAATAAATAAAATGTCTCAAAAATTATAAAATTCCAATAAGAAGAACCAGATATGAATTTGTATAGGTTAGATTTCAAAGTAGCTCCAAAAAACGTAAAGCGCCAAACGCGATTGCCTAATCACGCTAGACCACGTCAAAATCAAAAGTTAAGGCTGGTCGCAATGATGACAGTCGAACAGAGGGACAAGGCTCATCTTGGTGAAAAGTTTTACCTTCAGATTTAGGGGCATATTTACAAGAAATTATGCATTCCTGCTACTTGGGCCCATGCACACAAATCTGCACTGTAAAGCAAACAAATGTCATGGGCTTGTAAGAGGAGAGACAGCTCAACTGAAGGCGCTGTGTACATTATCTGGCATGATAATACATTGTACACAGCTGTCCTTGCGTGAGGGGTGAGACAACACAGGTGTCAGTTGCCATGGTACGGACTACCAGAATTCACGCAATGTACTAATTCTGACTGGATCAGGGTTATTGAAAGTGATACACACCAGAGGACCACGTGTGTTAAAACCAAAAATGATGTGTGGCCCTGGTGGGCCACTGGCTTTTCAGTGCATTATAAGTGCTGGCTGAGTATGTTGAACTTCCACTATGTCTGAATGGGGAGACATTGAATAGTAAGGTGCTGGAAAGTGGGTTATTAGTAGTGGTAAGTAGGCATCTAAAACTGGCAATAAGGCTAATAACACAGTCTAGGGCTCAGTACAGGTATGACTAAATTATTCCCATGCTCAACCCTTGGTAGCTTGGCTGCGAGCAGGCAGGCTTAACTTAGGAGACAGGTATGTAAAACATTTAAAAACACCAATTCAGTAAACTATTGAGACACAACACACAAAAGTCTAACACTAATTTATGAAAATAGGAATAATGTTTTTCTTTAAAATGACACCAAAATTACAAAAATCCAATGTAGGGACCCAGAGATATGAATTTTTAAAGATTTATCAGTATATTGCACTTAGAAACCTATAGATCCAATCGGGAACATCTGGTTGCTCTTGACCATGACAAGTCAAAGTTTCAGGCCAACCGCGATGGAAAATACCTTGGATACCCCTCAAGGTAGGCCTCAGTCACGATTTTACCTTCTAACTTAGAAACTAAAAACTTTTCTGGAGCTATTTCTGCCATACTCCCTTGATACTCTTCACCAGTCCGGATTAAGTGAGGGTTTGCCAGCGTGCTTTTCAGGGAGCTCCCAGTCAAACTCTGGAAGTCAAATCTCCTGAGCTTTTCAGCAGGACAAACCAGGAGGTCATGCTGACTCGCGGTTGAAGGTGGCCGGCTTCGCGCTCGCCGTTGAGTCGGTCCCCTTATGGAGCTTTTTACCAAAGTTGCTCCAAACTTCTCCAAACTTCTGGAACTTCTTCCTGCAGTTCCTCTTGAGGGTCCAAAGTGTCCAAAACACAATAAAAGGGTTTGTAATCTCCAAGATGGTCCTTGAAAGGTTGGGACTTCAATTCCCACAATCCACTTGGACAAATCCCAGGCAGGGGATTCTTGGTGGTGATGGTCCACGTAAGCTCTGTTAACCTGTAGCCTGCAGGGAGTCCACTCATTATTCCTCTTGCAGCAAAGTATATCCAAAAGGCTGTAGTCTCAGATAATGCAGCAGGCACAGTCTGCCACAATGCAGGAGCGGATGGTGAAAATCAAGTTTCCAGCTTGGCAAGCTTTCTTCTTCTTGTAGTTTCAAGCAGCAGATCTGAGAGGCTCTGCTCCTCTCACACATTTATTCACTGTTCTCTGAGGTAAAGCAGGAAAGCACTCCTGTCCAATGAGGTGCAGGACAACACCCCAGAGCATGACCACTTCCTCCAAAGTGTGGCATAATCATCTCCCAGAAAGCACCATTCCTCCAAAATTCAGGTAGTCTGAACTTGCAGCAGAGGAGCAAGAACTAGTTAAACCAACCTCTAGTATGGCTCATTTTCACAGCTCTCCTACCCCTACCATCTGCAAATTCCTGCCTTAAGCTTGCCATCTGGCTTTGTCACAGGGGCTGAGGGTTAGATAGACCTACCATTCTCTACCTGTCCTATTCCTCGTTTGAAGCTCATCCTTTATGACCCCTCCCCCCTGCTCTTGTATTCCTGTGTAGCAGAGCTCTCTCCAACAGATAGTCTCTCTCTGGATGAGCCACTTATCACTTCATCAAAGTAGCCTGGCTAATCCTGTTAACTCTGGCAATTTCGGGAGACCACCGGAAGGCTGAATTTTGGCTTACAGACAAGAAAGTCTTGTAACTTATTTTCAGTATACTTTAGGATCAATTCAACTATAGTATATGGTTGGATTTATCAATTACATTCTCTTAGGTCCTTGAATGATATTTTCCTTGATTCCTAGTGATATCTATGCATTCATAAACTATTGCCATGTTATCCTTTGGGACTAGGCATCTACAATGGGGAGACTGCAATGTGCAATTTCTCCATCATCAGGGAATTTAAAACATCTTTTATAAGGACCCTGCTTATAATTACATGACCCCCCACCCCTGTAATACCTAGGGGAGCTTTAGGGGTCCTAAATATAGAATGATAGCGTAGATCCTCGCTCCACAGTGCTCCTAGTACCAAAATCGATTTTGGGAGGCACTTTACTACAATGGGGGAAGTGAAAGGTGCAATTTCTCTATCCCCAGGTTATATAAAACATCTTTTATAGGGGCCCTCCATATAATGACATAACCTCCCACCCCTGGAACACCTAGGGGAGATGTTGGTGGTACCTAAAATGCCCAAATATTGTAGTTTATCACTTTTTAAGTGCCCATACCACCAACGTTGAATTTGGGCACAAATCTTTTGCTGCAACACAGTACTGCTTTTAAAATGACTACAGGCTCTCAGCAGTGCACACATGCAAGTGCAGAAAAGGCTGCTCGCCTCTAAAATGCCATGCTTTATTATGTACTAGGGACTTAAAGGTAGTTTTAATCTCCCTGCCCTATTATGTACAAGGGACTTATAGGGTGGGTCATGCCAGTTATAAATGTACCCTAATATATAGTGTACCCTTATGTATGTGTGTGTTTTCACTGTGTTTTCAACATAGCACTGGCCCTGGGCCTGGTTATACAGAGCCCATGGACAGTCAGAGTCAGTTACCACCAGTACCAGCCATCAAAAAATGAAGATGCACGGGGTACACAGAATGACTTTGCAACTCAAGGATGTCAGAATGGATATGTGTTCGACAAGGTAGCCTGACTAATACACATGCACTGCTACGTCTGACAGTGTCACACTTGTATTGCAGGTGGGAAGGTATGACAGAGAAGAGCCTAATGGAGTGCAAAATCCTACGTGTGATGTGGTCCTAGGTGAAGATGTAGCATATACCAAGAGGGATTTTGAAGGAAAATTGTCTCACCATGCCACATATGTCTCAGTAGCAGGATGTGAAATAGGTCTCTGTCAACGGACATGAAAAACTAGCTTGCCTCAATAAAGGCTGGAGTCAGCGATGGTTGGAGACTGAGGTGGATGTGCGCAGTTATGTTGTAAACCTGGGTGGATACATGTCACTAATTCCACCATGTGGTGTACAGCTTGACCCATAGCCCTCAATAAGTGCCAGCCATGTCAGTTCATTCAATATAGTCACATATATTGATTGTGTTGTAGGCACATGAGAGTCAATGTATGAACTGGGTTACATCACTGTGTGGCATTAAGTTGAGTCACTGGCACAAAGTGAGGGGTGGCCAAGGAGGCATGTACATATACAAGTGAGCAAGCCAGACTCACAGGATGTGTTATACTATGCAGATACCCAACTCTGACAATTTTCAACAGCGGTGAGTGTCAGTGCTAGCAACCTACCTAGTGTGACAGGGCCCATCCCCTCAGATTTGGTACACAGTGTCCACTGTCCACAAAGATGAAGCCAAATGTGTATCCAATCAAAGCAAATGAGCATCCACAAATGTGAAATACATGGTAAGTACATACCCTCACACATTCCTGCAGTGTAGCAAGGTTGGTCGGTGTTTAGAGTTGTGCAGGATATGCATTGCAAAATTAACCCTTGCAAGACAGCGCAACAAGGCAGAGTGCCATAATGTACAGTTTGAAAGCCAGAAGGCAGGATCATAACTAATTCATGATCAGACCAACAACACCCGCAGAAGAGCAATGGCTAAATACTAGCCACAGGAAATGCAGGCACCCTGGAAAATAGGTGGAATGTGACCAGTGGTGTCATATGTCAAAACACAATCAGCATAGATATCGTGAAAAAGACTGCATATCACCTTGGCAAATGTGGACCAGACCTCTTTGTATACATCCAGGAATGGTAGGCTCAGTGACCTTTGTAACTGTGTTGCAATATGTGTCATGAGACAAAAAAGCCAGCCTTGTCACACAGTGGTTGTATGAAGTATGCAGACATACTGCCATCTGAAAGGCAACTACAGTTCAACGTGGACTCTATACCTCCATTTAACAGACATCCAACACATTAATGTTGTATAGAAAGTCAAATATTTGCAAGCCAGACTGTCATTCAGATCACTCATGCAAACATCTGATATAGACCACCATTAACAGTTCATGTATGTACACCTCATGACCAGCTGCCTGTCTGGTATGACGATCTGGCTGAGGATGACAGCCTGCCAACCCTTGATCAAGAGACCTTCTGGCAAATCCCAGCCTCCTTTGAAACACCATCTCCAGTTGCTGGAAGGGCCAATGGTGTTGTGGTGTCTCCAGAGGATCCACACATCAGCCAACAATAACCACCTTCTAGCCCATCACCAGGCCTGGATTCCAAGGACCCCCAAGTTGAATTTCAACGTCTTGCGGTCGGAGTCCAGTGGGATATGGTAGATGTGGTGTGGGTGGGGATGGAGACCATGGCAGGTACCCTAAAGGCAGTCCGTAGGTGTCTCAGTCCCAATAAGGACACCTCGGCCCCTATAAGAGACTCCTACCCTCCGCTCTGCGGACTTGAACAGTCCTTGGCTGATATTGCTGGTGTCATGAGGCAGAGGAATGAACAATTGCCCTGCCAAAGTGGCTCCAGCAAGGTTGCCATACAGCTGGGGGCCATCAGCAACATCCTGGAGCCTATGGAGCTGAAGCAGGACAGATACAGCGGAACTATGGGTGCCTACCACCGCAACATGACTGCTGTCCTGACAAACCAGCAGGCCCTTCTCAGTGCATTGCTGCCTCACTTGTTGGCACATAAAAAAGCTGCTGAAGACAGGGCCCCCACATCTTCAGCCACAGATGTGTGTGGTCCTTCATTGCCCCTACACGTACAACAACCCACTCACGGGGAGCACCACACATATCAGAGGAGGGAGATGTGGACTTCAGCTCTTTCCAACATAGATTTGCCTGGTAGCATTTCTCTGTGACAAATTGCCAGTTTCTCCTTTGCCCAGTGGTGATGACCATGCCAGTGTACTTCCCAACTGGTACTGTCCTCAATTTGCAGTCCCACCTGTTGATCTCACCCATTTGTGGACTGTCAATGTGGCCTATCTTCCCTATTGGCAATTTGTTCATCCTATTCCTCACTGAAACACTCCTCTCCTTCACATGACCCATGCAGTGTATCCTCGATGGAGTTTGTCTGGACATCCAATGACTCAAAAAAACTTTTGGGGTTGTTGCCGTAAGAACTGTGCCTGTGATCCTACTAATTTTTACTCATGTAAATAAATGCACTTAGTTCAACCTGTGTGTTGTACGTCTGTTGGAGTCTGGACTATGTAGAACATGATGAATTTTGTGAGCCAATGACACCAACTACCCCCCAAAGGGACATATGTGCAATGGAAACTATATTTGATGAACCCTATGTGTATGTAGACTAGCAAGTAATTACTCAAGGTCACAAGCATGAAGTGCAACAAGTATCATGCAGTCAATGTAAAGGGTGAATGAAGTCACAGCACTGGTGGGTAGTCTAGCCATGGATACTAGCCAGCAAACAACACTGCTGTGACAAGCAAATGATGCAAGGGTGAGTGTGTAAGGGCATCAGTGTGTGAGCCCGAATCTCCTTGATTAGTGACAATGGTTTTACATCACCATCCCTCCAATGCATGTCGCATGACTTACACTCACAGAGCAACAGTACGTGAATACCTGTTTTGGCCTGTCTATCCATTCACATCAAAAGTGCCACTTACAGTGCACAACTATATTCGTAGATCACTTATGTGATTCCATGTCCAACCTGACAGATTCTTCTCCATAGGTCTTTCACTTAGTCACACATGTCTACAAATACTGCTAGCAAAGCCAACTGCATGTACCTAACATAACCTAAGCAGATATGCCAACTCTTAATCATGTGGTATTTGATGCAATAATAAAACGTAATCTACCTAAAACTACATAAACTACCCTAACTTACTTATCTAAACTAAACTACACTTAAACTAAACTATGCAACCTAAACCACACTACCTTATCTTAAAAAATATAAAAAACTAGCTTATCTTACCTTATCTTACTCTACACATATAACATGACATGTTAAACATCAACCCCCACCTTCCTTAATACACATCTTCATACCAAAACAACATAAACTACACCTGTACACAAACTACCTACACATATAAACTTAAACAAAGATATTGTTTTCAATTTGTCTTCTTTTTTAATTTTTTTATTAAAACATATATCCTAAACATCAACCCCTCACCCACTATATACCCTATACACCCCTATACCCAAATAATTAACCCACCCCACCTAAATTATTACAACTACAATACAAACCTAACCTATGCCTACACTAACTATGCCTACACTATCAAAACATTAGAATAAAACCAAAACTTAAAACATGGGGAAGGGCAGAAAGGGTCTCTGTGGCCTACAATTGCTCCCCAATTCTGTCTACAGCATGCTGCAGATTTTGCAATAACCATATTGCTGTGTTCACCTTGTGTTCCAGGGCAGCCACTCTGAGCTTCAGGCCTGACATGTCTTTCATCATGAGGCCTTCAAAATTTGAACCATGTCCAGTGGGTTGGGACTGGGACACTGCTGGTCCTGTGGGCTGACTGGTGGATGTGCTTAACATGGGCTCTGAGGAACCTTCCTGGTGTGCCGCAACATCATGGCTTGGTCCTGGCTGGACATGTCTGGCTGGACCTTGGGGTGTAATGCGCCAAGTGCCGGCTGCCCTCTCCTCTGGAAACTGTCTGGCGATCCTACAATATGCCTTGGCCATGAGGTGGATGTGCCTGTAATGGTCTCTATGGATGAGGTGGTGTTTTTTCTCCTCCGAGGTCACGTTGCCTGTTGGAGGAGAATGAAAATCTATCAGACAAAGCATAACTAGAAACGGTATCAATCATCACAATGCTTCATTTAGTATCAAACATCACATGTGACATTGCTAAAACCCAATAATCATCTGGAAGTATGAAGTGACCATCCAACTACAAATACATTTTTTTCTTCAAGTTTTAACAAGGCCAAATCTTAGGCTTATCCTAATGTCTGGTGGCCTTCAGAGATGGGAACTTCCCCCTGCCCTTCCCCGGTGGTTAAGGAACCTTTGGTTCAAATTTGATTCTGAGCTCACTTTTGAGCCTCAGATTAAAGCATTGTCCACTTCTTGTTTCCTGATCCTGAGATCCTTCAGACGTATGCTTCACCTTATCCCCATAGAGCACCAAAAATCAATTATGCATGCTTTCATCACCTCCAAACTGGATTAATCTAACAGTTTTTACATCAGGCTTCCTATCTTTCCTACCCAGCATCATCAGATTACTTAGGCTGCTGCCTGTCTGATTCTCAAAATTTCTCCCTGGGGATCGATATCAAGTCATTTGTGACAGCTTCACTGTCTACCGATCAACTGAAAGATCCAGTTCAAGGTCCTCACCTTTGCTGTTAGAATGTTTAATCTAAAGGGACCTCTTTATTTTAGGAGCCAGTTTAAGTTGTCCTTTCAGGCCCACTCATTGCATTCTAACAACCTCGAATTGTTTCAAACTCCCCACATTTATTAGTCTAGAAGAGGGGGCCGTTCCTTTGCCTCTGTGACGGCTAGGCTTTGGAATGCTCTGCCTCTGGCCTTGAGAAGTTGTCCTACTGAAATGGTTTTCTGAAAAGGACTCAAAACACTCCTCTTTGATTCTGCTCTAACCTCTTCCTAACTCTGTTTCTCGTATTTTGACACTGTGGCGATCCTTTCCTCTAGTCCCGGGGAATATGGCCCTTTACAATGAATGCTTTCACTACGCATTCCATCACAACGCGGTCGTTACAACAACCGCGTTGTTTCTACGCGATCCATTACATCGCAAGTCATTTCAACGACTTGCTGTAGGGGGCGCGCTGGACTTAGGAATATTATTAATTACTATTCCTACTCCAGTTTGCGCAACAGCAGGGAAGGTGTTGGATTTAAAATCCAACACATTCCCTGGTGTTGCACGCCCCCTACAGCAAGTCGTTGATATGACTTGCGATGTAATGGATCGCGTAGAAACAACGCGGTCGTTGTAACGACCATGTTGTAATGGAAGCACGTTGTGTTGACAGCCTTGTAAACGCTGTTTCCCATGGCGATACACCTTGTTAGATAGCTGTGCGCTTTAGAAATGCTTTGTATTGTATTGTATTGTATGGTACACATGTTCCCATTAAATCGATCATACGTCTCCCTTCTGCAGCCTGCAATGAACTTGATTCCATGGCCATAAATCGAGGTAAGATGAGCAATGTCTGGCAAGTAAATGCATTGTGTCTCAACATTGTGTCCCTGATATGGCAAGGACACAACTCCGGACACATTGCTACATAGATTTACTATGTCCCTGGTTTCGGAAATATGAATAGAGGATGGCTAGCTAACTCACATCAAACAGAGATGTTCAATACATCTCCTAAATTGACTAATGTAAATACCTGGTGAACCATGCCATGGCTCATCACGTGAGGGCAGTCCCTCTACATAGCCTAGTGTCTGTCCCTACATGTCAGCTATTAATGCCACCTTGCTGCACATCATCACTAAGCATGTCTATGTGATGTGTGTTTGCATACATGCTGCACATCTTATATGCACAGCAAATGTTAGCCAAAGTGTAAGGCTGTGTTAAAAGTTTTGGGCAACCCGTTATTGGTAACACCACCAGGTTGATTGTGTAATGGACTGTAGAATGACAATGCTGTGCAGATATGCTTCTGGTCAAACACACCTTGGCATTTCTGGTAAGAAGAAAGTGCAAAGTTATGTCTACGTATCCAATATTGAAAATGGGGTATTAGATGGCATGAGTGAGGCCTTCAATTGCATTACCATGTGATGAATGCTGAGATCTGGGCCAGTTACAGTTACTCATTCTGTCTTCACTGAGGTGTGAATCCTCACACCCTGTGTGGACTAGCCATATAAAATGTACATAGAATGCAATGAGGATGACTACAGTAGAAAATTGCTTCTGACAGGAATAGGGAAAGTTAACCATCCCTAGTCATGTTCACCTATAAACCAGCGCTCATATACTTTAACAGACTATCGCATTTTGGTCATGGCTCGCCTGTCGCCCCATCTATCATATGTGCCTGCAAAGATTGGCAATGCATTCACCTTGACATTAATCAGAAGCTAATGCACATGCCAATTTTTAATTTATAATGTACCATGTCTGGAACAAATTATTCCATTGGAATTAGGATGCTCATTGAACATGTTATTGCAAGCACTGTCCAACATCACACACAATCCTTTCACAACACAGTAACAATTAATGTGACACTCACTGTTAGCATCTGAATCCTTGAAGTTGTCCACATCAGCCGTTGTGTAGGGTTCTGATCCACCTACAAGACATAACATGGTACATTGGATTGTGAATGTAGAACACATACACTGTGGACATGAGACGCACAGTAGATTAGAAATTCTCTATGTAAGTCTGTATGTTGAAAAAGAAGAAAATGGCACAGTTGACATGGCTAAATGATACACAGAGGTAAGGCAGATTGAAGTGTACACAGATATTATGTGCCTAATCATGAATCTGGTAGCCAGATTGCGGACAAGTTCAAAATACATCAGTACTTATGAAATGGCACAAGGGTGCCTGCCTTTTATGGGCCTAAGAACCTAATGATTTGACATACCACACTCTTCAAGGTATTACATTAGCCGTGCCTTTCTCATATCTATACATTTCCATGACAATGCATTACACCTCAGACAGTGGCCATGCTGGTTCCTTGCTTTCACTGAGTTCAGTACCTGCCAATGCTGCACAGTGAATAGACATTGTCCATCTATGCTCTGTACAGGCACAATGAGGAATTGGTACCATCTGTACACCAACATGTATGAGAAATGTTCAGATGTGCCCCAGACATTTGGAGATAATTACATACTATGTTTGTTGCGGTGGATTTTCCAAAGCAACACCCATGGGTTTTGACACACTCCCAGGTTCACAAGAATCTTTGAACCTGGGAAGGCATCATATCTGCGCGCCTCCCCAGGAGAGGCGTAACAAGGAGAAACATCTTTATTTCTCATTGTGTTTTTCTGATTTGTATGAAAAGCCTCCATTGATTGTTTTAGTGCAGGAAGGTGTCCCTTCCTGCATAAAAACAATTGTGCCAACAACGCAGACACCCTTACACCATGGTGAAAGGGTGCCTGCATTGGCGAAAGGCACCAATTTGTGCGCCTGCGCAGCTAGAAAGGACAAGAATGCCCCACATGTCATTAACTCAGGCCAGAGTTGCCCTTTCCTTTTGATGAAAGGAAATGCAGCAAGAAGCCTTGCAGAACTGCCCTGCACCTAAAATTAGAAAATGAGGCCCACAGAGTTTGGCGCATACATATGTGTGTCAGTAATTACCTGGAATGCCCAGTGACAACACTACATGCACAGTCCTGGTTTGGGCAAGACGCACCTCTGGGGCTGGCATGCACTAGCTGGTCTGTGTGGGCTAATGCCAGCCCAGTGTTAAAAAGCTTCTGTGGCATGCGTCTTGTTATCAACATAGTTCCGCTTAGGCATCGTATTTCGACCCTAAAACATATGTGACCTGCAGAGTCATTGGATAAAAACTCATATATTTGTGAAGGAGGCACAGCTATGAACTCACAAGCATATTTGTACTTACCAACATCTCAACCGACTTCAACTCCAAGGTGATCAAGGAGGTCAGCTTCCTGGCTGACCACATCAGCCCAGCGATGCTTCAGTTGATGGCTGGTGCGGTCATCTGCATGTGCTGTGCACCTTCTCCCACCAAGTCTTGCTGTCCTGGGTTGGGTAGCCCTGGATGACCTGGCCACCTCTGGCAATTAAGTTTGGGAGGTAGTGGGTTATTAGCCATAGGAAGCTCCCAAACACCTGCTCAGAGATGTTGCGGGCCCTGCCCCTCCCTGACATGTCCCTCTGCAAAAAGAAAATTACCCCAAATAACAATTAACTACTTAAGAACACCAAACTACCCCTAACAATACATTGCATCATTTTCTGTGTGGATGTGTCACGTTTTCACCAGATCCGTAGTTTTTCTTACTCTTCCATGGAAAAATAGGTAATGCAGGATGTGCAAACAACGCATTGTAATGCACAATGCTGTATTGTTGATGCAGCCCCTTGGATGTGTGCATCGGGCTGAAGCGACGGGTGCAAAAACTCATGCATTATGCTAATGAGTCTTTTTTTAATGATGCAATGGGCCAAATGTGTGTTTTACAGTCTAGTGTATTGTTCAATGCATGTAAACAATTATAGGGATCACTGTAGTGCCTGTGAATAGGTGAGGTGACATGCATTATGTCTTTGAATGTGTTGCATGTGTATGTTGACAGTGCACATATGCATGACTTCTAACATTAGTGGGGCCCTATTACGCATAGGGTGCACTTCCTTTGTTTGCGCAATGGCACACTTTACAAGAGGTGCACTGTGGACAAACTGAGAAAGTGCACCCTATCACATTAATTGTGCGTCCTCTGGGCTGGGGCAAATTTGCACTGGCCTGGGGAAAGCACATTCAAGTGTAAAACAGAACAGCTTTTGGAAATCAGCTCTGTGGGGCACAGTGCAGGCAGCAATCTGTCTGCAAATGTATGTGGGATTACAGATCCCTTGCAGGCAAGTGCAGTGAGTGGGTGCAGCCACCTGCAAGGGGGTGTCTTGGTGGGGCCATAGGACCCCCTTTCCACCTCCAGAGTGCTGGCATCAGAGGTCGCACTGTCATTGCGCCTCCTGACATCTTCTTAGCGTCTGGGCCCATGTCTTTAATACGGCGTAGACGCAGAGTCAAAGGGATTTCCTCATATGCATGGGGCCACACCCTCTCAACAAGAGGGAACACCCTCTGGTGATGGCGCAGGCACTATAAGTGGCCCAGCGCTATTGTTTTTTTATGAGGGGCCACTTAACCATCTATAGCCCCTGCTGGCATTCCAAAGTTCCTCTGAGACGCGCAATGTGTGTGCAAACACCCACTGTGCCCCCGCAGCATTTCTACATTACAGGCCCTGGTGTAAATACTGGGGCACACAAAGTAGCATTTACAAATTGAGTAGCATGTGAAGGATCCTATTGACCAATCATTGATGCAACACAGGGCAGGAAGCTAAGTTGATGTGCTGCGTTGCGTGAATTGAAGAGGACAGAACTGCCCCCATATATGAAGATGTGGAGCACTTCTTCTCTCTTCTTGCACTGATACACTTCAGGCTGCCTGGCACCAACACAGGAACCCTTGCACCCTGGTGCCTAGGTGCCAGCAGTGCAAGGAAAATTGTTTCTGTGCAGGAGGGATACATTCTTGCACATTCACAAACTCTCAAGGCATTTCCCTTTTTCCCTCTTTCTATGTTAGATGCAGATTAAAGCACACATAGTTAGAGGAAATGACAAGGTCACAAACATATTTATCTCATCTCTCATTGTTACGCCATCCTCCGTGATGTTTAGAGAAATCACGCAATCCCCGGGGTACATACCTTGGGAAATCTGGGATGGCAGGAAATCCATGGGTGAATGCATGGGAACCCCCATGTTCCCCCACATGGAACAGCTTCCAGGATGAAATGTTACGCAATGCAACACAATACACTGACTTGCATTACCTTCTTTTCTAGCCCACACAAGGTGTTGCAGATTTCCCCTTGCCTAGCTTTATTTTCTCTACTGGCATTTTGTGTCATGGATGGGCAACAACAGTGATGCAAACATGGCACGAAATGGTATGAGTGCTCAGGAGTGGTCGACAATAAGGGGATCATATACTAAGTTCCTGCGCCACAGGAGAGTTATTTTTTTCAAAGTTGGGGGCGCAGGAATCTAACTCATGCTGATGGTGCAATGCAAAGCCACCATGCATGCCTTGGCATGACCTCATAATTATTTAGTAAGAGAAGGCAGCGTTAAGCACTGCAGTGCTATACTGTGCATCAAGGAGGTATTGCATGTGACTTACAGTGGGTGTTCACATGCAACACCAATGGAGTTCATTTGACACTGAGCCAGGTGATCAGATTCACGTAAACCTGGTGCAGCCAAAAAACTTACACATCCCCAAAATAGGCATGACAAGGAGGAATTTTTAGAAATCACCTTGGATTTTTCATATCCACATGCCCTGCATTTTGCAGTACACATTGGCCATGAAAAACAAGTCCATGGATGGTGCGTGTGCAGGAAGGTGCAGAGCGGACCATCATGCAACTTGACGTCAAATTGGCTGAAGGTATAGGTCTTTTCTATGGCCCCAGGTTACATCCATAAGTTTACATGAGTTATCCATGGGTGTTGCCTGACAAAGCTCCCTGCAAGGCCCCTGCAATGCACCCATGGCACAGAGTAAACCAAGGCAGCCTATTGGAGTCCCTTCATTTACTCCATAGCTATGAGGCCAGGATGAGCCACACAGGGTGACTTAGCATGGCGTCATGGATATGGTTGAGAGGCTTGTGCCACCAGTGGTCCTAGGATGTCTTGTGGATGCATTACCCACTCAGGGAGTGACATACACTGGCTGTTTCAGCCAGTCTACAGTGTATGTGGCATGCGGGGGACAGTTTGATTCTCTAGATTTTCAATGGATGTGTCTAGCATACCAACAGTTACCAGAAAGTCATTACCAACAACCACCATATCATGTTGTGTTACACAAACATCTGCTGTATGGGCTTGGGCCTGGAAGGATGTGTGTGGCACATGCACAGTGCCAATGCACATTGTATTTGCCTCAACTTTTTGTCTATATTTTGGTGATCACAAGGCCAGCTTGTGTAGCCAGACCGAGTCTGATGTATTCCAATATGTTTGCTATTGGCATGCATCACAGTATGTTTCTATATTGAGGGGTTACTTCAACTTAGGATGTGGGTATGCATTCACACAAAATGGTCACCTGGGCATTTATTGACCCAATATGCCATCATGGCTTGGAATACACTGGTGCATGGTATCTTGGCTGGATTCACCTTGCATTTAGTCATTGCTTCTGGGCAAATGTTTCATATTCTGACTTTTTGTGTTGTGTTTTTACAATCACACAAAAATATACTCATAGGAGTGAACCCATTGTGTGTATCTGAGTGCAACACATCAATGTGGTAGGATACATCCCGGCCTTGTTCCAGTTGCATCTTTGCCTAGGGGGGCAAGTGTGGCAGTATTGGTTCTAGGTAGCCACTCTTTCACTGGCACAGCTGAATATTTTGCATTTATATGTATGATGTGAGATGTCACAATGGATTTAATATGTGTCTGCAGACATTGATGTAGCATATGTAGACTGGGTTTGACTGTGTTCCCATCACATACTATGTGCCTCAGTTCTCAGTCATCAGACTAAGAGTTAACTCTACTATCCTCCACAAGTATGAGGCAGTACAAATGGCAAACTGTACAGCACACACACTCAGTCATTGCACACTATTTACTTTAGCACACCATTTTGATAGTGGTTAGATGACTGACGGTCATTACACTGCAAAAGAACACTTTCTCATAACCTGTCCAAACTGTACCAAATTGCAAACTTTGTTTGGTGTCTGTCTTCTCAATGGGCCTGCATTTGGCACATGTTGTTGGCATGCAAGATGAACAAGATGGCCGCCGAAGGGGTTGCTCTCCCTTAGAGCTCTTGGTTGGGGATTACCTTATCGGCAAATATCCCCGTTTTAACCAGCCATCCGACAACATCCTTCAACCTTATAACATTTTAACTTGTAACTCATCACAACTGAACTTTTGAAGTCTCCTACCTGCTGCTGAACCGCTCTGCATGACTTCATAGAGTTGCGACTCATCTGCCCGACGCCTTTGCCTTGTCAGTGCCACTGGATCGTCTGCACTCGTCCCGCCTGCGATCCCGACTCAGGGATCGACTGAGGTGATCTCCTCCATCGGAACTGATATTGGTGATCTCCATCGGATCTGCGCCGCTGATGCTCCAGATGCTGTTTGGCCTCCTCGCCGCGCTCACTAGGGCCAAAGGCTGTGCCGACTACGGATCCCTGGGGCGAGACGTCCCCTTCCAGAAGGCCCCGGCCCTTCGCTCACGGAGCCGACTCGCCCCTACGGACTTGTCCTCGCCTAACCGGCTGCCTTCCAGCTGAGACTAAGGCCCTCCTTCTTGGCCTTCGACTTGGACCGTGGGACTGGAGTGCTTGTCTGGTCCTGGGTCTGCAGCGACCATGGCGTATTTGGATCCCGCCCTGCCGACACTGAGCTGAGTCCACCGACTGAGGTGCCCGCTCCGATCCGGAGGCCGGTGACTGACGCCCTGCCCCACCATCTTTGCACACAACGGGATCTCTCAGTCACGCCAGGCACGTCAAGGTAGGCCGCCAACGGGCTGATCTCTTCACTCGTTGATCTTCCTGGCCCCCTGCTGTTATACCGGCGTCCCTGGGACACAGCTCCCTGCTCCCTCCCTTTTACTTGCGGCAGTCCAATAGCAGTCTTAACTGTCTTTTGCCTCGACCATTTTCATACCCCGAGGCACGGGTCTGCTCCGGACTTCCTCTTTCCCCCAGCTCTCTGGCCCCTGGCCTTTAAGTCTTGGCTGAGGCCGAAGATCGCTCCGCGACCTGCTGGATGCTGCCCGAACCTACATCGGAGACCCTCCCCCCCACCTAAACCGAGGTCGCCGGCGCTCGCAACGCCGAATGGTCTTATGCAGTAGGGACGTCGCCCGATCATCCCTGCGACGCTACACTCCGTGTTCCCTCTGCCCCACTTGGATGCCGTGGCGCTGAGCCCCACCAGCCCCGGCCCGTGTTGATTCCCTGTTACTCAACGATAACGCTATGCCCCTTGATGTCGCCCCTTGCTGCCTCCACGCCGCTATATCTACGCTTTCTTGATCCCCAGGCATGCTTCCGGCCGTTAATGAGAGGTACCGTGAGTCTCTGGTGCCCATGATCGCTCCCGCCCTCTGCCTCCGAGTGGATCTTGGTTCTTGCTTTCCCGATGCCGAGAGCTGTCTGCTCTCGCTTTGAGGACCGGTGACTAATGGCCTCATTTTGGAATCTCACTCCACACGCTGATGTCGGGGTAAGTGCCCCTTGATTGATTGACTTCAGGTTCCATGGCAATACTGATATCTCTAAAATGGCCACCTACACCTCTCCCTGAAACATCTGGGTCTAATGCATGACCCCTACCTCTTCGAAGGATTCCTCCCTCTCTCTAAAATGGCTGCCCCTTGCTCTTCTCTTGATTAACTGGATAGATTGTTTGACCCCGCCACTACTCTAGCTCCCCTTCCACTATTAAGGACTCCTCCTCTCTAAAATGGCCGCCCCCTGCTCTTCTCTTGATTAACTGGTAGTTTGTTTGACCCCACCTCCACTACTCAAGTACCCATTCCACTATTTAGGTCTCCTCCCTCTCTCCAAAAGGTCTGCCCCCTGCTCTTCTCTTGTTTGGGTTGAGTGTCTGACCCCACTACCACTATTCAAGTACCCCTCTATAGAATTGGCCGCCCCCTGCTCATCAGTGCTATAGCTGACCTGACTCTGGACCCCATCGCCACACGTTCCTAAACACCTAGCACATGACCCCATCCAGCTTATGCCAGCTTATGCCTGATCTCTCTATTAGGAGGCTCCCTTTTATCAAGGGTTAAATACGGCCGCCCCCACTCCTCACTATAATAACTGGGCCGACGGCTGGACCCCAATTCCCCATTAAGTCTGTTCTCTCACTAGAACTGACCGCGCCTTTCTAATATATATCTAGAAGATTCCCTAATCAGGACAACCTTAGGCCATATTTGTCTACTGATCCCCCCGCTAAGCTCCCTCTGCGTTCCAACATGATGTCTTCTTTAGTCATGACCATGCTATACCTCACTACTTAGCTTAGCTAATCTGACCGCGCCTTAACCAAGGTGCACCCTCAAATCACACCCTCGGGGAGGATCACTCTGTGGACCCCTGCTCACTCCAACCTCACTGCCAAAACACGCACACTAAGCTCTCTCCTCCACGACCACTCTTACACATTGCAGTATGGACTCCAGACTTAAAAAGTATGGCTCAAACAGCCACACAATTATCTACCCGACCAACCTCTCCAAAAATGCGACTAAAACTCTGAAACATAGACTCCTCAAAGCCAACCCAGAAATCCTTATCTCTGACCCATACCTCTGTCCGAAAAATTGTACTATTACGAGCGACCTGATCTTCTACACTAAAAGAAGAGCTCAGTGGCGATCGACGTTCCACTCCCTACTCAGAATCACCTCAACTAAAAAATTCCCTCACGGTCTCCGACTTTTGGTTATGAAGTCTCCCACTTTTAGTGCAAATGCCACTATATCCATCTACTACAATGGGACTATTCTAATTCAGGCCACCGATCGCAGCCTGGACATCTTCGATGACAGATTTGCCATCTTTAAAAGATCTTTGGTCACTAGCGACTCACCTACTCAATCTAGGTACGGACCTCCCCTTACCCCATCTCAGGAGGTCCCTGATCCCTCTCTAACGGACCATACCCTGATGACCACCTCTCCTAACCAGATCAACACACACAGGACCACAGCTCCTTCAACCCCTTGCTCCCCTAACTCTCCCTCTGTTCCACAACTGGATCAGACCTTGGCCAATAATCACGGTTCATCTGTTATTCCTCGCTCCAACCACCTCGCCGATACTTCCCCCACCCCCTCTCCCACTAGCACATGCCTACATAACTCCCTCACTCGACAGCGGGCTTGCCCACTTCCAACAGGAACTCATTCAACCTTCCTCCCCCTGACATCGCCCACTCTCTGTGCGCACCCGTACATCGGAGAGGGAACTATCCTTTAGTGGATTTCCCCCACCCCTCCCGTTCTCCTGCCCTGATCTCCCCTCCACCCTTACCACTGACCAACCCTCCTTCTCCCCTCCACGTGACCCTCACTCCCCATTCTGATCCTACTTCTAAGCTCAAGAAAATAAACCGTGATCTGCTAACTCTCAAAACTGTCATCCAAAAACTCATTAAGACCACCGAAGAGCTTGCCCTTGATCTCTCTTCCAACATGTCCACACGTGAGATCCCTCACCTCTCTCCCAATGTGACATCACATGAGATCCCACATATAATCCTCCCGAAACCCCCTACCCAGAATTCGATTACCACTCCCTACCCTAACGCCCCGTCTAGACCTGCCAAATCCAAAAATCCATATTCTGATCCTGAAATTCTCTCCCTCCTCCTTGAGTACACCCCTCCTCTTTCGGCCATCTCAGTCCCTGCTAGATCCTCACAAACTGCCTCACTAAATGTCCCTAACTCGACATTCCCTCATCATGGTAAGATGGAACCCATCCAAAGCATCACGCCCAACCCCCATAGAACACCCAGACTCAACGCCAATTCCATAAACATCAATAACCTCTTGCGGATCCCCACTACACAACCCGCGCTCACGGACACCTTGCACAAATCACACCTGAAAAGCATGCTACTTAACTGCAGATCAGCTGTGAAACATGCCACTGACCTTGCGGATCTCATCCTTGCCCAAGATCTGGACCTCCTTATCCTCACAGAAACATGGCTCAACGACTCCTCTGGCCCTATCCTTGACCTATTAGTCCCTCCCAGTCACAACATTATCAAACTTGACCGAGTTAAGAAAACGGGTGGTGGCATAGCCTGTATCTTCCGCAACTCTCTCATTGCAAAACAGTCCCCTTCAGCTAATCTCTCATCCTGTGAATACCTATGCATAGATATCACTAGCACACATAGACCCTTATGCAGCCTTCACATCTTCTACCACCCCCCAGGTGATAACCTCCATATAATTGAACAAATTATGGAAACCATCTCCTCCAACCTGGGCCGACACTGCCCCCAGATCTTCCTTGGTGACTTCAATCTCCACTGGAATGACCCGCACGATCAAGCGGTTACAACCCTCAAAAACTTCCTGTCCGACCTATCTCTGACACAATTCTGCGACAGCCCCACACACAACTTAGGCTTGACACTGGATCTCATCATCTCCAACCCCAAATCCATTCATCTCGAATCCATTCTCCCCTGTGACTGGTCTGACCATCATTATATCAACTTCCTGATACTTGAAAGTTGGAACGACAAAAATGCACAACCACTGAAACTAAAACACTGGAGAAGACCGCTCCACAACACAAGCGTTATTGAGCTCATTGAGCGATGCAATTACTCCCTTCCGCCGCCTGCAAACATGATCGATGTTCACGACCTTACCGATCATTATAACAATGCCATGCTATCTGCCTTGAATGACACGGCCCCTCTTCAACTAAAAAGAATCCCCATAAAACACTCCAAACCTTGGTTCAATGACAGTCTAAATGCGGACATACGCAGTCTAAGACTAGCTGAATGCAAGTGGAGAGCCACTCCCTCTACTGATCTGCTAAAAACTTTAAGATTCAAAAGAAGTCGATACACCAAACTCATTAGAACGGCGAAAGCCAACTTCTTCAAATACCAACTTGACAAAGCCAAAAATCGCCCGAAACGTCTTTTTGAGCTCATTAAATCACAATCCAACAACACCTCTACCCAAGCTCAGCACCTCTCTCGCCCGCAACCAAACTGCGATGCGGTTGCTGAATTCTTCCTCGAAAAGATGAACAAAATCGAATCAGATCTAAGGTCTGCTGCACTCATTCTCTCGCCCTCTCCTGACTCCTCTGTCTCCACACCCCTGCCCTCGCCTCATGGTCTCTCCCTCAAAAACAATGCTTCATGGAGTCAATTCACTCCCCTCAATGACATTACCATCCTCAATATTCTCTCGACCCTTAAACCCTCAAATCACTTCAATGACCCCCTCCCCCCCAACTTCTTTAAAGAAATGAGAGGTTCACTAGCACCGCTCTGGGCCAAGATCATCAACGCCTCATTTCTTCAAGGTGAGATCCTGGACTGCTTGAAGACGGGCCTAGTGCTCCCTGTTCTCAAAAAACCCTTGGCTGACCCTGTTGACCTGAACAACTACCGCCCAATCACAAACATACCCACCCTGGCAAAACTCCTGGAGAAATGTGTTCATGAACAACTACGAAAACACATTGAGCAATTCCAGCTTCTCGACCTATTCCAATCGGGCTTCCGCACTGGCCACAGCACCGAAACGGCCATCACTCACATAGTGGACGATGCTCTCACTCTACTTGACCAAAATGAAGCCTGCCTTTTAATTCTGCTCGATCTCTCATCTGCTTTTGACACTGTCAAACATGACAATCTACTCTACCTCATGGAACACAGGATGGGGCTCTCAGGCACGGTCCTTAAATGGTTTTCCTCTTTCCTCAACAACAGAACACAAAGATTTAAATCCAACCAATCACTCTCCAACCCTAGCTCCTGCACTCTGGGTGTCCCCCCAGGATCCTCACTCTCACCCACACTCTTTAACCTTTTCCTGGAACCATTGACTTTAATTCTTAAATCCTCCAACATCCAATATCACATGTATGCGGACGATACCCAACTCTACATGAAAATCTCCTCCCCCGAAGACATCAAATCTCTCAACGGTACCCTGCTCAAAACCCTCAATTGGCTAACCTCCAACCATCTCAAATTAAACGCCCTCAAGACGGAATTCCTCCTCATTGCACCCGCTAGGCAAACCCCCACTGTGGTGAAATTTCTCGGTAACCTCACCGCCCCCAACTGCACACCTCACATCATTGACTCCACTAAATCACTGGGAGTTGTGCTAGACAAAAACCTTAACATGCAAGACCACATCAGATCATCGACCAAAGGAGCAAACTTCCAACTTAGCATCCTAAGAAAACTCAAACCCTACATTCCCCATGATGACTTTAAAGTGGCGGTGCAAGCACTTGTCATCTCTAGACTAGAATACGGCAGTGCGACTCTTTGTGGACTGCCGAAACTCAGTTTAGCTCCTATCAGAGCATCTCTAAATGCTGCTACTAGACTCATCACAGGGTCTAAGAAGTCCAACCACATTTCGCCGGACCAGAAATCGCTCAATTGGCTTCCCTTTGAAGCAAGGATCCAACTAAAGATCGCTTGTATGACCCATAGAGCACTACACTTCAACAGCCCACTCTACCTGTCAAACAAGCTGGAACGTTCTGGTGGCTCCAGGTCCACAAGGAGCCCTGGCACACTGCTGCTTAAGCCCAAGAAATTTAATAAGCTTAAAACCTACAAGCGGTCATTCTCTGGCTTCGCCCCGAGAATCTGGAACTCCCTTCCAGTGGAAACAAGACTGATTCCCTCTACACTTGCCTTCAAAAGGGAAGTTAAAGCTCTACTAATGAACAATGCGTTGAACTAGATGCTGTGCTCCTCTTGCCTCTTACTTACTGTATACATTTCTTGGGTTGCGACCCATTGTCGCCTGTCATATTGTTTTGTTTGATCTGGATGTATATTGCCCTACTTGTTGTCCACCTTAATTTCATCTTGCCCCTGTTGTATATATTCCCACTGTTACCCTGATTTTTCTCCCCTTGCTGTTTTCCGTTGTCTACCTAAACCATGTGTAAAGCGCTCTAATACCCACCTGGGTCTTGTTCGCGCTATACAAAACTTTAAATAAATAAATAAATAAATGCACACATTTTTGGATTCCCAAGATGTTGTCCAGCGCTGTTTGGTACACATTGCACATACCTTTGTTGTGTGCCAATTACTAGCATGTGTGACATGAGTGTTTTGATATTTACAGTAACTATGAAGTAAGATGGCTTACACAATGGTACTGTTCAAAAACATTTTATCATTTTATTACACCTTTTTCATGTACTCCATATATTTATGATTCCTTGATGTGGCTCATGCGTCTGACAAACAATTCTGCACAATTTGGTCTCTCCGCCATGACCCAGCAAGTGAAGGTACATTTTGGTATTGGTCCTCATCTTCCTTATCATCATCCTCCAGGCCTTCATGGTCCGCATTTCCCTCAACCCATGAGACATTGGTATGGACAATATGTTGTGCAAAATGCGGCACACTGGTATGATCTCACATGCTATAGGGGGAGAGTACAGCAATATCCGCCCAGACATGTCGAGACAGCTAAAGCGTGACTTAAGGACTCCAAACTTTTACTCAACTATGGACTGGGTCTTGCTAAGTGCATGGTTGTAGCTCCACTGTGCATCCATCTGGGGATGTGCATGTGGGGCCATGACTCATGGCTGCAGACCATATCCTTCGTCAGCTGAAAAGACAGCAGGGGAACAATCAGTCAATGGTTATGATGGCTAAGGTGGTGCCCATATTCATATGCATTCTATTATGTGTCCTGAATGACTCATACACTTTGCAAACTGTATGGGATGTGTCCTGACATTGTTTGGCATACACACACTTTCATTTTTGGTATGACTGGCACTGCCCAACACATATAAGTATACCGGCCTGTGTGATACAATTACCATTTCTAAGACTTCGAATTACCAATGCCATGAACTTGGTGAATCTTTCCTAGCATAGAGAGTCAGCCATTGAGGAGTCATTTCTCTCACACTCCTCTATTATGTTTGTTTGGGACTACTATTGGCATTTCTGAAGTAATCCATGACAGACTTTACCAAACTTAAGCAGGGCAGATGATATTGTCTCATTCATTCACACACATTTAGATGTGGCAGTAGTAGTCACTGTTGCTCATTGGCTACTGCCATGGAGAGATTAGTGAGTTCATTTAATTGTGGGACATGATATTTTATACATGGCAGTGCACTGTGTCCAGTGTGTTGGCAGTACACAAGGGGAGAGATATTTGTGAGTCTTGCGCTGTGCAGTGCAACTGGTAAACTCCCAGAACTGCACTGCCTCACTGATTGAGGACAGTGTAAGACTTATTTTTCAACATGATGCAGTGTCTTAGGTTTGCATCCTGCACTGGCAGACAATGGGCAGCATTGCACCAAGACAGGCACATTATGTGTATGGTGAATGTATGGCTGTGCACCCTATAAGCTGTAATTTGTGCATGAGGGTCTAACTTGCTGCACAGTCAGAACCCTTGGAGGACTGATAGAGTAGGTTTATGCGGCACAAAATGGAGCGCACCTTGTATGGCAGGTGTGTATACATGATGACAATTGTAATTGTCCATGGTACACATGGCCTGGGGAGGGTCAAACGTTTGAATTTTTTTTCATTTTAACAGGTTGTGGATACATGCCTCAAGACCATGAGAAATACCCATGGATACAGACAACAGAAATAGAGGTCCCTCCTTCAACATGGTTTTGTGACACAGCATTTTACATAGTATTGTATTGCTGAGGATCTTTCCATTTCGAAACATGCATAGGGCCTCATTTACGGGCCTTTGCCACAGGACAGCACAGGGAGTCACTTAGTTGCCCTGCCCTGCGTTAAAATAAAAGGGCAAAAATGTGTCATATTAATGAAATATGGCACATTGGTGTTCCTTCTGCAGGCGCAAGATCAGAGATTGGTGACTAGCGCCAACACATGCACCCTTGCACCATGATGCAGGTGTGGACTCAATTGTTTTTTTGCACTAAGGGACACGTTCCTGCACAAAAACAAACAACAGAGGATTTTTCCCTCTTTGTGTGTGTGCTGCAGAATGCAGTACACATGGAGGGATTAAATAACTAGGAGAAATTAAGTTATTTCTTCTTATTTAATCTCCTGGGGAAGCACACATTTTTGACACATTTCCAGTTTCCCAGGTCCTTGTAATTCTGGGAATGTTTCAAATTTCATTGGTGTTGCATGGGGAAATCCACCACAAGGCCCATGGAACACATTCTTGATGTAGAGTAAGGCAACACAGCACTTTGCACTGCCTTGCCTTAGTCCATATCTATGAGGCCATACAAGAGCACGCAGGGTGACTATGTGTTGCCTCAGAGATATGATTGAGAGAACTGCTCCACCAGAGCATCATAGAAATTGACATTCCAGCAGCACAGGCATCTTGTAAATGAGGCCCTCGTGGCTTAACTGGTTTTAACATGTGTGACTTGAAGGGTTGTATTGCACATGTGCCATGTAGTATGGTGCAAGTTTGAGGGCCACACCTGCTACGTATACACTTTCTTATTCACCCAATAAAGATTTGGCAATTTTATCCTACATGATTTACTGTCATGAGGTCAGTCATGTGCTAGAGATGTACTTATGAACCAGTAGGCCATTCCCATATCTCCCATTTTGGAAGTCTATGATGAAATGTCTGAATATATATACATCATGAGCACTCCCAGAATACTTTGCCAGCACATTGATGAACATCTCCAGATGGTCCGCTATTGCCTGCACTTTGATGGAGTATTTGTGCTTGCCATTGCAGTACAAGTGGGATAGAGCCGCAGGAGGCACAAGTTGCACATGTGTGCGGTCCATTGCCCACAACACGTGGGAATCCAGCAATGGCTAAGAAGCCTTTCTTGTTTTCCAGTTGTTTCTTCTGTGTCTTGGGAAACATGAGGTACTTGGGTGTGAGGCTTATGATGGCATCTTGGACAGACGGTAGGAATGCCGAAAAGGATGGCTGGGGTATTCCTGCCACTCTGGCTGTGGTGGGTTCAAATTATCCAGATGCCAGCATGTGGAGTACTACCATCAGCTTGGCCTGCAGAAGGAGGTTGGTGGACCTCCGGGATGTTAGCTGCAGCCTTGGTGCATCTTGTGCAGGAGCAGGACACTGGACTCCCTCCTGAGCCTGTAAGCGGGGATGAACTCCTCCTCTCTGACGTCAATGAAGGTAATGCTCTGCCGGTATGTACGCTCCCTTCTCCTGCGCTGCTTCTGTGGTGATGGTGGAGGTGTGTGGTGGTGGTCTTCTCAGTGCTCTGAGCTGCAGTATCAGTAGCCCCATGGCATAGTTGAGCTTGCCAAAGTGCTTTGGGCATGTTCTGCTTATGTACCAGTGCCAGTGCGTCATTTTTACGCCTGGGCTGCCGATGCATCATTTGCCAATGATACGGCACTTTCCCATAAACTTGTAGATATGACGGCAACAGTTCTGCATTGGTTTTTAAGGGGGAACGCCTGCCTTGCATATGTTTTACGTTGACTGACGAAGCCGGTTGTAGTGCAGGTAAAAACAACAGAGGACAGAGAAAAGTGACACATTATGTATAATGGATCACTTTGTAAATATGGAGCACTGAATGTGCCACCACTGCATCAAACAAATTGCGCAGCGGCGGTTAGAGCTCTTTGCAAATATTCCCCTTAGATCTTTAGCAAGGCAAGGCAGCAAGCTGTGGCTGAAGAGGGTTCCAAGTCGTTGGATAGCCGCTGAATGTGGTCTTAGTGAAGCCTTTAACTTTCGGTAGGAAAGCTTCAAGCAGGTAAAATGTGAATTTCATGCCCCGAGAAGGTCCCTAACCGGCCAAATACTTTTCGTGCCTTAGTCTGGTGGAGATATCTACCTTTGAGTAAGACGGTTCCATGAGGTCGAACACCTTTTCTGCGAAGTCCCACTGGATTTTATTTGATGCTGCGAAAAACATAGTGGGAACAACCTGAATCTTTGGCCCAACAGAGATGCTCCTTCGTTGGATTGGCTTGGCAGGTTGGTCCTTGTCTCCCGTCAGTTCTCATAGCAAAAGTTGACAAAATGTTTCTTATAACATGGTTTCAGGAAACTTCAGGTGTAGATTTTGACACCAGCCAACGGTCCAAGACTCACTCCAGCAGAGGTCAGCAGCATGGTCATTTAAGGTAAGACTTTGACACAATGCTACTTTAAGCTGCAGTGACATTAGTAGGCATGAGTTTATGTCAATACTTATGGGTGTTTGCACTTTTCACACCCGGTTTCACCCACTTAGGATGAATTCCCTAATATTATTGCTGTGGAGGGAAAGGCTCTTTGGCAGTGTGCTCACATCAACTTTAGGTGCAAAAATCCTTTTGTATGTGAAACTTATTTGACGATATTGTTTTCTTCATTTTGCTCCATCTAACGTCTTTTGGCTTAAGTAAATCTGGGCTTAAAAGAGCCAATGATGTTTCTATTTTCAATATGTTAGTTAATTGGGAGGCGATATCACGTCCAAATGATGCCAGTATCACATTTTATTCCGACCACAAATGACTATTAATTTATATCAATATGGTTTATTTCAACAGAAAGAGCATTATTTCACCAAAGGGTGGTCATTTTTGATGTTCTTTTTATATGGTATGGATAATACATTGTGTTACTTTTAGCCAAGATTATTGTTCCTTTCAAAATTGGCTTTGCTATATATTTCATAAAGTCACAATATGCTTAAAAGATATGAAATGGGAAATATTGTTGCATGGTAATGCCATTATTACAGTATTCACAGTATCTTCATGGCATCTGTGATATTTATTATGAGCTGCTTTTTTCAGGCTTTTGTCAGGCACTAATAGACAATTGTATAATTAACTGAATCATATGTCACTGCAGAAAAATTCAATATGACTTTCAAACTGCCATAGCAAGTAGAATCCATGTTGCTGCAAAATGAAATTAAAAACTTGCAAAGTCACCTGTCATATAAAGCTGCCTTTGCAGAGGTTAAAGTTTAGCCACTGGTGTGAATCTACTTCGTCCTGTGCTTTGCATTTGAAATGTGTGACTCTTCACAGTTAGAACCATGAGACAGCTATCTTTGACACAAATTAAATGGACTGATGAGTCTCAAGTATCCAAGATGCTTGTGCCTTTAATAATTTAGCTGAGGCATTCAAGAACTATTTTTGAATATGTTGGGCTTCAAAACTGTGACAGCAGACGAATGTTTGCTCATAATAATTTGGACCTAGTTTATAAAGCTCTGCCAACTGCCTAAAGACTAAAGGGCTTATTTATGAGCCCCTTGCGCCATCGGTGCATCACGTTGCGTGGCACACCAGCGGCGCAACCTGCTGCATGAAATTTCCGAGCACACGAAAAGCCACCCTGCGTGGCTTTAAATTTGCTTGTAAATAGCGCCCCATTTCACGCAACACGTTGCGTTCTAGGGGCGTGACATGGGTGTTGCTGTGGGTTTTCCCACGCAACACCCATGTCCGGTGTTGCTGTGGGTGTTCCTACCTAACACCCATGTCCACTGATGAATTTCCAGATTGACGAGCATTCTACAGCACGCATTGGAAGAGGAAACCACCTCAAGTGATTGTTTTTGTGCAGGAAGGTGCCCCTTCCTTCACAAAAACAATCTCATCACGATGCAGGCATCCTTGCACCATGGTGTAAGGGTGCCTGCGCCAGCGCATGGCAGCAGTTTGTGCGCCAGCGCAGGGAAAGGCACAGAGGTGCGACATGTTGCTGTAAATATGTTGCATCCCTCTGCCTCGAAAATAACGAAGCGTGGTGCAGCTAATCAACTTGCTGCACCGCAGTGCATTAGTTTCTTATAAATAGGCATCCAGGGGTGGGCAAACTCACTTCATTCCACGAGGAGTAATCACACAGAATTACTAAGGAATTCCACAGGATTAAAAGGAAAACTTTATTCTGCATTAAGCATTATATCTTAGCTCAAAATGCCCCCTCACATCAAAAATGAATGTGAGGATGTATTTTGCACTAAGAAAAAGTGCTAAATGTAGCATAACATAAATATCAAGCACCAGCAGCTACAGGCGCTCGCTAAATGTACTCTTGAGGTAGAATCTTCCCCTAACTTACTCCTGACATTTAGCACTATTTTATTAGCGCCAAATGCACTGTTACATCGAAATGTATATAATGATGCATTTTGTGCTAAGAAACAGTGCTAAATGAAGCAGAGCACAAATGAACATGTTCTCGCTGTAGGATTTCCCCCAAATTACATGAGGAGCAGTTATCGCACAATTATCGGTAATACTATGCCAAAGAGTTACGAAGAATTACCGAAATTGCTCCGATTCAGCCCTGCCAAGTACCACGCATCAAGTGTTAGACTAACGCATTTTCGTGTGGTGATCCGCATCACCGCACAAAAATGCAGAATCATGCATTCATAGAGCCTCCTGATGTTGCTGACAACTTTAGCAGGAGATGGGAGCACCACTATTAGCACTTATCTGGCAGCCGCAGTGTATGTGACAGAGCGCACTGCTCCGCTGTGGCAGTCATGTGACTACAACATTGTGTCCATGAATTGCCGAGAGATAGGAGGACTGAAGTCACTAGTAGTGGGCGGGCCGCCCACGGCACAACTAGTGGGCAGCAGTTATGCTTATAGGTTTATTTTGCCACAGGCCAGTCCGCCAGTCCTCGCACCACTGCCTTTTCCTTACATCATGCAGTTCCCCGCGACCGGAGGGCTGCTGGAGACTCATCGTCGCTTGGCTCTCTATCACTGACACTCAGGTCTGTAATATACAACCTTAAAAATATTCAATTTTAGGGTGTCAGCCTGAGCAGTTCTCCGCTCAGCGGACGCATCATGATGCAACAGTAACCACTTACAGCGGGCAGGCGGTGAGTGTCGACCCCGAGGAGCAGGCTGAGAATATAGCCTTCATCTGTTTGTTCATCTTACCAAGGGCCCAGGCTGCTGAGGCTCTGTGGCATTGCAGTCCTTTAAGTCATCAGCAGTGAAAGGGGCACTGGGGGCACGGGCTGAGGGTATTTCTCAAGCAGTGCGAGACATGAGACTGCAGCCAGTTGCTGCTCCATGTTCTACCCTGAAAGAAGCTCCTCTGGCTGCTCTCTGAGCTGCGGTTCAGTTTAGCTGGACCTAAATAACAAGGAAGTAATACAAGTCCAGTTGCAACTCAAACTAGCATCATGAATTATCACTGCTCTCCTCTGTGCAGCACTCTGCTCAGCTGACACTGCGGCTTGCTATCGGGGACTCGTCGCGCCGTGGGACACATCTAATCAGGTCTCATTCTTAATATATTTAATTTAAAGCTGAGCGGGCATCAGCCTGTTAACATGAAAGTACTATTCCTTTCTTTGAGAGCATGTTAAAAATATTATATAATTTTAACCAGTGAAACTTTGGCTCAGGCTGGGGTACATGTGAAAGGAGAAAGCCACACAATCCCAGAGGTTTCCGAACACACATAAATTAAAGTGTGCTTTACTTTACAACCAAACCTCATATCTCAAAATATGGAATACTGATTACTTTTACTGGGTAATAAGATGACTTTCAGGAGCAAAACTAAAGCCCTGCTTAAGATGGCGGCTACACTAAGTTAGCGCTTTTCCATTTTTGCTACTTTGAAGCACTTTAAAGAACTTCTTAGAGTTTCTTGTTGTTCAAATGGGTGTAATTTCTGATATTTATAAAATTTCCCTCATCTTCATTTTGCTCACAAACAAGTGGCACTCATAGTCGTTAAAATGTCACTCATAATTACACTGAAATTATGAAGATGTTACACATAGCAATCTGAAACCTTGGTAGCTATGCCGATTACTCTGGTGTAATTGAAATTCCGCCCAGACCTAATAAAGACCACTGAGTGCCCTTTCCTTTATTGATTGGCGGAGGTGGTAAGAAGGCACACAGCTTTACATATCAAAAGGGAAAACACTGCCCCTTCTGTGAAAGGGAATGTCCTGCTACTTTTGCAATGTTGAATCATGGACCTTCTCTCATCTCCACTGTCAAATATATCCATGCAATTAAGGAATTAACATTTACCGTTTATTTGTGTGTTGGCCCCCATAACAGAAGCATGCACATGTAGAACCGTTATAGTCATGTGGGGGATGCTAAATACCAGACTCTGATGTACCTCTTTTAGGAATGAAAGTGAAGGACCTTCGAGGGTCACAAAGCTTGCACTAGCAGGAGAACATTCACTTAGTATATTATTTCCCACCCGTCTTAACCCCTAGAAAGTTCTGTGTTACTTCCAAAGAGAGATCTTTTAGTGTAAGTGTGTCAATGCAGCAATAATACATACATGTGCACCCTGCAGCCTGACCCTTGAAAGAGATGTCATGCCTACCACAAAGCATGGATGTAAGTGGAGTTCAGGATTCTTTGTAAGGTGACTATTATCCATTCTCTTGCACTTATACTTAGAGAGTCGAAATAATACAAAATGTACAGTTCATATAGGTGTGCCTATGTTTGCATGCCTGCAAATAATATTATTGGTCCAAGTGCAATGCAAATGAAAAAGGCTCATATTCCAGGGGTATGTTTCAATTACAGAAACATAACATGTGTATTTGTAAAGCGCACGTTCACCCATAGGTCTCTTGGCGCTGAATAACAGATGTTTATTGTTACCCAACTCAATGGTACTCATTTTATCGACCTCAGATGGATGAAAGGCTGAGTGGACCCGCCGGGATTTGAACCTGTGACCATGAGGTCGAACACAGGCCCCCTGCAGTGGATGCATTATTCCACTGAGCCACCAGACCCGGCTGGCTCAGCACCAGCAGACTCGTCTCGCTGGCAGACATGCCCAAGTGTCCAATATTGGTCTGGTGGCAGGCATTTAGAATACCCCTCAAGGCTGTACCTCAAAACACCACCTGCAGAGTTACTTACGAGTTTCAGCAGTTTTCAGGCTGCAGTAAAAATGTCAAGATAACTCTGGTTATTAATGTACATGATAGAACGAGATGACGTTTTGTTTAGTGGGACTTTTGACCCATCATAAAATAGGACAGAGAGTTAATATGCCTGCTGAGTAGAGCGTGTAACTTGCAGATCACAGATTTGTTTTTTATGTGGCTAGCTCACAGGTTTACTGATTTTGTAACAGACCTCCTTTTGTTACTTGCATTTCAAAAGCTGCAATCCTGATATAGTACAGTGATCTATGTACTGCCATTAAAGAGTTGCATGCAAACTGCATGGTATAGGTTAGAACATTATGTTTTCTTCCACAGTCTTTCTGTTGGACATGGCCCTCTCTGCAAGGTCACCCCCAAATGTTTTATCCTTACCCTCCGCTTTTTGCCGAGCTTATTTTTGCTGGCCTTAGGACTCTGTGCACTTTACCACTGCTAACCAGTTCTAAAGTGCTTGTGCTCTCTGCTTTAAACATGGTAGGATTGGCTTACTCCCAATTGGCATATTTAATTAACTTATGAGTCCCTAGTAAAGTGGTACTACTTGTATACAGGGCCTGTAAATTAAATGCTACAAGTGGGGCCTACAGAACTTATTTTAGCACCCACTTAAGTAGCTGTTTAAACATGTCTCCAGCCTGTCATTGCAGGCTGTGTGCGCAGTTTTTAAACTGCCATTTCAACCTGGCAAAATAAACCTTTTGCCATACCCAAATCTTCCTTTTTAAAACATATACCTAACCCCTAGGGTAGACCCTGGACAGCCCAGAGGGTAGGGAGCAGTGTATTTTAATTAAAAACATTTTAAATCAGTTTGTCACTGTTGCAAGGTCTACCTTTCTAATAGGATACTATTAGAGGAACCTTATTACATTTATTAAGCTGCAATTTCAAATTGGGAACAGGTAGTCTCATGTTTGGTGTCTTTGAAATTGTAATAAAAAATCCTAACTTATAGTGAAGTCGGATTTAAATTGCAATTTTGAAAATGCCAATTTGAGAAAGTTGGCATTTTCCTGTCTTAGACATCTAGTGCCTTTAGCCTGTCTCTGGATCAAATGAGTGGGTTTAGCTGATAGTTGGGCTCTGTGTATTTCTCCTAGACAGTCACACACAATAGAGAGCTTAAGTGTGCCTGGATGGGCTGTCACTGGCTAGATGGGAGGACAGAGGTGGTCCCAGTCCTACTTACACTTGAATAGGCTGTGTCCTGCCTCCACACAAAGGGCTGCATACCCCCTGTAGTTAGTCTGGTGCAAGGACAGAGAAGGAAGGATGCCTGGGGACTTCAAAGGGAAACCTCTATAAGCTTTTTCCCCACTTCAAAGGCACAACTGGGTATAAAAACGTGATCTCAGACTCCAACTCTTCAATACACTTCTGGACCTGTGGATGCTCTGTCAGGAAAAGGGCTGCTGTGCTGCTAAAAGGGCTGTCACTCTGCTGGATTCTGCTGGACTTCTGCTCGGCTGTGATGGCCTGCTGCCTGCTTCCCTCCTTGCCTGGGAGTGAGAAGGACTGGACCTGCGTCTCTCCAAACCAGAGTCAAAGCGACTCCGAGGGCTTGTTGGCTTGCCTCCTGTTTGAAGTCTCGGGGACATCAAAAACTTCCAAACCATCTACCTACAGCACATGGACTCTGCCATCTGAAATTCTTGCCCTGCCAAGTGGTGCCAATCCAGTCCTGGACACTTGGAAGTGGGTATAAAATACTGCAGCAGCCAAAATCCATGCATCGCCATTGCTGCACTGCTCGGTACCAGCGCAACTCCTTCGATGATGATGCATCACAACTGCTGCGAGGAATAAGTACATCGCTTTGCCATCTGCGTGGAGCATCACCTGCTTATGGAACGCATCTCTGACTTTGCGCAGCTCAGAACCAACGCATCGCCTGCATCCTATGGATCGATAATGATTCATCGCCTCCTCTGCTCCACGCACTGGATCTTCGTCAACGATGCAAAGTACGTGGTAGAGGGACAAGGCTGTTCCCTGTATCCAAACTGCGACCCATCATTGTCTGTCTGAACTTTTGGTATTGACTTTGTCTAGCATGACCAGATAGCCCCGGATGGTGCTTTATGCTTTTAAGCACTACATTTCAGTATATTATTTACAAATTCAGAACTCCAGTTCTACTTATTGGAATTTTGTCATTTTGGTCTTGTTTTGTTTAATAGATTAAGCTCTAGTTTTCTAACTGGGTGTGGTATCTTTTGTGTGGTGTTGTCATTGTTTTACTGTTTGAGGTGTTGCACAAATACTTTACACATTGCCTCTTAACTTAAGCCTGACTGCTCTGTGTCAAGCTACCAGAAGGTGAAATCCTCTGCCAACCAGAAACCTAATTTCTAACACATATACTAGGGATGTATAAGTAAATTAAATGGTCCGATATGGTGAATACTAATTTTACCATGTTTGAGAGTGAGGGCACAAACACTTTACCACTGGTTAGCAGGAGTTCTAAACGCCAACAAAAATTGGTTCAGCAAAGGAAGGCAAAAAGTTGGAGTGACCCTGCAGAAAGAGCCAGGTTAAACATAAAGTATAAACTGTGCCCACTAAAAACTGTTTGCCTCGTGCAGAACAGTATAAGATTATTTCCAATCTCTTCTGTACCACAGGAAAATCCAACTCAGATTTGGAACCCTACTGATGCAGGGGTCATGTGACTATGACTAGTGGGATGGAAGGGTCCTTGTTTCAACTTCTTCTACAGTGCAACATATAACCTCTAGAAAGATAAACTACCTTCCTACTGGCAGAACATATCTGCTGGCATTGTCTGCAAGAAGTCAAAGAGTAACCCACTCTTTTTGGCCCCCACGGGCTCCTAACATTAAATGTGTTATTTGTAAGTGCTCTAGTTACACAGAATAGTAAAATGAAACAAACATGTCTGTCTATGTCCGCATTATTATCAGAGAGAGTGTTAAGAGTCATATAATTACTGGTGAAGTATTTGCTGACAGAATTCTCCTGAAGAATGGACCCCTTATCCTAATCCCGTTTTGAGCCCCACAGACTCAAAACCAAAACCTAATGGCACAATGGCCAACTGTCTAGGCAGGGCCTAAATCTCTCTTTCACCTCTATTTAACCACAGTCATTCAGATTCACAAGAACTGTCAAAAGTGAGACTAGCGAAAAAGGATTATTAAAGAAATTTGGAAGTGAGCATTTAAAGCCACCATGAGACAATCGCTTTATTCCATCAGAAACCAATCTTCCTTCTACCATCCCTATTTCGTCAGAATCTGATAAAAGTAAACCTAATGACAAACCCTGCTGTTTGCACCTTCAGCATCATGAATGGCACTCTCTTAACTTCTCTTCTTCTGTCTGCCCCACCTTCTTCTTCTCAGGAACAGCAGCGGCATCTCTGCTAAGGCGGAGGAGCGTCGCCCCACTGATTTGAAGCAGTGAAAGAAAGGAAACATAAATGAAAATAACTTGAGGTTATTATCATTTTATGTTTTCCTGCTGCAGCGGATTTACAGATGGGGTGGAGCAGGGCTGCTCTGATGAGCAAAGGGAGGAGTGGTTTGCGCACTTTAAGTGTGCATGAATGCACGAGAGGGCCGGCCAAACATTCATGTGCACTTTGCATGTTCTCCATGCAGGCTGCAGCCTGCATGGAGAACATGCCCAGGCTCCCATTCCCTGGCTGAGCATGGCGTTCAGACCAATCGCAATGCTGCATTGCAGCATTGTGATTGGTTCAGGGAAGCCTAGGTGCTTACCAATAACAACTCTGTATTGCAGCATTGTGATTGGCCCAGGGGAGCCTGGGTGCTTCCTGTTCTGGCCTCAGGGGAGAGACGGTGATGGAGACATGGAGGGGAGACGCGGCATCAGGTGTTTTTCATTTTTTATAAAACCCCCTTACCTGAAACCCCCGCCCGCCTACCCCCGATCAGTGCCACCCGCCACTGCTCAGGAACTCTAACAGTTAAAGCATACGTATGCTCCATGACTGCTATTAAAAGAGAAGACGTTCGACATCTCGCCTACAAACTACTAATGGGTTTCAGGGGATCAGAATATCTTTTCACAGTTACCACACTCTCTGCCTCAAACTGTTTGGTGTTCATATAACTTACCACCCATACCTGAACCTCTGGCATTAGTTCTTCCATTTCCTCTACTAGTCTCATATTCAACCCTCTGCTCTATCTCTCATTCTAGATCTGCTGATGCCACCACTGTCTCTGCTATAACCGTGCTGTCAGGCACTCCATTTTCAGTCTCACTGTTCCTCTCATTGTCACTCAGGGGCATATTTACAAGCCCCTATCGCCACCACAACGTCACTCTCAGTGACGTTGTGATGGCGTAAGGGGCCTCGCCTTATTTACAAGGCAGCATTAAGCCACTTAATGTGGCTTAACGCTGCTTTGTAAATAATGAACCCTTTCACAGTGTGTTTAGCGTGAAAGGGGAGGGCAATGGGTGTTTCGGTGGGCATTTCACCGCAACACCCATTGATTTTGACGCTGCCCCCTATTTACAAGAGCAGCCTAAATAGGAGGCAGCGCCAAAATAAAAACCAGGGAAAACCAGGGGGCATATTAGCAAGGGCACTATCGCCGATTTAGCGGCACTTTTTGCCGCTAAAGCGGCGATATTCATATCGCCCTATCAGCAAACTGTCTCTAACAGCAGTTGGCGACAGTTTGCGGGCATTAGCGCCCGTTTTTTTACCGCTTTGCATGTCAGCGATATTTATCGCTAATGACATGCAAAGTGGGCGTTCCCGACGAACAAACCTGGGAAACACCCGCTAACAGGCCTATCGCCTATTAGCAAGGTGGCCATGGCCCCAGTTAGCGACGTGAAAAGTCGCGCTAACCGGAGTCATCGCCATTTATTTAACACCTGCAATTAGCAGGTGTTAGCCATACCTAACATGGGGGGTGGATTATGCTGATACGACCACAGGGTCGTATCAGCAAGGTGTTCTCCCTTCTCCATGCAACATCGCTGGTTTTTCAGCGATGTTGGCCCATTTCCCGCTATCGCTGGAATATTCATCGCCATAGCGCTAATCGTTGCTAATACAGCGTTAGCGAGGCGATATATTCCAGCGATAGCCGGCGATAAAAAAAATCACGCTAAGCAGGGTTAGCGATGATTATCGCCTCTTCTTGCTAATATGCCCCCTGGTCTTAAACAGGCGAAATGAGGAGAAATGCTTTATTTCTCCTTGTTTTTGCTGTTTCCATGTGTGCTGCCATGTGCAGCACACATATAAATAGCAAATTGCCTATGATTGTTTATGTGCAGGAAAGTCCCCCTTCCTGCACATAAACAATCATATAAAAAAAATCTGTTTTGCAACTTCTATGTGTGCTGGATTAAGCAGCACACATAGAAGTTTCAAAACGCCATTTAATTATTGTTTATGTGCAGGAAGGGACACCTTACTGCACATAAACAATCTTCCTCGCAACGCAGACAACCTTGCCATCGCATAGGGAAACGCAGGGCTGCACCATATTCTAGTAAATACGGTGCAGCCCTGCGTTTATAAAGTGATGAAGCGTGTCGTTAGCCTTCTTGGCTTAATGACACGCTTTGCCACTTTATTGTAAATATGAACCTTGGGTTGAGTTTGCGGAGTTCCAAAACTCCGCCGCGCTACGCGGAGCTCCGCAAGCGGCGGAGTGCATTAGATAAATGCTGTTTGCTGTGATTTTCAGTGCCGGGTGTTTGTGCACACTGTGCCGTCATCGCGAACGGCACCATGCACAGCGCAAGCGGGCGCAGCTTTCTTTCTACCGCTCGAGTAGATTTTTAACTCGAGTGGCAGTTTTCTCAACGCGGGCGGTCGCAAGCATACACGACTACTCGCAATGAGAAATCCTACCTCCTGCAATGAGAATTCTCTGGGAGGTTGATTTTCCACACTCGCGCTCGCCAACTTGACGATGACGATCGCGAACAAGGACAAATCTCGCCGGGAGGTGGATTTTCCTCGCTCACGCTCACCAACTTGACATTGACAAGCACAAACTCCACGAGCGGAGCAGAGTTCTCTGCCCAGACTTAGCAAATATGCACCTCAGAGTCTAAATCTCCATCACAGTCTTATTCATCTTCCTCCAAGGCACTTCATACATATTAGCATAGTAAATCGCATGTGAGATGCTAGACAAAGCATGAGGCACACTTGCACCACCTCTCACACTCTCAGATGTACTCAGCTGCTTCTCATCTACCGCTGCTGCAGTTGAAGGTGAACGTGGCATGTGCAAAAAGAGGGGGCCCCCTGACACTAGTGAGAAGTACACCTAGACAGGGAAAGGACATTAATGTAAATATTCTAGGGCTACTTCAAACCTCGAACCCTCAAACTGAGAAGGGACTAAATAATAACTATAGTGACACTATGATATAGAAATGTATGAAAAAGGTTTTATTCATAATTTATCTTAATCTCAATAATAGATAACTGTAAAAACACATATACATAAAAAAATAATTTTTCATACAGAGACTAACAAATAAACAACATTCTGACCACATTCAGTCACATTCAAACATATACTACATACATATAATCAAGATGATATACATGATTATTTTATCCCACATGATTGGATATCTGTAGACTATGACGAACAAACAACACCAACACTTAATTGAGAAGTTAGCATTTTTGGGGTGGTTTTCACAGATGACTCTACGCGCGTTTCGACAGAAACACTGTCTTCATCAGGAGTTCCACCTCAGAATGTTATGCTCAAAACTGTCCAGCATCTGTACGTAGATTGATGGTACAAAGATGATATATTTTCAAAAGTATGTTCCTATCGATCAGGATACACCTTATATTGATGATGGCCTGTCTCGAAAGCAAACAAATTTGATATGTTACCCAACTCCTTCAGGAACTAAGCCCTGCTTGATAAAATGTGTCCAACAAGAGAGGCGAGCTGCTAGTCCCTCAAATGATTAAGAATGGATGCGATGTTAGCCGTATGCAGCGCTGGGCAGCTCTATTTTCTGTTTACCAGCCTGCCGCGGCAGCTGAAAAACGCCAAAATTTCGGCAGCTCGCCTCTCTTGTTGGACACATTTTATCAAGCAGGGCTTAGTTCCTGAAGGAGTTGGGTAACATATCAAATTTGTTCGCTTTCGAGACAGGCCATCATCAATATAAGGTGTATCCTGATCGATAGGAACATACTTTTGAAAATATATCATCTTTGTACCATCAATCTACGTACAGATGCTGGACAGTTTTGAGCATAACATTCTGAGGTGGAACTCCTGATGAAGACAGTGTTTCTGTCGAAACGCGCGTAGAGTCATCTGTGAAACCACCCCAAAAATGCTAACTTCTCAATTAAGTGTTGGTGTTGTTTGTTCGTCATAGTCTACAGATATCCAATCATGTGGGATAAAATAATCATGTATATCATCTTGATTATATGTATGTAGTATATGTTTGAATGTGACTGAATGTGGTCAGAATGTTGTTTATTTGTTAGTCTCTGTATGAAAAATTATTTTTTATGTATATGTGTTTTTACAGTTATCTATTATTGAGATTAAGATAAATTATGAATAAAACCTTTTTCATACATTTCTATATCATAGTGTCACTATAGTTATTATTTAGTCCCTTCTCAGTTTGAGGGTTCGAGGTTTGAAGTAGCCCTAGAATATTTACATAAACGTGGCATGTGCAACATGTTTTCAAAAAACAAGAGCAAATGTTTATGAACATACCCTTTTCGAGAACACAAGCTGCAACTGAGGGGCATATTAGCAAGAAGCTCGTTAAAATTATCGCCGTTTTAGCGGCAGGAAACTGCCGCTAAAGCGGCGATAATGGGCTTGATAATATGCGCTATAGAATTCCAATAGAAGCCCAGGTTAGATGTGCAGGACATCTAACCTGGGCTTCTATTGGAATTCTATAACGCATATTAGCAAGCCCATTATCGCCGCTTTAGCGGCAGTTTCCTGCCGCTAAAACGGCGATAATTTTAACGTGGTTCTTGCTAATATGCCCCTATATTCTTTCTGGCAGTCTTTTGCCAGATAAGTCTCTGCTTTCGAATTTGTGTGCAGATTTATTAGCATTCAGCCCAAGCAATGTCCACTTTCGCCGAAATTTAAGCAAATACAGGACTACTCTGTGTAAAAAATGAAATATTTAGTCATTCTTAAAATGAAAAAGGATGACAGCTGGTGAATCCCTCCAAACCTTCATGTTTCCAGCATTGCTTAAATGATGCTAGCCAAAATCCATTCCAGATGCGAGGCGAGTTTCACACTTTTTCCGTATTCTCAAGTGAATCACACATGTCCAGCCACTTAGAAATATGCTGCTCGCTCCATCTCATTCCAATTTTTGACATTAATTACTTTGGCATTTAATTCAGTTAGAGCTTCAACTTTAACAAAAGAAGATCATAATAATTCTTGTGCATGTTGTAGCACATACAAAAATGGTTAAATTCAGGCAAATAATGAAAAAACGAGAAATGCTTGGTAAAAAAAAAAGCTAGAATCATATCAGTATTATCGATTTTCAAAGCTCACTGTTAAAAGTTTACAAAACCTTTTTCTCTACTCCTTCATGATATGCTTTCTGTATTGAAGCGGGCAAACAACAGTTTTACCTGACAATAATGGAGGCTGATGGAGTGAGGAAGAAAGTTTGAGATAATTGGTTCTTGATGGTGGGCTAGTATTCACAGGTTGTTTGTCCGTATCTCCTAGTGGCTCACTATAGCAACTAGCAGTGGAGCTGCAGGGCCTAATGCCACTAAAAATGTTTGCTGTTTTTTTCAAGTTTTCTCAAATGCTTTTTCTCAGTTCAGAGACACTGGTGATTGCTCCTTTCTTGCAAGGGGGGCTTTGAGGCTCCGGATATGCCATAGCATCCACCATGCCTGACGTGGGTGTCCTCATTCAGCAGCACTCCATGTTCCTCAAGGCCGATCATTTGCCCTATCTGCAATGCTCAAGCACTCAAGGCCTTTTGCTAATTGTGTGTCAAGAGAACATCTGGCTTACACCTTCTAGGATGCCCACCTAAAGGATCAGTCCATAGGAGTCCAAGGGGCGTCTCTACATTCAAGGTCAAAGCAAGTAAACTCCCTACTGCCTCCAAATGGAATGAGAATCTTGTGCCACGTGCTCTGGAGTCCAACAACGTACAAGAAGTTCTAGAATGTGGCTGTCACGACTCAATCCTGAGTTGCGGCATCACCTTCGTCCCTGACATTTCCTGGAAGCTGTTCACAGACTTGCATATGCCCGTGAAATGAAATATGAAATACCAGCATTTGTAAAGCGCACAGCTACCTCCGAAGAGGTGTCCCAGCGCTGGGGGCCCTCAGGAAGATTAAGCGAGCTATTGCCCAGAGTCACATGGTGCTGGGCTAACCTGCTGCCGGCACCGGGGATCGAACCGTGAACCCCGTGGTCCGGAGTCAGGCACCCTGGCCGCTGCGCCACACCTCTTCTGTGGGCAGCATTCTGGGAACTTTAAAAAGGTAGGATCTGCTAAGGGTCTGGAAGACATGGTCCCGGACAAAACTTAGACAACGGGGACCCCTGGTGTGACTGGTGTCAGAGTTCTTTGTCTGTGGGTAAAAAACATACCCAGGCTTGTCAGGGTAATGCAGCCATCCATCTAATACAGATTAATTCCCCCGCCCCTCCCTCTCCCAAGAAAAGGCTAATCCCTCCATATGGCCCTATTATTCATGGAGATGATTTGTACTGGCAGTTGTGCAGCAAATTAATTAATATGTCCCAGCAGAGTGCCTTAAAACTCAAATAATATAATTAAGGCTGGTTCAGGGTATTATTGCAAAAGTTAAAGTACAGACTGGAATGTGTGCAGATTCAAACTGTAATTTTATATGCTTTCAGGACCCATGAAAATATTGGAAATCCCAGTCAGTGGATTTTCTACAGTCTTAAAGTACATTTTAAGCCTGTTGATCCAAAGTGTAAATACATACTAACATTTCATCCAAACGGAAAGGGGCCATTCTTTAATTCCACAGTGAATTATAAGGCCTACACAGGTCATTACCAATGTAATACTTGATTTTAATTGCAACAGGGATACTTGTACAAATATGCCAGTCAGATTTCAGACAAAGAAATCTCTTTTTCCCTCTGTCTACATTGAATATCCAGCACAAAGTATCTTACCACAGCTGAACCAGCCAATATGTCCAAAGTTTTACAAGCCAGACTTCACTATCAAACAACCAGGAAGTGTAATCTGGGCTAAACTACAATCATGTGCACTCTTCACTAAAGCAACAAAGAAGTATTATTCCCTATGACACGATGGGTGTTGTCATGGATGGTATCAGCCCCTTTTTCAAAGTTGAAAGGCCTACAACATGCAGCAGTGCCCTAACCATTTTTCTCATGCTCCCTAAGGCCACTATCTGACAGCGTATTAACACAAGACACATACAGCATACAGAAGGGGTCTTTGGGCCAGTCCACTTTATGCATTGGTTTTCTGTATTGCTAGTAAAATCTTGGTTCAACCGACTGCAGTTCACCGATGGGTACATTTACTACAGTCCTCGCTTGAACCTGTAATGGGGTAAAAGTAGCTCTTATTTTGTAATATCAGCACAATGTTAATTGTTTTCAGTGAGAGTTCTTGCTGATTTCTTTCAAGGGGTGTTGTAGAACAATTAAGCCTCTAGTAAATCTGAACCCCTATGCCACACCTGGTGTTCCCAACAGGCCTCTCCTTTATATGCAGAACACCCTGTAAGCAGCTCAGATGATGCTATTGCAAAGCTGGTCAATTACATACAGAGTGCACAGCAACCAAATAGGTTCCTCACCCACCTCCTCTGATGCTGCCACCGGGCAGCTTCATCTCTCTTCCTTAGCCCACATCAGTTAGGCTGAAGGTCGTAGCAGGGCTACTTTGATATTTAATATTAAATGAATGGGACTGCTCTTTATTCTGGTCATTTATTATTCAATGTCCTAGTAGCACATGCTTTTCCATGCTAAGCTAGCAGATTTCAGTACTGGCCATCTGTAATGTCTTTGGGCCAGTACAAACCACACAGACACTATGCTGAGTAGTGGGAACTTTATTCTCTTGCATCCACTACGTTCCTGCTCCCGCTCTAAACTAAACTTATTCCTCGCTCCTCCTCTTCCGCCACCCAGCTCTCCTCCCACCTCTCAATCTCATGTGCTGGTCCTAGCGCCCAGCACATATCACAACATTACATCTTCCCCCTTCTTAAACAATTTTAACTATCTGAGATGTGTCCGTGCATGCCAGATTAAATATTAATAGAAAACAACATAGTTACAGTTCTTCAATCAGGCGAACTGGTCTTCGATGAGTTCGTTGCGGCCGGAGATGGGCATCTTGAGCCGCCCGTTCCCTTTCGTCAGGAGACGTGGAAGGTCGATGATCACTTACTGACTCAGGTGCATCTCCTTTTGCCACACTGTGAGGTGCGGTCAACGCTTCCCGGACATTGGGCGTGCGTTTCTGAAAATGGGTCACATTCCTTGTGATCCTCTTGTCTTCCGACGCAGCTGTAATCATAGTCCCTTTTTGTTTTGTCACCAGCAGTGGGCATGCATGATATCGACAGTCTGCTTTTCTCTGTTGTTCTTGTCGCACCAATACCCAGTCTCCCTCATGGATGGATGGCTGTGTAGCTTTTCTCCGTCGGTCTGCATTTTCCTTCATCTGCTCCTTTTTCAGTTTGTCTCTGGCTGCTAATTCTTTGTGCTCAGAGTCTTGAGCCAAACCACTAGCTGCATCTTCCCAAGCTGGTATTCTGGTACGCACAGTGCGACCCAACATTAATGTTGCCGGACATCTGCCTGTGGTAGTATGTGGTGTGGTTCGATATGCGCGTAATACTTCATTTAAGGCCACTTGCACATCACACTTTGAAAGTTCTGCCTGCTGGATGGTCTTCTTTAGAGTGGCCATAAATCTTTCCACCATTCCATTGGCCTGGAGCCACAAAGGAGTAATCTTCCGGTGTCTGAAATTGAGGTGCTTGGCAAATGCAGCGAAGTCTTGCCCATTGAATGGTGGGCCATTATCTGTTTTCACTACCTTCGGTATGCCCCATGCTGCGAAAACCTCATCGAATACAGGTATAGTGGTGGCAGCTTTGGTTGACGTTATGAGGTGCGCAATTGGGAAGCGTGAGTATTCGTCCATTATGACCAGGATATACTTGCCAGATTGTAGTGGTCCAAAGAAGTCCACTGCGACATGATGCCAAACGCCATCCGGCAGTTCAGACATTTGAAGAGGCGCAGGTGGATCCTCTCGACTTACTAGCTGACACTGTGGGCAGTCCTTCAGCGTAATTTCCACCATCTGATCAAGCATAGGGAACCAGACCCGTTCCCGCAGCGCTCTCTTCATGGCTACAATACCTCTATGCCCTTCATGCGCTAGGTTGATGACTCCTTGGCGCAACTGTTTCGGAATGATGATCCGTTTGTCCCTTAGTACAAGACCATCTGAGGTGATGGACAGTTCATCCTTCACATGTCTGAAAGAGGACAGTTCCTGACTGTCAATCTGTTCACTCTGTCCGGATTCCTCCAACTGTTCGTCTGAATGCGATGTTTTACATTTTGTAGCATGGCATCTTCAATAGTAGTGTCAAGGATGGCCTCCAGAGGGACTGCGGGTGGTTTGGCTTGAGCCACTACAAAATGGATGTATTCCTCAGCTAATGATGGATTGGATTTGGACGTTGCCTTGGGATGTCGGGACATATAGTCGGCTGGATTTGCAGCTTTTCCCGGCTTATGGATGATAGTATAAGTATACTCTTGAAGGCGGATGCCCCAGCGCTCTATTCTGGGTGGCATTTTGGCTCAGGGATTTCCGAAGATGGTTATCAGGGCCTGGTGATCCGTGATAAGTGTGAAGTTTTTTCCGTAGATGAAGATGTGAAAATGTTCGCAGGGCCAGACTACCGCCAGGCTTTCCTTTTCAGGCTGGGAATACGCTCTCTCTGTGTCCGTGAGACTCCGACTGGCATATGCTACAATATACCGCTGATCACTCTCTCTGTCATATTGAGCCAATATCGCTCCTAGTCCTACGGGACTTGCATCCACTGTGATTTCAGTTTTTCTTCTAGGATTGAAATATGCAAAATTGTTGGCAGATTCAACCGCAGCTTTGATTTCATAAAAGGCTTGATCACACCTCGTGGTCCATTGAAATGGGTGTCCTTGTTTGGTCAGCTTTCTCAGAGGGTAACTGATAGTGGCATAGTCCTTGATATAGCGTGCACAGTAGCTCGCTATGCCTAAGAAGGAATGTACATCCCCCGCGTCTCGCGGCCTGGGGGTGTCATTTAGAGCGGCAATCTTTTCTGGATCAGGTTTCATTCCGGAGCCTGAGAAGATGTGTCCGAAGAATTTTAACGTAGATTTGTGGAATTCACATTTGTCTTTATTTAAAGTGAGATTGGCATCCAACAGAGCATGACAGACTCGGTCCAGTGCTGTGTCGTGTTCTTACATTGTTGCTCCATAGACCAGGATGTCGTCACTGTAGTTTAAAGTGTTGGGAATGTGATGAATTACCTTTCTGATGGCCTCCTGAAAAATCTCAGCGGCAAAAGTGACCCCAAAGCTGAGTCTTTTGTATCTGAACAGAACTTGATGAGTCGAGAATGTTGTGATATATCTCGATTTTTCGTGAAGTTCCAGCTGGTGATAGCCCTTGTTGAGGTCTAGTTTGGAGAATATTTGCGCCCGTTGAGTGACGCAATCATGTCGCTAATATGAGGCCCCGGGTGTCTTTCTCTTTCAATGGCGGTGTTGGGTGCCCTCATATCTACACAGCGGCGCACGTTGCCAGGTGCGCACTTTTTAGGCACAACGACCACTGGAGAGACCCAGGGAGTGGGTCCTGACGTTCTCTCAATAATGTCAGCCTGGAGAAGATCCTGCAGTTCCTCCTCTACAGACTGTTGAAGGTGAAATGGAATTTTCCTGTGATGTTGTGCTATGGGAGTCACACGTTCATTTATGTGCAATCGAACTTGGCAATGAGCCATCTTTCCAAGTCCGGTGAATAACTTCGGAAACTTGTGAACTATGTCCGGTTCATCATCAACTTTGTACAAAATTTCTACTAGTCGAAGTCGTTCCGCCGTGGGCAAGCTAAGAAGACAATCTGCTTCAGGACCATCAATGACGTGAATGCGGGCCGGAATAGTTCTGTCCTTGTACGTGAGATTAGTCGGGAATTGTCCTAAGCAAGGAAGAGGTTCCTTTGACATCCAAGTGTACACCTGCACGGCGGCATTATGCAAGTGTGGTGGTGGACTCATTTTCTTGTATTCTGCAACTGAAATATAGTTGAGAGATGCTCCACTATCCAGAACAAATTTGGCCAAGTGTGTGTCCATTTTCAGATCTACTCCTGGGTATTTCTTCAACCGGTCCGGATCCGCAACCATGCAGACATACTCATCACTGTCTTGCGATATTGATGACAACGACCTCGACTCACGAGATTGTGATCAACGGGATCGATATGTCCCATGAGACTGACGGCTGGACTGTGAAGAGCCAGTGGAAAATCTCTGCGGTCCCACACTGCTTTGGCATGATGGCGAGTGTTAGACTGTCTGGATTGTCTGTACTTGTCTCTGTGGGTGTCTTTGCGTGGAGCTCCGCAGACGTTCTCAAAGTGGTTGTCCCGGCCACACTTCCTGCATTTTTGTCCTAATGCAGGGCAGGTCTCCGTGTGAGGGAAGTCATATCCACAGCGATAGCATTTAAGTTGGCGCTCCTGTCGTTTATCAGTCCGGCTAGTACTGCGACGTCGATGACTTGTATACTGGGACTGAACTTTGGATCTGGATGATCGTTGCTTTGCAGGGGAAGACCTGTTGGTGTTACGGGATTGGAGCCGAAATGCTTGTTCTCATTTTCCGCCTCTTCCAACTTCCATTCTCTTGGCCTGTTCTTCTGCCTGATCGTGTACTCGCGTCATTTCTTCGATCTCATCCAGAGAGTAACTTTTCTTTAGTAGACGTCTGCGCAACGACTCAGACTGGCATCCTTCTATGATTCACAGGCGAAGGGCGTCTTCTGTCGAGGAAGAGTCAAATTCACAGTAGCGGGCCAAGCGTCGAAGTCGCGTAATGAAGGTACTCATGGGCTCGTCTTTTTCTTGAGAAGTCAGATTGAATGTATATCTTTCATAATCAACGTTCCGTTTGTGAAGAAATTTTCTGTTTAGTGCGTCACGCACATTGGCATAGGACGAAGCAGCGTCAGCCGGAAGCTCCTTTATAATCTGACCAACATCTTTCCCGATTAAATTGCGTAATGCAATCAGTTGCTGCTCCTCCTCGGTCACATGAGACCCTTTCATGAAGTCTTCAAAGTCTTCTAGCCATTCCTGCCAGCGAAGGCCCATACCTCCCCCTGATATGAGGACCAAGGGTTCCGGCGGGCGTAGAAAAGGGACTCCGAGCAAGCCAACTCTGTGTCCACCCATTTGCGCTGTGGACGTAGGTGACTCCTGCCTGGTGCTGACGCTAGCAGAGGCATGACTCTGTCTTGACGTTGGCGATCCAGACATTGCGTAGGAATACGGTGGGGCAAACACTTTGTGGTGAATAGTCGACCCACAGGAACCCTCACAGCGCCTGCCACTCGGTTCAAAATGCCACCGTTAGCGCCAATCTTTAATTACGTTAGTGTAGGGTCAATAGCAGGGCGCCTATGACAAGGAAGAGCAGACCACCAGCTACTTGATGTGTAGGGACTGCCACTCGCATCAAGGAATATCAAGGGCAGGCGACAGGACGAGCTTGCAGTCCCATAAGTCCATTGATATAGCCTTTTAATGTATGATGAGGCACCTGACAGCTCCTCTGACAGTCATTTACCAATGCTTGTTGAGATTTTCAGCAGACGCCTGACCTCAAAATGGCCGCTGGGCATTCCTCGCAGGGGATTGGTTGAGGCGCCTGACTTCAAGATGGCCGCCGGTGAAATCTCGCTCCTCGCGAGATTCTCAGGCTTAATTCACTCAGTGGGAGCAGCAGCACGGGAACAGACAGACTCCGGTACCTCAGAGATGACACCTTCAGACACCGGGCACAGCTTCGGACCCCGCACTCCTCCACAGACAGCACGTGCACTTGCAGCCCAGAGCACGTGACCGGGGTGGGCTCCCGGGTCGCGATTCACAGACTGCGCCGTCTCCTCTACACACGCGACTGGGGTGGACTCCCAGGGCGTGGCGGCGGACAGCAAACACAGCGGGGCACAACGCGACCGGGGTGGGCACCCGGTCCGCGACTCAGCACAGCTCCAAGGCAGCGGAGCGCACGCCAGGATACAGGTAGGCAGGCAGGGTTTACAGCCACCTTCATCGCCAGTTGTAATGTCTTTGGGCCAGTACAAACCACACAGACACTATGCTGAGTAGTGGGAACTTTATTCTCTTGCATCCACTACGTTCCTGCTCCCGCTCTAAACTAAACTTATTCCTCGCTCCTCCTCTTCCGCCACCCAGCTCTCCTCCCACCTCTCAATCTCATGTGCTGATCCTAGCGCCCAGCACATATCACAACATTACACCATCCTACCTGGACAGAGTAAGAGATCTGGTTCAGCTGGAGCATTAGGATGTTTCTTTCTAGGCTTCCACAGGCTATTCATATCAGCTCTGAGATAGTTGTGACATGAGAGGCCATCACACACTCTCCACTACCCTCCCCAAAGTCCCGGATGCCAGCCAGAATGTGCAGCCTGCATCCATCTTCAACTTTGAATCTAGAGACTGCTGGTCAGTGCCCTTTGAGGCTCTGTAACAGACATGCCCTCAGTGGAGCAGCATTGCCCCTCATGTCAAAGACCATCTCTCTCTGTCATGATCCTCCCGGGGAATTAGACCCCGTCTTGCTTCATGACCAATGTTCAATCAGTTGGACCTGCATTTGCAACGGAGGCGGCTCAGACTTCTCAGTATGAGGCAACCAGGGACACAATGCGTGCAGCACTGCAACTAAAAACTGTTTTTTTCCCCATAGACACAATGAAAAAGTTAACTTATCGCAGAGGGCAAAAGGAGACAACCCCTTCAAACACAGGCTGCTAAGGGGCACTAATTGGCATCGTCCGACACTGTCAAATTCATTATTGCTTCCTCAAAGGGCTTCAGTACACAAAGTCAGTAAAAACATTAAAAACATTTGGCCTCATCACAGAGCCCCAGAGTGTTAGTGGCATTACATGGGCATGTTGAGCAGTACAATGATGTTACTTGTAAGTAACCTGATATCATGTGCTTAGTTGCACTGATCTCCACACATAATTGTCTCTTTAAAGCCCTAATATATCTCAGTTCTCTTTTTGCATCAATGCATATATTTTGATATTCACATGTACTTGCTGAGTGAAAATATCTACTGACTGTTAATGTAGTGTCCTACACCCTTTTCAATGTAGTAGTGTTACCTATAGAGTACGAGTTTCCTCATGGAACTCTACATCATATGCATTTATCCTCCTGAAAGTATGTTATCTGTGAATATGGCAGTGATACATTTCTGTGCTTACTCCCTTGCCTGCCTTTACGAACAACACATTTTTTAGGTATGGCAATCTCTTTGATGGTCAATATAGCTATTAAGTGCAATGCCCTCTCCATGTGATGTTTATTGGTGGCAAATAGCACGACAGCTTTCCCAAATTGTATCGCGGCACATGGTGCATAACTCACGAAGTACCTTTCTCACATAAACATCAACTCTTAGTTATAGTTTTTGTCTTTTTTTCTTCTCTTAGATTGTTGACCTGAAGATTAGTGGTAAGGTGCACAATAAATGTATATTCACACCTTCGTTCGTTTGCCCCTCTGTCTCTGGTCTCTGGACATACAGTGGATACGTCAGTTATTTAAATTGCCTCTTTTTCTATGAATTATCTATCGGGACTACCCCCCTGCATCCAGAGGGAGTAGATGTTCCAGTCCAGCACTGCTACATGCCCCGGTGAACCCAAGCACTTTGTTCTCTCTGATTTACTGTTACCTGCTATGTTTCTTTGTCATTGGACAGCCATACAGGGGACATGAACAGACATCTCTCCTTGATAAGGTGCGTGATTATTACTGGTCCAACACTGGCTTGGATTTGGTGCTGAGTTAGCGTAGTTACTAACATATCTGCAGATCAAACTACACTGCTTTTGAACACTGACACTATGCTTAAAACACTATCTGTATTGGCCTAGTGTGAGAAACCAGGACCGGTTTGCAGTGCCCCCCCCCTCTTTATGCCCCCATTTTAACTAGTAGATTCTGGTTTTCTGACTCTGACAGTGTACCCTGGGCTCATCTAACCAGACCCAAGTCCTGTGCTCTGATTAATTACAATTTATACTGGCAACCTACCTGTAAGTCCCTAGTTTATAGCAGGACATGTGGGTTTAGAGGCCCAGTAGATTTAATTCACTTAGGTGTGCACTACTGTGTTGCCTGCTGTCATTTTAAAAGCAAACACAACAAGATGATGGACGGAGTGCTGAAACCTTTCAAACACTCACCCCCAGTCAAGAGATCTGGGTTAAATCCATCGTTCTTTTGCTTACCATGCCACCCAAGTTTGGACCCAGCCAAATACAAATCAGCCTTGACCTAGCTCCCCATGGAAACAGTCCAGCCCGTACTGCCAGGTCAAGTCCTCCCTGGACCAGAAACAAGCATCCTGGGACTGGTTTTGGTGTATCACCCCTCATCAGCCAGACAACTTGATTCCAGTGGCATAGCAAGCAAGGGACCCATGTCTGGGCATACCCTTGGCCACTTAGGGTGAACATAGCAAACACAACAAGATGGTGGACAGAGTGCTGAAACTTTTCAAACACTCATCCCCAGTCAAGCGATAAGGGTTACATCCATCGTTCTTTTGCTCACCATGCCACCCAGTAGAGGTAGTATGCAAATTCGACTTTGGAATCAAAGGTACTTTCAAAGTCACTTTCAAAGTCACAAACTACATTATTTTTTACATAGGTCTCCCCTAGTGCAGCAGGTGTAGGGTGCCTTGCAACTATAAGCAGGGACATTATAACAGATGTTTAGGAGCCAATGCCCATTGTAATGCATTGGCTCCTTAGGCTAACATGGGAATACTTTAATAAAGTATACGTATTGATAGAAATGAGCTAAACATATAATTCAGGGACTTAAAAGAATAGTTATGATACAGCCAACAACTTGCCATTGTTAGATTTGTTATAACTATTATAGAAAAGAAGAACTTTCTTTTCTGTGAGCCCAAAGCCAGTCTTCCTGCAGCCCTTCCCTGATTGGCGGTCTCTACCAGGCTGAGCCAAGCTGTCTGAATGAGGTGTGAAGTGGCCTGCTAGAGAGACAAAGGTTTTTCTGCAGAAGGAGAACTGAAACTGCAAAAAGCAGAGGCAATATGGGGCGGAGTAGCCAAACTGGACTTTTAATGATTTGTCCGGGTTCTTTGTGGGAATTGTAGTCCCAACATCCCAAGGATCATCTCAGAGCTTCTAGTGTTTTGGACACTTTGAACCCACAAGAGGAATTTCAGGCAGTTCCAGACGTTTGGAGAAGTTTGGAGCACGTTTTGTAAAAAGCTCCATAGGTTGACCAAATGCATTGTGGGAGTTGTAATCCCAGACCCCAAGAGGTAAACCAGAGCATCTGAACCCTTGGCTGGTGTTGTGGACCACCTTCCTGCATCAAGAAACATTTCTGGAAGTAAGTGTAAAAGTGCTACATTGTGGGTGGTCTGAACTCTGGACTTTGTCCTGGTCCAGAGGAACCTTTGTTAAACCTTTGAGCACTATTTACTTCTAAACACTCATTTTACTTTAAATCTTTAAAAATTCATAACTCTGGTTCCCTACATTGGACTTTTGTTGTCATTTTAATCACAGAAATATAGCCTACTTTTATAAATTTGGGTTGGCTTTTTATTGTGTATTGTGTCTCACTTATTTAATATATAGGTGTTTTTAAATGCTTTACACACCTGTCTACTAAGTTAAGCCAGCCTGCTCTTTGCCAAGGGCTGAGATAGGGAACAATTTATTGAGACCTTGACTGAACCTTCTATTGTGTTTGTGGCCTTATTGCTACCGGTAAGTCGCTACTTATCATTACAAATAATCCACTTTCCAACAGCTGGTATATAAAGCACCAGAACTAGGCTACCATTGCACCAGTAAATAAAGTAGCAGAATCAAGCAAATATTACTTGAGTGTTACTGAGGCAATACTGGTTAGACTATTGGGTCTTAAATAAAAACAAATTCGAAATTATCAGGGCTGACAGGACTTCTACATAGATGAGGTTAAAGCAAAAGTTGATTGAAATTGAGTTCTAGTTGCTGACACTCATAACCAACAGTCCATCATATTGGTCCACATATTTAAAGGACAAGTGCACCATGTGCTATTATTGCACTTGTTTGGCTTTCCCTGAAAACGTCAAAGGGTTTCACCTTGTGTTGTTATTGTAGTGGTGGCAGGAGACTATTCTCATCCACTGATGCTGCTGCTCACTCTCGCATACACCCTTTCATGTGCCCTAGCACTTACTAACTCATCCATCCAGAACCACCTACTTGCACCCACTCACATAACAAATGCACATAACCACCACATTCAGTGACTCACCTGCCCAAACAACCCCACACAAACATGACCATTATGTACCAAGCACTTTCACAAGTAGAAACTAATGCATGGCATCAATATATCCCGTATTCCATACCACTGCCCATAATTTCCATATTTTGAGTAATCAAGAGTGATATAAGGCTTAAAGCACACCATGCCGTACATTATAAGGATACTGCAAGTCACTAAGGACTTTCAAAACAATATAGAGGAACAAATCTACCTTTTCTCTATCTAATCTATGCAGAAAATAAACATATTCTCTCTGCTCATCATTGTTAGCTATTAAAATAGAGCAGAAGAAAAAAAAGCAATGTTCTCTTTGTTGCTTTAAACAGCTGCTTTAATTCTGCTCAGCGACCTGACCTGCCTTTCACCTCAGCTGATGACTCTGGCATCAGAACTTGCTTGTAATAACCTTATAATAGTTCCACAAGTCACTGTTTATAAATAAATTAGTGACTACCATTTATACAGTGATTATAAAATCCCATCTATTATGGTAGTAAATAGCATTAATATTATTGTGGGAATTAATTTCTTTGTACTAGGTCTCTCCTGATTTCTTGCCCTACATGGACCCTATTTTGCTAGTATTATATCATACCTCTTGAACCACAAATGAAAATACTAATAGTGATGGATTCCATGGTATTGTAGGTCAAATTAAATATATGGAAATACTGATTGATTTGATAGCTTGGTCCATTTTAGACCTGATAGCTTTAGGGTGGTCTTCCCCCAAACATTTTGCCTTCATTCTTCATTTTTGCTGATTTTGTTTTTGTTACCTTAGGACTCTTTGCCACTGCTAACCAGTGCTAAACACGGTAAAATTGGCTTAGACCCAACTGGCACATTTACTTTACTTGTAAGTCCCTAGTAAAATGGTACTGCATGTAACAAGGGCCTGTAAATTAAATGCTACTAGTTGGCCTGCAGCACTTATTGTGACACACCCACTTAAATAGATTTTCAACATGTTTCAGGCCCTCCATTGCAGCCTGTGTGCCGTTTTAAACTGTCATTTTGACTGGCAAAATAAACATTTTGCCCTGGCCTAAACCTTCTTTTTTTAATACACGTCACCCCCAGGGTAGATCATAGGGCAGGGTGCAATGTATTTAAATAGTTGGACATGCACTTTTAACTTTTACATGTCCTAAATTCATTTTCACTACTGCAAGGCCTTCCTCTCCCACAGGATAACATTAGGTTAACTTATTACATGGGGAGCTGTTTTCCGCCACTGCCGCCTCACCTGCCACAGGGGACTCAAACCCCCAGCAAGCCCTGGATCGCGCCCGGAGGCGCTGACGCCGACTTGTGTGCCCGGAGGCGCATAAATTGAGCTCGCGTCTCCCGCAGCGCGGGAGCCGTTTTCCGCCACTGCCGCCTCACGTGCCACAGGGGACTCAAAACCCCAGCAAGCACTGGATCGCGCCGGGAGGCGCTGACGCCGACTTGTGCGCCCGGAGGCGCATAAATTGAAGTGGCGGCTCCCGCAGTGCGGGAGTCGTTTTCCGCTACTGCCGCCTCACCTGCCACAGAGGACTCAAACCCCCAGCAATCCCTGGTTCGCGCCCGGAGGCGCTGACTTGTGCGCCCGGAGGCGCATAAATTGAACTTGCGGCTCTCGCAGCGCGGGACGCGTGCGGGCGTGCCCGGGCTGTGCCCGGGCCAAGGGCGGGCCAATCTGCGCCCGTCATAGCCCGAAGGAGACCGGGCCGGGCCCATTCTCGTGGTCCTTACATCTGGTAACATCACTCAACATTAGTCCATCTGGGAGAAAGTTGTAGATTGTCGATGAACCATAGCCAAGTAAGTTTCTGGTTGTATTTGCTCGCACTTGGTGTCGCCTTAGTACATTGGGGGGTTGACTTGATTCCCAAATGGCCAAACGGAAGCAAATGGGCGATAAGGAGGGTACACCGAGGTCCCTCCAAAACTCCACTTTGGACTGTTTTTTGACGCGTGCTGCTAGAGTCCTGGACAATGAAATTCTAGGGGTAGAACGTCGATTGTCCATGGAGGGAGGTTTGCTAGCTGCCCCGAATTTAGATCAAATCACGATCAGATTGCCAGAGGGTATAGAAAAGGAAATACTGGCCAGTACAATGCCAGAAGAGGATCATGTAATCCCTGCAGACCGTTTATCTCCACCCACTTTAACATCGCCTACGATAAGAGACCAGCCAGCTAAGAGGAAGAGGAAAACAAAAAATCAGGAACCTCCATTAAGAACTAGTATGAGCAAAAAACAAATCTAAGGGACTGCTGCATGAAGGGAATATGGACATTCAAAATAGAACTTTGTCAGGACCAACCCCCACATCGTCAGTCTCTAAAGCCCTCTCTGAGCAAGATATTGAGACATTAATTATGCACCTCGATAACTTACTTGCTAAAAATCTTGCCCAAATATTGGCGAGGATGGACAAACTAGAAAGAAGTGTGGGTGAAATTGGAAAAAATGTAAAAAATGTAAAAAATCTGTTGGGCGGGACTGGATTTGCAAAATCTAGAAATTCTGATTATCCTGCTATGGAGGGGTGTTCTGAATCTGTTAAACTACCTAATCTGGTAACAGGGCATTGTTGTAAAACTACTGAACCTCCTCAGGTAAACACTACTAGGGTAAATGCAAATGTTGTAAGGAGGGCACATCCCAAGGTACGTCTGTGAGGCAAACTAAACATCAAACAGGGGGAGTAAACTCGGGAAGCTGTCCTAAATCATCGCAGGTTACATGTAGTCACAATGTTTTTTTATGTAATGATAATCCAAATGTGGTTACGTATGAAGCACCAATTCTGGTTCCACCCCGACCTGAGAGGAAATTGGATCTCCCACCAGAATGCTGTCCTTATGTCGCGATATTAACGAACATCCCCCCACTACAGAGTAATATAGAAGAAACTACGAATTGAAAAATAAGGTCTGCCATTGGCTATCCTTTAACACTGACTTCACTAATACTAACTATGGTGATATCTTGTTTGTTAGAAGAGTGAGTTGGAAGGGTCCCTTGTGTAAGTCTATATGTGGAGATTGTGTAGTAATAAATTGTAGGTCACCTGCCCTTGCTGGGAAACTGATCAGAGGTTGGAGAGGAAAACCAGGGAGCGAATATACCCAAAGGATTGGCATTATGCCCTTGGGTTTTTTTTACAGGCACCTTAAACCCAATGGTAAGTTGAGCAGCACAATTATGAATACACTCTCCTTTCCGCAGACATCTAGGGATTATGTCCCCATTGAAACTAGGAATAGATACCAGGCTCTGTCTGGGCTGGATAACCCCGATTGACTAAAACAAAGCTGTAGTAGTCGGCTGCCTCATAATGAAGCGGTTATTGCTGATAGCCCTAGAAGGGAAGAAAATATATATAACCCGAGTATTAGAGAGAATGGGAACCCAGCCATATCTAATGGCCAGAGTGCACTTCATGGCGGATGCATAGGGGAAAAACTTACAGAAGGCCCACAGTCGTATGTAAGAGCTATTGAGGGCCAGTATCTAAATATTATCTCATGGAATATCGCAGGGTTAAAATCTAAAATAAATGATCCACAATGGGGCAGTTTTGTGGACAGTAGCCATATTTGTCTTCTGCAAGAGACCTGGGCAACCGAGCAGTATTACAGGGTGGGGTACACCACTTATAGCATCGAAGCCCGACACTCGAGAGCTGGCAGACCTGCAGGAGGATTGCTAATTTGGGTAAAATCAACATTGAGGTGTAAAATAAAACGGCTAAACATTGACTCACAGGAAATCTTGGGCCTTGATCTTATCTCAGAAAAAAGGGACTATGCACTTGAGGCTAATAAATCTGTATAATCGGTTCAGCAGTCCTCATAAGGACTCGGACACTCTATTAACACTGACTGAATTTCTTGATAGTTTGTGTAAAGGATATTATCTTGTTGCAGCCGGTGATTTTAATATGACCCACGAACCTATTGATTATATTCAAGATCTGGTACAGGAGGAAGAGCAAGCCAGAGGTATTAAAAGCTTCAAATACCGGCATTGAAAAGAATGTCAAAGGTTGGTCAGCAAGTATTGTCATTTACACTTACCAATGGGGTTCGTGCCTGTAATGGACGGACTCCCTCAGATGAGGAGGCCAAAACCACGTTTAAAAGGGGCAGTATTAGGAGCAGAATTGATTTTATCATGGTAGATCTCGATTTATGGTCCAATATCCACTATATGACAGTCCTGGACAGAGAAGACAGTGATCATAATGCACTGTTTCTGGAGCTATCAGGCATTATCCTTCCGCAACATCAAATAAGCCCAGTAGCAGCCCCTATATTTACATCTAATAATAAAAGGAGAATAAAATGGCCACAGATAATTTCTGACGAGACGCTTCTATCGTCAATTGACAAAGAGGTAGCTGAGGCTTTAGTTGTATTGGGAAATCAGGACCCAAGCGAAGACATCACTTTGTCCACCTTTTTGCATTTATCCTCCAATATAAAGGCTATTGTAAGCAAACAGTGTAACTCTAAAATATCTACTGTCAAAGTTGCTCCATGGTACAATGAAGATTGCAGACAAAATAAATTAGTTCTATCCAGGGCAGTCAAGAAAGGATCAAGGGTCGATATAATCAATTCAAGAAGAGCCTATAAGAGAACACAGGGCGAGGCCAAAAGGGCATGGGAAGAAGAAAATTGGCACATTTTGGTTGAGGCGTCAAGAATGAAGGACTCCCAGACTTTTTGACACTTATTATCCAAAGGCCTTAAACAGCCAGTTAGCGAAACGGATTTTCACATACAACCTGAAGTGTGGGAAGAGCATTTTCAGAGTCTGTTCTCAGGGGAAGTGCCTTTGTTGGAGAATGGTATAGTTGTGATTAATAGGGACCCCCTCACAGTGCACTGTGTGGAAGAAGTTCACTTTTCACTAGAGGAGACTATTAATGCGATTTCATCTCTACAGTCAGGAAAGGCCCCAGGATTAGACAGGATACCTGGCGACTTATATGGCTCAAAACCTAGTATATGGGGCCCTTTACTCCATTCAGTATATTCATCTATCACATGTGGTGGGGATTTCCCTGACTCATGGAAAGGTGCTGAAATTCTTCCCATATTTAAAAAGGGCGACAAGGGAGACCCGGGAAACTATAGGCCTATTAGCCTTATAGATGTATCCCAAACAATATTCAGTAACATGATCTTAACGCACCTCCAAGGCTGGATGGAGGAGTCCTGTATACTTTCTCATCTGCAGGCCGGTTTTAGATCCCCTACGAGCACCCTAGATCAGGTGTTTCGGTTTTTATTATTAATTTGGAAGGAGGTAACTATTCTGAAGGGCCATTTGTACGTCGTATTCGATGATCTAAAAACGGCGTTTGACTCAATAGAGCGTTCCAAGCTATGGGTTGCCTTAAGTGATCTTGGTCTCCCGGTGGGGCTGCTCCAACTCCTGGTCCGGTTGCACACTGGAAATTATGCCAAAGTCAGATGGAATACAGATGGTAGCCTAACAAGAAACATCCCGGTGCTAAAAGGGGTACGCCAAGGCTGTGTCTTAGCGCCAACCTTGTTCACTTTATATATGAACGGGCTTATTAAAGATCTCCATGACTGCAGAGGGGATCCACCAAATCTGGCGGGCAAACAAATCACCTGTCTTCTTTTTGCAGACGATACGCTGCTTATTTCTAAAACCCCTGCGGGGATCCAGAAAGTACTAACTAAGTTTGCAATTGCCTGCAAAGAAAGAGGATTAGAAATAAACTGCTCAAAGACCAAGTTCATGGTTTTTAACCCGTATAAGTCTACAAAGAATAAGCTGAGGCTAGACACCCAAAGGTTAGACCAGGTCAAGGTATTTGACTACTTGGGGGTTAGAGTAAGTGAGAACCTGTCTTGGAGTCCCCAAATACAAAAGAGTGTACTATCTCTGCAACATGTAGATTATGCTATAATTAGGAAAGCCAAAGGTTTCCCTTTCCGTCCAATTTCTCCAATTTTAGAAATACATCGGGCGAAGGGAAAGGGTGCAGCTTTATACGGGGCAGAACTGTGGGGGATGGAACAATTGAACCAATTAGAAGTTTCAGAAAACAAGTTTTTACGAGCCGCCTTAAACCTTCCAAGGAATACGTCATTAATGCCACTCCTCTTAGAACTTGGTCTAAGGTCTATTACCCATTCTGCTGTCCTGAAGGTGCTTCTGTTCTGGATTAGACTCTGGACCAGCAAGATGCAGATTCCTGTTAAGGAGGCAACGGAGGAGCTTCTAACCTTTCATAGTCAAACTGGGCACCTGGTATGGTTTAAAAAAGTAAAGGTTTGGCTCTATAAACTGGGACTGGGTTTTATGTGGGAAGATCCGAAATCTATCACTAAAAAAATGGGATCTCTTCTAAAAAAGAGATTTTGGGAGTTTGTTGATTCCTCATGTATTGAAGCTAGGATCACCGGTTCCCTAACAACGTGTTTTCTAGATATTAAAAGTTGTTTTAAGCTTGAATCTTATATGGATGAAATTGAACCCCCTCAAGCATGTGCACTTTATATACAGCTCAGAATCGGGGCTCTTCCATTAAACGCGCTGAGAAGCAACTTGAAGAATGCATCTGTAATTTTGCTTTGCCCCCTATGTAATGATAGCCCTGAAACACTAGAGCACTTTATATGTTTCTGTCCGTTTTATGCAGAATTGAGGAAAACCTGTATTATTCCAGCTTGTGTGTTATCTTTCTCACGTCCTAAAGAAGCACTGTGTGTCTTCACATCAGATACTACTAGGTGGCTTGTTTTTACACTATCTAGATACTTGCTGTATGCACGGTGGAGAAGATCTATATTTGGATAGAGTGCAGGTCATGAAATCGGAGCTAATACTGGGAAAGGAAGAAGTTAGGCCCTACTGACTGTTGATTAGAAATAAATCTTGTGGCCGTTAATAAACCCATATTATAGGTTTTAAGGAATTGATAGATTCTTATTATATTCTTATTGTTACATTTGCACAGAGTATTGACTGATAATCTCTTTTTTATGTTAATGTTAACGTTTTAAGCTAATTCGAACTGTATTCATATAAGTGATAAGTTGTAGTTTTTATTCTTTTTTAACCGATGCGCTGTGTGTTTATGAATCTATATGTCTAATGGAAAGTTTTTAATGAAATGTTTGTTTTCATGAATGATCATGTTATTGATCGAAATAAACGACTACTACATGAAATAAGTCATTACTGTCAATTGGGAACATGTAGGAATGTTCAGTTTGGTGTCTAAAGGATTGTAATTTAAAGCCCTCTTTAAAGGTAAAGTCAGATTTTAAGCCACAATACTGACAATACCACTTTTAGAAAGATGGCATTTTCTTGTCCCAACCATTTGGTGTCTGCAGCCTGTATCCTGGGTCACATGAATAGGCGCACCTGGAAGTTGATCTTTGTGTATTGCTCCCAGACAGTGGAACAAAAGGCAATGGGCTTTCTCTGACTTGATGAGGGGGAGGAGCTGTCACCTACCATAATTACACATCACAAAGGCTCTGCTTGGGCACATTTACAAAGGGTTTGACACTAGTGTTTTGTGTTCCCAGATAACCTGGGGCCAGGGCAGGAAGGCAGGAAGTTCCAATTCCGGAAGCTACTCCTACTTCATGCTGGCACTAGGTATAAATAATGGACCCTCAGACCCAACTCTTCAGTACAAGTCCAGATCTATGGATGACTCAGAAGGACTTTTGTTCTGCTCTGCAAGAAGGACTGCTACTTTTTTTCCTTGCTTCCCTGCTACCTGAGTGAAGGGACTGGACCTGCATCTTGATCCCAGGACCACCAGAGTGACTCCAAGGGCTAGTTGGCGGTCCTGCTGATCAGAGCTTCAGGGACAGAAAAGGCTCCAACCCCCTTGAATCCAGCACATGTACTCTGCCTGCTGTGAGTTCTAACCCCCAAGTGGTGTCACCTAGTACTGGACCCTAGGAAGTGAACCTGAAGGTGCTCTGCCAGCCCAGCTGTGGTCTTGTGGGCAAAACCGATGCAGCACAATGCTTCTCCTTGCAGCTTGGCTTCCGAACTACCGATGTGCAAAGCATCTCCAACACAGTACATCACAATGCAGCCCTCAGTCTCCGCAGTGCTGCGGCTATGGAAAGCATCCTCGACGCAGGCCTTCACATCACTCGACGATAGCCTCCTCGACAACGATGCAGGGCCTCACATCACAGCCTCACAGTTACTCTGAACCACCACTCTGCAATGCATCCTCGACCTGCGATCTCAAACGCTTTGCAACCAGGATTTAAGGTACTCTTATTCATTCAGGTGGCCTAGCTTGGTCCCTGTATCCGGCCTGCACTCCATCGCGCTCAGCCTGAACTTGTGACTTTGTCCCAGTTCAGCACGAGCAGATAACCACAGTTGGCACTTAGGGATTCAAGGCACTATTTTTTTTGGAAACTTTGAAATTGTCATTTTTTAGTCAAATATTTCATTTCATTTTGCACTATTTTTCTAAATTGGTGTGAACTTTTTTTTGTCTTGTGTTTTCACTTTATTGCTGTTTAAAGTGCTGCATAAATACTTTACAAATTCCCTCTAAGATGAACCTGACTGCTTTGTGAAACCAAGGAGCTAGCGGCAAGATGGCTGCTTTCTAGGTGGCTCTGCCGGCCTGAGCATAATAATCCGTCAGGCATCCGGCTGCAACCTACACATCGGAACCTAAAAAGCACGAAATCCAGCGCAGCAACACATGCGGACTGCACTGATGTGTTTTGAGCTACGGGACGCTGTGGCACATCGCAGAACGCTGCACCGGCCCTGATGACCGAGCTCGGGAGGGAAACGCAATATGGCGCCTGGAAAGTAAATAGTGCATAGCCCAGTCCTACCGTACTTGCAGCGGCTGGGCTCTGAAACCTGTCGAAGTCGGAGTGCACCTGAAGAGCCATAGCAGTGAGAATGTCCGTCCGCCGTCGAGGGGTGAGTCTGCTGGTGGCTGCGGCGGACTGCTGGGCATATTGCTGGGGGAAGGGTGGACGAGCGCTGGCCGTGATCCCTACCCACGCCACCGGACGCCGCTGAAAGGGGGAAAGTGGTCCGTTGCGGAGAGATTGCCAGTGCTGCGGAGGTGCCTCCGGTGAAGCCCGTACTGCAGAGGTGAGCGGCAGAGCTGTATGTGAAGGCCCAGTCAAGAGTGACTGCATCGGCGAGCCGTGGGAGCCTCCGCGGCTGCTTACTGCTGCGGCGCGAGTGCTCTGGCGGCTGGGACTGCCTGCTGGATTCTCTCTGGAGACCGGGAGTCGCGATACTATTCACTGTTTTACCGCCTCAGACATGGCTCTGGTGCGGCTGCCGCCTGAGGGACGGGGTTAGCCTGCTCAGTTTCTTGCTGGGTCTGTCTGTTCTATTACCATTGCTGCTTCCTGGACTGGAGCCGCTGTCAGGTGGGTCACCAGGACGGTTAGCGCTAGCTGTATACATTGCAGGACTAAATGGACTGCTGTTGTTGCTATGTCGTGCACTGCTTTACCAGAGAATAATGGAGACCGACTGAATTCGAACTTCAATGACCCATCCCCCTTGCCTGACTTCAAGATGGCCGCCTCCGTGGGACCCTCCTCGATGCTTTATCTCTCCTGGTCTAAAATCTTTGTTCATCGTCCCGATGTTGATCAGCCCTCACCCGACCCTGTTCCTGCTCACCTACTAGGACATTTACTATGAGAACTTTCCCCCGACAGCTGAGACATAGCCACTTTGTCTGATGCCCGGTGGAGCTACCTCGCTAGCTATAGGGGAGATGGGCAATGGATTCCCTCCTTGACCATCACCAACCCAGCAGATCTTTGGGCAAACTCTCCTATGTCTCTCTGGACCTAATCTCCCTCCTCCCTTCACCCTACCCCTCTCCGCTCTACTCTTCTCCTCTTTGTAGCCATTGACCTTTGCCCTCACCCGTCCCTGCTCATAGTTCCCACCCTCTTTTATCCACCTGACTTTCTTTTGTGAACTTTTCCTTCGTCAGTTGAGACCTAGTGATTTTGACTTATGCCCGATGGAGCTACCTTGCTTAGCTATAGGGGAGATTGGCTCTGGATTCCATCCTCGGACGTCACCTACCCAGTCGGTCTTTGGGCAAACTTCCTTTCTTCTCTCCTGCCGTCTCTTCCCCCATCCTCCCCCTTCACATTTCCCCCTTCCCCCCTCCGCTCTATCTGTCTCACCTTTCCTTCCTCTCTCAATCTGTTGCTTATTTTTGATGTAAAGTGTCATCTGTTATCATTGTCTGTAACATTATGTAACCTAATGTAAAGCGCTCTGATACCTCCGGCTCTAGCCAGCGCTATATAAAACTCTTAAAATAAAATAAAAATAAATAAAATTTGTGCCGAGTTACCTGGGGTTCGAGCACAGGTAAATTTAGGCTTTGCTTGTGACTTCACCCTGACAGATATAGCGGTTGGTTGTTGAGTAGGGTTTCACCCCCTCAACCAGTAACCTGATTTCCAACAGTCCAATATCCATATATAATAGATGGACGGGAATCCTATTATAGAAGCCCCGCTTTAATTTCTTTATTACTCTTAAGTTATGACATCTCTAGGCACCTGCAATAAAGAAATTACCTAGCTGCTCATTTGTAATAAGTTATTAGAGCAGAGTTGTGATGTCACAATGCCTGCTCCCGGAGCTGCCAGCCAATGAGATAGTCAGTTCACAGCTGCAGTTTAAGCAATGAAAAGCAGATTTTCTTTTTCATTTCTTTGATTTGTTTTCCTAAAATGAAGAGTGATGAGTAGAAAAAAGATATTTATGGCAACTTGTTTATTTTTTTCCACATCGTTTATTATAGTAATGGTATCATCTTTGCATATTTCTACACCTTCTGAGCCCCAGCACTTACATTAACCTTGTTCTAATACATTTTTGCAACAAATTATTAATCACTTTTTAGTGTGTTTATTTTGCACTATAGATTCAACTTTTATTCTCCATGTTGGCAAACATAATAATGCTTTCAAATGAAAGCTCAGGGCACCAACGATTTAAGCAATTTGAGGAAAGGCTGATGTTTGGACTATGCATTGTTAGGAATAAAATACCTTCTGCCATACGTTAAATGGATATTGCAAATCACCTCGGAGTTACATGACCTTAAAAAGGTACTAAAGGCCTGATTTATATCCTGGTGGATCGGATACTCTGTCACAAACTCCGTAACAAAAGTGATGGATATCCCGTCTGCCATATTACAAGTGCCATAGGACATAATGTCCACACCGAGGTCCTGATTTAGATCTTGGTGGATCAAACGTGATGGATATCCCGTCCACCCAATTACAAATGCCATAGGGTATAATGCACTTGTAATGCGACGGACAGGTCATTCGTCACATTTGTGACGGAGTATCCCATCCTCCAAGATCTAAATCAGGCACTCAGAGTGGTCCTTGTTCCCCAAATGTCACAGAACTCCTCAGTGATTTTCAATATCTTTATGATGTACAGGGCAGAGTACCTTATCCCATATATTAAAATATAATTTTGGAAAAGTGTCAACTATTCTCATATAAGTGAATGCAAACAAATATTCCATTTATTGCCAAATTCAGCAGCTTTACAAATCAAATTAGGCCACATTAGCCACACATATATGAACGTAGAGTTCAGTTACATGAGTTTGGTTCACCACACGACTCAGCTTAATAACTTGAATTTAGACCTCCACAGTTTAAATTTGTAGAGACACTTGCCTCTGCCTAGCACCGGTTAATTGATGCATTTGTGCTTTTGTGCTAGGTAGTATAATGTAGGTGGAATAATCAACTGTATCCAGTTTGGCTCTGAAATTCCATCAGAGACATGGGAGCGTCTATTCATAACTTACGTGCTATGAGGCGTGCATCTCCTACCAAAATGAAATGTGCACCTTACGTTTCTGAAAAGCATACATCTTATTAAAACATCTTAAAGGAAAAAATCGAGATTATTTTTTTATACAGTACCATGCAAAACAAAAAGAACCTTACCTTTGCTTCTGACCTAACTCCAAGAGATTCTGCACATCGCTTTTAGCTGATGACTTGTCATTTTTCAGAGACTGAAAAGGAACGAAAATATTGGATTGGTTAGTATTTGGAAGTTGAAGGTATAATGGTTCCTAAGTCTGCATATTAAACAAAAATATAATAATGCTTCCAGTTCATTCTATTTGGCGAAATTATTTAACCTTTCCTATAAAATGGACACACCAAGGGTGATTTTAAAGGTAATAGAGATCATTATTTTTGTATTGTTTTATAAGGGGCATAACACAACCATAATTCATATAACATTAGCAGCAGGCGTAAGAACAGTACATAATGCCAGGATACAGGGTTCAATGTGACCAAGTATTGTCCTCTTGAACAGATCAAATATCAAGATGTAAGTCACACAAGACATAGGGAAAACCAGGGGGCTAATCCGTACAGTTAGCAGCAAGAGTGGGTGGTGCATTACAGATCGCATATGATATTAAAGTGTAGAGCCTCGGTATTTACCTTGAAGGATTGGGTACCGCAATATACAATAGTGCAATAAACAGTTACAGTACTGAGGAGCATGGTGTGACCTTGCCAGGTAGGTCGCTCCCCCACCACACAGCTCCGCCTGTGGTGCCCTACCCGCTGCTGCTGCTGGTAAGCTCGCCCCCCTGTTTGCTGCCTCTGTGCCCGTTTTTGCCTTTTGCTTCCCCTCGTTTGCCTTCTGTACCCCTCGCTGCCCCCGTTTTTTGTGTCCACCTTTGCCTTCTGTACCCCTCGCTGCCCCCGTTTTTGTGTCCACCTTTGCCTTCTGTACCCCTCGCTGCCCCTGTATTTTGTGTCCACCTTTGCCTTCTGTACCCCTCGCTGCCCCTGTTTTCTTGTGTCCACCTTTGCCTTCTGTACCCCTCGCTTCCCCCGTATTTTGTGTCCACCTTTGCCTTCTGTACCCCTCGCTGCCCCTGTTTTCTTGTGTCCACCTTTGCCTTCTGTACCCCTCGCTGCCCCTGTTTTCTTGTGTCCACCTTTGCCTTCTGTACCCCTCGCTGCCCCCGTTTTTTGTGTCCACCTTTGCCTTCTGTACCCCTCGCTGCCCCTGTATTTTGTGTCCATCTTTGCCTTCTGTACCCGTCGTTGCCTCTCTCCGCTCCCGCCGCTGCGTCCCCTGCGGCCCCGCCCCCCCTGACTGCCCATTCGCTGCCCCTGCCTCCCGCCTCCCACCTGCTCCTCCCTCCCACCTCCCCATATATGGCGGCCGCTGCGCGGTGAGGAGAGCGGCCCTTGACCTTGCCAGGTAGGTCGCTCCCCCACCACACAGCTCCGCCTGTGGTGCCCTACCCGCTGCTGCTGCTGGTAAGCTCGCCCCCCTGTTTGCTGCCTCTGTGCCCGTTTTTGCCTTTTGCTTCCCCTCGTTTGCCTTCTGTACCCCTCGCTGCCCCCGTATTTTGTGTCCAGCTTTGCCTTCTGTACCCCTCGCTGCCCCTGTTTTCTTGTGTCCACCTTTGCCTTCTGTACCCCTCGCTGCCCTTGTTTTCTTGTGTCCACCTTTGCCTTCTGTACCCCTCGCTGCCCCCGTTTTTTGTGTCCACCTTTGCCTTCTGTACCCCTCGCTGCCCCCGTTTTTTGTGTCCACCTTTGCCTTCTGTACCCCTCGCTGCCCCTGTTTTCTTGTGTCCACCTTTGCCTTCTGTACCCCTCGCTGCCCCTGTTTTCTTGTGTCCACCTTTGCCTTCTGTACCCCTCGCTGCCCCCGTATTTTGTGTCCACCTTTGCCTTCTGTACCCCTCGCTGCCCCTGTTTTCTTGTGTCCACCTTTGCCTTCTGTACCCCTTGCTGCCCCTGTTTTCTTGTGTCCACCTTTGCCTTCTGTACCCCCGCTGCCCCCGTTTTTTGTGTCCACCTTTGCCTTCTGTACCCCTCGCTGCCCCCGTATTTTGTGTCCATATTTGCCTTCTGTACCCCTCGTTGCCTCTCTCCGCTCCCGCCGCTGCGTCCCCTGCGGCCCCGCCCCCCTGACTGCCCATTCGCAGCCCCTGCCTCCCGCCTCCCAGCTGCTCCTCCCTCCCACCTCCCCATATATGGCGGCCGGTGCGCGGCCGCGCAGAGGATGGGCGCAGCGGGCGCGCTGCGCCTGGACCACGCCCAGTGCCAGAACCCCTGGGCCGGGCGCACCCCGCTCCAGCCTTGAGGACCGACGCCGATACGATGCCACCACAATCCATGCTCTCAACCCCGGACGGACACACAACTGCTTCAAGGCCGCCCCGAAACGCACTCATGGTCCCTTCACCTGCCGGAACTGCAGCTACACCAGCCTCAGAGCCACCGAAGCGCCCGCCAAGAAGGACCTCAACCACCTCCGATGCATCCTACTGAACACCCGCTCCGCACGCAAACACGCCGTCGAGCTCTGGGACCTGCTCGACACATCATCACCCGACGTCGCCTTCCTGACAGAGACCTGGATGAACGACTCCTCCGCACCCGACATCGCCATAGCCATCCCAGACGGCTATAAGATCACCCGCAGAGACCGCATCAACGGAGTAGGAGGAGGAATCGCCATCGTCCACAAGAACTCCATCAGGGTCTCGACCAGCACCGACGACTTTCTCTGCACCGCCGAACACATGCACTTCCAGATCCACATGGACCCCAACACCACCCTTAGAGGCACCCTTGTCTACAGACCCCCCGGGGCCCCGACCCCAGTTCAGCGACTCCATCGCCGACTTCATCAGCACGCACGCACGCCCTGACCTCTACCGACTACATCCTCCTCGGAGACCTGAACTTTCACCTGGAGAACAACAACGACAGCAACTCCACCACCCTGATCGACAACCTCGCCAACCTCGGACTGAGACAGCTCGTCAAAACACCGACCCATTCTGCCGGCCACACGCTCGACCCCGTCTTCTCCTCAAGCTCCCACGTCTCCTTCAGCCACACCACGGAACTCCTCTGGACCGACCACCGCTGCATCCACTTCACCTTCCAGAAACCCACCATACACCACCGCACCCAACAGATCCCACGCCGCTGCTGGAGCAAAGTCACCGAAGACCAACTACGGGCAAACCTCGCTCTCAGCCCTCCCTCCGACCCATCCAACACCGACGACGCTGCCTGCAACCTCAGACGATGGATAGACGACTGTGCCAACACCCTCGCCCCGCTGAAAAACTCACCTACAGTGACACCACCAAAAGAGCCAGCTGGTTCACCCCGGAACTCCTAGCGTCCAAGCGTACCTGCCGGAAACTAGAGAAGAAATGGCACAGTGATAAGACACCGGACAGCCACACAGCCCACAAAGACGCCATCCGTAACCACCACCACCTCATCAGGTCCGCCAAGAGAATCTCCTTCAAAGACTGCCTCGACAACAACGCACACAACAGCAAGGAGCTCTTCAACATCGTGAAGGAACTCTCCAACCCCAGCTCTAACACCAACAACATCCCGCCGTCGCAAGCCCTGTGTGATTCCCTCGCCACCTTCTTCCACCGCCAGATCGCCGACATCCACGACAGCTTCAACACCCAGACAGCCCCAACTAAGATCGATGCACCAGACCCGCTGCACACCATCGACCACGACCCCTTGCCAGCCTGGGCCAGCATGAACATCGATGACACCATCAAGACCATGAGCACAATACACTCCGGCTCCCCGTCAGACCCTTTCCCGCACCACATCTTCAACAAGGCCAGCAGCTCCATCGCACCCCACCTGTGCAACGTTATCAATCTCTCCTTCGAGACCGCAAACTTCCCAGAGAGCTGGAAACACGCAGAGATCAACGCCCTACTCAAAAAACCCAAGGCGGACCCGAGAGACCTCAAGAAATTCCGGCCCATCTCCCTGCTTCCGTTCCCAGCCAAGGTCATCGAGAAGATCGTCAACAAACAGCTAACCCGATACCTCGAAGAAAACAGCATCCTGGACCCATCCCAATCAGGGTTCCGCAGCAACCACAGCACTGAGACTGCCCTCATCGCCGCCACCGACGACATCAGGACCCTGCTGGACAACGGTGAGACCGCAGCCCTCATCCTGCTGGACCTCTCCGCCGCCTTCGACACTGTCTGCCACCGCACTCTACGCGCACACCTCCACGACGTAGGGATCCGAGACAAGGCCCTGGAATGGGCCACCTCCTTCCTCGCCGGCAGAACCCAGAGAGTCCGCCTCCCACCATTCCGATCCGAAGCCTCCGAGATCATCTGCGGCGTACCCCAGGGATCATCGCTCAGCCCAACACTGTTCAACATCTACATGGCCCCGCTCGCATGCTTCGCCAGACAGCACGACCTCAACATAATCTCCTACGCCGACGACACTCAACTGATCCTCTCCCTCACCAAGGACCCCCTCGCCGCCAAATCCAACCTCAATGAAGGAATGAAGGCCGTCGCCGATTGGATGAAGATCAGCCGACTAAAGCTGAACACGGACAAGACAGAGGTCCTCATCCTCGGCTCCAACCCCTCAACCTGGGACGACTCCTGGTGGCCAACGACACTGGGAGCAGCCCCTACACCCACCAACCACGCACGCAACCTGGGAGTCATCCTCGACTCAACGCTCTCCATGGCCAAACAAGTCAACGCAGTCTCCTCCTCCTGCTTCAACACCCTCCGCATGCTTCGCAAGATCTACAGGTGGATCCCGACAGATACAAGAAGAACAGTCACCCAGGCCCTCGTCAGTAGCAGACTTGACTATGGGAACGCCCTCTCCGCGGGAGCCCCGGCCAAGCTCATCAAGCGACTGCAACGCATACAAAACGCCTCCGCACGCCTGATCCTCGACGTACCACGCCACAGCCACATCACCCCCCACCTGAGGAACCTGCACTGGCTCCCCATCGACAGGAGAATCTCCTTCAAACTCCTCATCCATGCACACAAGGCACTCCACAAGACTGGCCCAGCCTACCTCAACAGACGACTCTTCTTCTACGTCCCCAACCGCCAGCTCCGCTCCGCCGACCTCTCCCTCGCCACCGTCCCTCGCATTCGAAGAACAACCACCGGCGGCAGATCCTTCTCACACCTCGCCGCCAAGACCTGGAACACCCTTCCACTAAGCCTACGACAGACCCAAGACCTGCTGACCTTCAGGAGGCTACTCAAGACCTGGCTGTTCGACCAGTAGCAGCAACCCCCCGCCCCTTTTTTTTCTCCCCAGCGCCTTGAGACCCTCGCGGGTATGTAGTGCGCTCTACAAATTCTGTGATTGATTGATTGATTGATCATCAAATAGATCAGAAACTGAAAAATATTTCAGTAAGATTAGATCTGTGCAGAGCCGTGAAGTGTATATTCTTGATCAGACCTTGTGCAGTGAGCAGCAAGAGTGGATAGTGTATTATATATCACATATGATAATAAAGTGCAAAACCTCGGTATTTACTATGATGGATCGGGTACCGCAATATACAATAGTGCAATCGAAAGATACAGTACTAAGGATTATAATCCAATAGATCAATTACTGCTAAATATTTCAGTGCAATCAGGTTTGTGCAAAGTCGTAAAGTGCATAATATTGATCAGTCCTGCCCCTTCCAGTTGGGCACGTCTTTTTCTTTTGTTTTGTTTTTTAAAACAGATATATACATTTTTGTAAAATACAGAAATACTTTGCAATTCCTAAAGCCTTCAGCAGCAAAGAAAGTGGAAGATATGATCGAAACAATAGTAAAATGCAAGATCCCAGTAATTACTTATGTGGATCACAGTATGGCAGTATAAAATCAGCTTCTTATGCAGTAATAGAGTGCTTAGTCTCAGTTATTGCAAAAGTAGATCAAATGCAATAGCTATTATCAGAACACCCGGCTATACCGGAGTTGTGCAAAGGAATATAGTACTGATCCTGGTAATATAATTATGCTCCTTATGCGATGTTCATTAAGTCATAGTGATTGAAAAAATACTTAGCATCCCAAACAATCAGTGAGATTTAACCTCCACACCCTGAGTTCTGTATATTGTTACAAGAGGAAATATTTAGAATGACACTTCAAGTTTCGCCATAAGATATGAAGAGCCTATACCCCTCCTTTGAGTGATGTTCAAACGACCAGAAGAGTGTGAAGTTGGAAATTAATACAAATCCCAATAGGGGAAGAGTAAAGAGTATCTGCTGCCTTGTACCCTATTGTGACAGGTGACCTCCATGGTGCTGGGACAAAATATTGAGTACAAAATATCGACTTGCAAAAATATAGAGTCAAAAATATCATGGCATGGAAATATTGTCAATTATACCACAAAAAACTCCTCGGGTCTTCGTAAACGCGCAATATTCTATGCTGGAATTTGTGAAGGATTAGAAAATAATAATAGTCTCACTATGTCCCCGAACAGGGGGAAATCCCTTTCAGGACGAAAACCCTCACCCACCATAGGTGGCATGCTTCATCATATGGGTTTCTCCTCCCAGTGGAAAACCTAGTCCCACTGAGGGCTACAACCCCCTCACTGTGAGGGAGGAGCTCTGGGATGTTTTTGTTTGAGTGGTAGTTCACTTCTCTGGATGCTAAAATCCCATATGTGAATCTCAAGTGTGGTGAGGGCGCAGCGCAAAAGAAATAAATGCGTGAATGTGCAGTGGTGAGATTAAACTAAGTATCAAAGCTTTCTTCAGGACCAGACTAAGGGAATAAAGCTGCTGCTCGTGATATAAGTGACGAAAATGTATATTTAAAAAGAAAAGGAAAAAGAAGATACACAACCAGTAATCCTTTGTATTGTTGATTTGGTATTACTGGAGCTATCCAAACATATTGGATAAGTAGCCTCACCTCTACCTGGCAACAGCTCAGGGGAAGGGGGCCCCGCTCTCTCTGTCGGTACCCCGTCTCGGTACTTGAACTGCCACCCTTAGTCTGGTCCTGAAGAAAGCTTTGATACTTAGTTTAGATCACGTAGGCTGAAACATGTCGACCATTTATTGATATATAGCAGTACTAAATCCATACTGCTTATTGCACTGCTTTTTAATCCTATCAGTGTGAGCAAGCCAATAAAAAGTTGTTTTGCCCCACTAGGTAGTTTTAATCTCACCACTGCACATTCATGCATTTATTTCTTTTGCGCTGCGCCCTCACCACACTTGAGATTCACATATGGGATTTTAGCATCCAGAGAAGTGAACTACCACTCAAACAAAAACATCCCAGAGCTCCTCCCTCACAGTGAGGGGGTTGTAGCCCTCAGTGGGACTAGGTTTTCCACTGGGAGGAGAAACCCATATGATGAAGCATGCCACCTATGGTGGGTGAGGGTTTTCGTCCTGAAAGGGATTTCCCCTGTTCGGGGACATAGTGAGACTATTATTATTTTCTAATCCTTCACAAATTCCAGCATAGAATATTGCGCGTTTACGAAGACCCGAGGAGTTTTTGTGGTATAATTGTATTATATAAGGGGATATTCTCCTTGCAGGTCTATAAACTTTCTCCCTTGGACCCTCCCTCCTTGTTGTTGTGTTAGCATAGAAATATTGTCAGCAAGAATATCGTTGTCAAGAATATCGATTTTAAGGTAAATAATATCGATTTTTTAATATAGTTTACAAAAATATAGTTGGTTTTAATTGTGTTATGTATTTTGGTATGTATATATTTTAAATGCATATGATGTAATTTTTTTGTATAATTATTCTTTATGCTTTTTAATGTATTTGTAAAATTTTTAGTAGGTATTACATTTAGGGGCTTATTATGATGGCGGTTGGGAAAGCCTCTGACCGCCATCGTCGGTTTCAATTCCGACCAGCTGATTATGAATCAGCACGTCGCAATTGAAACTGGCCATGTCATTCCGGGTAGCTTCCAACTGGCTCAGTTGGAGGCCAGCCCGTAATTCCAAACAGCGGCCTTTCTGCCCTTGGGATTACGATGCACGATTTCAGGCAGGGTTTCCATGCAGGCCTTTCCGACATGGAAACCCTGTCGGAACGCGTGTTTATGGTGGGAAGTAACTGAAATAGAAATTATCAAATAAATTATTTTTTTGGTTAATGAATAATCTTTTACATGAAAATGTTTGGGGGATTTAAATTTTAATAATGCTTGTAAATATTTATATGTTTTTAACATTATAATATGTATTTATTTTAAATATTTTTTATATGAAATATATTTGTTTTTTATTAAATATTTATATTTTAATTTTTTTATTTAGTTTTTTAAATTATTTTATTGTTTTGCAGAGAATTTGCTTGTTTCTAATGTACTACTAAATGCAGTGGGAATATTAAATTTTGTCCTTCCACAATCCAACAGTTTCCCTACTTCCCTACTGTTGCACTGACTGGAGTGGGAATAGTACATTTTACCCCTCCGCAATCCAAAACTTTCCCTATTGTTTCACTGACAGGAGTGGGAATAGTAAGTTTTACCCCTCCACAATCCAACACTTTCCCTACTGTTGCACTGACTGGAGTGGGAATAGTAAATTTTCCCCCTTCGAAATCCAACACTTTCCCTACTGTTGCACTGACTAGAGTGGGAATAGTAAATTTTACCCCTTCGAAATCCAACACTTTCCCTACTGTTGCACTCATTGGAGTGGGAATAGTAAATTGTACCCCTCCACAATCCAACACTTTCTCTCCTGTTGAAGAAGGGGCTCCTTTGAGCCCCTTCTTGAGCCCCCTTCCAAGGATTCCAGGTCCTCTCAAGACAGGTCTGACTGAAATGCTCCAAAGTATCAGTTTCTGTGCTCATATTGACCAGAGAGCAATAACTTATGCTTTGTGTACTGATTTATATAGTTCCTGCAGCGCTTAATAGAAAATATATTGCTTTATTGCTTTTCTTTAGAAAGACTGTCAGTCTGGCCTATTCTTTACATAATGGAACCAGAGCTCTGGGTTCTTACGCAGACCATTAATGCCGCCATTGTTAGGGTCTTGCTCCCATCGTAGCCATCCTCCATTATACTTTCTGTTTGAAATAACAGTGATAGAAATAACCCCTAGTGCTACAGGCTGATTTCTTTCATTGACTCTATAGTTGAAGTAATTTGCCATGTATATCTCAATAGAGTAACTGCTTGGGTTGATGAGAATCATATCCTCCCAAACCTGCAGTATGGTTTTAGACTGGGTAGGAGCACAAATGACTCGGGTTTCAATCTGTATTTTATTGCTGACAAATATATTACTGTTAAAGCAGCCACAATCCATATGGCCTTTAAGGATCTTAACTTGACTTTTGAAAGAGTGAACAGAGACAAACTGTGGATATATCTTCTTGACTTGGGAGTGACCCTGGACATTGTGTACTTCATACAAGATGTGCATGTGAACAGATACATGGTAGTCAGCTGTGTTAGTTTGTGCCACTGTACGGACTCTTTTCAGGTCAGGAAAGGGGTTCACCAAGGATGTATCTTGGCATGTTTACTGTTCACTCATTATATAAATCATTTGGAAAAATCTTTGCTCATCAATGACTCTGATTTCCCAAATGTTGGCAATTCTACAGTCTCCTTCCTGCTATTGTACACAGATGATGTGCAAGGACTCTCTTTGTCATATAAAGTGCTGATAGACAAAGTGCATGTGCTTGTTATGACGTAAACATGAGACATCTACTATAACACAATTCTCAAATGATCTCATTGAGTAACTGGTGCCTTTCGCTCCAAATCATAAAGTGCTCATACACATTCCTCACTATTATATTGGCTTTATAACAACTATTTAACATAATAGATCATTTGTTAAGGTAGTTCTGCAACTTAATAACCAAGTATTGCCTGAATATATTTGCAGTATTTAGTCTAAGTGATGACTGTTCTGTTTTACATTACTTGTTTCGATTACTAAAGAGTTTCTAGAAGGTTGATACCTTCATGTCTTGTTTATTGTTGTTGAAAGGAACACAGTCTTGGAGAATGAAAATAAGTGTAAAGGCATCAGGCCACTCTCTGCTAATTGTTTATTCTAAGAGTTTCAACAACAATAAAATAATGTTATATAAGCTGCGCACTAAAAGTGAAGGGTTAAAGGGGACTCTTCATGCCAAGCAACAATGGGGCAGGCCGTGCAGGGTCATGTCACTGGTTTTATCTGTAAGCTACCGGGAAGAGAGCACTTCACTTTCACTCGCTAGACTTATCAGCACAGCTGGCCTCATATTACAAGAAAAGCAGGCATTGCTATTTTATTGAACATAATCCCTATTGTTCAAATAGGTATGGGCATGAGACCCATATGAAACTCTAAATAGGTTGTAATATTTGTAGTGCTAGAATTAGCTTAGTGCTTGAAAGAATGGGTGTAGAATTGATAGAAATGTATAACTGCAAAAATGTTGGAGTACTTCCTTCTATTTATGTGTTTAGTAAATGTTGTGCTACCATTTTATTTGTCTTTATTATGGTTGCACTTCTTGCACTTCATATAGTTTGAACTAGATTAGGATTTTAAAATACTTCTTTAAAATAGATGCCTAATTTTCAAGTGTTTTTCAGTTTGTTATTCATTAATGAAAGAGGGTTTTGGGTTCCACTAACTATACCTGTAATGTCTCATGGGATTGATAGTTATCAGAAACACATATCACTACAATATTGCTCAGTGGGTTGTGGAGTGGTTGCAGTCCAAATGTTTTTCTATTTTAGGTTGGCACATTTACTAAGTTATTAATGTCAGTGGGTCTAAAAAACCAAAACTGTGATTCTGTTGAAATGTAGGAAAACATCAGTTGTGCATAGTGAACCTTTTACAGTGTACTGTTTACAATCAGTTTGCTGTGCAAGTAGTATTCTATGTTAAACAAGGTAAAGGTTGAGTGCACCTGCTGAGGGCTGCAGAGGTCTGTTTCTAAGTAGGTTGTGGCTGGAAGCCTGCTGGAAAAGAATCTGCGAGACAGGCCAAAGCTTCTGTTGACAATAGATAATCCACCAGTAGATATCTCAGCAAAGGTCAGTCTTAAATAGCTGTAATAAAATTCTATGCAACAAGGATATTTATGATGTTTGGATGTTTATTTCTGGAATTTTGATGAAGATTTTGAGGCACTGCAGATTGTTGAATAATGTAGAATATAGGTGTGTTTGTCTCACACTGGGGTTTTAAGCATGGTTTTAAGGTTGTTTGTCACTGTGCTCAGGAATGTGTTTACTGTCATTTACCCACCTACAGAGGGTTGTCCAGAAGCCTGGCAGAAGGAGTCTTTTTAGTGGCAAATGCACACCGGTCAACCTCTTGACTTAAGATTGCGGATTTGTGAGTCTTTCAGAGGGAAGTCCTGTTAATGTGACTAGAGTATGAACTCTTTTTGAAGGGTGTTCAAGTTTTAAAAAGGGGACAACCTCATTAAAGTCTATGCAGGCATTTTGCTGGTTAGGTAGGTAAATACCAATAACAACAGGATAAATTTGACCAAATGGGGGTGACTTTACATATATGCTATGTTTCCAAAATGTGGTGAAAGATTATGTCCATTTTCACAATTGTTGATGGAAAAGTGGCTACAGGTGTAGCGTGTTGAACTACTTCAAGTCCACAAAGCCCTATAGGATGAATGGATGATGTAATTGGTAATGTCATCAATGACGTAATTTGAGATGTCATCAGTGATGTAATGAATAATGTCATTTAACATGTGATGAAAAATATAATATGTGAGTTCTTAGGCATTGCATTGTGGGGTGCAAGTATGACTGGTGAATTTTAGTGTTTTTCATTAGTTTTAAACATTAGTTTTTATATAATTTCAACACCTAACTATAACATCACTTTAAACTTTTGTATTTTCACTGAATCTCTGTTTCTTTTTAACGTAAGCTATGGTTTTATTAACATACTTAACTATAATGTCATTTTAACCTTGATTTTTCTGTGAAATTCTGGGTATTTTTTAAATGTAAGCTAATATCTCATACCCAACCTAAATGTTGTTAACAGTTGCTTTTATCAGTGAGTTTCTGGGATTTCTTTATCGTATTGAACTTGGGCATATACCCAACCCAGCTTGGGCAACCTACATCCACTAGCTACACTAACCACAGCCTTTAGCCATGCACAGTGAAGGGTTGGCCACAGGGGAAGTTGGTACAGTACTGCAGTACCCTGGGGGAGAAGCTTGCATAGTGATGCAGCAGGAATACTGCAGTACCTCACAGAAGGGAAGCACTGGGTCCCACGAGAGTACCACGGTACCCATGGCACAGAATATTTTTTTATTTTACACTCTTGCAGAGGTCCCTCTTGTTCCTACCCTGAAGTGCTTGGGGGCTAACAGTGTCCATAGCGTGCCCCCTTAAGCCCTTTTTAAATACTTCTTGGTCCTGTAATGGTGGCTGCAACATTTTCTTCAGAGTTGTGACCAGCCAGTCAGATCACTCTCTATCCCAGTACCAGCACCGATAGTGCAGTACCAAAATGCCCGAAGGGGGCAAAATTCTCCCTCTGCCAATACATACTGAAAATATCAAAGGTTAGAGTCACAATATATTTGGATGAATAATGTCACTGAAGTAACCATATCTTGCTCCACACCATAATTTCATTTCAGATGTCATAAGCGATGCTATGAGTGATGTAATTTGCAAAGTTAGTAGTTTTTGGAGTTTGAAATTGTATTTTTGAACAACATTTTCACCTAACTATAATGTCACTTTGTTTTTTTAGTGAAAGTCTAAGTTTATTTTGATGTAAAGTAAGATATTACCTTACCTAATTATATCATCCCTTAAACCTTTGTTTTTTTCAGTGAAGTTCTGAGTTTGTTTTCAACGTAGAGTAACAATATAAAGTGCTGTCATTTTAAATAGCACAGACCTACTGACTTTGTCAAAGGGTCAGAACACCAATATATATTGCTTGATCAGTGGACCAGTCAGGTCATCATGATACATAAACCAGACCTAGTGGCTTTTTCCAAAAGACCACAATTTTTTTAATCAATAACCATATATTAATATAGCCATTATAAATATACACTTGGCAATACATAACAGTAAATGTCACAAAAATATATTAAATAAAGGACTTTTATTGAAAGAAATGATAAATATGTGTGTGGGCCTTTCTTTAACATGTCAGGCCACACAATGCAGCCACAAGAGGTCCCCGCACTCAAGTTGAAGAGCATCCAACTCCAGAGTGTAGTGTTTTGACTGCAATACCAAGCTCTCCTTAGGTTATACATTTAATGACACATGGTGCAGTCGCAAACTCCCATTTTACCAATGGGAGCTTTTGCTGCAGCAATAAACCGGTTATAGCACAATCTCCAATAGAGAATTGGAGTTTGTGTGAATCCCTGCACGGTGTGGCAGGCACCTTACGGTGCCTGCCACACGGTGCAGAGATTCACAGGAGCCGCAGGTTGAAGGGGGCTCCCAATGTTGCTTTCTGACAGGCTTTCCATGTCAGAAAGCCCGACTTGGAAAACCTGTTGGGAACCAACATCATAATCCCAACAGTAGAAACGCCATCCATTGGGATTACGTACTGGCCAGCGACATCTTTGAGCCCGTCAGAATCCAGCCGGAATGACTGGTCAGTTTCAGTTTCGACCGTCTGCATTTTAATGCGGCGTCGAAGCTGAAACCGTGATGAGACTCGTTAGCTTTCCGACCCTCATTGTAATTGTGCCCTTAATGTGATTTTTAAACATTTATGGAGGGCTGATGTGCTCCCAACAGCCGCACACTACACTTTCATTTGTGGTTGGAGGTGCTCCTGCCCCTACTTGAGGAATAACAACAGCTAGAATATTTGAAGCATATCTCATTTAGGACATTATGGGGATTGGATGCTCCCAGGAGAGAGCAGTGAAAACTATTTTTTTCTGGCAGTGCAGGAGAACCCACACCTTTTTTTTTACACTCAGTTTGGCCCTGGCACTCATAGCTTATCTTTTATTTTTTTTAAGTAGCCATGGAGCCCACTCATATACTTCTGTGGCATTCTACACTTTTTTTTGGTTTAGTGAGTGCGCCAGTCCCACACAAGGTATCCACACTTTGACAGCATTGGGGGCTGCAGTGGGAGGCCAAAAGACCATGCAGCCCTGCTGGCACCCCTGCCAGAACCCATCCATTAAATGGCTCAAGGAACAGGGCCTCACTCCCCTTCTACTAAAAACAATGATGAGCTAGCTTCTCAGACCCTGGCTCATTTTGGGGGTCTTTAAATTGAAAAGATATCACCATTTAAAAAAAAAAAATTACTATGGTACTGATGCACTACCATGGTATCGCAAAAAAACAAAAATATTTTTGGCCCCACATCCTTATGATACGCCCTACAAGGCCTAGGGTGTCAGGGTATTCCTACCCTATAACTTACATTTCTTTTTATTACAGACACGGGGATTCTGTTCCCGAGTCCTAAAATAGCTGCTAAACATCTTTTTTCATGTGAGGTAGCCAATCAGATCTTTTCTTTTAAACAGCGAGTCCCATAGGACTACTGCAGCTTGATACATCAATACATTTTGAACCTTAATATTTTGACTCTAGCTGTGTCTAAATTTCCTTTGATAAATTGCCCCCTCCCCTAAATACAATTATGTGCCACCACCCCAGCACCTCGCCCTTTCGGGGGACATTTAATTGAAAAGTGTGCGAGCACACCCTTTTAAAAGGTGTTATCAGTATGCCACGGTACTACAACGGCACTGTGAAAAAAAATCAATTTAGGCTCCAGAGAGGTCCCTCTTGCAACTGTTTGAGCAAGTTCTTGTCATCTACAATGTAGTTTGCTGCAAATTGATCAACTAGGATCAAAATTTCTGGTTGGCTAGTATTAAGAGAAACCAGAAGGTCCCTCTGTGGTCTGACCACTGGCTATCTATTATATAGGATGCAGATGAATACATTTTCTTGCTGGAGAGTGCCTTTTCTTTCTGGAATTTTGCTTTGAGATGAGTCTGTTATCACAACAGAGATTTTTTATATGTTTCAGAGACTTTAAATTTGTGATTATCAGACACTAATACAGGTCCATTTTCTCATTAATAAAATTATATTGTTAATTCAATTGTATTGTTACTTTTTATTTTCCAGGTAGACAAGTAATGATAACCATAGTATGTTGCTTTAACTCCCAAAACTAGATTACTGAGATTCAAATTTAAACATTTTTTTCGCATGACTGAGATCAAGGACTTAATTAGAGGACTTTTACTTATTTGAGTCATGTTTCAATTATTCAGTCTGTTTAAGATAAAGTCATTATATCTTGTACCAGATGATTTTTTTCATAGCCAAGTATAATATAATAAATTGACTAAGTGCTGTTTTATATGAATCCAGCTTTTTGTGGAAAATAATTCAATGAAAATAATTACCTGATTAATGACTAATTTCTTAAATCTCTTCTATTAGTAGAACCAAAATAAATGTAAATCAATTGTTGCAATTACTGGAGTATGTGCTGAAATAAATATAGTGTGTATTTCAGATTTTTCTAAAGTATTAGTAAGCTTCTCAAATACCATGATGAGAATAAATCACAGAAAAATTCATTAGCATCATGGTTGCATATTGGTCAAGAGTTGACAAGGTTACAAAAACCAGCTTTAAATGTTTTTTTTAAATTTTCATTCCCTTGATGTGGTGCCGGATACGAATGACAGTGCTATGACGTGGGGTAGGAACTTCCAGCACATACACCACACACTCCTGGTATGAAAATGAGAGGATAAATGTGAATGGATTACTCAAAGGATTCACAAATAGACACTCTTATATGTTAGTACCTGTATCTACAAATTTTGTGACATGCAGTTACTACTGTTTTTCTGTTTATAATTTAGACCAATTACTTCTGTTGAACCTGAAATGTTGTCATGTCATGCATGCGCAGGACTCCAGGTGGGATGTCTACACTTGAAAATGTAACACAAATCAGTCTGATTGCAATATGCTTATGTGATACTGTAACAAAAATCAATAAAAATGGGTTAAAAGATCCATAATCCGAAGCAATCAATAGTTACAATGAGATCACCATAATTAGAATTATTCAATTTAATTCTATTATATTCCACATTACTGGACCACCAGAATGTTTATTTTAAGAATGTTTAAACAAAATCCTAGAAATGATTGATTATTATTATTTTTTTAAATGGTAATGAAATATTGCATTTATAACTATGATGAGAAATACCATTGAAATAGAGATTATGAGTTGATAGAGAAGAGTATTTTAAGGAGTCAGTTACATTAGTATCGATATGAAGAGTGAATAACTAATGAGACAATATGATGACATGTAGAACATGGATTGATGCAAATATGAAATCCCAGTACATTAGGTTAATTTGACTTGTGAGTTAGCTACATCCTCCCTTCTATATCTTTGTTTGACTTACTCGGATCCTTCAAACACAAGTTTTTAACTAAATGTAATTTTGAAAAAAATGCAAGGATGTTCAAAGCAGTATACTTCATTATCCCTTTGTCGCTTTCTTGTTCTTATTCTGACAAGCAATGCTGCCTCATAATTTCTATTTCTGTTCTCCTAATATGCAACTTTTTATGTACGGATGTATTAGGTTTCTAGTTTTACCACTAGCACCACTCTCTTCTACATGTCAGGCCGTCTATCATCAATTCAATATTTAGTGGCAGCTATGAACTTTTGCAGATTTAGGTTGTGTCAAAGCATAGTCGCCTAAGATATGCTTCTTGTGTGATCCTCAATAGAGGATCCCACTTTAATTTGTTGACTGAGGTTTCAAAAATATCAAGGACACCATTTTTCCTATAATTTACCATACTGAGATTCCCCCCACACTGAGGACTCTGCCTATGATTTATGTTAAATTCTTATGAAAATGTACAATATTTTTATATAATTATTGTAACTGTAGAACCCAAAAATGATACAGCATTATTACCTTTCCTTCAAATAAATTCTTTAATAAATTTACATTTGCTAAATAAAAAATTGCTTTCTGAAGTTTAAGTGTAATAGTAAAGCCCCCATAAAGAAAAAAACGATTTTTAATATGCTTTAATAACTATTAAAAGTGATTTAGCAAAGTAAATTTTAGAAATGTATTATATTTAGAACAATGTTACATTATTCTGTACATTCAAAAATGGTTGTTAACTATTTTAAATGAATAAATATGTATTACAGATAGGTAGACTGACAGGCAGATAGCTAGATAGCAAGATAGATAGATAGATAGATAGATAGATAGATCGATAGATAGATAGATAGATAGATAGATAGGTATTTAACATTATATTACTCTATTGCATAATTTAATTGAATGTTACATTATTTCCTCTGGGATTTTATTTAAAGTCCCTATCTCGATTTTCTTTTCTAAAGGATAGTGTTGCAGTACCAGTGGTTTTCCCATGCGTGGTATAGAACTGTCCGCAGAAGTTATTTGGATAGAAATATGTTATAATGTACATTAAACATTAAATTATGGCTCATACATGTAATCACATTGGCCTGAACTGAGTTGCTCTGCTGCTAAAGAACATTAACCCGAGACTCCCAAAATATTGAGAATGCTTCTCAGAACATTCTTTAACCACTTAAAGGAAGAGATAGTCTCGTCCTCAGCATTGCCATTCCCATTAGGACTCAAGGCGAGATCATTTCGTCCATGGCATTTTAGGGGTTAAAAGTTCTCTTATTATACTCTGAGATCTATTTCTCTTCTCCAGCTTTAGATATGCTGTTGGTCATTAGTGACTGAGCCTGAGACCACAATTACATCTACTTACACTTTAGTAATCCTCCAAATCTAGCCCGGGTTTTAACTACACCTTGAAATGATCAAGCACTTTCATCTCAAATTGCAGTCTGACACATAATTTCAGATATGGGTTTTGACCTTGGCCACCAATAACCAATAATATAAAAATAATACATCTTCAAGGATGATTACATGAATATATCCTTTAAAAAAAGTGCACAGTCCAATAGGTCCTTTTGATGTTCATCCCCTCACAATTCACATGTCACTCTGCTGTCACAAAGGTATTTTATGTTGTCATATATGGTAATGATCTAGTAGTAGAGTGACAGTAAAATGTAACCTCTTGAGTAGTACTAGATAGGGACATCTAATTTTTTTCATAGCAATCCAATGGGTTTTACCTCTTATATTATGTTTATATCTTTATGGTGCACTTAAATTCCTATAGAAGTGGTCTGGCACTACAAATTAGGCATATAACTGATATGAGATTGGAATATAGTGAAACCTATTGCATGTACAGCTGGGTTTTTAAGGCCTTCTAGAAGTACAATACATCACATGTTTTACGCAGTGTCTCCAGAAGTTCTTTCCCAAATTTAGCAGCTGAGACGGAAAAGGATCTGCATATGTGCAACTGATTAAACCTTGAAACCACCAACAGGGATGCATCAGTAGATATATGAGTGCAGCTATGAACATAGCAAATGCACCTAGTACTGAGGTAGACAGCCTGAGCAAAGCTGCTCCCTGAGTAGGTATAAAGAGGCCTGGGGCTGAAACATTTGGTAAGAGGAACTTTACCTCCTTCCTGGAGGTAAGAAGGGGGCTGATAAGATAAGTTAGACTTCAAAGGCAGGAGAACACATGTCACAGGACCCAGGCCAGCTCCTACTTCCTTGATCCCCAGCCAGATGGAAGCTCTCCTAATTAGAGCAGGGCTGAAAGATGGGTGTAGATAGTTGTTACCCACACTCTTGGGTTGGGTTACACAGAGAACAGTGCATTCTGAGTTAAATATATGCCACATTTCACAGAAAGTGGTCATAGCAGAGGCAGGTAGCTTGCAGAGGGAGGTAACTTTGCCCCTATTGGTTGGAGTATTCCTCCCCTCTAACCAGCCCTGGATGGAGGATAAATATGTGAGATCTTCAGAAACTCTCTCCTCAGAACCCTGCCTGGAACAAAAGAAGAAGGACTGCCCTGCTGGACCCTTGAAATGCACCACAGAAGGCTTGCGCTCAGAAGGATTGCACCTGCTGCACTCACAGGCTCCACAAATAAGGCCTGTGCCTGACTTAAATGAAAAGGAGCAGAATGCCGATCAGCAACAGGTACAACAGAGCTGGAAGACATCACCTGTAAAGCCAAATAGAGGATCACAGCAGCTGATCAATGTCAACTGGAGTTTTCCTGGACTATGCAGGGGCATTCTTGGAAAGTAAGTCCTAGCCACCAAGAGGCAATCCAGAGTCTCTGAACCCCTGGCTCGAGCTACTGGACCCTTATTGTCCCCAAGGGAACTCAGAAAGAACCAGATCTTAAAGTTTGGAAACTTTCTGCAAAGTTTTGCAGAAAATCTCAAGGAGGTTTCTTGCTTGACGTTGAGAGTCAAGCCGTCTTCGTGGAATCGGACTGACCATGCTGGTTTATCCTTTTGAAAGCTCAAGAGCTCCTCACCATTCGCATCGAGAACAAAGACTACCAGAGGCTCACAGAGACATTGCACTGCAGCAGGCCGCCATCGTCGAATCAAACTATGGATCCGAGAAGCCCTTATGACCTGCTGATGAGCCCGTCAATGAGAGACAAACTACAAGAAAAAGACTAAGGGGCCGATTACGAGTTTGGCGTATCACGATTTGGTGGTGGTACCGTCACACGCCCGCTGCAAATGCCTGTGATCATGGATCCTGCATCAGTGGCATGGTGGTGAGAGGCCCTAATATGCTGGTGGTGCCGCTGCCGCACCACCAAGCATATTAGGAGTTTCCTCACAGCCACAGTTTTCAATGCATTTCATTTCTTCATAGCGCTACTCATAGTTCACTCACACTCAGTTCTGTGATTTGCATGGTACATTTTCCTTGCAGCAGGCACATCAACACTATGTGCTACTTTATGATGAGTTAGAACTGCCACTAAAGGAACATTAATCACCAGAGATATCTTGACATTTTTATTGTTGCCTGAAAACTGCCCGATGTATAAGGAAGTTCACCTGCCTTTAAACCCATAAGCTATTTTTAATAGTGCCCCCCCACCAAAGTCAGCACCATGTGCGGCTGCACCGGTCGCACTGCCCTATAGCTGATCCTGCGAAGCAGAAGAGTGACATCATAAACCAAGGACCAACTTAGCAGTTGCATTTTGAATGTGTTTAAGGCTTGTCAAAATGCCTGTATAAGCTCTCAGGTAAAGAGAATTACAATAGACCAGGCAACTGAAAATGGTCCTCTGCAAATTTGGATGAATTTGTAAGAAGGCGATGAAGTAGAAGCAAATGCTGTGCGCTGCGATGATTTTGCCTTTCGACATATTGGAGTACTTAAAGAAGCGTGTTATGCCCAAACTCTCCTGGAAATTAACAGCTGGTAAAAATATTTAACGGCTCACTTGCTTCTGGCTTGGTCACAAAAGCCTGGAAACAAACCTTGATAAATCCTTCGTCAATGTTTGGACGCACATGGTGCAGTTGCAAACTTCCATTTTACAATGGGAGATTGTGCGGCGGTTTGAAACCACCTGTAGCACAAGCTCCCATTGAAAAATGAAAGTTTTTGCACATCCTTTATGGTGCCTGCCACACGATGCAGGGATGTGAAGGGGGGCACCATAGGTGCTCCCCAGGGCCTCAACCAGAGGGTCAGGGGAGAAGGAGGCCCTGCTTGGGGCTTCTAAAGTCGCTCTCCAACAGCCTTTCCATGTTGGAAATGACATGAGAAGACTGTTGGAAACCGACATCATAATCCCGAGGGCGGAAACCCTGTCATTAATGGATTATGTGCGGCTTCCGATGGGCCGACTGGCTCCTTGAGCCTGTCGGTTCCCCGCCTGGTTTAGACTCCAACCGCTTACATCATAATTTGGTGTTTGGAATGTAAACCTATCATGCTGGTCGGTAAGCCTCTGACAAGCAGTTGGAGGCTAACCAAACCAACATTGTAATTAGGCCCTTAGTGTGATTAAAATAAGCAATCAGTAAGTTGGAATTCAGTTATGTATAAAGTGATTATCAATCCAACGTCCGAGTAACAGGTCAATGCAGTTTAATGGGCAAACAAATAAGCAGTCAGTGTAATAAGAAAGAAACAGTCAGTGCATTTCACAACTGTTAAGTGTTAAGTGCTAGTGGACTAATCGCAGAGTGCTAGAATAGTTCATTGAGGGCTCAAGTTCCATGTCTCCAAATGTCAGTCGATGAGCACTACTCAAGCTGCATATTTGTTATGAGAGCCGCTGTCTCAGTATGTTCACAAATTTGGCAAATCTCGCCAGTGCCCATGGATCTATGGGGCATATTAGCAAGACCAGCGATAAAATTATCGCTGTTTTAGCGGCAGGAAACTGCCGCTAAAACGGCGATAATGGGCTTGCTAATATGCATTATAGAATTCCAATAGAAGCCCAGGTTAGATGTGCAGGACATCTAACCTGGGCTTCTATTGGAATTCTATAACGCATATTAGCAAGCCCATTATCGCCGTTTTAGCGGCAGTTTTCTGCCGCTAAACGGCGATAATTTTATCGCCGGTCTTGCTAATATGCCCCTATGTTCTTAAAACAAGCTGAAGATGCTTCCTGGCAGCTTCACTCCGCAAGGGCCAGGAAGACTGGTCCAATTAATGTTCTCTTCTCATGATCTAATGAAGGGCAACAGCATAACAGATGTGTCCATGATTCATGTAAGTAGGAACATAACCTGCACTCTCTTTTATCTCCACTGCCCACCCAGAGTGGATCATATACAGTATCTGCCAGCAGGTTTCCAATTTTATGGCTTCCATAAAATGCGGTTGAGGTTTCCCTAGAAGGCAAGAATAGTTCAGGGACTGGGTCAGTAATATGTTATCTACAGTTAATAGGCCATGCTCTCTTGAGAACTTCTTCAGTTGCTGGTTTAAAGCTTTTTTCCAAGTGTAATATGGGATATCCCCTGCTTGGAGGGCTGTTTCTTCAATCTGGAGATTCTTTATTGCATTCCTTACTTGAGTAAACCAATAATTACCTGGAGTTTCAAAGATTAATTTTAAATGGCCTTTCAGTGATTTAGAAGGTGCCAACCTGGCCCTGATGTGATATGTCAACCTGAAGGCTTGACAATCTACTGTTTGAATCGCAAGCCCCAATTGCAGCCTTAACCTTGAACGATGTGCAAATTGCAGTTGTTGGAAAAGTTTCCTGTATGTTCTGCAGTGGGTTTGTTCCTAGGCAGAATCTAGGGCTAAAGTACTCTTTTGTAGTAAAAATCAAACTCCAGAGAATTCTGGACATTAATAAATGGTTTAGTGCGACCAAACAGAACAGCTGTAACATCTTCCTTAACAGAGAATGAATGGATCAGGTTCCTGTCTATACATCTTAATCCTTGTGGGGATAAAACGGAGTTGAAAGTTAGGGCCAATATGATTGAACTAACAAAGAATGACATGATACAAGAAATTGATATAACGAGCAAACAAATATGTAAGTTAATCCAGAAACAAAAAATGGTGCGCCTGGCCCGAACGGTATCCCGTTTGCACTTTATAAGAATGACCCCAGTCTATGGTCAGGTTACCTGACGAAGGTTTTCAAGGAGATTGTAAAGTCAACATCGATACCTGAAACTTGGAAGGGATCATTGATAGCTCCTATTTACAAAAAAGTCGATTGGTCTCTGCCGGAAAACTACCGACTCATTACGCTCCAGAATACTGATGCAAAATTATTTGCAGGTGTACTGTTATCTAACTTAACTGATTGGGTAAGAGAAAAGCAGATAATCCCTCCGAACCAAACTGGATTTACTCAAGGCTTAGGTACTACAACAAATATCCTTGTATTATCAGTCCTAATGGACAAATACATTACAAAGAAACAACCACTATACTTATGCTTCAGTAGATTTTAAGTCGGCTTTCGACTCTGTGCATAGAGATCTTTTATGGCAGAAGTTAATTGATCAAGGTATACCACTTTCCCTTTTAAAATTAATTCAACTTCTTTACACTGACACATGGGTCAGGGTCCGGATGGGCGATGGACAAACAGCATCAGAAAAAATACCAACAGCGTCAGGTTTGAAACAAGGATGTGTTCTGGCCCCACTGCTTTTTAACTTATTTTTAGCTGATCTTACGCAGGCCTTAGATGAGGTGAATGCTTGTCCACCCAAATTAGTCAATACTCCGATATCAAACCTGCTATGTGCAGATGATGTTATCCTACTTAGTCAAACGAGGGTTGGACTACAACGCCTGCTAAATAAGATCTCTAACTACTCTAAAGAAAATAGAATGGTGATCAACGAAACAAAGACAAAAATTATGGAGGTTAATAAATACTCAAGGTCAAATCATAAGTATAAATGGATTTTGGACAACTCACAATTAGAACAAGTGAGTACATATAGATACTTAAGAGTACTATTTGATGATCGAGGATCATTTCAACCACATAAGATTGATATTCAACGGAGAGCAAAAATATTACTAGCGGCTTTCAGAATTATACAGAAATCCATAGGATGCCAGAGTTATGGACCGTTGTTGAAAGTAATATCAGCAAAACTTTTGCCAACTCTGACATATGGAAGTGAAGCATTGTGTGGAAAAGATTCACTCATAATCAACAATTCAGTTACGAACATCTATAAAGCCCTCTTTTTAATTCCACATAATGCATCACCCGCGCAGATGCGAATGGAATTTGAGTTGTCTAATCAGGTATTTGCGCGGAAAGGCCAATTTATTAAAGTCTGGAAAAGGATAAAACGGATACTACAAATCAATTGTCCAAATTACTGTGGCAGGAAATAAACTTAAACTGGAAAGCCCAGGCGTGGAAATATCTATCTACATCATTAGAAGAATATTCAGTAAACTCGGTCTGGGAAATGCCGATTACTGCGAACTCATTTAAAAAAGTTATCAATAGTACAACTAAGCATCTATCATTGCTCTTGGATAAAGAGACCTTCTCAAAAAGAAAGCATGCGTGGCCTCTTATGAATGGATATACCAAGGTAAAAGTGCAATCGTATCTCGAAATTCCTTGGTCTGTTAAGTATAAGCAAATATTCATAAATGCTCGCTTTGGAGTGTTCCCGGGCGCATGTCATCTAATGCCATGGTTGCGCACAGAGGCACCAACGACTTGTAACTTATGCAAACTTGCTGAAGAGAACATCATGCACCTCCTCTGTATTTGTCCTGAACTGAAGGTTGAGAGAGTATCCATTCTTAAAAGACATTTTAATGTTCGTGGAATAAGGAGCTGCAGGCAAGCTCTGATAAGATGCCTTCATACTGACGATATAATTTTAACTTCAGCTTTTGTAAAGTTCTTAACGCAACTGAGAATTAAGTTAGAACATCATAAGCTAAAAGAAAGTAATGTAGGATGTACATAATATGTAAATAGTATAATGAACTTGATGCCCAAATGTTTTTATAATCAATTTTTATAATTGGATTTTATTATCAAGAATTACTGCATATATATTGTAAGGTTTTAATTAATTAAACAATAAACTTTCATTCATCATCATCATATTGTAAAGGTGGTAAAAGTGCTGCCTATGGAGGCACTGCTCAGCATCCGGTTCAATTGACCGATCCCATTTGTAATAGCAGCAGTCTTTTTTTAATAGTATTTACCTGTGCCACTGAGGTGCTATGTTCACTGAACCACACCCCCAGGTAATTATACTTCCTTGCCAGCTGGCTGATTGTATTGCTGCCCAGGCGTCAGGAAGTAATTCTTTTTTCCTATATCTTCCAAATATTAGGACTTTTATTTTGTCCTGATTTACCTCAAGCTGGTTGGCCAGGTTGAAAGTCTTCAGGGCATTCAGTGACCACTGTAACCCAGTTTTAGTGTGATCCATGATAACTATTTTGTCTGCATATTGAATTACTTGCTGCTTGATGTTTCCTATCGTGGGAGGGGTCAGGCAGCCAGACACTAAGGTTTTTCCCAAATTAGCTCTGTACAGATTGAACAGCAGTGGAGCCAAAACACATCCCATCTTTAGGCTATGATTTTTTCTGATTTTTGGGGTGACCGTACAAGGACCTGTTTTCAGTTGGACTCAAGTTCCAGAGTACTGCGAAGTTACGGCTCTTAGCAGTCTAGGGGGTATAATCCATGCATCCAGCTTGCTCCATAGGGTTGCTCTATCATCCATATGAAATGCTGCACTGCAAACAATAAAGCACCAAAAAAGAGGTAGACTGTTGTTTTGGATGGCTTGATACCTCAGAAAGGATAATGCAAGGATTTTATTCATGGTTGACGTCCCGGTCCTGAAGCCTGACGGAAAAAGAGGTAAACTTTCTTGATCTTGGACCCACTCCTCTAGCTGCTCCAACAAGACACAGGAATAAGCTTTTGCTTCTACGTTGAGGTACACAATATGGTGATAATTTGATGCCACTGTTTGGTCCCCCTTCTTACATATAGGGCAAGGGTTGATCCTCTCCAAGTATCAGGGACGGTCGCAGTTTAAAGTGCATAGCAGAAAAGTGCAGTCAACAACCTTGCCCAATTTTCAGGGGCATCCTTTCTTATTTGCCTGATGATGCTTTTGACCTTCTTGCAGCTTCTTTGCTCGACAACTGTGCACCGGACATCATCCGAATGAGATGATGGGTCATGCCCTATGCTGGCACTATCCACTGTCCTCGTGGTTGACTCCCCAGCAGGTGCAACCATGTTGAAAGTTTGCTTAGAGTCCGTTGCCAAGGAGTAGCTAGTTACCAGCAGGGCTGCCTGATTGTTGGTGCATAATTCTGTTACATTTCTTATCCAAGCTGCTTCTGAGACACCATTCTCTCTTATTTCCTTGCTGCTCTTTAGTTTATTAACGTAATACCAGAAGCACACTTGGTTTTGGATCTTTTAACAACTGGAATATGGTAGCACATTTGTTGTGATTAACAGCTCGTGTTGAGCTGTAGAATGTGGAATGCCTTACCTCAATAGATTGTTGAGGCGGCATTCTGGCTAGGACGTGAGGCTGTGTGCATCCCTGCCCTGTCGGTGGTTGCTTTTACAATAAAGCCATCTCCCCAAGATACCTGCATCCGTGGCTTTTATTACTGGCGACGAGGATTAAACACCATAAGCAACCATCGACAACCACGATTTCGGAAGACTTGGATTTCGGACAAACCCCCGCAAAAGTTTTTGGACTTGGATTTGGACTTTAATGACACGATTCACACACTTCAATGAACCTACGCTACGCTTCATCACCTCAATACATACCGGAGTGTGTATTTTGAGACTTTTATCTATTTGGATACTTTGGATACTTCACGACTGTAAGTAACGGTCATTGCTTACTTTTAAATCGGCAACATCGCGTGCCTGCGTCCTTGTGTGCCCGTGTTCGGTCTCCTGCATTCTCCATTCCCTGGATTGCCAGCGTTCTCTCTCACCGAAGCACTGACACAACAATCAGACGGCACTGGCGGCCTGACGCCTCACGTTGCGTCAATAACGTGGCGGCCATCTTAGTAAAGTTTTTAAAAAAAAGGAAGCATTAGTTGCCATGGATACACGCAACAACTAACCAACGCGGAAAACGCTATTAGGACACTCAGTACTACAAAGAATATTATCCAGCACTGCAACCACTCGCAAGACGTGGCGATTCCATAGATTTACCCACGGTGAGGATTTAATTGTTGTTTCTTAACTCTGCCTTCTCATGGTTTTCCACAACACGTTTTGAAAACCAGTGTGTAATCATGGCGACATCTCCCAGCATGTCCCAACCCCCTGCATTTTTGTCTGAAAAAGGAGAGCCTATCCTTCCATGGAAAAGATGGAGAAACTTATTTGATTCCTATATAGTAGCCATCGGGGGAGAAAAATTTTCAGCCTTCAGGAAGCAACATATACTGTTACATAATTTAGGTGTTGAAGGTAGAAATATATATGATAGCATTGACCAAGTAACAATAGGAAGTGGTGACGGAGAGCCTACAGATGTGTATGAAATGTCTATGACCATGTTGGAGCGATATTTTGGGCCCCGCATCAATGTGGTTTTGGAGCGCCACAAATTTTTTACAAAGATTCAAAGTCCCAACGAAAGAGTAGGGAGTTATGTGGCTTGCCTTAAAACCTTAGCACGCACCTGTGAGTTTGGTGAGCTTTCGGATTCCCTAGTAAGAGATCAACTGGTGCGTTGTACCAACAGCACTAGAGTACAAGAAAAACTCCTTTCTAAAAATCCCACGTTGGCTGAAGCCATAGCAATTGTTGAGGGAATGGAAAACACTTCCTCCTGGGTAAAGGAGATGAGGAAGGGTCATGATGATGGTATGCATAACCAGACTGAGAACGCAAGGAAGAGCCAAGACGGTATTCACTCCGTGTCTGATGGTGACTTTAATGAAGATATTGTTGACAATGTAGCTAGAGTGATGCACGATCACAGAAGCAAGAGTCTTCCTAAGAATCCCCTATCACAGCCAGCGACCTACAAGGATAGTCAATCACGCATTGAACGTGATCGTCCACAACATCAACGTATTCCCACTCGGGATAGGAATTTCATTGATAATCAAAGAGGACGGTGTTGTAGGTGTGGTAGTTATTCTCATTCCTCTGCTTATCCCAATTGTTTTGCCAGAGATTCAGTGTGTAATAATTGTGGGGTCAAGGGACACTATGCACGAGTTTGTAAGTCCTCCAAAAAGAATCGTGTGACTGAGAGTACTCCTGAAACAGTTCGCACGGTAATTGTTTCCAGTATTTCTGAGTGCGATGGTGATGTTGATGTTGAAAGGATAAATATGCCATTATGTGACATAGCTGTTGATGGAATTATATTTGGTGTCATGGCCGACTCAGGTTCCCCCTTTACCTTGATAAGTCACAAGATATGGGATGAAAAGGTTGGTCTTGATAATAGGAAACTACTTCCTCCTGACATCTCGCCAATTAGTTATGGTGGTTCTCCAATAGACATTGTTGGGTATGTTGTTGCTAAGATTGTGTTTAAGGGTAGGGAGACTGTAGGAAAAGTCTATGTGGCTAAAAGGGGGACAATCTGCTTGGGTGGAGACATCAACGTGATCTGGGTATAATCTTGAACCCAAGTGCCAAGAACCCACAAGATCAGGTCATGTTAATTGACAATGTAAATAGTGCTAGTGAGTGTGGTAGAGAATTTCCCGAAGTATTTTCAGATGCTCTTGGTTGTCTCAAAGGATTTGAGCATCGGATCATTTTGAGAGATGCAGCCAAACCGTGTGTGCACAAGGTGCGTAAGGTACCAAACATGATGATTGGACCCTTGAAGGTTGAGCTTGATAGACTATTAAAATTAGGAGTGATTGAAGAGATTGAGGCTTCCGAATGGTTGGCCCCGGTGGTTTTGGCCCCCAAGGATGGTGGAGCTGCGGTTAGGATGTGTGTGGACTTACGCGGATTGAATGAATGGATCTGGGTAGATCGCCAACCCTTACCTAATATTTCCGAGTCTATCAGCCTGTTGAAGAGTGCCAAGATTTTTAGTGTTTTGGATCTTTCCTCCGCGTACCATCAGATTATGCTTCATAAAGATTCAAGGCACTTAACCTCATTTGTAACTCCTCTGGGAGCTTACCGTTTCCTGAGGATGCCTTTTGGGTTGGCCTCGGCAGCGGCATGCTTCCAGAGGATAATGAAGATAGTTTTGGGGGTCTACGAAATGTCTTGTTTTTTCAAGACGACATCTTGATTTATGGTAAGAATGAGAGTGAACATGATGGTGCTTTGAAATCGGTTTTGGAAAGATTGAAGGAGAGGGGACTCACTGTTAAAAAGGAGAAATGCCGCATTGGACTGAAGTCTGTTACCTATCTTGGGCACGTGATTTCTGGAGATGGTATACAGCCCAAGTTGGAGCTCGCAGAAAGTATTGCCAAAGCTCCAGCGCCTGAAGACAAAGAGCAAGCAAGGTCATTCTTAGGGATGGCTGAGTTCTATTCGAAGTTTGTTAGGAATTTTGCCAGTGTTGTTGAGCCTATTAGAGCCTTGTTAAAGAAAGGAGTACATTTTGTTTGGTCCCCTGAGTGCGAAACTGCTTTTAATTTGGTCAAGTCAGAGATTAGTCGGATGCCGACTTTGGGACACTTTGATTCCAAGTTGAAGACGATTTTAACGACTGATGCAAGTTTGAAGGGACTAGGGGCGGTACTTTCCCAAGTATCTGATGGGGAAGAAAAAGTTGTGGCCTTTGCCTCAAGAGCTCTTAGAGACGCTGAGGTAAATTATTCTTGTATTGAAAGGGAGGCACTGAGTGTGTATTGGGCAGTGCAACATTTTAAATTTTATCTTTGGGGGATTCCATTTGTTGTTAAGTCAGACCATCGACCTCTTGTTCAAGTTTTCTCGTGTCATCACAGTGACCACATGACTCCTAGGTTAAAAAGGTGGAGTGAAGGTCTTCAAGAGTTTAACTTCCGTGTACAATACATTTCGGGGTCGAGTAATAAGTCAGCTGATTGCTTGTCGCGCTTGCCCATAAACAATGTGCAAGTTGTTGAAGAACCAGAGTATGTGTGTTGGGTATCTGAATCATCGATTGCGAGGGATGATTGGATGGTTTCTGCTGGTAGTGACAGAGTGTTTGCTTCCCTTAGGGCGGTCATTACTAAAGGGTGGCCGGAGTACAAAAATCTTGATGCTGATCTGAGGTCTTTCTGGGCTGTGAGGGATGATCTGACCTTCTGTCAAGGTTACCTCATGAGGGGGGACAGGGTGGTCCCACCTGATGTGCTGAAGGAAAGAGTGGTGAATTTGGCTCATGAGGGACACTTGGGAAGGAGCCTTACCAAGGCACGTGTCAGGGAGAGGTATTGGTGGCCGGGAATGGACCGTGAGATTGAGTCTGTAGTCAAGGATTGTCATTTGTGTGCCATTAATGACAAGTCTCATACCACCAGTCATGCCCCTTTGTCTCCTGTTTGTGTGCCTGATGTTGTTTGGACAAAGTTAGGATTGGACATTATTGGTCCATTCGAGTTGATGCCTTCTCATGAGAGATATGTTCTTCTTCTTGTTGATTATACCTCCAAATGGGTCGTTTCCAGATGCATGAACACTGTTACTTCTAGAACTGTGATTGAGTTTTTAAAGGATGTGTTTGTGTCAGAGGGAATACCTAAGTACTTGATCACGGACAATGGTGTGCAGTTTGTCTCCTATGACATGAACGTTTTTCTGGATGATTTGGGGATCGTTCATCAGAAAACAGCCTTATATTCTCCGCAAGCCAATGGTCTCACCGAGAGAATGAATAGGGTTGTGAAGAGTTGTGCCCAGCGGGCATTGGATTCCAAGATTTCACTCAGCAGTGTTTTGAGGGATACCTGGTGGGCACACCGTACTGTTCCCAATGCCATTTCTGGGAAGTCTCCTTTCGAAGCCCTGAGGGGAAGGATGGCTAGTTCTAAGCTTAATCCAGTGTGGCTTCCCATTCGGAAGCAGAGGGTTGTGTCTGATGATCTGAGGAAGATTAAGTTGAGAGATTATCAGCAAAAATACAAGCAGCGGTATGATGATAAGATGTCGGTCAGGGTGAGAAGGTGGTGTTTGGGTGACCGTGTACTGGTAAAAAGAGCTAAGCATGGTCACAAAGGCACATCCAGTTTCCTTGGCCCATTTACCATCGTTGCAATTAAGAAAAATGTTGTTGTCCTAGACAATGGTTGTTCGTGGAGCATGTCCAGGCTTGTTAAGATTACAGAGACGCTCCACCGCTCTGCTCATACTCCTGATCCGATTCATTCTGAAGATGTAATGAATCGTCCAAGGAGACACAGGCAGCCTCCTGTGAGATTTAATGATTACGTCTTGAATTAGATGTAATTGTTTTACAATGTTCCTTCCTTCCTTCCTTTATCGTTTAATGCTGTTTAAGTCAACAATGTAGTAACAACCTTCCACATTCTTATTAGTTGTATTACTTTGCAATTGCTGTGTTACATGCTTTTGTTTATGTTTTTGTTAGACTATTTCTCTTCATTTCTTTAGTGTTGTATGGGGGATGTGTTGTGATTAACAGCTCGTGTTGAGCTGTAGAATGTGGAATGCCTTACCTCAATAGATTGTTGAGGCGGCATTCTGGCTAGGACGTGAGGCTGTGTGCATCCCTGCCCTGTCGGTGGTTGCTTTTACAATAAAGCCATCTCCCCAAGATACCTGCATCCGTGGCTTTTATTAACATTCCTTTTGGTTTCTTCCCGCCTTTTGTTCCCAGACTGTGTTTTTTATGCTGTAATTGCTGACCTTTTGTTTGTACATCTGCTGGGCTCTGCAGAGGTCTCTTGTGAGGCAATAATGACTTTGTCATACCATGTTGATGTTCTCCTGCCCTCACCAGGTTGCAGCGTTGTAGGCCTGATTCCATCTCCCATAAGGAGAGATCTAAGGTCCTCCACACAGCTCTCCCACCACTGGAGGGCCAGATCCTGTTGTCTCACTTTTGCTGCAGGTTCTTGTTTGCTTAGCCAGGCAATAGTTGTTGATATGTGTTCTGTTATCCACTTTATTTTTCAGAATAGCTTTACTTTTTCTTCCTCCGTCGAAATACCCGCATGTCTGCTTACCACACAGAGGTTTACTAACAAATTCAGGACATACTTTAAAGAATTATGATCACTTTCTAATCTTTCTTCAACTTCAAAATGTTCTAGTTGCATGGCTAGGGACTCAGAAAGAAATACATAATCAACAGTTGATCGGCGTTTGAAGTCAGAGGAAATTGTAATTCCTTTTCTTTTGCTGAGCCTTCCCACTGAGATGATACCAGTTTATAGGTTGACAAACCTTTGTGTAGTATGCCCCACTCTCTCCCTGGTAACACTGTCAGATGGTGCCCCCAGGCCACAGATATTAAAGTCACCCACAAATTTTATAGCCAGGATTTTACAAGATAAGCAACTCCAAACTATCAAGCAGGTCCTGGACCATCATCAGCTTGGTTTTCTTTGAAAAGGTGAGATAGCAGTTTTTCATTATGACCAGTGGTGACTTCCCGATTGAGTTTCAGGCCTGTGATGGGGACTGCTTGGGAAGCAGTGCTGGCAAGATCCAGTGTATCAGCCACTAAGTTAATTTTGTGCTTGATGAAAATTGATAGCCCACCTGACGGGCTCTTGAACAGGCTTGATCGTCGTGGAGGTGCAAAGTGGTGGGGGCGAGCGCTCAGGTTTCCTGAAGGCAGACGATCTTGCTTGTTTCCAGAGAGATCATTGCTTCCCTACTCAGCCTGATTTTTTGAGGACAGCCACATTCCATGAGACTACTGATAACGAAGAATTTTGTCTTGAAGTCAGATGTCTATGCGCCACATGGTGCTAGGGGCCATAACCCTGTCTTTTGGGCGCGGCTAGTACCTGCGTCCCCAACATCCTGTGTGCGTCTCTTAAGGTGTAAGAGCACACTGTGTAAGAGTGTACCTCCCACTGTTTATGTGTGCATTGGATTGTTAGGGCACGTCAGCCCTCTAATTCCGAAGCTCAGCCACAGTTGCCTCCAATTGCGCCCTTCAGCACACACATTGGTGTTTGTCTTGAATATGGATTTAGGAGAACATACTGATATTTCACTGGTGCAGGTATATGAAGGTCGATGCCCCCTTCCTCAAAAGAGTTTCTTTCAGCCCATACTGCATCCCTTTGGGCTTTTCTCTTCATGGCATTAGATGAGATGGTCACTTACCCTTTTGAATTCAAAAGTGGCGGGTCGAATTTCACCCAATCAAGGTCCTCTGAGGTTATGTTCTTTAATGCAGGGATATGACTAAACAGCTGCAACAGATCACCTCAATTGAGGGTGTCCATGGGGCCTGCTGGTGTTTATCGGCGTATGAAGTATAGTTCCTGGTGGGTGCACCAGTCCTCCTTGCTTGCGGGCTGGATGGTGGGTTGTTGCTAGGCTACCTGGAAGATAGAGAGTCCTCTACTGGAAAGCTGAGGCTGCACTGGATTGCTGTTGAAAGCAATGCCTTCATACTCACCCCCCTGTGGATTACGGAATAAGGCATCCCGGTCTGTGGTTTCCATTTGTGGCCCTGTGTTCTCTATGGTCAGTGGTGGTCTCTCACTACCCACCCCTAGGGGCTCGACTACATTCCTACATTTTGAAGAGCACCTAGATAAACCCCTTAGGTTATGATCTTGCAACATTTCTACGTACTTAGATTGTGTACCTTGATCCGTCATTTCTCTTTGCATACCTTGGGGCCGCATCGGTCTAGTTGTTTCTCCTCACCGTGTTAGCTTGGGACACCGTGCCTGGCAGCTGCAACCTCCAAGAGGTCTGAGTTTCTTATCATATTTGAGACCGACTTATCAGCAGGCTCAGGCTTTCCTTTTGGGGAGCGTTTCCACTCCTTCACTGGGCACAGGTGAGGTAAAACGGTGGGTGTAGGGGACTGAGATTTTAACTAAGTCGATGGGCAAAGTTTAGAAAGTGTCTGCCAGAATTTGTATTGTCCTCTGCTATGATAGTTTTGGGTTGTCTGTGCAACAACGAAGATCTTTTTAGCACATGTTGTTTCTTTGCTTTATTTATTTAGTCTTTTTTTAGCCCTCCTTGATAAACTAGATGTTGATAGAGATTTCGGGACTATCCTGTTATCAGAAGCCTTGTATGAGCCTCTTGTGTCTGATGCCTCATTATATGACAGTGACCTTCTCCTCTTGGGCTTCCCCTGACATTCAGTGTGATTTGTAGCTTGTGAGCTGCAGGTTGCATGCTCCAGTGTATCAGATAGTAGTTTCAAGGGGGTAGTAACAGTACCAGTGTCATGGTTGATTGGAGTTCCATGTACCACCATGGTAGCATTTATTACCTTGGCCTGTAGGTCTGTACTTTTTGCGTTCGCCTTAACTGTGTGCACTAATGTTCTTAGTGACTCAGGTAAGAAGCTTAGCTTATCGATGATTGGGGAGCATGGGCAGGGTTTGTCCTTCTCAAGGATTTTTATTTGTGACTCCAGATGATTTAGCGTGGACCCAATTTCTGCCAAGTGCGTTGCCAGTGACTGTATCAGGTCTGATTGTAATTCCATTTTGTTTGACTGCCATAGCAGTGCCCTGACAATAGTATCCTGTGAGGCATGTATTGCCTCTAGTGCTTGTGTGTTAGATGTGGCCAATGAGTCCAAGGCTGTCCCAGTGTCTTTTTCTACTGATCTTATAAAAATCAAGATTATTTTAATCAACAAGAATTTAAATATCAGAAACAAGGTGGTCCAGTCACAGTTTATGGGCCCATCATTTGCAAAATCAGTACAAACCCCAGGAATTCATCTTGATGGTGACCAATAGTTGAAAATCCAGAAATTCAAAGTGGCAGACTTGTCAGATGAAGAGGTTGAGAAAGCCACTGATATTTATCAAAACAAATTCCTGTAGTAAATGTACTTATTCAATCCTGGCTACACTAAGGAAAGGTCATTAATACTGTGTACATATAGTCCTAAATGATGCAGCCAGACTTATTAGTGATGAGTATAAATGAGAACATAGCTCTCTCAGATCCTTGCACTGGCAGCCTATCAAGCAGAGGATTAAGTTCCAGACCTTGGCTGTTTTTAATGAAGCAGTGTACTCTCACTCAACCGAGATTTAGGTTGCCAAATTCAGATGATTTCAAGCTGATCTAAGGCTACATTCCGCAGTGCTGTCCCTTCCTTGATTGCCAACACCAGAACTGAAATATTTTGCAGCAAATCTTTCTCATTGGTAGCAATGAAAGATCAGGCTTTGATAAGATTGTCTTACCGAATAGACTTTGCAAACGTTTAGGTAGCTACTAAAAGTTCCTATATTTAATAAATAGTTCTACTCACATAAGCCTTTGTTTGGGTATCCTCTCGTGATGACTTAAAATAGTTTTTAATTTTTGTTAATGGCAATTATTATTGCACCAACAAGCAATGCCAAAGTGTGCTTATTAAATACAAAAAACTGTGCGTATGTGAAACAGTAACTCTTTAACAACGCTTTTATCAAGGCAGTTAAGCTGTTGGCAATACATTGTGCAAGGTATATTGTAACCTTCACATTTTTTTTTTTACAAAATGCCATCTGCATCTTTGCCATCTGCATTTTGAAACACCTAATGCAATTGTTTAAAAGCCAAGTAGTGTACCTAATGTCAAAGTGTGTTTGATTGTCTTTGAGTTTCTGAAAGCAGGCCCTATTTATAGTGGTAAAAGCTTAGTCGATTTTGTTAATTGGAACTGAGAGAGAGCAAAAGTGAGTAACTGAGTCTGGGTTTCAGGCTTATCACTAGCCAACACTTCTGAGCCCTATTATGATGGCAGTTGGACGAGCATCCGACCGTTATCCTGTCGGGGACCGGACCTGCCAACAGGGAGATGGCGGTCCCGTCAGGTTAATTACGATCCGACCACTGCGGAGGCAGTCGGAACCCTGCCACTTAGCATTGAGGCTTGTGCTGCAGCCCAAAAAAGGGCTGCAGCACAAGCCTTAATGCTAAGAGGCATGTTTGTGAACATCCCTGCACTGTGTGGCAGGCACCATGCGGATTAACCGCCATGAAATGGGCCGCAGAAAGGGGCATTGTAATCCCTACGGCGGTGCCTAATCAGGCACCTCCACTGTTGTAGGGATTGCAGTCCCTCCGACATTCCGACGGGCTCCAGGAGCCCATCAGAGGAGTGGTAGTCGGTTTCTCCGCCATCCCTACATCCTCCCGCCATTGTAATGCGGCCGGCGGTCCTGCAGGGTCCGATGGCAGTGGGCCCGCCACCGACGGCCTGAAGGTGGCGGTCCCATCCGCCATCGTAATGGGGCACCAAATTAGTAAACGCTACTTTAAATATTAACTAATAATTATAGTTAATTAAAAAAAAGATATTAAAAATGCACATATATTGTCAAGTGATTATGTACAATAGAGAAAAAGGAGGTACAAATGAGACTCTTACAAAGATACAACAAATCGTATTACACCTCTGAAGCACTTTCAATACAATTTTCCGAATTCTATGATGAGCTCGACTATCAATGGGGCATCTTACTCTCTACATATATCCCATATCTTTAAATCTGGACCTAATCATTAATATATTAAAAGTGGTTCACATATAACACCTTCTTGCATATTGCCACTAAAAGTTTCACATCTTCAGTATCTTTAAGTTGCATTGTCTATAATCGGTATCCTAAACATTGCATTCTTTCTCATTCAAGTTAATGGAGATCTAAAACGTGTAGATTTCATCTAAGTCAAAACCACTTTAGTCAGACAAGAAATTCTGTAAATAGCATGCATTGTCAAGATGGAATAGTACTGAAAGTATACATCAGTGTGAAGGGATAGCTGTAGCATGAACCAAGTAATGTTGTCAAAATCAAAGGCAGCCAGTAGGACTGGGTCAGTTAATATCAGATATCCTAGGAATTTCATGCATAAGCTCCATCACTATGATTCCCTAGCTAAAATCATTACACATTTTAAGTTAACCTCTCAAGCCTATGCATTTGCCACACTCAGGGCAGAAATCTCTGTATGGTAAAGTATAGGAAAAAATTTAAAGAAAAATAATTTGGGAAGAAAAAAATTGTTGTGTCAATTACTAATATACTTCAATTTTATAGATGTATTTTAAATGTAGGGCAAAAGAAAACAAAATTCTACAGCAATATAAACTTTATTTTCCATTAATTCTTTAATTATTTTACACATATTAAATTAAAATTATTGTTGTGAAGTTTAGAGTAAATAATAAATTCACCTTGAAGAAAATAAATTATTTGAATATACTTTAATAACTATTAAAAGTCATGTATGGAACTGATTGAAAATAATTTAATTGTGTTAAAAATTTACATACATTTTTAATATAAAAATGTATGTACATTTTTAACTCAATTTACATACATTTTTATATTAAAAATGGTTGTTAAAATATTTGTTATCATTATATTAAATGCATCTATATTTTTTAATATTTACAATTATTTCATTTTAATATAAAAAAAATTCCTATGGGGCATGATTTAAAGTCCTGACTTTCTATTTATTTCTATGGTATCATGTTGCAGTACCAGCTGTTGGCCATGTGTGCTGCTGGACTCAATACTATTTCTGCAGCAGTAAATTAAGCTTGTAAATTTGGCTCCACCCTCCTTTTCAGGTCTTGGAGATATGTAAGTTACACTTTTTAAAGTACCTTTACACTTGGATTTTGTGAGTTGCCAAAAAGTAGTAAACATACTCAAAACTGTAAATTACTCAACAGTGTACGTTACCTTCATGAATCAGCTACATACTGTTTGTGCGCTGATGCTGGGAAACTGTCTTTTTAACTTTGAGATGCCTTAAATCAACTCGACTGTTGCTGCCGGCATAAATACATGTTTGTGAACTGATATAGGCTGTGTGGGCTGCAGTCAGTGCTGAAGACTGGGAAGCTTTTTCATTGAATTTGACAGGTGACCTGAATGGTGACGGCTTTGCGAGCTTCACTCACTTGAATTCAAAAGCAACTTGCTCTGGTGAAAGAATGTTTGTGTATTGATACTGGATAGCTGTCTTTTTCAGTTACTGTTTCTGATGTCATTCAAATTTCTGCTGCATTGTGTCCGTTTTGCACATTTATCTGACCTCTTGTGTGGTGGTACAGGGGCTGCAGACTTTGCTGTTGACTAGAGGCTTCAGTCCAGTATGAAGCCTCTACAAGCACCATTAATCAACACTTGCAAAATCCACATAGCAATGACATACAGCATTGGGGTTATCTATGACTAGTATTATAAGAATGTATTTTCCCATTTGACCAGAGGCCTGTTCACAGAGCATGGGAAATATACACCCAAAGGGACTTCAAAATAATCATCACCATAATCACTTTATTCGATTATATACACAATCATAAAAGTCACATAAATAAGATACAAAAAACCCAACTGATTTCAAAAATATTTCTACAGTCCTCAGGTGTCAGTAAGGTTTGTAAAATGCCTAAAGCAGGCTTGCATTTTCTAAAATTAGGCATTTTGAATAGGGAAATAAGAAATAATTAAGGGTAAGATGGATTAAAGTTTTATACACGGACACGGACAAACTGAATCACCAAATTGACCTAATGGTAATTCTTAGAAATGGAGGGTCTCTATTTGGCAGAGGTAGGTACCTTTGTCCAAATAGGGACCCTTGCTTCTAGTCAGGGTAAGGAGGATATACTTCTAAAATAACCCCTGCTAAGCCCCTTGGTAGCTTGGCATGAGCAGACAGGCTTATCTCAGAGGCAATGTATAAAGCATTTGTGAACACATACGGTAATACAGTGAAAACACTGCAAATGGACACCACACCAGTTTAGAAAAATAAGTAATCTTTATCAAAACCAAAACGACAAAAATCCACAATACAGTAATAAAAATATGACTTTCAAATGGTAGAAATAGTTCAGTTCAAAGCAAATTGCTGATGCAACACTTTTTACTCAAAGTACCTTGTTCATTGCTCCTGTAGAGGTGATGCGTCGGTTCCTTACTGCTGTGCAGGGGAGGTGATGCATCGGTTCCTTACCGGAGAGGAGGTGATGCGCCGGTTTCTTACTGCGTCCCCCAACGATGCAACAGACTTGGTGCCTTGATGCGATGTGATGATCCGGGATGATGCGTGGGTTCTTGCAGCCGCAAAGCAAGGCTTGTGTCGGAATCGGTGCGGTGATCTTGGACTTCGGAGATCGGTGCACTCAATGTGACGTGCAGCGATTACTCGAGCCTCGGGCAGGCACTGCGACGATTTCTTCGGCGATGCATCGGAAACAGGTACGGATGCGTTGCGCTTCTCGAAGTTGCGTTACTTTTTCAGCTCCCAGCGGCAAACAGTCTCCAGAGGTCCAAAACAACTTCCGGCACCTCTTAGCAGGTCAGAACTCCCAGCAAGGGGAACTGGTGGTGAAGTCTTTGTGTCCCTGAGACTTCACAACATGAGGCAAGCTCAGTTTCAAACACTTGGAGATCTTCCTCAAGCAGGGGACACAGCAAACAGCAAAGTCCTTTTCCCTTTTCTTGGCAGAAAGTAACCACTGCAGGCCAACCCCAGACAGCAAACAGCACAGGAGCAGTATTCCTCTTCAGTTTCTACAGCTCTTCTCCTTGGCAAAGGTTCCTCATGATTTCCCAGAAGTGATCTAAAAGTCTGGGGTATGGGCCCCTCTTTTTATACAGTAAAATCCTTTGTTTTCTGGTGGAAAAGTTCTGTCCTCTCCTGGCAGGAGGTGGAGACAGCATTGTGAAAGGCAGACCATGCCCATTCAGGTGATAGGAAATCTCCTCCCCCTACTCTAAATGCAGCCAGGTCTATTCAGCCCAGCTCTGACTCAACCAGACTCTTTGGAGCCACTGCACCTCGCTAGCCCCAGTCACTCCAAAGCCAGACAATCAATACACATCTTAGCAGAGGCACACTGGATGGCTAAGCAAGAAAATACCTTCTTTCTAAAAGTGGTATTTTCAAACACAGAATGTAAAAATCTCCCTCACTAAAAGTTGCATTTTAACATTCTGAGTTCAGGCATATTAAACTTTATTTTACTACCTTATTCCCAGGGGTAGTTATGTTTATAAGATGTTATAAGCAAATTCCCCATTCTATCCTATGGGAACAGGTGGCCTTACAATAGTGAAAAACGAAATTGGCAGTATTTCACTATCAGGACATGCCACACACATCAGGGCATGTCCTACCTTTCATATACACTGTACCCTGCTCACAGGGGTACCTTCGGCCTACCTTAGGGGTGACTAATATGTAAGAAAATGGAAGGTTAGGGCCTGGCAAGTGGGTGCACTTGCCAGGTCGACATTGCAGTACTAGACTGCACACAGGCTCTGCAATGGCAGGCCTGAGTTACATTTACAGGCTGCTTATGTGGGTGGCACAATCAGTGCTGCAGCCCCTAGCAGCATTTGATTTACAGGCCCTGGGCACACACAGTGCATTGTACTAGGGATTGACTAGCAAATTAAATTTGCCAATCATGGAATCACCAATCCATAACAATAATTTACAAAGGGAGCACTTGCACTTTGGTACTGAACAGCAGTGGCAAAGTGCCCATGCATCTAGACCAGCAAAACGAAGTCAAACACACAGTAAAAACACAGGAGGCAAAAGCAAAAATACAGGGTAAACCCACGCCAATGATGCCAGGTCTAACAGTAATGTTATAAAACAACATATTGTTCCAATTCTGAAGCTCGTAAAGTGATCATAGCCAGATGTTATTAACTAATAGTAAATATGGTTCAGGGCCAAGTGAGGTTTCTACAACATAGGGGATCATTAGGATGTCGGTCGGAGACCGACATCCCTGCGGTTTCAAGACCTCGGGTCGGCGGTCCGAAACGGCAGTTACGATTCGACCGCATATGGTGCATTCACAAACTCCTATTTCCATATGGGAGCTTGTGCAGCCATTGGAAAACGGCCGCAGCACAAGCTCCCATAGAGAAATGGGAGTCACTGTAAATCCCTGCACCGAGACCCCGGAGAGAGGGGGGCCCTGCTAGGGACTCCCAAAGTCACTTTCCAACAGGCTTTCCATGTCGGGAAGCCAGACATGGAAAGCCTGTTGGAAACCAACATCATAATCACGACAGCGGAAACACCGTCCGTAAGGGATTATGCTTCGGTTTTTGACTGGCCGACAGGATCCTTGAGCCCATTGGAAGCCAGCCGGAATGACCAGACACTTTAAATTCTGACCGCTGTAATCATATTATGGCGGTTGGAATTCAAACCAAGGATGTCGGTTGGAAAGCCTCTGACCTGTGGTAGGAGGCTTTCCGACCGACATCCTAATTAGGCCCATATTGTCTAAACACTGACTCACTGATTCCCCTGCTTCTTGACAGATACGCTGTTTTAATCCCTAATTTATATGACTTCCGTAGCGAGGCGCACCGAGGAGAAATGTTTTCATTTCTCCTCGTTTTTTCCTCTTTCAATGCGTGCTGCATTCTACAGGACGCATTGAAAGAGGAAAATGGTTGTAGTGATTGTTTTTGTGCAGGAAGGTTCCCCTTCCTGCACAAAAACAATCTCCCCACGACGCAGGCATCCTTGCACCAGGGTGCAAGGGTGCCTGCGCCGGTGCATGGCTGCAGTTTGTGCGCCAGCGCAGGGGGAAGCACAAGGATGCGACATATTCTTGTAAATATGTTGCATCCCTGTGCTTCAAAACTAACGCAGCGCGGCGCAGCAAAATGACTTGCTGTACCCCGCTGCGTTAGTTCAACGTAAATCTGCCCCTCTGTTTGTTCCATATTACTAACAACCTAAACCCTTGCAGTAAAATTTAAATGCATCGCCAATAAAACATTGTGAATCGATCCATCTAAGCCAAGCTGTGAAAGAAGATGCCAAAGTTTACACCGGATAACCTGGTCAAAAGCACATGAGAGATTCATAAAAGCTAAGTATAAAGGTCTTCCTCTTGCAACTGTATATTTCTCATTCATGAGTTGAAGTTTAAACACTATTCCACGGTACCCTGTCCTTTTCTAAAGCCATATTGCACTGGAGTCATGACGAAATATTCCTTTGCCCAATACCGAATCCTGCTGTATAAAACTCGAAACCACTAGAATCTATGAGCGAAATTGGGAGGCAACAGCTTGATTCGGAGCAATTGCACTTTTTAAACTGCTAGGTTTTAACCATAGGCACCACAGGGGAATCGAGGCTAGATGTTGCAACCCAGAGGAAGTAAAAAGAAGGACAACTGAAAATGGTATTGTTGTAACGACATCAAGTACATCAAATAGAAACGCACGTCAACAATCCTCACTGCATTCTTTTGTTAATCTATCAACAGCAGGTCAGGTTCCTGGTGAGGAAAATTCCTCAATTGGTTAATCGATATAGGACCAAAATTCTCTCCTAACTCAAAGATACAATTCCTGCAATATCCTAACTAATAATCACAAAAATGAAACAAGGTACAGGCGTGATATTTTAAATAGAGTGTAATTTAGGAGGGCCCCTTTTGATGCCAGATTTATTAACACTAATGGCCTGATTCACAAAGATAAATTATCAGGTTTGAGTAAGTTTATGATTTTTCATTATTCACAAAACTGCATTTTAATAGTATGCGTACAAGTATAGAGACTCCGTAGTCAGGGCGGAGAAGTCCTCACAAACAAATTAGGACAGGCCTATCTATTTAAGTTTCCAATTTTCAAGTGTTCAAAAATATGCATTTTAATAGTAAGTATACGACTATGGAGACTCTGCAGTTGGGGTGGAGAACTCTGCACAATAAAAGATAGGACAGGCTAATCTTTTTATGTGCGGAGTTCCCCAACTCAACTGGGACTAGGGGTGGGCAGAATTTGCGTAGTCGCGCTACGCAAAGCTCCGCGAAACGGTAAAAAATCTCCGCGAGCACGCAAAAGTTCCGTGAACACGCGGAATTGCTTGTTTCGCCCGTTCGCGATGCTTTTTTCCTGTTCGCGAACGCTGTTTGCGTGCTCGGGGAGAAATATCTCGCAAACACGCATTTTGAAAGCGCGAACAAGCAAAAAATTCCATGAAGCTGCGGATCGCGGAATTTTGGTAATTCCGCGTTCTCTGCGGAACGCGAAATTACCCAAATTCCGCAAATTCCGCGAGGTGAACGGAATTTACCGCCCAGGCCTAACTGGGACTCTCTGCACTTGCAAACCTACTAGTAAAATGCAACTTTGTGAATGCTGTAAAATCGTAAACTTACACAAATATGTAAGCTCACCTTTGGGAATCAGGCCCTGAATCTGGGTCATTCCAGTAAGGCATCATTAATTGAATGTGTTAATTTGTGGTAAGTGGTGTGGAACAATGAATACCCGAAGACAGCAATGCAGGAAGCATTTTACCTATATCTACGTCTCTAGTCACAACTCTTCAGTGGTAATCAGTGAAGGTGGATTTGTAAGTCATACCCTTTGAAAAACCGATAAAGAATCTGAGTCTCTTGTTGTATTCTGGAAATTGATGCAATTCTATAAACTATAGAATAAGCTCTATTTTAGATTTGTAGAGAAATTCCGCATCAGAATTGCTGTAAATAGAAATAGAAATTGTACCTTGGGTGGGGAGGGGGGGGCTTCATGCACAATTATTAACTTTGACTATGATTCCTATGATTGACCCTGCTGTAGTAACTGTCAATCAGGACACTTCTATGGAGACTGATGATGAACTGAACACTGAAGAGCAGAACATACTTGCTAAAGGGAAATGGGAATAATCTTTTTAAAGAAGAAAGTTGGAAAATCATTGTTAGCAAACAATTTGGACCGGCCCACTTTTCCAGACTCTTGGCCCTTTTGTGCTCCCTCCTGGGTTGCCATGGACCTTGTGGTCGAGCTCACACTCTCAGGAAACCCTAACACCTCCAGCTATGACTGGAGATCCACCTCTTTCAACATGGTATGCTCCATGCAGTTAGCAAGGAAACAATGCACAGGCATGGCTGAACCCCCAGCTACCCTTAAGGAACCTTAGAAGCCCTGGCCCCCATTCAAAGGGATGCAGAGCCACACAATTGTGAATATTGTGGTTGTCACATAGTACAACCTGGTTGAATATGTTGGGGCTACCTGCTCTGGGGACACCTATCAGTAGTCATATGGCACCTGTGTCTCTCAGAGCCTTCAGCCGGTGCCCATTGATGGTAACCCAGTGCCTATACATTTCAGTATTGATAGGCATGTGAGCTTTGAGGACCTCTGTACCTCTGCACTCCCCCCCACACTAATTGGGACAACTTCCTCTCCAAGCGCTACACTGGCCTTCCTCAAGTGCCTCCCCACCAGAGGGGGGCTTCTGCCTTTTTGGCTGGGCCTTTATGTGCCTGTATCTGTACCACTCATAGTATTTAGGGAAAACGTCCTGAGGATTTCATCCAAGGAGATGCACTCTTTTTCTGGTTTATTTAGGACTGGGAATCCTTCCCCTGAGGATTTGTTATGGGGGCCATATGGGAACTCCTTGCTTTAATTTTTGTCCCCCTCCTTTGTTCACCTGGTGGGGACCATGTATACCTTCTTGGTGATCCATCCCAGATACCTTCTTTTGGACCCTGGTGCTAAGCCTTAGGCACATTTGCCTTGGCAAGTCCACTGTAGACAGTAAGTTTAGAATCAACAAGATGTTAGCGCAACTCTGCGAAACAATGACTGAACATGTGCTGTCTGAAAATAAGACTGCACAGCTCATCATAATCACTCTCACTACTGCCCTTTAACTGAACCATCAAGTGCTTTCTTGAAGTAATCCATGATATCCACCCAGGACTGATATGACAGTTGCTGGCTGTCCTTAAACTTCAATCTGTACTTTCGAGGGGTAATACCATTCTTTCTGGCAAGTGTTTCTTTCATGAGTTGATATTTCAGTCTGTCACCCTTCCCTAGGGCTAGCAGTCAATCCCTCCCCTCACAAGGTATATGTCTTCAGAGGCTGGCTCCCCAATACTCCTTATCCTCCTTGGGGATCCTATGCATTTATGGAGCTACTTCATATGCCTCAAACCTTATCTCAATCAATCAATCAATCAAAGAACTTTATTTTCGATCACTATAGATCATAAAAGTACACCATAAAACAAGACACTTACAAACACGATTAAAAATAAGACATAGAACATTAAAAAATACTCATTCACGGTCCATTTCAATAGCAGCACAGTAGAGCGATAAGAATTACATCATTATTTGTACCAGAAAAGCTCATTACAATAGCAGCACAGTAGAGCGATAGAAATTACATCATTATTTGTACTAGAAAACTTCATCATAAAATACTGTAAAAACAACAATAAAACTTAATAAATATCTTGAGGGATATTAAAAGAACAATGTTCACATAAAATAGTACAAAGCCCACAATACAGCTTTAGCAGGAATCATACAGTACTGCACAGCCTAGGAACTGTCAGGGAACCACTTGGTACGCCTGATCCACATAGCAATTAGGAACTTGGCTGTACAGAATACGATCATACAAGAAGTATTTGTCTGCAGTATTCGATACACCTCCTTGTACTTACTTACTCCCAGGTTTCTACATAATGGGGCTATCCATTTGGATCGAGATTGGTTGTACAAGGGGCAAAAAAATAGAACATGCTCAAGTGACTCAAGTACCCCTTGGCAACAGGCACAATTTCCTTCAACCCTGTCTCCTACTTTGCACCATTTGCCTTTGAAATTATTTACAGGTAAGCAGCCATACCTAAACTGTAGGTATAGTTTCCTTGCTAGCGGGGGTACAATGTCATCTATCGTAGCCTCAAATGACGGTGTCGGTTTAAAATTCATAAAAGCAGCCGAAAGCGATCCTTTACAATTCATTATCAAATCAGTCACAACAGTGCCCCAGTAAACAGCTTTGAGGCTGGATTTATTAATCTGACTAAGGGTTTCTGGTTGACTACAGTATGCACCTAGTCCTAATTTCTGTAACAAATTCTTAAGTGTGCGCAACCAGAGGATCTTGTCCACACAAGTTGGAGTCATTAATTCACGGAGACCCACCGTATAGGACTCAAGTGCTGTGGTAGACCATAGCCGGTGCCAGAACATGATCATTCTAAGCACAATTTTATGAGCAATTCTTTTCTGGCCTAGATCTAAATAGACTGGACTCAGCAGGGTAGACACCGAAGATTCAGCAGGAATCTAAAAAATGATTGCTCAATTACTGGCAGATCACTAGAATTTGAACAACCCCACAGCTCCGCACCATATAAAACTGCACCTAGAGCTTTGACGTTATAAATCTCTAGCACCGGTACCATCTTTCTGGATATAGTTTTCCTATGGATTTTCGCTATATTCACCATTTGTTGAATCAAGGATAGCTGCACTCTTTCCAGCTGTGGGACCCAACTCATGGTCTGTGTATGTTTGATTCCAAGATAATCAAACTCTGTCACTAATTCTAGAGGGGCGCTTCCCACATACAACCGCTTCTTACATTTAGTCTTTAGTCTGGGAGAAAAAAGCCTACATTTCATTTTGGAGCTATTTAGTTCCAACCCCTGTTTCAGGTGAAATGCCTGAAAGTCATTCAGCAACTGTTGGAGCCCCTGCGATGACTTAGATATAAGCAGAGTGTCATCCCAAAGAGGAGAGCAGGGACACAACACCCTCCGATTTTCAGAGCGTCACAACCATCTCTGCTCAAAAAACTTATAACATCATTAATGTACAGGGTGAACAGGGTGGGCGCTAATACACACCCCTGTGTAACTCCTTTATCAATGTGAATCGTCTCCGTTAGAGCCCCATTATCCCCCTACCTCACTTGTGCCAGGGTGTTTGCATGAAGCCTTTTTAAGATATTCAGAAGGGGAGCTGGTACACCCATATCTTCTAGGACTTCCCATAGTTTTACTCTTGGGACCATATCAAAAGCAGCTCACAGATCAAAAAATGCAACATACAAATTGCTATTGTGGATAGTAACTTCCCTCCTAAAGATACACATGAAACGGAAGATTTGATCTAGGGTGCTCACTTGTGCCCTAAAACTGGCCTGCCACTCTGAAATAATATTCCCCTCGCAGATCCAATCTTGGAGATGGGCAAGCACCTGTTTGCAGAAAATTTTCTGCAAAGAATCTATGACCCTGATGGGCCTGTAGTTCACTGGGAGTGCACTATCCCCCTTCTGCAAGATGGTAACTATTTCAGCCAACTTCCATAATTGGGGAATTTCCATGCCCAAGAGGATACTATTAGTGAGCAAATTGATGTATGGACCCCAGATCTCATGAGTTGGTATTTCAGCCTGTCATCCTTTCCTAGGGCTAGCAGTAATCCCCTCCCCTCACAACGTATATGTCTTCAGAGGCTGGCTCCCCAATGCTCCTCATCCTCCTTGAGGATCCTATGCATTTCTGGAGCTACTTCATATGCCTCAATCCTTATCTATGCCATCCCTAACAACAAAGTTTGGCACTACATCCTTGGGAATGTGGACCCTTCTGTCGTTACTGGGCACTGTATTTTTACTGCTATTACCATTGGACCCTGTGAGTTTCTTTGCTTTCGGGTCCAGTACCTTCATACTCACTTCATGAGCTAACAATAGTCTCCTTTCTGCTAAAGCAATCTGTACCTCTGCCCTTTTTTCCTCCATATCCCTCTTTGCAGCCGCCTCCTTGTTGGCTGCCTCCAGTTGCAACTTGGCTCGTTGCAGCTTAAGCTCACTTTCTCTGCTCTCTTGTCCTCCAGTCCCTCAGGGGAAAGGCTGGTGAAAGACATACTGCTCCTGACCATGCTCATGTAGGCAAGTATTCCTACTCTGGCTGCAGCTCTGGGCCGGTGGCCAGGCCATCTCCTTCCTCCTCCTCCTCCTCCTTCTCCTCCACTTCCTCCACTTCCTCCACAACCACCTCCTCCAGCTCATGGCCCCTCTGCTCTCTGGTAGCATCTTGCATCCTTCAGCACTCTTCATAGGCTCTGTGGGCTATCTGAAAGTCCAGTTTTGTGTGCCCCGCTTCTCCAAGGTGAGTCCACTTTCCTTGCAGAGCTTCTTGAGGTTGTCATTGATGCTAAGCTCTAACTTGACCTTTTCAAGCAGATATCACAGGTGGAGCAAATGTGAGCCAGGGATCAAAATATGGAACAAGAAAAAAACAATAGCCAATCAAGGAGAATTTTAAAAAGATTGAATCTGATCTCAGATAAATTACATGGGATTTTTTTTGTTTTTCACAAATCACAGAGTGCCACTGCACAAGCATAAGTACTATATCACACCACTGAACACCAATGTAAGGAATCGTGTTATTCGTTTAAGAGGGCTGTTAGGCCTACTCAGGCAACAACCGTTCTAACCCTCTAGGATCTTGGCACAAAAGCAGTCAGTTAAAATAGAGGCAATGTGTGAAGTATTTATGCAGTACATAAACATAAATAAAGTAAAAACACTGCACAAGAAAAACAGACAAATGTAATTATTAAAATGTGACCAGTGTGATACAGGAATCAGGTTAGTCTTGCTGAAAACTTACCTTCTAAGTCCCACACAAAGAGTTCCATTTGAGGTGGAGGAGGCCAAAAGGAGGAGGCTGAGCATCGAGGATGGTCGTCGCTGTAGTGTGAAGAGCGGGTTGGGCATCACAGATGATCACCTCTGTAGCGTTGTGAAAGGTTGTTGCTGTAGATTTGAGTTGGAGGTCATTGCAGGCTGTCATTGCTGTAGTATGAAGCATAGGTCTCAAATTTCCAGTCGGCACAGACAGTTGCTGTCAGCATAAAGAGCAGGTTTAACTGTAGCTGCACATTGGTGGTCATTGCCAGCAGCAGAGTCTTGGCACCAATGGGCCTGTTCACGGTCGAGTGGAGCCCAAACTTCAAGATTTTTACTTTAACTTGAGGAGGGGTACACTCTGATGCCAGCCAAGGGTCCAGCACCTGAGGAGGCACATGTTGGGGATCAGTGTCTCACCTCAGCAGAGGCTGGCAGGGTTCAAAATGTTGGAAAAGACGAATAACTCCCAACTCCCAGAATATCTTGAAATACACAGACTGCTACACCTAGCTCAATCAGGCTTTAGGCTGCGTCACAGCACAGAATATGCCCTCCTTGAAGTAGTTGATTCTATCAATTGGTCATTAGATAAAGGAAAAAATGCAGCCTTGATATTATTTGATCTATCAGCGCTATTTGGTACTGTCTCCCACTCCATTGTCCCAGAAGCAGCCTGCACCAGCCATGTTGCCGGGTCACGGACCCACTATACTCAAGGTAACGAAAGAATTAAATACTCAAAGGAGCAACTCTACAACCTGAATCCTAAATACGTTGGAACCCCTAATATCAAAAGAGAGTCGGAGACATCCTCATACGTTGTTGAAAACAACCCTGGCTGCACTCAAGGCATCCAAGAGAATAATGGAAATGTAATAACTTGTGGATCACTTAACACACGATTTCTAGTAAAACACGCAGAGGAAATACATTTGATATTGACCTCAGAGGATTGGGACATATTTTTCATTACGGAAATATGGCTTTCTCAAGATCCTGGAGTGGACCTAGAAAAAAACATGTCCTCCAGGATATAAAGCGCTGGTTAAGTCTAGAACAATAAAAAGTGGAGGGGGTGGCAATTATATTCAAAGAGAAATGGGCCTTAACTAAACTAGCGATGGAGAAAACCAAGGAGTTGAAATATTGGGGTTCTCCCTTAAGGGAAAAAAAAGGGTCCATCTTTTCTGGACTACTCTGTTATAGACCCCTTGAACACCTAAAAGAGGTCACCCAATCATTATGAGTTCTAACAGCCAATTTTGTTCTGACCCACAATAACTGTCTCATATTAGGTGACCTAAGTATATGGGCAGAAGAAATCCACCAAAATCTAACTAGGGACTTTGTTAAAACATGTGAAAGCATGGGCCTTTCTCAGCAGGTCATAGGACCGACTCATGTTAAGGGACACACTCTGGATATGATCCTAGCATCCCCTGACATGGTAACAGTTAAAACACCCACCCCAGTTAGCTGGTCGGATCATTACCTGATCACATTCAATATTGATAGATTGGATCAAAATAAAAAATAAAAAGCATCACGTGACCACAAACTAAATACTGAGGAGACCTTGGGTAAAACTCGGAGAATAATATGGAGTAGCAGTTTTTAACACTGCATTATGCTTTCAGTAGTCAAACTCAATAGAAACAAATTACTTGGAGCTGGAGAACAACATTGTAAAGACATTAAACAAAGTAGCTCCTCTAAAGAGAATGAGAGACAAGCCAAAGTCCACGCCATGCTTCACAGAGATCCTAAGAGACCAAAGAACAAAATGTAGAAGAATGGAAAGACAATGGAGGAAATCCTGCATGGAGGAAAGTAAAGCTTTACTAAAGTTATCATACAAAAATTATAAAGTAGAACTAAGGAAAGCTAGGTCCACCTTCCTCTTAACAACCATTATGGAGGCAACCAACAAAACAAAGAAGTTATTTGATGAAGTAAAAGAAATAACTAATCCAGCCTGGCTAAAACAAACTATCCCTCCATCTCAGGAACTCTGCAATGATCGCTCAGATTACTTCTATAACAAAGTTAACCACGTCATTGCAGATATAACGTTGCAAGCTGAGTCGGATCAAAAGAAAGAACTAGTTGTAAAAGAAAAGAACTTAATTCTAGCCCAAAGAGGCCCCACAGAAAACTAGATTTATCAACTGAGACAGAATTTAACTCCCTTGTTGCATCGATCTCATCGGGCTCACCACTAGACCCCATTCCCCCAAGGATATGGAAAGAGAGATCGGACGAACTCCTTCCAACACCAAGACTGATTAGTAACCAATCCCTTGGCACCAGGAGGGTTCCAAGGGACTGGAAAAAAAGGGCTGGTCACTCTTTTACTAAAAAAACCCTCGCAGATACTCAAGAGCCCAGCAACTATCGCCCCATATCGAGACTCCCCTTTCCAATCAAAATACTGGAGAAATACCTCAGTAAGATCTTAGCATGTTTTTAGAAGAAAATAACCTACCAGAACAGATAGGTTTTAGTCCAGTCCATGGAACAGAATCTGCACTAATCATAGCATCTTATGAACTGAGAATGCAAATGGACAGTGGTCATACAACAGTCTTGGTCCTATTAGACCTAATGGCTGCATTTGACACCTTCAATCATGAAATCCTGCTGACACGTTTGAAAGAGATCGGACTAAAAGTGGTGATGCTCAAATGGTTCTCATCCAACTTGCAAGACAGATGTCAAGCAATAAACATACCATCATACATATCCGACTACCAGAAGATGGAGCACAGAGTTCCACAGGGCTCAACCTTTAGCTCTATCTTGTTCAACATATATTTAAAGCCACTGCTGACCCTGATAAAAACCTTTGGGATCAAGTTTATAAACTATGCAGACGACACACAACTGATTACTTCATTAGATAAATCGGATGCAAATCAGATAAATAGTCTTCACTCCTGCCTGAAAGAGATGGTATGTTGGCTTGATCAGAACATGTTGAAATGTAACTGAGTTTTCTCTGCTGGTCCCCTGGAGTTACACAGGAGCAACTTCCATCTAATTTTTGGCCTTGGCCAATGACATCAGTACCAGAACAGGCTCACTCAGTGCAAACCGTAGGTGCCCATTTTGATGAAAGGCTCTCAGTGGAAACACAGGTAAATAAAACAGTATCTGTATGCTATGAATTATTAAGAAGCCTAAAAAAAATTGTCCGTTGTTACCACAGCCTTACAGGAAACTGGTGGTACAGCCTCCATAATGAGCAGGCTGGATTACTGCAATGCACTACTTTTAGGCTGTCCAGACTATTTGCTTACAAGACTTCAAAGTGTCCAAGTGCTAGCCGCTAAGCTAGCTCTAAACAAAGATAGAAAGGATTCCGCAACTAAAGCGCTGCAGGAACTTCACTGCCTCCAAGTAAAGGTGCGGTACACATTCAAGGCCCTATGCATACTCCATTGGTGAAGCAGGCTCTCAAATACACCCACCAGCACCGGAGACATAGCTTCGCTGGGGTCCCGGAAGACACGAACAGTAGATAACACAGCAGGCGGCTGACCTTGGCGCAAGTGTGACAACAGGCTTCGCCTCCCACCGGGATCCATGTTACGAAAAATACTCGTACTTAAAAATGTGTTTAAATTGATGGTGAACTTCGCAAGTTACGCACTTAACTCACCTATGCATACCTTAGCGTGTGTGCATAGTTCACTCGAGTTCAGGGCAATTTCACCCTGAACCACTGGTCCTGAAGAAAGCCAATTAATTGGGAGCATATTAGCTGAAACATGTAGACCACATCACTCTGATCATTTTCACTATCTTTTGAGATGTGTGAGACCATATTCTATCATCCACGTCCAACGATTCACTTTTAACACTACCCCAGGGACCACATAATAAAGATTTTGGTACCCTGGAGATATTTTTTAAAATGCTCACTTTCATGGTATTCACTGCCCCACTCAAAAATAGAAACAAAAACCAGCTCTGCTGTAATCAGGCGTCGAAGCACACCCAGGAGGCACTTGAACCCCTGGGTGGGAACTCAATTATGGAGCATGCAGGTTTTTGGGTGAGGGTTCTTTTAAAAACCAAATGGGTTCCCTGCAAGGGAGACTTCTTTGATAACCTTGACTGTTTGGTTGATCAAAACTGTAGTTTGAGCTCGTTCTCTTTGCTTGTCGACTCAGTACTAGGGGAGACGAACGAGCCCCTCTGTTCTCTTCTCTCTCTCTTTTTTTGCTAAGATAGATACTCCATAGGTGATACACGGAGCAGGACCTAGGGTCTCACAGCAAAAAGTTACACCTTATAAACCAGCCCGAAGATTAAGGTAATCTGATGCCCACCTGATAGCTGTGCCCCCTTCGAAAAAACAAGACAGGGAGGCAGAGCTTTTCAAGTCAAAGCTGCACACATATGGAATACCTGACACTACATCTTAGGAATAACACAAACCTATGAAGGTTCAGAAAAATCTTTAAAACATGACTCTTTCCCAGATAAGTAGGGTAAATTATTCATAAACAAGCTATTAGTCTATACCCCCTCTGACAGAAACCCCTTAAATACTGACAGCTTTGCAGTGCAAAGATGCCCGCTGGGTGATAGTTGTGCTTTAAAAATGTTGGCTAATAATATTAATAATTGTTCTAGAAAGGCTCTCGAGTTGCTTTGTTCCTTTCTAGAAAATAGAAGGCAAGCTGTTCGGTTGCCTCCTTTTTCATCTGACAATCAATCATTGGGTGGCCCAGGGCTCATCTTTGAGCCCCACCTTGTTTAAAATGTATATGGCCCCTGGGGGAAGAATTTGGGAAAAGATCATTTCATATGCTTATAATAAGCAGCTGTTCCTCTCTTTTGGAAAGGAGTCCTCAGACTCCTTGGAGGCCTTAAAACTTTGCTGGAGCTCGTATCTTGTTTCATGATACTTGGTCCCTAAACACATTTCTGTTTCTTCTTCTGCTTTCCTTTAGGAAAATAGTGGTTCATGCATTGATCACGTCCAGATTAGATTATGCAAATTCACTCTATGCAGGCCTCCCTATGTATTTGCTCACAGTAGCGGCTCCTGGTGGGAGTGCTACCGGGCGGTGACGTGGGGCGGGGGGTAGTAAACACCGGAATACGGATGAATGCAGGTAAGTAGACAATTAAATCAATAAAACAAATTTCGTTGCGCGCGCTGCATCGCATTTGGCGATGCAGCGCGTGCAACGAGATTCGTTTTATTGATTTAATTGATTTAATTGTCTACTTACCTGCATTCATCCGTATTCCGGTGTTTACTACCCCCCACCCTGCCCCTCCCCCGCCCCACGTCACCACCCGGTAGCACTCCCACCAGGAGCCGCTACTGTTTGCTCAACCATCTACAGATGGTACAAAATACAGCCGCTCGACTGCTGCTAAGGATTGCTTATCATGACCATATCTTACATCATCTTACGCCCATTCATTGGCTGCCAGTAAACAAAAGGATTCTTTTAAGTTTGTGGCATCTCAAATATATTTTAAGTGTTTTTGATAATTTAATGATGATGTTGGATTAAATTATGTTACGTTTCAATGCAAATATGTGATGCACAATTTACCTTAATGTTTTGGACTAAACTGATATTTTCGCAATAATTTTTACATTCGTATGTCTTTTAAATTTAGGATATCCTGAAGAAAGATTTCAATAATGTATCTATCACAACACTCCACAGACATAGGGGCTGATTATGATGGCGGTCGGATGAGCGTCTCACCACCATCCTGTCGGGAACAGGACTGTCTGACAGGGAGTTGGCGGTCCCGCCAGGCAAATTACGATCTGACCGCCGTGGAGGTGGTCAGAAACATGCCTTTTAGCAATGAGGTTTGTGCTGCGGCCCGAAAAAGGGCTGCAGCACAAGCCTCACTGCTAAGAGGCATGTTTTGAAACATAAATAATCACAGAGAGGGACAGAGGGCGATAAAGGTCCAGCACTCGCACCCCCAGGACTGTAGATATACATAGAATTGTGCAGTTCCTATATTGGAGAAGGTCGGGGAAACCTGACGGATCATGTCATGATATCTGATCCTTCAGGAGCAAGAGCCCTCACACACCCAAAGGGGTGTCATGCTTCATCATTGGGCAACTCCTTGTTGGACCGGCGCTGCAATGCCCAACGTGCCCCACAGGGGTGCTCTTTGCCGGAGTTCTTTTAAGCTGCCGTAGTGAAGTGTGGTGTTTTATGTGAGGGTGTTTGTCAGTGAGTAGGGTGGTGGGTTAGGGTGGTGGGTTACAAATGACTTGAGATATTCATAAGGCAAATGTGTGGAACCATCGGTCATGCTAAAATCAAATGTAGACCAGAGTGCAAATAATGGTCCACATTGGCTCTACATATAAGTGTTGTCTGCATGTTTCTTGCCAAAGGTTGTCACAAAGGATCAAGGCAATTCGTCAGGACCGTGAAAAAACTAAACTACTAATAGGGAGGGGGACGGTCAGAAGCACATGTGTTATCTAAAGTCATACCAGTCCCAGTGCATTCGAGTATATAGTATAACCTGCTGCAATCAACAAGTAAACCGACCTGGAAAAGAAAGAGAAAGAGAGCAGCAATAATATTAAACAAGCATTGGCATAGCCAATAGGTCTCGCATTTGGGGCCTTATAAGTGTTTCGGCAGAGCTATTGACTTTGCCAATGTGTTTAAGCTGTGCTGTAGAGAAGTGTGGCTGCTGTGCAGCATGCTGAAAAGTTGTAATAAAAAAGTGCCAGAAGCATTTTTGTTACCTTATATATGACCGAGAAGGCATTATGTCCAACAGAACGACCATATTAAAAAATGTAGTCTGTGAGTGTGTCTGTGAGTGTGTCTGTGAGAGAGTGTCTGTGAGAGAGTGTCTGTGAGAGAGTGTCTGTGAGAGAGTGTCTGTGAGAGAGAGTCTGTGAGAGAGTGTCTGTGAGAGAGAGTCTGTGAGAGAGAGTCTGTGAGAGAGTGTCTGTGAGAGAGAGTCTGTGAGAGATTGTCTGTGAGAGTCTGTGAGAGAGTGTCTGTGAGAGTCTGTGAGAGAGAGTCTGTGAGAGAGTGTCTGTGAGAGTCTGTGAGAGAGTGTCTGTGAGAGTCTGTGAGAGAGTGTCTGTGAGAGAGTCTGTGAGAGAGTGTCTGTGAGAGAGTCTGTGAGAGAGTCTGTGAGAGAGTCTGTGAGAGAGAGTGTGAGAGAGTGTGAGAGAGTGTCTGTGAGAGTGTCTGTGAGAGTGTCTGAGAGAGTGTCTGTGAGAGTGTCTGTGAGAGTGTCTGAGAGAGTGTCTGAGAGAGTGTCTGAGAGAGTGTCTGTGAGAGAGTGTCTGTGAGAGAGTGTCTGTGAGAGAGTGTCTGAGTCTGTGAGAGTGTCTGTGAGAGTGTCTGTGAGAGTCTGCGAGAGAGTGTCTGCGAGAGAGTGTCTGCGAGCACACACAAACAATCTCACAAATGCACACACCCAAAGTCTCTCTCTCGCACTCGCACACACACACACAATCTCTCTCACACAAACACTTGCAATCTTTCTCACACGCAATCTCTCTCACGCACACATAACCTGTCTGTCTATCTTTTACACACACAATCCCTCTTCCAGTCTGCCCCTCCCCCTCACTCATGCGCACACACACACACACACACACACACACACAGTAAAGAGGCGACGCATTCACTCCTGAGAAGCTTGCAGGAGACAGGCGTTGGTGTGTGTGCAAGTGGGGGGGGGGTGGGAGGGTCGCCCGTGAAAACACAACCAGGATGAGGCAAGCACATGCACTCTCAGCTGTTATTAAGAGGAGCAGTCACGGGTGAAGTGGCGCTATTAGCACCAACTGCGCGTCATCAGAGAGGGTTTAATTCAGGGTTATTCACACATTCAAGGAAAGGTGAGAGGAGGAATGGGGCAGGGGGTGCGTACTGCAGGCACGAGCACAAATGTGCACAGACGTGTGTCTGCACGCCTACGATTACATATTGCATATATGTGTGAGTGTATACACTATCTAAGGTATAACTATATTAAACTGCTTCTGTAGAACCACATGCAAATGTTATTATATGCATATCTATATAAGCATAGATAGCATAGATTATGCAGCCCCATATCACGGAAATAAACGCCCTTCCTGCCCGGATCTCACTGCCTTCAAGAAGAGGTTCGAGCCCCGGTTGTTTTAGAATGCCTATCCTTCTCAGGAGCAGCGCCGAGATGCCCCACCCAGAGTGAGTTATACTATACCAACTGTCCGTAATAAATAAATAAAGATGTATGTGTGAATGTGTGTTCGTGAATATACTAAATGTATATATTAACTTTAAATACATTTGGGAATATATATATATATATATATATATATTCACTGAAAAAACCATAGGTTTTAGGGACAGCTATAGTTAGTTGGACATTGCACTCGTTCAAAACCCGTGAAATTCCCCTGTTATAGTTAGTTCAGCTAACTATAACTCGCGCCCCCGCAATGCACTGCTGATGACGTCACATATTACATCACTCATGACATGGTCAGTGACATCACTGATGACATCACTGATGACATCTCAAATGACATCACTGATGACATCACTGATGACATCATCCAGTGACTGTGTGTTTCTGTAAAGTTTAAATATGTTTAATATATATAGGGAAAGGCGTATTGAAGAATGAGTGGGTGTATAAGTGTCTGAATGGATGATTTAGTACGTGAGTGACTGACTCTACAAGTGAGTGATTAAACGTATCTTACTGAATGCATGGGTTAGTGACTAAACTGTGTGAATGTCTGTATCCGTCTGTTTGTTGGTGTGTAAGTGGATGCATGGATTTGCGAATAGCTACATGAGTGTCTATATGGGTTATTGATTGGTTCTCTGAGTATCTGTATGGCTGCCTGAGTGTTTGTGTGGGTGGGGTGTGTGTGACTCTATACATAGATGTGTGAGTGGGTGATTCACTGGGTGCATGATTTCAAGAGTGCATCTGTGATGGACTGCTTGGGTGGGTGAGTGTGAGAATGGGTGTGTTAGTGAGTGAATGTATATCTCAGTGGTACATGTGCAAGTAACTACATATGTAAAAGGCAGTATATATGTGTGTTAGAGTATTTAAATGGCTATAAGTGAGAGTGTGTTATTGTGAGAGTGGCTGTATGGATGCGTGTGTGCTTGTATCAGTTATTGTATAAGAGCGTAAGAATGTGCTAGTATTTGTATGAGTAAGTGAGCTGGTGTGTGTATAACTGTATAGGTGAGCAAATGGGTGTGTGATTAATTTTTTGCATGACTGACTAGGTGTGTGAGTACCTCTATGGATGAGTGGCGGTGTGTGAGTGTTTATATAGGTGTATGAGTGCATATGATAGTCCTGTACTGAGTGACTGTAAGTATGAGTGACTGTACAGGTGAGTGAGTGGATGTGTGTGTAGACCTAAGAATCAGTGAGTGGGTATGTAGTTTTTGGTGTTGGAGTGTCTATGGTTTTGAGAATGGCAGTCTGTAATTTAGAGTGGGTGTATCAAAAGTTATATTAGGGTGTGAGAAGATGCATGAAATTATCACATGGATGATGTCATCAGTGATGTCATTTGAGATGTCATCAGTGATGTCATCAGTGATGTCACTGACCATGTCATGAGTGATGTAATATGTGACGTCATCAGCAGTGCATTGCGGGGCGCGAGTTATAGTTAGCTGAACTAACTATAACAGGGGAATTTCACGGGTTTTGTACGAGTGCAATGTCCAACTAACTATAACTGTCCCTAAAACCTATGGTTTTTTCAGTGAATTTCAAAGGTTTTTAAATGCTAATTTCTAACTATAACGTGTCTGAAACCTATGGTTTTTTCAGTGAATTTCAAAGGTTTTTTAAATGCTAATTTCTAACTATAACGTGCCTGAAACCTATTGTTTTTCAGTGAATTTCAAAGGTTTTTTAATTGCTAATTTCTAACTATAACGTGCCTGAAACCTATGGTTTTTTCAGTGAATTTCAAAGGTTTTTTAAATGCTAATTTCTAACTATAACGTGCCTGAAACCTATGATTTTTAAAGTGAATTTCAAAGGTTTTTAAATGCTAGTTTCTAACTATGCCAACAGAGGTAGGACATGTGAAGAAAGAAGAAAAAACGCACAGAAAGAAGCAAAAGATGTGCAGAAAGAACCAACAGAGGAGCAGAAAGAGGCCTTGTTGCAAAATCATCCTGTGCCCACAACTTTTTCAGACGGGTACTGGTGGTAACTGACTCTGACTAACCAGAGCCAGTGCGCGTTTGCACAGTGGTGAAGGGAGGGGGCCTGAGGTGACATGTGTGCAAACGCGCCCCATGGCGCGTTTTAAGTTGCGGGATTAAGTCCCCTTGAATCCTGAACTAGCCCCCAGGTACCTACAGTTAGGACCACAGAGCTGAGTTGCAGAGAGGCGTTCCGAGGCCACGCACCTTTTTCACCTCACTGCAACGCAACTCTGTTGTGCTTACTGAAGGTACCTGGTGAGCTAGTTGGCCCCCAGGATTCAAAGGGAATTAACTCCCCAACTTAAAACGCACCACAGGGCGTGTTTGCGCACATGTCACCTGAGGCCCCGCCCCTCCCTTCACCACTGTGCAAACGCGCCCCGTGGCGCGTTTTAAGTTGGGGGATTAGGTCACCTTGAATCCTGAGAGTCCCTGGGGCCCAACCAGCCCACCAGGTACTTCCAGTAAGCACCACAGGCCTGCGTTGCAACGCCTGTAACAAATTGTGCAGTTGTGTTTAGGTAGTGAAGAGGGTCGTGCTGGGGGTAGTGTTTTAGGGTTTAGGGTAGTGCAGTTGTGTTTGTGTAGTGTAGGGGGTCATGCTGGGGGTAGATTTAGGGTTTAGGGTAGTGCAGTGGTGTTTGGGTAGTGTAGGGAGTCGTCCTGGGGGGAGTGTTTTAGGGTTTAGGGTAGTACAGTGGTGTTTGGGTAGTGTAGGGGGTCGTGCTGGGGTGTGTTTTAGGGTTTTAGGGTTTAGGGCAGTGCAGTGGTGTTTAGGTAGTGTAGGGGGTTGTGCTGGGGGTAGTGTTTTAGGGTTTAGGGCAGTGCAGTGGTGTTTAGGTAGTGTAGGGGGTCGTGCTGGGGGAGTGTTTTTGGGTTTAGGGCAGTGCAGTCGTGTTCGGGTAGTGTAGGGGTCCGTGCTGGGGGAGTATTTTAGGGTTTAGGGTAGTGCAGTGGTGTTCGGGTAGTGTAGGGGGTCATGCTGGGGGTAGTGTTCTAGGGTTTAGGGCAGTGCAGTGGTGTTCGGGCAGTGTAGGGGGTCGTGCTGGGGGTGGTGTTCGGGCAGTGTAGGGGGTGGTGTTTCAGGGTTTAGGGCAGTGCAGTGCTGTTTGGGCAGTGTAGGGGGTCGTGCTGGGGCTGGTGTTTCAGGGTTTAGGGCAGTGCAGTGGTGTTCGGGCAGTGTAGGGGGTCGTGCTGGGGCTGGTGTTTCAGGGTTTAGGGCAGAGCAGTGGTGTTCGGGCAGTGTAGGGGGTCATGCTGGGGCTGGTGTTTCAGGGTTTAGGGCAGTGCAGTAGTGTTCGGGCAGTGTAGGGGGTCTTGCTGGGGCTGGTGTTTCAGAGTCTAGGGCAATGCAGTGGTGTTCGGGCAGTGTAGGGGGTCTTGCTGGGGCTGGTGTTTCAGGGTTTAGGGCAGTGCAGTGGTGTTCGGGCAGTGTAGGGGGTCGTGCTGGGGGTGGTGTTTCAGGGTTTAGGGCAGTGCAGTGGTGTTCGGGCAGTGTAGGGGGTCGTGCTGGGGCTAGTGTTTCAGGGTTTAGGGCAGAGCAATGGTGCTCAGGCAGTGTAGGGGGTTGTGCTGGGGGTGATGTTTCAGGGTTTAGGGCAGTGCAGTGGTGTTAAGGCAGTGTAGGGGGTCATGCTGGGGGTGGTGTTTCAGGGTTTAGGGCAGTGCAGTGGTGTTCCGGCAGTGTAGGGGGTCGTGCAGGGGTGGTGTTTCAGGGTTTAGTGCAGTGGTGTTCGGGCAGTTTAGGGGGTCGTGCTGGGGTGGTGTTTCAGGGTTTAGGGCAGTGCAGTGGTGTTCGGGCAGTGTAGGGTGTCGTGCTGGGGGTGGTGTTTCAGGGTTTAGGGCAGTGCAGTAGTTTTCGGGCAGTGTAGGCGGTCGTGCTGGGGCTGGTGTTTCAGGGTTTAGGGCAGTGCAGTGGTGTTCGGCCAGTGTAGGTAGTCTTGCTGGGGGTGGTGTTTCAGGGTTTAGGGCAGTGCAGTAGTTTTCGGGCAGTGTAGGCGGTCGTGCTGGGGCTGGTGTTTCAGGGTTTAGGGCAGTGCAGTGGTGTACGGGCAGTGTACGGGGTTGTGCTGGGGCTGGTGTTTCAGGGTTTAGGGCAGTGAAGTGGTGTGCGGGCAGTGTACGGGGTTGTGCTGGGGCTGGTGTTTCAGGGTTTAGGGCAGGGCAGTGATGTTCGGGAAGTGTAGGGGGTCGTGCTGGGGGTGGTGTTTCAGGGTTTAGGGCAGTGCAGTGGTGTTCGGGCAGTGTAGGGGGTCGTGCTGGGGCTGGTGTTTCAGGGTTTAGGGCAGTGCAGTGGTGTTCGGGCAGTGTAGGGGGTCTTGCTGGGGGTGGTGTTTCAGGGTTTAGGGCAGTGCAGTGGTGTTCGGGCAGTATAGGGGGTCTTGCTGGGGGTGGTGTTTCAGGGTTTAGGGCAGTGGTGTTCGGGCAGTGTAGGGGGTCTTGCTGGGGGTGATGTTTCAGGGTTTAGGGCAGTGCAGTGGTGTTCGGGCAGTGTAGGGGGTCTTGCTGGGGGTAGTGTTTCAGGGTTTAGGGCGGTGCAGTGGTGTTCGTGCAGTGTAGGGGGTCGTGCTGGGGGTGGTGTTTCAGGGTTTAGGGCAGTGCAGTAGTGTTCGGGCAGTGTAGGGGGTCGTGCAGGGGTGGTGTTTCAGGGTTTAGGGCAGTGCAGTGGTGTTCTGGCAGTGTAGGGGGTCATGCTGGGGGTGGGGTTTCAGGGTTTAGGGCAGTGCAGTGGTGTTCGGGCAGTGTAGGGGGTCGTGCTGGGGCTGGTGTTTCAGGGTTTAGGGCAGTGCAGTGGTGTTCGGGCAGTGTAGGGGGTCTTGCTGGGGGTGGTGTTTCAGGGTTTAGGGCAGTGGTGTTCGGGCCGTGTAGGGGTCTTGCTGGGGGTGATGTTTCAGGGTTTAGGGCAGTGCAGTGGTGTTCGGGCAGTGTAGGGGGTCTTGCGGGGGTAGTGTTTCAGGGTTTAGGGCAGTGCAGTGGTGTTCGTGCAGTACAGGGGGTCGTGCTGGGGATGGTGTTTCTGGGTTTAGGGCAGTGCAGTAGTGTTCGAGCAGTGTAGGGGGTTGTGCAGGGGCTGGTGTTTCAGGGTTTAGGGCAGTGGAGTGGTGTTCGGGCAGTGTAGGGGTCGCGCTGGGGGTGGTGTTTCAGGGTTTTGGGCAGTGCAGTGGTGTTCGGGCAGTGTAGGTGGTCATGCACGGGGTGGTGTTTCAGGGTTTAGGGCAGTGCAGTGGTGTTCGGGCAGTGTAGGGTGTTGTGCTAGGGCTGGTGTTTCAGGGTTCAGGGCAGTGCAGTGGTGTTCGGGCAGTGTAGGGGGTCGTGCTGAGGCTGGTGTTTCACAGTTTAGGGCAGTGCAGTGGTGTTCGGGCAGTGTAGGGGGTCGTGCTGGGGCTGGTGTTTCAGGGTTTAGGGCAGTGCAGTGGTGTTCGGGCAGTGTAGGCGGTCGTGCTGGGGCTGGTGTTTCAGGGTTTAGGGCAGTGCAGTGGTGTTCGGGCAGTGTAGGGGGTCGTGCTGGGGCTGGTGTTTCAGGGTTTAGGGCAGTGCAGTGGTGCTCGGGCAGTGTAGGGGGTCGTGCTGGGGGTGATGTTTCAGGGTTTAGGGTAGTGCAGTGGTGTTCGGGCAGTGTAGGGGGTCGTTCAGGGGCTGGTGTTTCAAGGTTTAGGGCAGTGCAGTGGTGTTCGGGCAGTGTAGGGGGTCGTGCTGGGGCTGGTGTTTCAGGGTTTTGGGCAGAGCAGTGGTGTTCGGGCAGTGTAGGGGGTCATGCTGGGGGTAGTGTTTCAGGGTTTAGGGCAGTGCAGTGGTGTTCGGGCAGTGTAGGGGGTCGTGCTGGGGGTGGTGTTTCAGGGTTTAGGTCAGTGGTGTTCGGGCAGTGTAGGGGGTCTTGCTGGGGGTGAGTGTTTCAGGGTTTAGGGCAGTGCAGTGGTGTTCGGGCAGTGTAGGGGTCATGCTGGGGGTGGTGTTTCAGGGTTTAGGGCAGTGCAGTGGTGTTCGGGCAGTGTAGGGGGTCATGAAGGGGTGGTGTTTCAGGGTTTAGGGCAGTGCAGTGGTGTTCGGGCAGTGTAGGGGGTCGTGCTAGGGGTGGTGTTTCAGGGTTTAGGGCAGTGCAGTGGTGTTCGGGCAGTGTAGGGGGTCATGCTAGGGGCTGGTGTTTCAGGGTTTAGGGCAGTGCAGTGGTGTTCGGTCAGTGTAGGGGGTCGTACTGGGGGTAGTGTTTTAGGGTTTAGGGTAGTGCAGTGGTGCTTGTGTAGTGTAGGGAGTCGTGCTGGGGGTAGTGTTTTAGGGTTTAGGGTAGTGCAGTGGTGTTTGTGTAGTGTAGGGTGTCATGTTTTAGGGTAGTGCAGTGGTGTTTGGGTAGTGTAGGGGGTCATGCTGGGGGTAGTGTTTTAGGATTTAGGTTAGTGCAGTGGTGTTTGGGTAGTGTAGGGGGTCGTGCTGGGGGTAGTGGTTTAGGGTTTAGGGTAGTGCAGTGGTGTTTGTGTAGTGTAGGGGTCGTGCTGGGGGTAGTGTTTTAGGGTTTAGGGTAGTGCAGTGGTGCTTGTGTAGTGTAGGGGGTCGTGCTGGGGGTAGTGTTTTAGGGTTTAGGGTAGTGCAGTGGTGTTTGTGTAGTGTAGGGGGTCATGTTTTAGGGTAGTGCAGTGGTGTTTGGGTAGTGTAGGGGGTCGTGCTGGTGTTAGTGTTTTAGGATTTAGGTTAGTGCAGTGGTGTTTGGGTAGTGTAGGGGGTCGTGCTGGGGGTAGTGTTTTAGGGTTTAGGATAGTGCAGTGGTGCTTGTGTAGTGTAGGGGTCGTGCTGGGGGTAGTGTTTTAGGGTTTAAGGTAGTGCAGTGGTGTTTTTGTAGTGTAGGGGGTCATGTTTTAAGATGCAATGCTCCAATACCTGACCAGTCTGCACTACATAAAACTGCAAAAAAACTAAAAATAAAAAGTGTTTTGCACACTTTTGTCATTGGGCTATATGTGGGCTACATCTGGGTAATATTTGTGCTACATTTGGGCTCTTTTTTCACTGGTGGCCATCTTGGAAGACTTCTTTGTTATGAAGTTTCCTAATTTCTTCATTTACTGCAGTCTCCTCAGTAGGAAATGCTTTCAGTTTTTTACTTTGATTCCATCAAGAAGGCATTCAGATGTGTCTCACATCTGCCATAAATTCAGAATGTTAGCACTCTAGTTGCTCATTAGATCACTGGAGTAAAGCTACTGCTCACCAGGGAGTTAACTGGTAGTCTGCTGCTGGTATTGAAAGTGATTGTTTCAGTCTGCATGTCAGAATTTTCTAATGAAATAGAAGAGGATTTGAGATCTCACTTAAAACGTGCCCTAATTTTTCTTTCTGCAGCACTAACCATAATTTCTATTTAAAAAAGAACCCCTCATTTTGTTCCTTTTTAAATTAAATGTTTTAAGTGTTACCAGTTTATTCCAATCAAGATGGCTTCAGGTGTGCCATACTTTTGTCATAAGTAAGGCTGTTAGCCCTCTAGTTGTTCTTTAGAACACTCTGGGAAGCTGCAGTAGAACACAAAGGCATCAACTGGCAGGCTGCTCCTGTTGAAATATAACAGGAAGATATTTGAGATCACACTTGAAATATGTCCTAATTTTTCTTTCTACAGCACTAACCATAATTTCTATGACAAAATGAACCCCATCATTTTGTTCCTTTTTAAATTAAATGTTTTAAGTGTTACCAGTTTATTCCAATCAAGATGGCTTCAGGTGTGCCATACTTTTGTCATAAGTAAGGCTGTTAGCACTCTAGTTGTTCTTTAGAACACTCTGGGAAGCTGCAGTAGAACACAAAGGCATCAACTGGCAGGCTGCTCCTGTTGAAATATAACAGGAAGATATTTGAGATCACACTTGAAACATGTCCTAATTTTTCTTTCTACAGCACTAACCATAATTTCTATGACAAAATGAACCCCATCATTTTGTTCCTTTTTAAATTAAATTGTTTAAGTGTTACCAGTTTATTCCAATCAAGATGGCTTCAGGTGTGCCATACTTTTGTCATAAGTAAGGCTGTTAGCACTCTAGTTGTTCTTTAGAACACTCTGGGAAGCTGCAGTAGAACACAAAGGAATCAACTGACAGTCTCTGCCCTTGTTGGATGTACATGTTTTACTGAGAATGTCAGACTTCATTCTCACATGAGTGAGAAAGATAATGTGAATTTACAGAAAATATGCTCTCATTTTAGCTTCTGGAGCACCTTCCAAACCTCCATGGGACAAGCATGAGAAAATAGTGTTCTCTCAAACATGATTCATGATATCCCAGCAGAAGGTTTTTCACATGGTAAAATCACCTTAGAATACACCACAATTCCTAAAATTAGTATGGTACCATCAACAAATAAATTCTAATGTAACTAAAGCCTGTTATCACCCTTTATAGTTCTCCTTTTGGTGACCCTCAAAATCTTCTATTCACTACAATGCATTTCAATGAGGTACTATCATTTATATTGGTCCCAAGATGGCTGCCAGCAATTCCAGGATGAAGTGCTGACAGCCAATCAGATCTCACGATGACATATGTGGTTAGGCTCCGCCCAGATATATATGTGACTTTACTTTTGATTTTCTCAGGAACTACTGAACGGATTTACACCATTTAAGCAAAAGGCACGACACTGAACCAAGGGCTACCTCTTTGCCACATTTGGTGTAATTCCGTTCAGCAGTTCGGGCTGTAGCTGCGACTAAAGGTTCCTATGGAAAAATGAATGGGGAAAACACGTTTTGGGACCCCCCTTTTTTCTCGGCCCCCGCTTGACGTATCACCCCGAGACTTTCAGGATAGGAGCGGACCGGAGCGCCCCAACAAGTTGGAAACTTTCGCGAAGATTCGTCAACCGGCGCCAACGTTATTTCAAATAGAATGTCGTGGATTTCCTATGGATAATAGGTTTTAACTATAACTATCTACTGGCGACCGCCAGTAGATAATATATATATATATATATATATATATATATATATATATATATATATATATATATATAATGGTAATATATTTCTGTATTAAGCATAGATATATGTGTGTTTATAATGTATTTATGTACAATATGCAAAATATATATTTTATATATACATATGTATGCACACACAAACACGTTTTTTTACTAAATGCAAACTAAAGTATATACATGTAAATAATTCGGATAGTGTGTACTTGAGTCCGTGTGTCCGAGAGCATTGCTCATTTGTTTAGCTTTTTCTAAAATCGTTAAAAGCCTGTAGCTAATTTTAAGACACCGCTGTCACTATCATATTGTTTTTAAGTCGGCTGGTATGCAGAATATATATATAGGAAACAGCAATAAAGATTTGATTTGCCTGCATTTTTGGTGGTTCGCGAGTCCTTTGTGGCGGAAGGAGCGTTGGGAACGCTACAAGCAGACGAGGGACTTCTGGTGATATATATATGTACATACACACATCCATATATATACACACATCTATATATATATATATATTTGTGCGTATGGGTAATGCACAAACAGAATAAAATATGTATTAAAATTGAAGCTCATTGCGCCCACACAGCTGGTAATAGCCGCACCCCTCATTGCAGACAAGATCGGGGTCTGCGGGTTCCCGAATGTCCGCCGGAACATCCAGACTGCTGGCTTCAGCGGCTCCAGACAGAGCCCGAATAGCGCCCTGATCTGGCGCCGGCGCTACAAGGGCCAGGGGTGCGCAGATATTCGTGCTGGGAGAGACTCTTTTAACAGCCTTAAAAGAAGGTCGGGAACCAGCGGCGATGTTCCTTTGACAAGAAGGTAAAAGGGCAGGGCGTGCGCATGTCTGTCCCCCATACCCCCCAAACGAGCCCCCCAAAATTTGAGCATTTATCATATAGTGATTGCCTACCTCGTCTAAATTCAGAATGAAATGCTAACTGGTTTATTTTGTTAATTATTTTTTTTAGAAGGAAAGCAAATAGGAGCGGCATTGTCCGGTTATTAGTGCACGTTTTGAAGCGTGCGCACAGACGGGGAGGGAGCCCAGCCGTACGCGTGCACATCTCCTGTCCTCCGGATGCTGTCTCTTCCAACGCGTGGTATGTGTAGCAGCGTTTTGTTTCTTGGTAGCGGACGGTGTTAAACATACAGCAGCCGCGATAGCAAAGTTTGGCTTTCAGTAGCTTTGACAAGGAGCCTAATGGAGGGAGAAAAGGAGGGAGCGAGGAGGAAGAAGGAAAGCAAATAGGAGCGGCATTTTATTAAAGCCAAAGCGCATATGTCCTGTCATTAGTGCACGCAGTGAAGCGTGCGCACAGACAGGAATGGAGCCCAGCCGTACGCGTGCACATCTCTTGTCCTCCGGACTCATTTAAAGCGCTCTGATAGCTTTGGTTCTAGTTCGCTATATATACACAACTACAACAAGCACGCCTCAGCAGGGGGGACGAGGGGGGCTGCGCGATTCCCTTGCGAGAGCGATAATTGCTACCATATGGTGGCGCTCGCTCCCGCAAGTGAATCGCCAGACGTGCATGCGTTGCCATTGAAGGCAATGGAACGCGTGCACGTTTTTGGCTGAAAAGCCATGGCGATAGCAAAAGGTCTTTTTGCCAATCAGTGCATGCACGCTGCGTAGGCGAGACCTAAAAACCATACTGATGCTGAAATATGGATGGATATGGAGAGCCATGGCATGCTCAGGGCCAGAGCCCAGTGGGGATAGCAGAACATCAACAGCCATAAAATATCAATGATCCTGACAATGAGTTACTACTCCATTGGAAGACGTTTCACGATTGGTGACAGCCACACACTGACAAGAAAGTGCAAGTTACTTCGTGTGTGACTCTGGATATAGGTGAGTCTAAATATGGTGCCTCTGTCCATTCTCATCCCGCATATAAATGAAATAATATACAGCAATGGTGACCATGGTTAACAAAACAAAAATTGAAAACACACACCGTAACCAGTGAAAGGGATGCGGTTGCTTAAAAGGATACACAAAATGAGTGCTAATTGTGTGAGTGAGGCAGAGGTCTCTTATGCACAATAGATATTAAACACCAGGATAGATCAGGGGCCTTACCGCTAATGTAGATGGGCTAAGGCTCCATAAGCAGTGGCGGAGTTGTGCTACAAAAGCGTCATACTGCCTGGTGAGAAGATAGAAAATAAACAGATGTAGTAAGGGGGGAAGATCCCCATGCGGTGGCAAATAACCACATAGGAGGGAATCCCTCACGAAAGATAAATGAAGAATTACTCACAGTTGAGGATCGCCACGGAAAGCATGCAAACTACCCCTGGCTCGGCTCCTGCTCGAATACGAGCAAGATAGTTGGTCCTGTGAAGAAAAATAGAAGTTGCGGGATACGTCATAATGGTGCGCCCACAATGCTAGTCCCTCTTACTGACGGTAGGGACCTGGGGCAAAAGCCAGAGCCATATTGGAATATGGTGGTAGGATGAGCCTGCACCATATTGGAGTGGAGTGATGGGCAGATTGACCTAGGGGCTAGATTACCCCATGATGCAAAACACGGCTAAGTGTTAAATACAATTACTATATAATAGCGAAAGTGTTTGAGTGCTTAATTTGATGGTTGTATGGTTTACCAAGGAGCCACTATTAGATCCCAAAATCACGCAAAGGGGAGTTCCACTAGCTGGTAAGACTGATCATGTTACTGTGGTGTTGGTGAAAACAGGAAGCGCATATCACTGGTGGAGCACACGTTAATGCTATCTGAGTCAATATGGGGGGGCCGCAGGGATGGTTCAATTCGCTAGGATCAGATGATAAGAGTCAGGTCTCTCAGGGGGGTGTGGTGGGGTTAATTATACAGGTGCATCAGTTATGTATCTCACCCCAGGGTATGTCGTCATTCAGTCCCATTACATATTTAGACAGGCAAAAAATCCATCTCTGTTCTTTTTGGAACATGTGGTCGGGGGAGTGGAGTTTGTCAATGAAGTGTGTGGTCATTTTGGTTGTGATCCTTTTGCATCATATGTTACTTCCATTATTCTCGTTTTGACCATGCTAATGTAACGCATGTTGCAGGGACAAGTAATCATGAAGATGCAATTTATTGAATTGCAATTGGTGTGTGACAGTTGTGTCCACAAGTGATGTTCATTCAGTTGTATGGATTTTGAAGATCTCATGAGGGCACACACCCCGCATGAGCTGCATGGGTAGTGCCCATTCAGGGGAGGTAGGCCCCACAAGGGCTGTTGGGTAGGTTTCTGCATAATTCTTGGTCTCGTATGAACTATGGTGTCTTTTATGTTCCATGTGTGTTTGAAGGAAAATCACAGTAAAGGGAAAGCCTGCTCCCCTGTCTGCAGAACACCCCAAAGTTTTTTGATGATCTTTTGGTTACGATTTGCTTGGGGTGTGAAAGAGGTCACGCAAGTCAGAGTCTCATCTTGGACTCTTGGTTGTGTTTCCAGGAGAGAGGCTCTTGTTATTGCGTGCTCTTTTCTGTTCTGTTTTAACAATGTGAGTAGTGTATTGACGTGTCTCAAGGCTTATGGATAAGGCACTGGCTTATCGTTCATAGTCATTCAAGGAACTGCAATTGCGGCGTAGGCGTAAGAATTGCCAGAAGGGTGTTTAGGGTCGTGACTATCATACTGCAATAAACTATTGCAGTCCGTGTGTTTTTTTTATGTAGAGGTATGCATGAGGAGGGCGAAGGGGCAAGGGGGGTCAGCTAAGCGCCCCCAAAGTCACTTTCTGCCTGCCTTTCCATAGCAGGTGGACCGCCATTAAAGGGCAGGCGGAAAGGGTCATTGTAATCCCTATGACAGTGCCTGAGCAGGCACCGCCCATATTGTAGGGATTACTAACCCTCCGATGGTCCGACGGGCTCCTTGAGCCTGTCAGATGCGCGGCGGACGGTGTCTCTGCAAGATACCTTCTCCCGTCGCATCCTAATATGGCGGGCGGACCCGCAGGAGCCGATGGCCGTGGGACCGCCACCGACGGCCAGACGGTGGCTGTCCCACCGCCATCGTAATCAGGCCCATAGTGCAGCAGTTCCTCCTTGTTCCGCAATAACCCATTTGATAAAAAAGAGTCTTGTATAACGAGAAAACCACTATAAAAAATATATTTTTATAATACCTTTGAATTGTTCCATCATTACCACTACAGTCATCATTATGACAGCTAATGATACCATCTCCACTATCACCGCTGCTATCACCACCACTATATCACATATCAATTAAAATGATCACTACCACTATCATCACTACTGCGCAATACAGGGCTGCTGCAGCTCTTAGAATCATCCATCAGAAATATTGCATTCAAAAAGCTTGGATGGAAGTCAATAAAACTCCTATCACTGGTCGAAGATAAAGCTGCACTAGCGAAAAAGACCTATGACTGGATGACTTTGAGCACTTACATGGCACAGGCCCCTCAAAAATACTTCAACCTAGGATATTCAAAACTGTTAAAATCCAATTTTGGAAATATTGCTTGGGGCTATTACAGTGCACGCAGCACCTCCTGTACTGGCTTAGAGATCGTGCAGGTTCTGCGTGCGCCCTATGTGGAACATCCTTGGAAGATCTGCTGCACCTTCTGTGCACCTGCAAAGAACTCTGGAAGGAAAGGATCTGGACTCAGAGGCAGGCTGCGCTGGCCTGCTGTGCACCACAGGAACCTCAGTTGATCTGTCGTTTTGTACAATTTTAGACACTGGTGGCTAAAAAGATGCCGGCTGGCTGAGGCAGGGGCTCTCAACCAAATACAGCCCAGAGTTGACTAAAAACATTCTTGCAGACACAACCTAAAAATTCATGAATTAATCTTTTTTATTTTCATGGTCCTTTAGTACTTTAATATCAAATGCATCCTCTGCACACTGTGCCAATGGAACCAAGCTATACCCTCCTAATGAGCCCTAATAAGGGTAAAACCGATCTTGGGTTTCTTGTGCTCTAGTTCATGGAGGACCTGGCCGGGCAGTTTGGGCTTGACTGTTCTGAATGGAGCAAGGTCAAGACTGGTTTACATATGGCTGGGTCCAAACTGAGGTGGCATTGTTTGCAAAATACCAATGGACTGGGATGCTTCCTGAGTAATTTCCAGTGGCTGAGATTAATTCACGTATTCCATCCATCACCTTTTTGTACACTGCCGGGTCTCAACATAGGACAGATCGCCTTCCACATGGGGGGTGGCAGCGATGGCTTATTGCCACCCTGGCAAAGCAAAAGACTGATCACTAGGGTCTAATTGAACTCCTTAGACTTAAATGAGCAGCTGATGAACAACATACTTGAGTGGAGACATCATGAATTCTAACAACTTGTTTTACAGGTCTGATTCTGTTCTTATCACAGATGATTTCAACTCTATCCAGAGCAACTTTACATCCTCCACAGAATAAAAGTATTTTTACTGTCACAGAGGTCTGCAAACCTACCCCCTTAAGAGTTTTTTGCTGGAATGTGGCTGGTCTATGAACTAAATTAAGTGACCCAGACCAATTAGCATCCTTAACTTTGTCCCATGGCCTGTGCGCCTGTAATCGAAGGTCCTTGTCCAACCAAACAAAGATCACCTACATTCACCAGAGGACTGTATCATAGCCAGATTGATCATATTTTATTGGATATTTCTATTTGGAACATGATTGATGTCAAAATCGACTCTAAGTCTGACAGCGATCATTATCCATTGAACCTGATGTTGTCTTATCCTATGTTAGACGGATCATTAGATTCCTCTAGGATTGTTAACCCTGTTATTTGGGACGGAAATAATCATTGATCTGTTAAGTGGCCCAGAATTGCAGCAAATAAAGACACAGTAGCTCTAATGTACCAGCGCTTTTTGAATGTATTTGAAGCTTACATTAATTGTCTGGTGGACCAGATCTCATTAGTCAAGCTTCATGAGCAATTATTTGCAGAACCGAAGGAACATTTTCTAAAATCAATTTATCTCAAGATCTCCAGAAATGTAAGCTCCTTTTCATGGTTCATCCAGGAGTGCGGCAAGGCTAAGGGCCCAATTCCAATGCTGTTGAGAACGGCTCTGACCATCGGTCAGAGCTGTTCTGACCACATCAGAATTGCCCGTTCGTATTCCTTTCCGACCGAGCCACTTAGGTGTGCTCGGTTAGAAGGGAATCCAAATTTTCCACATGCCCTCCCGTCCGCCATTCAGAAAACCCTGAGTAATCCCTCTTCCGGCTCTTTCCGGCCGAGGGATAACGATGGCAGCTTCCCACTGCCTTTCTGTGCTGGCCATTCCGACACAGAAAGGCTTTGGGAATCTGTCTTTGGGGACCCCCAGCAGGGCCCCCATGAGTGCAAGGCCATCGAATAGCAGCCTTGGGGCCACCTATGGTGCCCCCCTGTTGATCCCTGCACCCGCTGGCAGGCACCTTGAGGTGCCTGCCACGGGGTACAGGGAAGAACTGCACCTCTGCTCTTTGCAAAGAGAGCATGCATTCCGTTTGGACTGCATGCTCCCATTGTAAAGAATAGGCATGCGACCGAACAGGGTTCGGTTGCATCCTACTTCCTGGGCTGGAACCGATGACAGGTGGTCATTCGGTTCCAGTTCCAAACCGATGTCGGACAGACTCTGGTCTCTCCAACATCAGAATCGGGCCCTAAGTCTACAAACTGTCAAGCAAGGCACTCCTGAAGGAGTTAAACTTGCTAGTGCCAAATATTACAAGATCTTGTGCTCAAGCAAATCTAATTGGAGAAAGATAACTGGTCAAATGCTGTCAAGGCTTCCTGTCCATGGGAGCACCAAGGGTTTTACTACAACTGTACATCAAATTAAACTGTCTAAGAGGGAACATCATTTTGTGCAATTATACTCTGTGGAAGGGAGCTAGCTATTGCCCCCCATGGCACAGTCTGTCCACTAGAGGGTGGTTACCTTTCACATCCTTTGCACATTGTTTTTTCCTTTGTGACTGAAATTCTAACTTCTATAGAGAGGTTAAAACCAGGGAGTGCCCTAGGGCCTGAAGGAATACTGGGAGGTTTATTCCATTCGGAACCAACAGTTTGGGTGCCTTATATCAATATGTTGTCAAATGTTATTGTCTTAGGTGTCCAAATACCGCCTACCTGGCTAGGGGCTGAAATAGTGCCAGTCTACAAAAATAAAACAAAGGACAGCCGTCAAACTATAGGATCATAAGTCATTTGGATAAACTTCAAAAGATTTTTTACTTTCCAGGTCCTAAATAAATTGTTGCAAAAGAGTACTGTTACCCTTTCAAACAGGCTTTAGCACTAAAATACGGACAGTTGATCAGGTCTTCTGTCTGACATTAAAATTATGGAAGTATACTAAACTAGCAGATAACCATTTATACATTGCCCTCATGGACCTAAGAGCAGCTTTCAATCTTGTTCCAAGTTCTCTCTTATGGGGAACACTTAGATCCATAGAAGTTCCACCTTTCTTTCCTAATATAATAATGAGGTTCCATATGTAAAGTTATGCCCAGGTCAGAAGGGGCAGCAATGGTGAACTTCTGGAACATATCCCTGTCAGGAAGGGGATGAGACAAGGGCATGTTCTGCCCACTACACTCTTCTGAATATATATATATATATATATATATATATATATATATATATATATATATATATATATATATATATATAATCTACTGGCGGTCGCCAGTAGATAGTTATAGTTAAAACCTATTATCCATAGGAAATCCGCGACATTCTATTTGAAATAACGTTGGCGCCGGTTGACGAATCTTCGCGAAAGTTTCCAACTTGTTGGGGCGCTCCGGTCCGCTCCTATCCTGAAAGTCTCGGGGTGATACGTCAAGCGGGGGCCGAGAAAAAGGGGGTCCCAAAACGTGTTTTCCCCATTCATTTTTCCATAGGAACCTTTAGTCGCAGCTACAGCCCGAACTGCTGAACGGAATTACACCAAATTTGGCAAAGAGGTAGCCCTTGGTTCAGTGTCGTGCCTTTTGCTTAAATGGTGTAAATCCGTTCAGTAGTTCCTGAGAAAATCAAAAGTAAAGTCACATATATATCTGGGCGGAGCCTAACCACACATGTCATCGTGAGATCTGATTGGCTGTCAGCACTTCATCCTGGAATTTCTGGCAGCCATCTTGGGACCAATATAAATGATAGTACCTCATTGAAATGCATTGTAGTGAATAGAAGATTTTGAGGGTCACCAAAAGGAGAACTATAAAGGGTGATAACAGGCTTTAGTTACATTAGAATTTATTTGTTGATGGTACCATACTAATTTTAGGAATTGTGGTGTATTCTAAGGTGATTTTACCATGTGTAAAACCTTCTGCTGGGATATCATGAATCATGTTTGAGAGAACACTATTTTCTCATGCTTGTCCCATGGAGGTTTGGAAGGTGCTCCAGAAGCTAAAATGAGAGCATATTTTCTGTAAATTCACATTATCTTTCTCACTCATGTGAGAATGAAGTCTGACATTCTCAGTAAAACATGTACATCCAACAAGGGCAGAGACTGTCAGTTGATTCCTTTGTGTTCTACTGCAGCTTCCCAGAGTGTTCTAAAGAACAACTAGAGTGCTAACAGCCTTACTTATGACAAAAGTATGGCACACCTGAAGCCATCTTGATTGGAATAAACTGGTAACACTTAAACAATTTAATTTAAAAAGGAACAAAATGATGGGGTTCATTTTGTCATAGAAATTATGGTTAGTGCTGTAGAAAGAAAAATTAGGACATGTTTCAAGTGTGATCTCAAATATCTTCCTGTTATATTTCAACAGGAGCAGCCTGCCAGTTGATGCCTTTGTGTTCTACTGCAGCTTCCCAGAGTGTTCTAAAGAACAACTAGAGTGCTAACAGCCTTACTTATGACAAAAGTATGGCACACCTGAAGCCATCTTGATTGGAATAAACTGGTAACACTTAAAACATTTAATTTAAAAAGGAACAAAATGATGGGGTTCATTTTGTCATAGAAATTATGGTTAGTGCTGTAGAAAGAAAAATTAGGACATATTTCAAGTGTGATCTCAAATATCTTCCTGTTATATTTCAACAGGAGCAGCCTGCCAGTTGATGCCTTTGTGTTCTACTGCAGCTTCCCAGAGTGTTCTAAAGAACAACTAGAGCGCTAACAGCCTTACTTATGACAAAAGTATGGCACACCTGAAGCCATCTTGATTGGAATAAACCGGTAACACTTAAAACATTTAATTTAAAAAGGAACAAAATGAGGGGTTCTTTTTTAAATAGAAATTATGGTTAGTGCTGCAGAAAGAAAAATTAGGGCATGTTTTAAGTGAGATCTCAAATCCTCTTCTATTTCATTAGAAAATTCTGACATGCAGACTGAAACAATCACTTTCAATACCAGCAGCAGACTACCAGTTAACTCCCTGGTGAGCAGTAGCTTTACTCCAGTGATCTAATGAGCAACTAGAGTGCTAACATTCTGAATTTATGGCAGATGTGAGACACATCTGAATGCCTTCTTGATGGAATCAAAGTAAAAACTGAAAGCATTTCCTACTGAGGAGACTGCAGTAAATGAAGAAATTAGGAAACTTCATAACAAAGAAGTCTTCCAAGATGGCCACCAGTGAAAAAAGAGCCCAAATGTAGCACAAATATTACCCAGATGTAGCCCACATATAGCCCAATGACAAAAGTGTGCAAAACACTTTTTATTTTTAGTTTTTTTGCAGTTTTATGTAGTGCAGACTGGTCAGGTATTGGAGCATTGCATCTTAAAACATGACCCCCCTACACTACAAAAACACCACTGCACTACCTTAAACCCTAAAACACTACCACAAGCACGACCCCCTATACTACACAAGCACCACTGCACTATCCTAAACCCCTAAACACTACCCCCAGCACGACCCCGTACACTACCCAAACACCACTGCACTAACCTAAATCCTAAAACACTACCACCAGCACGACCCCCTACACTACCCAAACACCACTGCACTACCCTAAAACATGACCCCCTACACTACACAAACACCACTGCACTACCCTAAACCCTAAAACACTACCCCCAGCACGACCCCTACACTACACAAGCACCACTGCACTACCCTAAACCCTAAAACACTACCCCCAGCACGACCCCCTACACTACACAAACACCACTGCACTACCCTAAACCCTAAAACACTACCCCCAGCACGACCCCTACACTACCCAAACACCACTGCACTAACCTAAATCCTAAAACACTACCCCCAGCATGACCCCCTACACTACCCAAACACCACTGCACTACCCTAAAACATGACCCCCTACACTACACAAACACCACTGCACTACCCTAAACCCTAAAACACTACCCCCAGCACGACCCCCTACACTACACAAGCACCACTGCACTACCCTAAACCCTAAAACACTACCCCCAGCACGACCCCCTACACTGCCCGAACACCACTGCACTGCCCTAAACCCTGAAACACCAGCCCCTGCATGACCCCCTATACTGCCCGAACACCACTGCACTGCCCTAAACCCTGAAACACCACCCCTAGCACGACCCCCTACACTGCCCGAACACCACTGCACTGCCCTAAACCCTGAAACACCACCCCTTCACGACCCCCTACACTGCCCGAACACCACTACACTGCCCTAAACCCTGAAACACCACCCCCAGCATGACCCCCTACACTGCCCGAACACCACTGCCCTGCCCTAAACCCTGAAACACTACCCCCAGCAAGACCCCCTACACTGCCCGAACACCACTGCACTGCCCTAAACCCTGAAACATCACCCCCAGCAAGACCCCCTACACTGCCCGAAAACCACTGACCTAAACCCTGAAACACCACCCCCAGCACGACCCCCTACACTGCCTGAACACCACTGCACTGCCCTAAACCCTGAAACACTACCCTCAGCATGACCCCTACACTGCCCGAACACCACTGCTCTGCCCAAAACCCTGAAACACCAGCCCCAGCACGACCCCCTACACTGCCCGAACACCACTGCACTGCCCTAAACCTTGAAACACCAGCCCCTGCACGACCCCCTACACTGCCCGAACACCACTGCACTACCCTAAACCCTGAAACATCACCCCCAGCACGACCCCTACACTGCCCGAGCACCACTGCACTGCCCTAAACCCTGAAACACCAGCCCCAGCACGACCCCCTACACTGCCTGAAAACCACTGCACTGCCCTAAACCCTGAAACACCAGCCCCAGCACGACCGCCTACACTGCCCGAACACCACTGCACTGCCCTAAACCCTGAAACACCAGCCCCAGCACGACCCCTACACTGCCCGAACACCACTGCACTGCCCTAAACTGTGAAACACCAGCCTCAGCACGACCCCCTACACTGCCTGAACACCACTGCACTGCCCTGAACCCTGAAACACCAGCCCTAGCACAACACCCTACACTGCCCGAACACCACTGCACTGCCTTAAACCCTGAAACACCACCCCGTGCATGACCACCTACACTGCCCGAACACCACTGCACTGCCCTAAACCCTGAAACACCACCCACAGCGCAACCCCTACACTGCCCGAACACCACTGCACTGCCCTAAACCCTGAAACACCACCCCTGCACAACCCCCTACACTGCTCGAACACTACTGCACTGCCCTAAACCCAGAAACACCATCCCCAGCACGACCCCCTATACTGCACGAACACCACTGCACTGCCCTAAAGCCTGAAACACTACCCCCAGCAAGACCCCCTACACTGCCCGAACACCACTGCACTGCCCTAAACCCTGAAACATCACCCCCAGCAAGACCCCCTACACTGCCCGAACACCACTGCCCTAAACCCTGAAACACCACCCCCAGCAAGACCCCCTACACTGCCCGAACACAACTGCACTGCCCTAAACCCTGAAACACCAGCCCCAGCACGACCCCTACACTGCCCGAACACCACTGCACTGCCCTAAACCCTGAAACACCACCCCCTGCACGACCCACTACACTGCCCGAACACCACTGTACTGCCCTAAACCCTGAAACCCCACCCCCAGCATGACCCCCTACACTGCCAGAACACCACTGCACTGCCCTAAACCCTGAAATACCACCCCTGCACGACCCCCTACACTGCCCGAACACTACTGCACTGCCCTAAACCCTGAAACACCACCCCCAGCACGACCCCCTACACTGCACGAACACCACTGCACCGCCCTAAACCCTGAAACACTACCCCCAGCAAGACCCCTACACTGCCCGAACACCACTACACTGCCCTAAACCCTGAAACACCACCCCCAGCATGACCCCCTACACTGCCCGAACACCACTGCCCTGCCCTAAACCCTGAAACACTACCCCCAGCAAGACCCCCTACACTGCCCGAACACCACTGCACTGCCCTAAACCCTGAAACATCACCCCCAGCAAGACCCCCTACACTGCCCGAAAACCACTGACCTAAACCCTGAAACACCACCCCCAGCACGACCCCCTACACTGCCCGAACACCACTGCACTGCCCTAAACCCTGAAACACTACCCTCAGCATGACCCCCTACACTGCCCGAACACCACTGCTCTGCCCAAAACCCTGAAACACCAGCCCCAGCACGACCCCCTACACTGCCCGAACACCACTGCACTACCCTAAACCCTGAAACATCACCCCCAGCACGACCCCCTACACTGCCCGAGCACCACTGCACTGCCCTAAACCCTGAAACACCAGCCCCAGCACGACCCCCTACAGTGCCTGAAAACCACTGCACTGCCCTAAACCCTGAAACACCAGCCCCAGCACGACCGCCTACACTGCCCGAACACCACTGCACTGCCCTAAACCCTGAAACACCAGCCCCAGCACGACCCCCTACACTGCCCGAACACCACTGCACTGCCCTAAACTGTGAAACACCAGCCTCAGCACGACCCCCTACACTGCCTGAACACCACTGCACTGCCCTGAACCCTGAAACACCAGCCCTAGCACAACACCCTACACTGCCCGAACACCACTGCACTGCCCTAAACCCTGAAACACCACCCCGTGCATGACCACCTACACTGCCCGAACACCACTGCACTGCCCTAAACCCTGAAACACCACCCACAGCGCAACCCCCTACACTGCCCGAACACCACTGCACTGCCCTAAACCCTGAAACACCACCCCCTGCACAACCCCCTACACTGCTCGAACACTACTGCACTGCCCTAAACCCAGAAACACCATCCCCAGCACGACCCCCTATACTGCACGAACACCACTGCACTGCCCTAAACCCTGAAACACTACCCCCAGCAAGACCCCCTACACTGCCCGAACACCACTGCACTGCCCTAAACCCTGAAACATCACCCCCAGCAAGACCCCTACACTGCCCGAACACCACTGCCCTAAACCCTGAAACACCACCCCCAGCAAGACCCCCTACACTGCCCGAACACAACTGCACTGCCCTAAACCCTGAAACCCCACCCCCAGCATGACCCCCTACACTGCCAGAACACCACTGCACTGCCCTAAACCCTGAAACACCACCCCCTGCACGACCCCTACACTGCCCGAACACTACTGCACTGCCCTAAACCCTGAAACACCACCCCCAGCACGACACCCTACACTGCACGAACACCACTGCACCGCCCTAAACCCTGAAACACTACCCCCAGCAAGACCCCCTACACTGCCCGAACACCACTGCACTGCCCTAAACCCTGAAACATCACCCCCAGCAAGACCCCCTACACTGCCCGAACACCACTGCCCTAAACCCTGAAACACCACCCCCAGCAAGACCCCCTATACTGCCCGAACACCACTGCACTGCCCTAAACCCTGAAACACCACCCCCAGCAAGACCCCCTACACTGCCCGAACACCACTGCACTGCCCTAAACCCTGAAACACCAGCCCCAGCACGACCCCCTACACTGCCTGAACACCACTGCACTGCCCTAAACCCTGAAACACCACCCCAGCATGACCCCCTACACTGCCCGAACATCACTGCACTGCCCTAAACCCTGAAACACCAGCCCCAGCACAACCCCGTACACTGCCTGCACACCACTGCACTGCCCTAAACCCTGAAACACCAGCCCCAGCACAACCCCGTACACTGCCCAAACACCACTGCACTGCCCTCAACCCTGAAACACCAGCCCCAGCACGACCGCCTACACTGCCCGAAAACTACTGCACTGCCCTAAACCCTGAAACACCACCCCCAGCAAGACTACCTACACTGGCCGAACACCACTGCACTGCCCTAAACCCTGAAACACCACCCCCTGCACGACCCCCTACACTGCCCAAACACAACTGCACTGCCCTAAACCCTGAAACACCACCCCTCAGCACGACACCCTACACTGCCCGAACACCACTGCACTGCCCTAAACCCTGAAACACCACCCCAGCACGACCCCCTACACTGCCCGAACACCACTGCACTAAACCCTGAAACGCCACCCACTGCACGACCCCCTACAATGCCGGAACACCACTGCACTGCCCTAAACCCTGAAACACCACCCCAGCATGACCCCTACACTGCCCTAACACCACTGCACTGCCCTAAACCCTGAAACATCACCCCCAGCACAACCCCCTACACTGCCTGAGCACCATTGCTCTGCCCTAAACCCTGAAACACTAGCCCCAGCACGACCCCCTACACTGCCCGAACACCACTGCACTGCCCTAAACCCTGAAACACCACCCCCAGCACGACCCCCTACACTGCCCGAACACCACTGCACTGCTCTAAACCCTGAAACACCAGCCCCAGCAAGACCCCCTACACTGCCCGAACACCACTGCATTGCCCTAGACTCTGAAACACCAGCCCCAGCAAGAACCCCTACACTGCCCGAACACCACTACACTGCCCTAAACCCTGAAACACCAGCCCCAGCATGACTCCCTGCACTGCCCGAACACCACTGCACTTCCCTAAACCCTGAAGCCCCAGCACGACCCCTACACTGCCCGAACACCACTGCACTGCCCTAAACCCTGAAACACCAGCCCCAGCACGACCCCCTACACTGCCCGAACACCACTGCACTGCCCTAAACCCTGAAACACCAGCCCCAGCACCACCCCCTACAATGCCTGAACACCACTGTACTGCCCTAAACCCTGAAACACCACCCCCTGCACCGCCCCCTACACTGCCCGAACACCACTGCACTGCCCTAAACCCTGAAACACCACCCCTGCACGACCCCCTACACTGCCCGAACACCACTGCACTGCCCTAAACCCTGAAACACCACCCCCTGCACCACCCCCTACACTGCCCGAACACCACTGCACTGCCCTAAACCCTGAAACACCACCCCTGCACCGCCCCCTACACTGCCCGAACACCACTGCACTGCCCTAAACCCTGAAACACCACCCCCAGCATGACCCCCTTTACTGCTCGAACACCACTGCACTGCCCCAAACCCTGAAACACCACCCCCAGCATGACCCCCTACACTGCCCGAACACCACTGCCCTAAACCCTGAAACACCACCCCTGCACGACCCCCTACACTGCCCGAACACCACTGCACTGCCCTAAACCCTGAAACACCACCCCCTGCACGACCCCCTACACTGCCCGAACACCACTGCACTGCCCTAAACCCTGAAACACCACCCCCAGCACGACCCCCTACACTGCCCAAACACCACTGCACTGCCCTAAACCCTAAAACACTCCCCCAGCACGACCCCCTACACTACCCGAACACCACTGCACTGCCCTAAACCCTAAAACACTCCCCCAGCACGACCCCCTACACTACCCAAACACCACTGCACTACCCTAAACCCTATAACCCTAAAACACTAACCCCAGCACAACCCCCTACACTACCCAAACACCACTGTACTACCCTAAACCCTAAAACACTCCCCCAGGACGACTCCCTACACTACCCAAACACCACTGCACTACCCTAAACCCTAAATCTACCCCCAGCATGACCCCCTACACTACACAAACACCACTGCACTACCCTAAACCCTAAATCTACCCCCAGCATGACCCCCTACACTACACAAACACCACTGCACTACCCTAAACCCTAAAACACTACCCCCAGCACGACCCTCTTCACTACCTAAACACAACTGCACAATTTGTTACAGGCGTTGCAACGCAGGCCTGTGGTGCTTACTGGAAGTACCTGGTGGGCTGGTTGGGCCCCAGGGACTCTCAGGATTCAAGGTGACCTAATCCCCCAACTTAAAACGCGCCACGGGGCGCGTTTGCACAGTGGTGGAGGGAGGGGGCGGGGCCTCAGGTGACATGTGCGCAAACACGCCCTGTGGTGCGTTTTAAGTTGGGGAGTTAATTCCCTTTGAATCCTGGGGGCCAACTAGCCCACCAGGTACCTTCAGTAAGCACAACAGAGTTGCGTTGCAGAGAGGTGAAAAAGGTGTGTGGCCTCAGAACGCCTCTCTGCAACTCAGCTCTGTGGTCCTAACTGTAGGTACCTGGGGGCTAGTTGGGCCCCAGGGACCCTCAGGATTCAAGGGGACTTAATCCCGCAACTTAAAACGCGCCATGGGGCGCGTTTGCACACATGTCACCTCAGGCCCCCCCTCCCTTCACCTCTGGTTAGTCAGAGTCAGTTACCACCAGTACCCGTCTGAAAAAGTTGTGGGCACAGGATGATTTTGAAACAAGGCCTCTTTCTGCTCCTCTGTTGGTTCTTTCTGCACATCTTTTGCTTCTTTCTGTGCGTTTTTCTTCTTTCTTCACATGTCCTACCTCTGTTGGCATAGTTAGAAACTAGCATTTAAAAACCTTTGAAATTCACTTAAAAATCATAGGTTTCAAGCACGTTATAGTTAGAAATTAGCATTTAAAAAACCTTTGAAATTCACTGAAAAAACCATAGGTTTCAGGCACGTTATAGTTAGAAATTAGCATTTAAAAAACCTTTGAAATTCACTGAAAAAACCATAGGTTTCAGGCACGTTATAATTAGAAATTAGCATTTAAAAAACCTTTGAAATTCACTGAAAAAACCATAGGTTTTAGGGACATTTATAGTTAGTTGGACATTGCACTCGTACAAAACCCGTGAAATTCCCCTGTTATAGTTAGTTCAGCTAACTATAACTCGCGCCCCGCAATGCACTGCTGATGACGTCACATATTACATCACTCATGACATGGTCAGTGACATCACTGATGACATCACTGATGACATCTCAAATGACATCACTGATGACATCATCCATGTGATAATTTCATGCATCTTCTCACACCCTAATATAACTTTTGATACACCCACTCTAAATTACAGACTGCCATTCTCAAAACCATAGACACTCCAACACCAAAAACTACATACCCACTCACTGATTCTTAGGTCTACACACACATCCACTCACTCACCTGTACAGTCACTCATACTTACAGTCACTCAGTACAGGACTATCATATGCACTCATACACCTATATAAACACTCACACACCGCCACTCATCCATAGAGGTACTCACACACCTAGTCAGTCATGCAAAAAATTAATCACACACCCATTTACTCACCTATACAGTTATACACACACCAGCTCACTTACTCATACAAATACTAGCACATTCTTACGCTCTTATACAATAACTGATACAAGCACACACGCATCTATACAGCCACTCTCACAATAACACACTCTCACTTATAGCCATTTAAATACTCTAACACACATATATACTGCCTTTTACATATGTAGTTACTTGCACATGTACCACTGAGATATACATTCACTGACTAACACACCCATACACACACTCACCCACCCAAGCAGTCCATCACAGATGCACTCTTGAAATCATGCACCCAGTGAATCACCCACTCACACATCTATGTATAGAGTCACACACACCCCACCCACACAAACACTCAGGCAGCCATACAGATACTCAGAGAACCAATCAATAACCCATATAGACACTCATGTAGCTATTCGCAAATCCATGCATCCACTTACACACCAACAAACAGACGGATACAGACATTCACACAGTTTAGTCACTAACCCATGCATTCAGTAAGATACGTTTAATCACTCACTTGTAGAGTCAGTCACTCACGTACTAAATCATCCATTCAGACACTTATACACCCACTCATTCTTCAATACGCCTTTCCCTATATATATTAAACATATTTAAACTTTACAGAAACACACAGTCACTGGATGATGTCATCAGTGATGTCATTTGAGATGTCATCAGTGATGTCATCAGTGATGTCACTGACCATGTCATGAGTGATGTAATATGTGACGTCATCAGCAGTGCATTGCGGGGGCGCGAGTTATAGTTAGCTGAACTAACTATAACAGGGGAATTTCACGGGTTTTGTACGAGTGCAATGTCCAACTAACTATAACTGTCCCTAAAACCTATGGTTTTTTCAGTGAATTTCAAAGGTTTTTTAAATGCTAATTTCTAACTATAACGTGTCTGAAACCTATGGTTTTTTCAGTGAATTTCAAAGGTTTTTTAAATGCTAATTTCTAACTATAACGTGCCTGAAACCTATGGTTTTTTCAGTGAATATATATATATATATACATATATATATATATATATATATATATATATATATATATATATATATATATATATATATATATCACCAATCCCGTTTCTTACGTAAGAACGGGTCTGACACAGCTTGAGTCGCTTTGAAGAAAGGTTTTAATGCCACCACTTAGCACATAAAAATAACGCGTTTTCTCAAAATCAGCACCTGGCACATGTGTTTCGGCGGATGCCTTCTTCAATGCCAGTCATGTGCTTGTGAGTCTAATACTGAGTTTTTTCGCGGGGCTTGTTTAAATACTTGGAAAAGGAGTCCCATTGGATCGCTGGTACAGACACAAAAAGAGGACAGGGAAAGTTCCACAAGTAAGTACTCTCCGCAATTGTATTTACTCCAAGGCTCCTGCCATTCAGCCACATGTGCCGATACTGCCCAGGATGCAAGACAGTCCAAATTCGCGAGCTTGGTACAGTGACCAGCCCTTGCACACGATGATGCCCTGACAACGTCAGCCATTGTGCTGTCATCTCCTCTCACCAACAGGATCAGTGGCGGATTACCTTACTGCAAACCGCCTCATTCAGCATTGAATCTGCTGCTCTCTCCCCATTGCCACAACACAGTCCTGGCCGGGGGGGGCGCCGCGCTGTGCACTGCAAGCACGAATACCACACTTTTGCCGACTGTACGTGGTGCTCCTGATCGAGAGGCGTGCCAATATGCGGGGCCGACCTCCGACACATATGAAACACCAATCCCGTTTCTTACGTAAGAACGGGTCTGACACAGCTTGAGTCGCTTTGCAGAAAGGTTTTAATGCCACCACTTAGCACATAAAAATAACGCGTTTTCTCAAAATCAGCACCTGGCAGACGCGTTTCGGCGGATGCCTTCTTCAATGCCAGTCATGTGCTTGTGCATGTGTGTGTATATATATATATATATATATATATATATATATATATATATATATATATATATATATATATAAATGATGTCATCAAGTATCTTAATGGCTGCATCAAGGATTCACCAAAGTTAAATGGGTTAACTGTTCCAGTGTAATTGTACGCCAATGATACTATTTTGATCTCCCGGACTTCGAGGGGCCTGGAAAATTAATTGACCTCTTTCCAATCATATTGTATGAAAAAGGGTTAAAAAATTAACACCTCTAAGTGCAAGATAAAAATATTCAACCAGCATAAGAGCTACAAAGGAAAACTCAGACTGGAAGATGAGGTTCTAGACAAAGTTGGTAGTTTTGAGTATATGGGAATCAAACTTGATGATAGACTTTGTTGGCGACAACACCTAGAGAAAAACGCAAGGTCACACTCACCCATAGGGCAACTGTCATTTTGAAATTTTTTAAGGGGCTGAAATCTGGGGGTACTCATCCGTAGCCCAGCTAGCTGTTCAAGAAAATTATTTTATAAGATCATTAAGTATTCTCCCCCAGAGAACCCCTTTAATTCCCTTGTTAGAAATGGGATTCATGTTTGGCTCAGTTATGCACCCAGGCCAGGCAGGAAACAACAATCTACTCAGGGTAAGCTAGATACACACTAAAAGATAACCTGTGCACACAGTCTGGTAGCTCGGCACAGAGCAGTAAGGCTTATCTAAAAAGGCAATGCACAAAGTATTTGTGCAACACACACACACAGTAATTCAATGAATACACTATTAAATGACTCCACACAGGTTTAGAAGAATAGATTATTATATTATAAACAAATCAAGACTAACATGACAAAAATCCAAAGCATATAAGTTGAGATATCAAATTTTAACGGAATAAATGCAGTAAAGCACTTAGTAGATCTAAACAGGTTATTTTAGGTCACGCTGGACCGGGGCAAAGTCAAAGTTTGGGCCGACCGTGATGGAGCACCAGCTGGCTACAGGACCCAAGCAGGCCCCGGTGAACAAAGTACCGTTCCTGGTCACAAACAGCAAGATGTGTTGAAGTCGAGGCTCGCCGGTGGGTCGGTCTTCTCCACGCAGTGAACGCAATGCATCATTTCTGATACAGGTGCCAGAGTTGAGAGGCATTGAGTGATAAGCAGACTTCTGCCACGAAGCCAAGGGGATGCGCCGATCTCACCGAGCTGCAGCAGTGTCGATACACTGTCCAATGCGAATGTCTGACAGAATATCGACGGACAGAAAATCGACCTGCAAAAATATCGACACAGAAATATAGAAGTCAAAAATATCGAAGTCCAATCTACATAAAGGTAAGTACAAAAATATCGCAAAAAAATTATAGTTGTCAAAAATATCGAAGTTAAAAATATCGTTTTTTAAATGTTTTAATAATAATGTAAAATTAAGTAAATAATACATATAATTAAAAGAAATACAGTTAAAAATATTAAAAGATATTTAAAAATAATAACTAATACATTAAGGGGCTCATTACGATGTCGGGCGGAAGCACTACCGCCGTGCTGTCGGAGGCAAAAACCGCTAGTTACCGTCCGCCAGCAACGGCCCACACGCCCGTCAAATTAGGATGTGAAAAGTCAGCCAAACACCGCCCGTAAGCCTGCGACGCCGCCCGCCATCAAAGTGCGCCCGTCTACGTAGCGGCACGAGCCAATGGAGACACACCGTCCGACGAAATGACGTACCGCCCGGCGACCAAATTACGATGCCACAACCAAACAGCCTCACAGGCAAAGAGACACCGCATAAGATACCAAGGCGGAAACCTGACTGTTGAGTACGGAGACCAAAAAGGCGGCCCACCCCGAAATGAATCCTGCTCTCCAGGCCATCCCCATGCTGTACCTGATGCACCACCTAGGAGTGAACGCGCCACGACGACGCAGGTAGGCAGACACACAACAAGGGCACGCAAACACTGCACACAATGCAAGGTCGGAAAAACTGTACATGGCCCCCCCAGACACTCCTGCGTGGACAGGACACATCCACCACTGTACCCACACATGTCCCACCTGTTAAAATAAAACAACTCGCAACATCCTGGGCACCCACTACCCGGGACCAGGAAGTGACGTCCCCGTCACGGCACTGCAGCGCAGCGGCGATGACGCAGGTACACATGCGCACAACGCAGAGGCCAACGACAGCGCCACGCATGGGCTGCACACAAACACCACAGGTTCACAACTACACATCCCACACACCAGCCCCACCCTGAAGGCACATGTCACGTGGCCTTCCTGCATCAATCATGTCCCCAACCGACAACTCACAGTTATCATGCCGTATGGGACCCGCGTCTACGTGTAGAGAACCGTTATTTCTGGTTCTTTCAACAATTTGTTGCTTGATATTCGTGTGAACGACTGCTCGCTCTAGGTTGGACATTATTGGATGCCCTTCTACCGTTTTTTAGTGATATTCTGAGTGATCTAATTCTTGACTGATTACACTGAACAACTCTAGTAGGTGATTTTTCACCTTCACGGACCGTTTGGGATTGTACTGGCTATATCGACTCATTTGAGAATTTGAACTAGCCCTGATGAAGTTCCCGTGGCACTAGGGAACGAAACGCGTTGGCTGTGTGCCGGTTTTACTAAACAGACAACATTAATAAAAAGATGATTTTTCATATTACATATACCGCCTGAGTGACTTCAATCAGAGTACAAAATAGAAAAACCCTGCTGCCTGAGAACAGGTGTTCCCAATTACTACACCCACACAGAAGCCTCAATGTATAGCGGAAACGGAGTGTCCCACCCACACACGGGAGAGCAGATAGCACTGAATGGCCTTCCATTCCTACTCTGAAATCACATTGCAACAAATTATGCAGGAGAATGGAGCCATTGTACCAACAAGAAGCCAAACATAGCCATGCAGAGTAAAACTTCCACTGTCAGATAGCGCCTAACATGAAAGAAAGATAATACACACAAAATACAATTATACCACTCCTCCTTGTGGTTCAAATGCAAGTAATCTGGAAAGAGTCAGACACCACTGTCCTTGACCATTCATTGAAGCATGTGGGATGAGGGCCTGTGTCCTCCGCCCAAACTATACCCCAAGTCCTGCCGCCGTACATCCATTCCAGAATTCCCAGCATCGTCGGAGGTTGCACTCTGCTGACTGCTCAGGCAGCCAGAGCACGCCATCACATCACCCTGTAGCAAAATGGCTGTTGCACCAGTGCTTCTCAACTACGCCGGACAGATACAGCTGTACAGTGACAGCTTGCTACAGATAGTGAGCTGTTCAAATCTGGCTATGCTGAATGTAAGTTACCGAGTAACTTACCGCATTACAATGTTCAGCTGCGTCATCCCCGTATTCTACTGTCGGAGGTGTCCGTTCCACTGGCCTGTGGATATATGTCTCTCCAACCCGGCATGTCCAAAGGCGGACTTGGTACACTTGTTTGCACCCCTGGACGCCCACGACAGGAGCTGTTCAGTGGATGTGGGCATGGCGTTTGTGGCTGCAATCGGACACACACTGCAATGGGACCAGTGTGCCTCCAGACAACGTCTTCTAGATCACAGTTTCATCGAATGTCATCCAACATGTCCCATCATGCTTCTACAAGGGACAACTTATGATGAACACGTTGCTACCCACCATCCGCTTCATTGGATGGCATCCATGTTTACCACCAATGAGAGTGATGCTCTGCTGGAAGGTATCGCATACCTGACAACTTGTCAGTTCATGGGTCCCCGACTCAATACCCCCAATTGAACATTGATGTTCAACACCATACCTATGCTTGGCTTTCGCACGGAGTGGGCAGTTAGCTGTACAACAACTATACCTTATAATTTGCAACAAACACCTTACCATCAACTCCACTGCCATGACATTTGACATTCTCAGGACATGCACTCTGTTCCTCACCATATCCTGTGTCTCTGCATGAACAGGGGGAGGCAGAGGTATGGGACTTGTGTACAGTAAATACATGGCCAATACTGCACGAACAACTATGCTATAATATGTATTCTGCGCAGCTGAACACATGCACCTGTCAGTGCACACTTATCTGTCTGCTGTATTACGTGAGAACTGTCACCTCACCTTTTGTCTGTACTTCCGTGCCAGGACTTTTTCATGGACAACAAATGCAACCCCCTACAACATGGCCCTAGTTATTGTGGCATGTTCAGTAGCCACCACATTGCAACAACTAGTGAGACGCTGCTGCATGCATGTAGGCTCATGCTCTGATGTCACCTCTGACGCAGGTGTGTCGGAGTCACTATTGTAGTAATCCTGTACCATGGAACTGAGATGGTCTGTGCCTATGATGTCAAGCTGTCTGGAAGGCAAAATGAATACTGTCTGTGTCAAAGTCTAGAGCTCTTCAGTAATGAGCAAATGTACTTTAGCATTGCAAGGGCAAGGCAGTTGTAACTCTGAAGCCTTCATTCCACAATCAACAACTAATCACATCTACCTGTACCCACTATAGTATGTGTAATCATGCTAAGTATATCCTCCACATGCATTTTGCTGCCAGTAGTGTCCACTATACTGCATCACAGAGGAAGTAAGTTCAAATACATGCCTTGAAGCAAATATGTGACTCTGTAGAATTATTTATCGAAGACAAGTACGAATGAGAGAGGATGAGAGTGTGTGAAGTACACGAGAGTCGTGAGATGACCATGTAGTCTAGTGTCATTGGATGTCAATGCATATGAGTTGCCGCCAAAGTGGACCTAGTGAAATACCAGAGGTCGTTGGCCTTGGCTTGTCAGACTCTGACGTGGCCCAACAGATCATCACATTAACACTGACGGCCTGGTCACTACAAAGCACAGTCCTACACATGTGTACAATTACCTTCACAGTCTGACATCACACTCATCAAGCAAAATTAGGAGCCACGCAAGAAGCATGCTACAGCAATGCATGACAAAACACACACACGATATCAGTGTGGGTGGGCAGGTCTGCACAGTGAGTACGAACTGCAGAAATTCACATACATGCTTAATCAAACAAGGCACAATCTTGACAGTCACACACCCTGCAGACCCACAATGGGCAAAACATACAAGTAGGAGTCATCCTGAACTGCAATGACACACCCACACACTGCACACTGTGCAACATACAATACACACATGTGCTCACATTCACAGACCTGAACACGGATACAAACACCCACCATGCCCCTGGGTAACACATGTGTGTAGTCGACATTGCCAGAGCGCACACACACACACCAACACTACCCCAAAGTCACACCCTTCACACCACACACACCTACACCTCGCAAATGCACACATTGAAAGTAAGCCATGTGCCCAGGCTCAATGTTCATCACAATATTAACATACACCTACACTGCTGGCCACACAGAAAGTAAGCTCACACATACCCGCACACTCTGCACATGCTACCTGTCATCCTGTGGCTAGACTCACACCCTGTGGTTTGCTTGCACGCAAACATGACACGTATACATTTTCCCAGAAATACCACCAAATACATGCAGACAATCCGTGTCACAAAAATACTTCGTCATCACACACACAAGTAGCAGAGTCTGAAAGAAGTGAAGTACCTGCCACGTGTAAAACACATTGGAATGTGAGACCAGACATTGCAATTGTTGAGGTACCATACACGGCATGTGCCTCACTTAACTATGCACACACAGTAACAACTGCAATCAGCAACTACACAGACAAAACCGACTACAGGAACAACAGCATCCAGTCACAGATTACATAGACAGGCGGCAATATTGTTCAACACCAGGGACAGTGGCCAGTCCGATGTGCAGAGTAGTGATACGAAAAGCTGCATATGCAATGTGTGTGAGTGTACCCTGCCATGGCCAGCAACACTGCCATGGCAGTCACAATAGCCATTACAGCCACCACTGTGTCACAGGTAGTTGTGTGAGGGTGCCTACCATTCAAACAAGATGCCAGTCCGACTTGGTGCTGTCTGTGTGCTACGGGACAGTTGGAGGTCCGCCCCTGAGAGAGAAGCACAACTGTGGAAGACACACATGTGGCATGTGAAGCGGGAGGGCTGCTTGGCCCAGGTGGGTGGGTGGCATGGGTAGGTGCACTCATGCAGTGTTGAAACAGACTGTGTGGGGCGGATTCCGGAGGGGTAGATTTCCACTGTGTTGGGTATTTGGAAAGCCTACCTGTCTGGGGATGAATGTGAACTCGTGTGGGCACAACAGGCGGGCACACGATTAATGCTGCATCAGGTGTAGACGTTAGCCCTCCCTCTGGGGACATGCTGGATACTGCTGTGCATCTGCCAGGCCCTTGCCAAGGCACTTACATCCCCTGTCCTCCAGGTGTACCCCCTACATTGTCCACCTGCACAGGCTACCCAGGGCACGGGATGGCAGTGGAGCTTGGTGGGTGGGAAGTCATGGCGCCCTTCTCCTGGTCACATCTCGCAGGCAACACATTCTCAGTGTGCAGCAGGGCACTAGTCCTAAATAAGAAGTGGGGGGACACTGACGTCACCACAGGAAGTGACGTCACGAAAGGTGGCTTGCACCATCAGACTCATTGCCGCCCCTCGCTCACCCCTTAGATGCGATTGCATCAGAGAAGCCAGCGCGTGAGCAGCAGCTCCAATCTCACCCCAGAGAGGCCAAAGAGTGAATGTGTGGCTCCATTTGCTCCAGTTATCGAGCTCGCGGTAAAATAAGTGGGGGGACGCCATCCACCCGCGTGGTACCCCGACTCGAGCCCTGGTGTGCAGGCAAAGTGTCCTATTGTTTTGTGATATGTGTGAGTTGCATGACACTTGTTGGCGGGGGATGGCTCGGAGGCCCGTCACCCTGAGGCCCATAGCTCACTCTATGGGTCCCTTGTCAATGGCAGCGGATGTAATGATGTAATGAGCGGATGTAAGCGCCGGGGTGGGTCTACCTTTCGTCTGGGATGGTGTTTGCGGCCTGGCCCGCTAGGGCAGCTACAGCTTCTGTGTGTTGCATGTGGTGTATCCGGACTCCGGAGACTGTCATGGATTGTCATTGTTCCAGGGCTCGAGTCGGGGTACCACGCGGGTGGACGGCGTCCCTCCACTTATTTTACCGCGAACTCGATAACTGGAGCAAATGGAGCCACACATTCACTCTTTGGCCTCTCTGGGGCGAGATCGGAGCTGCTGGTGCACGTGCTGGCTTCTCTGATGCAATCGCATATAAGGGGTGAGCGAGGGGAGGCAATGAGTCTGACGGTGCAAGCCACCTTTCGTGATGTCACTTCCTGTCGTGACGTCAGCGTCCCACCACTTCATTTTTTATAACTCGTGCCCTGCTGTAGTCAGATGTGCCACTTTCCAGGGGGGTGGAGATAGGATCAGGAATGTCAGCCTGAGATTGGCCCAGTTGAAGGCCCACCTTGACTGGGGAGGACAACCATTGGACAGTCTGGTGTAGCCCACCCACGCGTACATGTAGGCCCTCCATGAACTATGTCACCTGCGGCAAGGTGATGTCATGGGCAATGAAGCAATTGAGGAGAGCTGTCTGCCCCACGCAGAGATGCCGCACAAGCTCAACAGACCCAGCACTGAGGGCAGCAGGGGTCACATGTGCAGGGGCAGCTGTGCCTGGTGTGAAGGACACTCTATCCTTCATCCTTGTGCCGACATGTGTTGCACCAGTGGAAGTAGATGGTAGGGCGGGCATTGGCCTCCGCGTGGCTGAAGAGGAGCCAGAGTCCACGTCCCCTGTGCTAGCAAACATGGATGCATCACCTCTGTCCTCAGATGATGCCGAAATTGCCGTCTCGGCCTGTGATTCATCCAGAACACGTCTGGCCCCTCCGAGGCGCTGGTCACATCTGTCTCACTCAGCTCCTGTGCAGCTGCTTCATCCGATGCCTCACCACTGTTGACCGTCCCCTGTCCCTCAGCACCCACGGGAGATGCCACATGAGAGAGAGCGAGGTGGCCTCACTCATTTGGCATCAATTAAACAGACATGTGCAAGGGAAGCAGCACAGAACATTCCCAAATCCACATGTTGCACGATACCTGTGCAATTGTATACAGCGACCACAATCAACACGTAATGGCTGGCGTACAGAAAATGAAGCCGCTAATAAGTGGCACATGTGTTGTGCACATAGCACAACCCCCGGCCTGTGTCACCCTGCGACCATAGCCACAAATCGCTGTGTGCACACCCACTGTCCTGATGGTGGCAAGGATGACCACTACGTAATTAGGCCAAGGACATACCTGCATGGAGCAGAATGGGACACCACTCACACAGACTGCAACATGACAGTCCACAATGGTCATGAGCCCATGCCATCCACCTGTCGTTTGCACGAGCACAACTACTGTTGCACAGTGTGCCGGATGTGTAAGTACCATGAATATGAGGTGAGGCATCGCACACATATGTCCGTACGAAATCAGAGTAGGCACAGTGCCTCAAACATACATGTGAATTGCCACTCCAGCCTACTACAGGTTGTTCCTGAGGGCTACGACTCTGAATGCATTGACAAAGCAGAGTGCTCAAATTACATCTTGACCCTCAGGAATCGCATATGCATGTCAGATGCACCCAGCACAGAGTAGACTTACAACCCACTGCATCACACAACAAACATCACATCACCCAGATTATGGGTAGGCTGTGGACACATGCTGCCTCTCACAGCAAAAGACACCATCCCACAATACTGTACACTTGCTTGCTGCTGATGCCCCTACAAACGTGCATCTGGCACAGGCTGTGTGACTGTCAAGATGCAGACCATTAGTGGTGAAATGCAGCGCCGTGCTAACCTGACAATACGAGGGGGCATCCCCCGATTCGTCTCCACCACGTAGTCGCTCATCCGGCAGATGACGTCACACCCTTTGTGGAATTGGCTGCACTGTCGGTTACACATACACAGAGGCATCAACTTTGATGCAATGGCTCATCACAAGGCCTTGGGCTGGAGGACCTCCAACTGCAGGGATGGTACACAAGAGGGTTGGAATATCACTCATACACTTCTCATCATCACCCACATCCACCAATCACAGTGGCATGATGCTGACCCATCCAAAATACTCAGATATGTGTAACAGAGCCAAGAAGTAATCGGACATGGCCTAACAGCATGTGTACACCACACGTGAATGCATGCTGGTGGGAGTGTGTACACAGTACCTGTCCATCCCATTCACATGCAGGATGCCAGCACATTGAGCAATGTGTAGTCTGCCCACATCTACTGTCCATTGTCAGGTGGACCAACACATAGATCACAAGGCAACACATCTTTGTGGGTGGACTCACTGTGTCCAACACTGCGCAGCCCTCAACATACTCGCCCTGTGAATGGCTCACCCCGCAATGGAGGTCACATTCAGGGCCACTATCTCTCACACACATCCCTATCACAAGGCTTGGAGTGTTCAATCGACAGGGCTGAGTTTGCGCATTTCCGAAGAGTTGTGAACAAAAGACACATGTAACCCACTGTACAGTCAGTGTTGTTTCCTTCTAGGATTGGGTGGTCAATGTGCAGCCCAGGTCTGCTGAGACTGAGAAGGCCAGCAGGGACCCAGCCAGCCATTCACACAAGCAATAACTGCCCTGAGTCCTGCATTGCCAAGTGGCTGCGTCACTGGATGTCTGACATGAAAATGCCATGTACCACCACTCGTGAGGGACATGCATGGGAAAGCGCCAGAGAGCCCACATACCCCTTCCACCTGTAGTAAGCATGGTAAGCAGTGCATGTTGGAACCCCACAGGCTCAGACTCATAGTGCTGCGGATCAACGACATGTGTGTCCCCACATGCACTCCCACACACACTGTAGTTGTCTTACACACACAACTTTTGCAAGAAATAGCCTTGGGCAGTGTGCGTGGAGCTCGGAATCCAGGATCTCCAGCTCCTCGCTGGTGAGTGGACCTGGACATATCTTCAGAGTCGTCGACATGAAGGTGGACCGGTGGCAGCAGCAGCAGGTGTTGTTGAGGGATGCCAGGCAGCAGTCCGTGGAAGCTGTGGTAATGCCGGTCTCCCTCCCACACTCATATAGCCCCCTGGGGCTGTTTCAGTGGGTCCAAGCTGCTGCAATTGGTGTACCATGTCTGCCTACTTCAAATGCACACAATGGGCTGCTCCGAGCTGTCCCGGTACGCTTACCTCTATAGTCGAACACGCAGGATGCAACCGCGAGGGCCATTAGAGTTGGCCTCAAGGGCCTGGTCCATGGCGGGTACAGTCTGCTGGTGCCATGTGGAATCCACAGTTTAATGTGCGCCATGCATTTGCAGGTGTGGCCATGATTTGTGTGTGGGAGCATGTCCACACTAGACAGGGCCACTTCATGCTGTGTGCATAGGCATTGACGGCCAGTGCTCAGCCTCCACATGTCTGTTGGCACATCATCATGTACACATTAGCATGGGAGCATGGGATGTGCATATGCACACACATGCCATATTTCTCAATGTACATCTCCCACTTGGCACGTGCAGCGTTACGTGTCACTTGTGATGTGTATTTGCATTCACACAGCTGTGTTGTCATGGAGTTGTCAATTTGTGTACACCTGTCAATGTGTGTTGGAGGTGTGATACGTACAGTGCTGTACATTGGGTGAACTAGGGACATCATTGACTGTCTCATATCCCGTTGTGCAACAGGAGCCACTTGTTTGGGCCGCTCAGCCTGTGTACATTGTGTTGTTGGTGTGTGCCATACTCACCCAGCTTCGGAAGCTGTGTCAGGCACAGCAGCTTGGTATATTGCTGTGGTTTTGCCGCTTCCCACATATGCAGTCTGAAATCATCATCATGCCTTTCAAGCTATTATGGCCTAAATCCCCATGTGCATGCTCATAGCAATGGTTTGTGTCAGTGGTCATTGCTATTGGTAAGGGGACCTGTGTAAGAGTATTGTAGCTGTGCTGTCCCTACTTGTCAGCTGTTCTGTGATTCCATTGCTTTGTCAGTAATTTTAGTTTTGTGTATGTGGAAATGCCATGTGGTGTGTTGCATTGACATGTGTCCACTTCCATCTGTCCTAGGAGGAGACCAAACATACATCGTCCCTACCAATTGCTGGCAGACATGGAGGATGTGGAGGTTATACGGAAATTCCGTCTGGACCGACCCACCCTGCATCACCTATGTGCAATGTTGGAAGCCCACCTTCGTCCTCGCAGGGTGTATCCTACAGCATTCACCCCCACGGCTAAGGTGATGGCTGCACTGCATTTTTTCGAAACCGGATCTTTCCAACACACAGTGGGCAGTGGAGGTGGGATGTCCCAGCCCATGTTCAGCATGGTGCTACGTGATGTCCTGTCAGCTATGATGCTCTACAGGAATCGGTACATCCGATTCCCCAGGGCTCGTGATTTGGCGGCAGTGAAGGGTGCTTTCTATGCCCTTGGACGCATCCCCCACGTTGTTGGTGCAATTGATTGCACCCATGTTGGCCTTGTTGCACCACAGGCCATGGAGCTCATCTATAGGAACCGGAAACATTTCCACTCCCTGAATGTGCAAGTGGTGTGCCTGGCGGACATGATTATCACACACGTGTGTGCGAAGTTTCCCGGATCCGCCCATGACTCGCACATCATGGGCCACAGCATCCTCCCACGAATGATGACCAATCTTCAACCGGACCATGCATGGATTGTTGGTGAGTATGCATACTCGTGTAGCGTGCTGGGTGTGACATGCTGTCTTGTATCCTGTTTGAATTGCAACGATTCTGTGTGTTTCTCACACCCAGGTGACTCTGCATATCCTAATGGGCCTTGGCTGCTGAGCCCACTACGTAATCCTAGGACACCAGCTGATGTCAGATACAATGAGGCACATGGGAGGACCAGACGTGTGGTGGAGCGGACTTTTGGACTCCTGAAGTCCAGATTCAGATGCCTGGACCGCACCGGGGGTGCACTGGCATACTCCCCACAGAAGGTGTGCCAGATAGTTGTGGCATGCTGCATGCTGCACAATCTCGCGATTCGCAGGCAGATCCCCCTGATAGTGGATGACGGTGATCAGCCAGGGCCCCCGCCTGCAGACCAAGCCTTGTCCAGTGACGAGGACAGTGGAGAGGAGGAAGCAGTGAATGAGCGTCAGCAGCTCATCGCCCGCTACTTCACTTGACGGTGAGTGACCATGTACGACGGCTGATGTTGCTGTAGTTGTGTAGGTGTATGTGTGCATTGTCATGGCGGCCTATTGTTCACTAAGTGCTGTGTGGCAATGGTCCATGTCCAGGGTAGTATGCCACTGACAGTGGCTGTAGCATTGTGCCCTGTTGCTCTGTGAGATGTGTGTACATTGCTTAAACTTGATGACAAGTACTGTGTGATGAGTGTGTGACACACACATTCAATGGACTCTTGTTCTGATTTTCACCCCTAGGTCCCTACAGCCTCTCCTGGCCTATCGACATACCACACTCCAGATGCATTTCTGATCATGGTGACGGTTGCACATCCTTGATTAAACACAGAGCAGATAAAACAGAATGTGATCCAGGTGTATTTATTTTAAGCGGTGACATGTGATTGTGGGCAAGGTGATGACAAAAGTGGTGCATGCTGAAACAATGAGTTGACGGACATGTCCGCGTGATGGTCAAGGTGTACCCATGTTGTTCTGGGTCCACAGTCCGACAGACACATGCCATTCACATGGCAGTGTGGGGTAGGATAGTAGGATAGTAGTCCAAGTGAATGCAGTAGATGGCTACCGTGGCTGGCTGACTCACTGGTGTTTGGAGCGTGCGAAGTCATCTCTGGACACCTGTTTCCTCTTCCGACGACCCCTTCCATGTTTGAGAGGGGGGGGTTGTGTTGTGGGCTGCTGGTGGTGGCTGAGCATTGCCCACTCGCTGTGGACGCAGGGGAACTGGATGTTGCACGACCCTGCACCCAGCAGGTGGTGGCAGAGGTGCTGTGGTTGGCCTTGATTGGGCCCTCACTGCCACCACTAGCTGGCCCATGAGGTCGACAAGTTTGCCCATACGGGTCACGAATTGGCCCATATGGGCGTCCATGGACCTCAACACCCCAAGGACTTCCCGCGTATCGGCAGCTGACTGGGCCCATTGTCCCTGGGCCTCTTCATAGGCCCCAAAGACTCTGGCGATTTGCGGCAGGGCTTGGCTCCCAGGCTCTGATGGCGTTGGCCTGACCCTGCTCCTCCCACCTGAACTGCTGCCACCGACCTGCCCACTCGCCACATTGGTCACCCGGGGCCTCGTTGTGGCTCCCAGGGTCGATGTCGACGTGCGTTCCACCCCTTGCGCAGGGTGAGTCATCAGGGAGGCCCTGGCGGTGGTGGTTGCCGCGGTGGTGGTGGTCGCAGTGACCGTGGCAGCAGGGGCCTGGGACTGGTCACCAGCCCTGTGAGATGGGCTGGTGGGTAGGAGGGGTCCTGGGGAGCGGTTGCGCCATGCCACACCAGATGTGCCTGGTCGGGAGTCCTCGTCCGAAGAGGTGTCCAGGTCTTCCACATCCGTGAGTCCGGGTGGAGGGCTTGTGGACTGGCTGTGAAGGATGCTGTCTCCCTCTCCAGCATCATGCTGTTCGTCACCTGTGGGGCGGAGACGAAAAGTTATTGTGTTGCACCTTGCAAGGTTTGTGTTAGATGTCTGACATTCACAGTTGGTGCACAGTTGTGCACTGATTGCCCAGATGCGTGTGTATGGCTCTACAATGTGTGTGCGTGATCAAGGCAATGGAATAGTGTGATGGTTGCATATGGCATGGGACGGATTTGGAATGCCAATCGGTGTGTGTTGCAGTACCCCTACATTTTGTGGCTTTGGTGGAAACGGGGTACAGCCCTATCAATGCTATTGAGGTGAAATATGGTTTTGGGGTTCAAATGAAACGCTTAGAAATGCAGATGGCAAAAGGGGTAAAGTCCCATCAACGCTTTTGAGGTGAAATATGGTTTTGGGGTTCAAATGAAATGCTTAGAAACGCAGATGGCAAAATGCGTACAGCCCCATCAACGCTTTTGATATGAAATATGTTTTTGTGGTACATACTGTGACATATGGGTGCAGAAGGGGACATGTGTTTTGGCCACACGACACTGCAGAGACAAAGGTGTGTGTATGTCTGACATACCCAGCATATCCGCTCACTGTTATCATTTAGGGACATTACACTGCAAGCATTGTAGTGAGTGAGTAATGGTTGTGTGCCACACAACGTATTGCAGATGGGAGAATTCCTTGGTGTGCGTGCTACCCTCAGCCATGTGCAGCAATGCAATGCTCTTGGGGTGTTGACTATATTAGGTATGTTGTAAATCACAGTGTGACGTGCGCTTCAGACACTGCAGACACATTTTTGGTCATCGGCAGGAATCTTTGCTGAACTACTGTATATGGGACAACTGTTTAGATGATATACCTTTCATGACACTGGGGCTGAAAGATGAGATGGATGAGATTTTGAATGTGCATTGTGTAGCTGTGTGGTTCATGGGTCCAGTGGTGTACGTGACATTACTGGGGTTCCACTCTGTTACATTGAAACAAGATAGACTTACATGGGTGATGTTGTACAATGTCAACGGAACAAGCAGACACGACTACATGGACAAGACTTCGATGGTGTTGCTGATGTGTGTGATGACTGGCACAGTGCACGCCATGTGGGTCAGTACTCCAGTGAGACTTGTGCATGCAGACGTGTTACTGTATTTGAGATGGCTCATGTGGGCTATGACTCTGTAATTCATGTCCGTGTGCAAATTGGTCACATGATTATGACAGGGAGCAGTGCTACCTGTTCCTCTGCTACGTGACATTTCCCAAATGTTAGTCGTAGTACAGTCCTCATGCCTACAGACACCCCGCCCTGTACAGTAGTCTACCTACTTGTTGGTTTGGAGGGAGCAATGCAATGGCTACCACATGGTTATGAGAGGGAGGGGTGCTCCATCTTGCTGGTCTGTGGGAGTGGGGGCTGTGTTGTGAGTTGTGGTGATGGCTTACCACCCACAGACACCCCTCCATGTAGGGAAACATATCTACCTGTCGGGTGAAGGTGTGCACTGCAATGGCTGACACATGGGGGTGGGGAGTGCTCCATCTTGCTGCGCTGTAGGACTAGGGGCCTGGTGGGAGTTGTACTTCTGCAGTCCCCACTCCGATACACGGACTTTGTGGTAAGGCTACTTACCTGTTACTTGTTGGTTAGTGCAGCTATGGCTGACACATGAGTGTGGGAGTGGGGAGTGCTTCTTCCGGCGCATCTGGGGTACAAGGGGACCTGGTGGGAGTTGTGGTGTTGGCTGACTGTACACATGCCCCCATGGTTTTGTTTGTTGGTACCTTTGGGCTGAGTGTGTGGGAGTGTCTGTTGCATGTGTGAGAGATGTCTTGTGTATTGTGTACTGGACATGGGGGTGTTTGGCCCTCGGAGCTATGGCATTCTGGTAGTGCATGACAGTACATAGCGGTGTGCTGGTATACATTTGTTTGTACTTACCAGCCTCCACTCCCCTGGTATTCCGGTGAGACTCTCCGGATGTAGAATGCCTCACACCTTCTCCTCCCACGCCTTGAATGTCTTGAATGGCGCGGGATTTCCGCCGCCAGTCCTGTCAGCCAGCTCACGATTCTTGGCCTCCTTCTTCCTGACCACGCTTTTCAGGTCGTGCCACCTCTCTGTAATTTCACCCCGGTTGCGTGGCACGTTCCCAACTGCATTCACCTGGTCTACGATCCTGCTCCACATTCTGTTTCTGGTGGCTACTGGTGTCTGTTGGACATGGTTCCCATAGATTTGTGGGTGCACCTTGATGATCTCGTCGACCATGACCGTCAACTCAGTGGCAGTGTACTTAGGCATTCTTTGTGTTGCCATGGTGTGTGTCTTGGTATTTGTGGGTGCTGGTGTGGTGGGTGTGTGGTGTGTGGTGTGTGATGTGCAGGGGGTTAGTGGTGCCGGTGTTTCAGTGGTGATGGTGGTGGTGTTGTTGGTGATGAGTGTGATGTGTGCGTGCGTGTGGTATGCTGCTTTCCTTTGTGGCTCTCTGGGTTCTCTGCTGTCGTCTTCGCTTTGTAGTAGTGCAAGGGATTGTGGTCTGTGAAGGGGCTGCTTTTGTACTCACCTATGTGGGTGTGTCATGATGGATTGTCGTTTTCAGGTGTGTTGTGCCTGGTGTCCTGGTATTTGTAGTTTTTTGGTTTTGCCAGGGGGGATGTGTCTTTGGGATGTGTTCTGTGTTTGGGTATTTTGGCGTAGTTTGCTGTGTGGACTTGTTGGCCATGTTGTGTGTCTTTCTTTGGCCCGCCAATGATTTCCGTGCACGGACGTGGCCGCCAGACCTTCCACTGTGTCAGTTATTCATCTCTGTTGTTAACCGTGGTGGGTGGGAAATATGTAGTTTTTCCGCCCTCATGTCGGTGAGATCCTGATTTCACGGCCGGTGTCTCTGTCGTCAGAGCGGGCGGATTTGGGTTGTCGGGCGGGATTGCGTCCGTGGCGGACGGATAATCTTCTACTCTGACATGGACGGGCGGAATTCTGTGTGTTTTTACCGCCGTGGGCGGAGGTTGCTTCGCGACTTCATAATTGCTCGGTCGGTATTCCCATGGTGCAGGCGGGCGGTTTTTTCAGGCTATAGTAGATGGCGGATTTTTTAACGCCGGTTATCGTAATGGGCCCCTAAATGTTTAAAATAAATTAAACATATACATATAAATTAATATATATACTTATTCCACATAGTGCAACAGTAGGGAAAGCGTTGGATAGCGTAGGGATAAAAATTACTATTCCCACTCCAGAGAGTGCAACAGTAGGGAAAGCACTGGATAGCGTAAGGGTAAAAATTACTATTCCCACTCCAGTGAGTGCAACAGTAGGGAAAGCGTTGGATAGCGTAAGGGTAAAAATTACTATTTCCACTCCAGAGAGTGCAACAGTAGAGAAAGCGCTGAATAGCGTAGGGGTACAAATTACTATTCCCACTCCAGTGAGTGCAACAGTGGGGAAAGCGCTGGATAGCGTAGGGGTAAAAATTACTATTCCCACTCCAGAGAGTGCAACAGTAGGGAAAGCGCTGGATAGCGTAGGGGTAAAAAAAATGACTATTCCCACTCCAGAGAGTGCAACAGTAGGGAAAGCGCTGGATAGCGTAGGGGTGAAAATGACTATTCCCACTCCAGTGAGTGCAACAGTAGGTAAAGCGCTGGATAGCGTAGGGGTAAAAATTACTATTCCCACTCCAGAGAGTGCAACAGTAGGGAAAGCGTTGGATAGCGTAGGGGTAAAAATTACTATTCCCACTCCAGAGAGTGCAACAGTAGGGAAAGCGCTGGATAGCGTAGGGGTAAAAATTACTATTCCCACTCCAGAGAGTGCAACAGTAGGGAAAGCGCTGGATAGCGTAGGGGTAAAAATTACTATTCCCACTCCAGAGAGTGCAACAGTAGGGAAAGCGCTGGATAGCGTAGGGGTAAAAATTACTATTCCCACTCCAGAGAGTGCAACAGTAGGGAAAGCGCTGGATAGCGTATGGGTAAAATTACTACTCCCACTCCAGAGCGTGCAACAGTAGGGAAAGCGCTGGATAGCGTATGGGTAAAAATTACTATTCCCACTCCAGAGAGTGCAACAGTAGGGAAAGCGCTGGATAGCGTAGGGGTAAAAATTACTATTCCCACTCCTGTGAGTGCAACAGTAGGGAAAGCGTTGGACAACGTAGATGTTAAAAATAACATACTTATAAATGAAATAAATATTGAAATTAAATAATGATTTATTAATAAATTTATAAGAAAAAAACTACAAATATATCAAAATAATAATTACTTTAATAATATTAAATACTTCCAACCCTATTCCCCAATAAACACACAACACACTCCACATAAAATCTCACAAAATTAAATTAATTTTCAATTAATCAATTAATACAAATTAAATTGCAATTAATAATGAAATAAAACAAATTGTCAATAACAATAAATAACATGCAATACAAATGAATAACAAATTAATAATTAATTAACAAAAAAATTAATTATCAATACCAATAAATAATATTTAACAAAAATTAATAACAAATTAATAATTAATTAACCAAAAAATATCAATACCAATAAATAATATTTAATAAGAATTAATAACCAATTAATAATTAATCAACAAAAAATAATTACCAATACCAATAAATATTTAATAAATTGTATACATTAATAATTAATTAACAAAAAAATCAATACCAATGAATAATATTTAATAAAAATTAATAACCAATTAATAATTCATTAGCAAAAAATTAATTATCAATACTCAATTATTCTTCATTAATTACAAATAATTTACTTACCACCCTATTCCCCTTAAAACACACAACCCACTCCAATAATAAATTAATACAAATACAATAATTATCAATTAATAATAATTAATTACCAATTAATAATTAATTAACAATACATTAATTATTAATAACAATAATTAAAAATTAATAATTGCTTAATTAAAATTAAATTACTTCCCACCCTATTCCCTATAAACTCACAACTCTCTACAGAAATAAAACACAAAATTCAATTAAAATAAATTAATAATTCCTAAAAATTATTATTTATTTTACTATAATTAAATTACTTCCCACCCTATTCCCCTATAAACCCACAACCCGCTACGGTACTAAAACGCTAAATTTACTTTAAAAAAATTTACTTATTTCTAAAAAATGTATACATATATTTAAAAAACAGTACAATACTTAAAAAATATAGAACACATACATATTAAATACATACTAGAATACATAACACATAAATATCGATATTATTAACATCGATAATTTAACTATCGATATTACTAACATCGATATTTGCAACATCGATATTTCTTACCTTAACTTCGATATTCTGATTGTAGATATTCTTGACTTCGATATTTTGTCCCTTCGATATTTAAAACTCGGTATAACTGCTTCGATATTTAAAAATCGATATTTTGACTGTCCACCGTCCAATGCATCACGTCTGGAGGCAAAGCGCTGGTTCTGAGGAAATGCAACGATTTTACTCATGCAACCGGGTCAATGCACCGGTTCTCATACAAACCAGGAGATGCATCGAAATCCATGTTGCAAGTATCTGTGCCATTTCCAGTGAGCCAAGCACAGGAGCAGGGGTAGAAGCCAACAGAAGGCAAGCCAACAGGCCCTTAGAGATCACTTATAGTGAAGGCAGAGTCCAGCTCTCCTTCCTTAGAGGGCAGCAGGCAGCAGGGCAACTAACAGAAAAGCAGGCCTTTCATATCAGCAGTCCAGCTGAATCCTTTAAGCTGCACAGCAGTTCTTCTGGGGGTCTTAGTTACAAGTCCAGTAGTGTCAGATTTTATAGGGTCGGAGACCCAGTACTTATACCCAAAAGTGCCCTTGATATGGGGATGACTTAAAAGGAGCTTTCTGAAGTAAGCAAGTATCCCTTTCAACCCAGTCCTGCCTGCCAGGTTATCTATGGGGGGTGATCAGTCCTTTGTGTGGAGAAAGGACACTGCCTATTCAAGTGCAGTATTAGCCCCTTGCTTCCATCCTGCCCAGCAAGGCAATCAGAATGCAGATGTATGTAGATGGGTACTCAGACACCAGTATCCTTCCTGTGTTGTGGCTGTCTAGAGGGAATGCACAAAGAGTAGCTGTTGTTCACCCCAGACGTTTATTAGAGCCAGGCTGGAAGGCATCCAAAGCAGTAAGTTCAGAGAAATGTCCACTTTCTAAAAGTATGCAAAAGAAACAATTGATGGACGAAATGCTGGACAATGCAAACATTCACCCCCAGTCACAAGGATCTGGGTTTAATCCATCATTCTTTTGCTCACCACACCACCCCAGTTTGGACCCAGCCATATGCAAATCAGTCTTGACCCTATTCCTTGTGGGAACAGTCCAGCCCGAACTGCCAAGCCAGGTCCTCCCTGGACCGGAAACAAGCATCCTGGGACCAGTTTCAGGGCATCACCCTTCATCAGCCAGGCTTGCTTGAATCCAGTGGTGTAGTGAGCACGGGACCCACGTCTGGGCATACCCTTCCCACTTAGGGCAACATATGCAAAAGAAACAATTGATGGACAGAATGCTGGACAATGCAAACATTCACCCCCAGTCACAAGGATCTGGGTTTAATCCATCATTCTTTTGCTCACCACACCACCCCAATTCGGACCCAGCCATATGCAAATCAGTCTTGACCCTGTTCCTTGTGGGAACAGTCCAGCCCGAACTGCCAAGCCAGGTCCTCCCTGGACTGGAAACAAGCATCCTGGGACCGGTTTCAGCGCATCACCCTTCATCAGCCAGGCTAGCTTGAATCCAGTGGTGTAGTGAGCACGGGACCCACGTCTGGGCATACCCTTCCCACTTAGGGCAACATTTGCAAAAGAAACAATTGATGGATGGAATGCTGGACAATGCAAACATTCACCCCCAGTCACAAGGATCTGGGTTTAATCCATCATTCTTTTGCTCACCACACCACCCCAGTTTGGACCCAGCCATATGCAAATCAGTCTTGACCCTGTTCCTTGTGGGAACAGTCCAGCCCGAACTGCCAAGCCAGGTCCTCCCTGGACCGGAAACAAGCATCCTGGGACCGGTTTCAGGGCATCACCATTCATGAGCCAGGCTAGCTTGAATCCAGTAGTGTAGTGAGCACGGGGCCCATGTCTGGGCATACCCTTCCTACTTAGGGCAACATATGCAAAAGAAGCAATTGATGGATGGAATGCAAGACAATGCAAACATTCACCCCCGGTCACAAGGATCTGGGTTTAATCCATCATTCTTCTGCTCACCACACCACCCCAGTTTGGACCCAGCCATATGCAAACCAGTCTTGACCCTGTTCGTTGTGGGAACAGTCCACCCCAAACTGCCAAGCCAGGTCCTCCCTGGACCGGAAACAAGCATCCTGGGTGGGCCTAGATTAACTATGGGTTGACCCCCATACAATCACTCAGAGTTCTAAAGGGACAGTTAAAGCAGCATGCTGGGAATATGTCTAACGTGACCTCCACAGACACATCTCTATGGGCATCTTTGCTAAAAGGGTCATCCTTTTCCCAGGTATGAAGCATATGTAAATTCCATTCAGCCGGGATAGGGTAGGTCCTAGTTTATGAATCTTCATTTTGGAGTCCTTAAAATCAATACGCATTCAGCAGGGTGGAAAAAGGGCTCTGTTAATGGGGCCTTATGTGAACTGTGCACTAATTGTGCTTCTGAAAGTATTGAACATATCCTATTTTTCTGTCCAATGTATTCAAATCCTGGGCACAAATGGATGAGACCTCTGTGTCTTACCTCGGATTTCCGCACTTTGCAAGTGAATAGATTACTTTTAACTGACACCTCACCTTTTATTGTCTTTGACCTGAGCAGATTTGTGCATATTGTATGCTTAATTAGAAAGATTAAATCCAAAGAGTTTTAGTTCTCTTCTAGCAGATGCTTGGGTCAATTAATCGATACCAAAGGGGATGATGGACGGAGTGTTAGAGCAAATCAAACACTCACCCCCAGTCAACTGATCTGGGTTTAATCCATCATCATTCTTTAACTCACTCCACCACCCCAGTTCAGACATGGCCATATGCAAATCAGTCTGACCCTGTGCCTCATGGGAACAGTCCAGCCCGAACTGCCAAGCCATGTCTTCCCTGGACCGGAAACAAGCATCCTGGGACCGGTTTCTGGCTATACAGCCATCATCAGCCAGGCTAGCTTGAATCCAGTGGCAAAGTGAGCAAGGGACCCACGTCTGGGCATACCCTGCCAACTTAGGGCGAACAAAGCGATACCAAAGGGGATGATGGACGGAGCGCTTGAGCAAATCAAACACTCACCCCCAGTCAACTGATCTGGGTTTAATCCATCATCATTCTTTAGCTCACTCCACCACCCCAGTTCAGACATGGCCGTATGCAAATCAGTCTGACCCTGTGCCTCATGGGAACAGTCCAGCCCGAACTGCCAAGCCATGTCTTCCCTGGACCGGAAACAAGCATCCTGGGACCGGTTTCGGGTTCAAAACCCTCAACAGCCAGGCTATCTTGAATCCAGTGGCAAAGTGAGCAAGGGACCCACGTCTGGGCATACCCTGCCAACTTAGGGCGAACAAAGCGATACCAAAGGGGATGATGGACGGAGCGTTAGAGCAAATCAAACACTCACCCCCAGTCAACTGATCTGCGTTTAATCCATCATCATTCTTTAGTTCACTCCACCACCCCAGTTCAGACATGGCCATATGCAAATCAGTCTGACCCTGTGCCTCATGGGAACAGTCCAGCCCGAACTGCCAAGCCATGTCTTCCCTGGACCGGAAACAAGCATCCTGGGACCGGTTTCGGGTTCAAAACCCTCATCAGCCAGGCTATCTTGAATCCAGTGGCAAAGTGAGCAAGGGACCCACGCCTGGGCATACCCTGCCAACTTAGGGCGAACAAAGCGATACCAAAGGGGATGATGGACGGAGCGTTAGAGCAAATCAAACACTCACCCCCAGTCAACTGATCTGCGTTTAATCCATCATCATTCTTTAGCTCACTCCACCACCCCAGTTCAGACATGGCCATATGCAAATAAGTCTGACCCTGTGCCTCATGGGAACAGTCCAGCCCGAACTGCCAAGCCATGTCTTCCTGGACCGGAAACAAGCATCCTGGGTCCGGCTCGGGTTCAAAACCCTCATCAGCCAGGATATCTAGAATCCAGTGGCAAAGTGAGCAAGGGACACACGTCTGGGCATACCCTGCCAACTTAGGGCGAACAAAGCGATACCAAAGGGGATGATGGACGGAGCGTTAGAGTAAATCAAACACTCACCCCCAGTCAACTGATCTGCGTTTAATCCATCATCATTCTTTAGCTCACTCCACCACCCCAGTTCAGACATGGCCATATGCAAATCAGTCTGACCCTGTGCCTCATGGGAACAGTCCAGCCCGAACTGCCAAGCCATGTCTTCCTGGACCGGAAACAAGCATCCTGGGACCTGTTTCGGGTTCAAAACCCTCATCAGCCAGGCTATCTTGAATCCAGTGGCAAAGTGAGCAAGGGACCCACGTCTGGGCATACCCTGCCAACTTAGGGCGAACAAAGCGATACCAAAGGGGATGATGGACGGAGCGTTAGAGCAAATCTAACACTCACCCCCAGTCAACTGATCTGCGTTTAATCCATCATCATTCTTTAGCTCACTCCACCACCCCAGTTCAGACATGGCCATATGCAAATCAGTCTGACCCTGTGCTTCATGGGAACAGTCCAGCCAGAACTGCCAAGCCATGTCTTCCCTGGACCGGAAACAAGCATCCTGGGACCGGTTTCGGGTTCAAAACCCTCATCAGCCAGGCTATCTTGAATCCAGTGGCAAAGTGAGCAAGGGACCCACGTCTGGGCATACCCTGCCAACTTAGGGCGAACAAAGCGATACCAAAGGGGATGATGGACGCAGCGTTAGTGCAAATCAAACACTCACCCCCAGTCAACTGATCTGCGTTTAATCCATCATCATTCTTTAGCTCACTCCACCACCCCAGTTCAGACATGGCCATATGCATATCAGTCTGACCCTGTGCCTCATGGGAACAGTCCAGCCCGAACTGCCAAGCCATGTCTTCCTGGACCGGAAACAAGCATCCTGGGACCGGTTTCGGGTTCAAAACCCTCATCAGCCAGGCTATCTTGAATCCAGTGGCAAAGTGAGCAAGGGACCCACGTCTGGGCATACCCTGCCAACTTAGGCGAACAAAGCGATACCAAGGGGATGATGGACAGAGCGTTAGAGCAAATCAAACACTCACCCCCAGTCAACTGATCTGCGTTTAATCCATCATCATTCTTTAGCTCACTCCACCACCCCAGTTCAGACATGGCCATATGCAAATCAGTCTGACCCTGTGCCTCATGGGAGCAGTCCAGCCCGAACTGCCAAGCCATGTCTTCCCTGGACCGGAAACAAGCATCCTGGGACCGGCTTCAGGTTCAAAACCCTCATCAGCCAGGCTATCTTAAATCCAGTGGCAAAGTGAGCAAGGGACCCACGTCTGGGCATACCCTGCCAACTTAGGGCGAACAAAGCGATACCAAAGGGATGATGGACGGAGCGTTAGAGCAAATCAAACACTCACCCCCAGTCAACTGATCTGCGTTTAATCCATCATCATCCTTTAGCTCACTCCACCACCCCAGTTCAGACATGGCCATATGCAAATCAGTCTGACACTGTGCCTCATGGGAACAGTCCAGCCCGAACTGCCAAGCCATGTCTTCCCTGGACTGGAAACAAGCATCCTGGGACCGGTTTCGGGTTCAAAACCCTCATCAGCCAGGCTATCCTGAATCCAGTGGCAAAGTGAGCAAGGGACCCACGTCTGGGCATACCCTGCCAACTTAGGGCGAACAAAGCGATACCAAAGGGAGGGTGGTGGAGTGAGCTAAAGAATGATGATGGATTAAACCCAGATCAGTTGACTGGGGGTGAGTGTTTGATTTGCTCAAGCGCTCAATCCATCTTCCCCTTTGGTATCGCTTTGTTTGCCCTAAGTTGGCAGGGTATGCCCAGACGTGGGTCCCTTGCTCACTTTGCCACTGTATTCAAGCTAGCCTGGCTGATGACGGCTGTATAGCCAGAAACCGGTCCCAGGATGCTTGTTTCCGGTCCAGGGAAGACATGGCTTGGCAGTTCGGGCTGGACTGTTCCCATGAGGCACAGGGTCAGACTGATTTGCATATGGCCATGTCTGAACTGGGGTGGTGGAGTGAGCTAAAGAATGATGATGGATTAAACCCAGATCAGTTGACTGGGGGTGAGTGTTTGATTTGCTCAAGCGCTCCGTTCATCATCCCCTTTGGTATCGCTTTGTTCGCCCTAAGTTGGCAGGGTATGCCCAGACGTGGGTCCCTTGCTCACTTTGCCACTGGATTCAAGCTAGCCTGGCTGATGACGGCTGTATAGCCAGAAACCGGTCCCAGGATGCTTGTTTCCGGTCCAGGGAAGACATGGCTTGGCAGTTCGGGCTGGACTGTTCCCATGAGGCACAGGGTCAGACTGATTTGCATATGGCCATGTCTGAACTGGGGTGGTGGAGTGAGCTAAAGAATGATGATGGATTAAACCCAGATCAGTTGACTGGGGGTGAGTGTTTGATTTGCTCAAGCGCTCCGTCCATCATCCCCTTTGGTATCGCTTTGTTCGCCCTAAGTTGGCAGGGTATGCCCAGACGTGGGTCCCTTGCTCACTTTGCCACTGGATTCAAGCTAGCCTGGCTGATGACGGCTGTATAGCCAGAAACCGGTCCCAGGATGCTTGTTTCCGGTCCAGGGAAGACATGGCTTGGCAGTTCGGGCTGGACTGTTCCCATGAGGCACAGGGTCAGACTGATTTGCATATGGCCATGTCTGAACTGGGGTGGTGGAGTGAGCTAAAGAATGATGATGGATTAAACCCAGATCAGTTGACTGGGGTGAGTGTTTGATTTGCTCAAGCGCTCCGTCCATCATCCCCTTTGGTATCGCTTGTTCGCCCTAAGTTGGCAGGGTATGCCCAGACGTGGGTCCCTTGCTCACTTTGCCACTGGATTCAAGCTAGCCTGGCTGATGACGGCTGTATAGCCAGAAACCGGTCCCAGGATGCTTGTTTCCGGGCCAGGGAAGACATGGCTTGGCAGTTCGGGCTGGACTGTTCCCATGAGGCACAGGGTCAGAATGATTTGCATATGGCCATGTCTGAACTGGGGTGGTGGAGTGAGCTAAAGAATGATGATGGATTAAACCCAGATCAGTTGACTGGGGGTGAGTGTTTGATTTGCTCAAGCGCTCCGTCCATCATCCCCTTTGGTATCGCTTGTTCGCCCTAAGTTGGCAGGGTATGCCCAGACGTGGGTCCCTTGCTCACTTTGCCACTGGATTCAAGCTAGCCTGGCTGCTGACGGCTGTATAGCCAGAAACCGGTCCCAGGATGCTTGTTTCCGGTCCAGGGAAGACATGGCTTGGCAGTTCGGGCTGGACTGTTCCCATGAGACACAGGGTCAGACTGATTTGCATATGGCCATGTCTGAACTGGGGTGGTGGAGTGAGCTAAAGAATGATGATGGATTAAACCCAGATCAGTTGACTGGGGGTGAGTGTTTGATTTGCTCAAGCGCTCCGTCCATCATCCCCTTTGGTATTGCTTTGTTCGCCCTAAGTTGCAGGGTATGCCCAGACGTGGGTCCCTTGCTCACCTTGCCACTGGATTCAAGCTAGCCTGGCTGATGACGGCTGTATAGCCAGAAACCGGTCCCAGGATGCTTGTTTCCGGTCCAGGGAAGACATGGCTTGGCAGTTCGGGCTGGACTGTTCCCATGAGGCACAGGGTCAGACTGATTTGCATATGGCCATGTCTGAACTGGGGTGGTGGAGTGAGCTAAAGAATGATGATGGATTAAACCCAGATCAGTTGACTGGGGGTGAGTGTTTGATTTGCTCAAGCGCTCCGTCCATCATCCCCTTTGGTATCGCTTTGTTCGCCTCTAAGTTGGCAGGGTATGCCCAGACGTGGGTCCCTTGCTCACTTTGCCACTGGATTCAAGCTAGCCTGGCTGATGACGGCTGTATAGCCAGAAACCGGTCCCAGGATGCTTGTTTCCGGTCCAGGGAAGACATGGCTTGGCAGTTCGGGCTGGACTGTTCCCATGAGGCACAGGGTCAGACTGATTTGCATATGGCCATGTCTGAACTGGGGTGGTGGAGTGAGCTAAAGAATGATGATGGATTAAACCCAGATCAGTTTACTGGGGGTGAGTGTTTGATTTGCTCAAGCGCTCCGTCCATCATCCCCTTTGGTATCGCTTTGTTCGCCCTAAGTTGGCAGGGTATGCCCAGACGTGGGTCCCTTGCTCACTTTGCCACTGGATTCAAGCTAGCCTGGCTGATGACGGCTGTATAGCCAGAAACCGGTCCCAGGATGCTTGTTTCCGGTCCAGGGAAGACATGGCTTGGCAGTTCGGGCTGGACTGTTCCCATGAGGCACAGGGTAAGACTGATTTGCATATGGCCATGTCTGAACTGGGGTGGTGGAGCGAGCTAAAGAATGATGAAGGATTAAACCCAGATCAGTTGACTGGGGGTGAGTGTTTGATTTGCTCAAGCGCTCCGTCCATCATCCCCTTTGGTATCGCTTTGTTCGCCCTAAGTTGGCAGGGTATGCCCAGACGTGGGTCCCTTGCTCACTTTGCCACTGGATTCAAGCTAGACTGGCTGATGACGGCTGTATAGCCAGAAACCGGTCCCAGGATGCTTGTTTCCGGTCCAGGGAAGACATGGCTTGGCAGTTCGGGCTGGACTGTTCCCATGAGGCACAGGGTCAGACTGATTTGCATATGGCCATGTCTGAACTGGGGTGGTGGAGTGAGCTAAAGAATGATGATGGATTAAACCCAGATCAGTTGACTGGGGGTGAGTGTTTGATTTGCTCAAGCCCTCCGTCCATCATCCCCTTTGGTATCGCTTTGTTCGCCCTAAGTTGGCAGGGTATGCCCAGACGTGGGTCCCTTGCTCACTTTGCCACTGGATTCAAGCTAGCCTGGCTGATGACGGCTGTATAGCCAGAAACCGGTCCCAGGATGCTTGTTTCCGGTCCAGGGAAGACATGGATTGGCAGTTCGGGCTGGACTGTTCCCATGAGGCACAGGGTCAGACTGATTTGCATATGGCCATGTCTGAACTGGGGTGGTGGAGTGAGCTAAAGAATGATGATGGATTAAACCCAGATCAGTTGACTGGGGGTGAGTGTTTGATTTGCTCAAGCGCTCCGTCCATCATCCCCTTTGGTATCGCTTTGTTCGCCCTAAGTTGGCAGGGTATGCCCAGACGTGGGTCCCTTGCTCACTTTGCCACTGGATTCAAGCTAGCCTGGCTGATGACGGCTGTATAGCCAGAAACCGGTCCCAGGATGCTTGTTTCCGGTCCAGGGAAGACATGGCTTGGCAGTTCGGGCTGGACTGTTCCCATGAGGCACAGGGTCAGACTGATTTGCATATGGCCATGTCTGAACTGGGGTGGTGGAGTGAGCTAAAGAATGATGATGGATTAAACCCAGATCAGTTTACTGGGGGTGAGTGTTTGATTTGCTCAAGCGCTCCGTCCATCATCCCCTTTGGTATCGCTTTGTTCGCCCTAAGTTGGCAGGGTATGCCCAGACGTGGGTCCCTTGCTCACTTTGCCACTGGATTCAAGCTAGCCTGGCTGATGACGGCTGTATAGCCAGAAACCGGTCCCAGGATGCTTGTTTCCGGTCCAGGGAAGACATGGCTTGGCAGTTCGGGCTGGACTGTTCCCATGAGGCACAGGGTAAGACTGATTTGCATATGGCCATGTCTGAACTGGGGTGGTGGAGCGAGCTAAAGAATGATGAAGGATTAAACCCAGATCAGTTGACTGGGGGTGAGTGTTTGATTTGCTCAAGCGCTCCGTCCATCATCCCCTTTGGTATCGCTTTGTTCGCCCTAAGTTGGCAGGGTATGCCCAGACGTGGGTCCCTTGCTCACTTTGCCACTGGATTCAAGCTAGACTGGCTGATGACGGCTGTATAGCCAGAAACCGGTCCCAGGATGCTTGTTTCCGGTCCAGGGAAGACATGGCTTGGCAGTTCGGGCTGGACTGTTCCCATGAGGCACAGGGTCAGACTGATTTGCATATGGCCATGTCTGAACTGGGGTGGTGGAGTGAGCTAAAGAATGATGATGGATTAAACCCAGATCAGTTGACTGGGGGTGAGTGTTTGATTTGCTCAAGCCCTCCGTCCATCATCCCCTTTGGTATCGCTTTGTTCGCCCTAAGTTGGCAGGGTATGCCCAGACGTGGGTCCCTTGCTCACTTTGCCACTGGATTCAAGCTAGCCTGGCTGATGACGGCTGTATAGCCAGAAACCGGTCCCAGGATGCTTGTTTCCGGTCCAGGGAAGACATGGATTGGCAGTTCGGGCTGGACTGTTCCCATGAGGCACAGGGTCAGACTGATTTGCATATGGCCATGTCTGAACTGGGGTGGTGGAGTGAGCTAAAGAATGATGATGGATTAAACCCAGATCAGTTGACTGGGGGTGAGTGTTTGATTTGCTCAAGCGCTCCATCCATCATCCCCTTTGGTATCGCTTTGTTCGCCCTAAGTTGGCAGGGTATGCCCAGACGTGGGTCCCTTGCTCACTTTGCCACTGGATTCAAGCTAGCCTGGCTGATGACGGCTGTATAGCCAGAAACCGGTCCCAGGATGCTTGTTTCCGGTCCAGGGAAGACATGGCTTGGCAGTTCGGGCTGGACTGTTCCCATGAGGCACAGGGTCAGACTGATTTGCATACGGCCATGTCTGAACTGGGGTGGTGGAGTGAGCTAAAGAATGATGATGGATTAAACCCAGATCAGTTGACTGGGGGTGAGTGTTTGATTTGCTCAAGCGCTCCATCCATCATCCCCTTTGGTATCGCTTTGTTCGCCCTAAGTTGGCAGGGTATGCCCAGACGTGGGTCCCTTGCTCACTTTGCCACTGGATTCAAGCTAGCCTGGCTGATGATGGCTGTATAGCCAGAAACCGGTCCCAGGATGCTTGTTTCCGGTCCAGGGAAGACATGGCTTGGCAGTTCGGGCTGGACTGTTCCCATGAGGCACAGGGTCAGACTGATTTGCATATGGCCATGTCTGAACTGGGGTGGTGGAGTGAGTTAAAGAATGATGATGGATTAAACCCAGATCAGTTTACTGGGGGTGAGTGTTTGATTAGCTCAAGCGCTCCGTCCATCATCCCCTTTGGTATCGCTTTGTTCGCCCTAAGTTGGCAGGGTATGCCCAGACGTGGGACCCTTGCTCACTTTGCCACTGGATTCAAGCTAGCCTGGCTGATGACGGCTGTATAGCCAGAAACCGGTCCCAGGATGCTTGTTTCCGGTCCAGGGAAGACATGGCTTGGCAGTTCGGGCTGGACTGTTCCCATGAGGCACAGGGTCAGACTGATTTGCATATGGCCATGTCTGAACTGGGGTGGTGGAGTGAGCTAAAGAATGATGAAGAATTAAACCCAGATCACTTGACTGGGGGTGAGTGTTTGATTTTCTCAAGCGCTCCGTCCATCATCCCCTTTGGTATCGCTTTGTTCGCCCTAAGTTGGCAGGGTATGCCCAGACGTGGGTCCCTTGCTCACTTTGCCACTGGATTCAAGCTAGCCTGGCTGATGACGGCTGTATAGCCAGAAACCAGTCCCAGGATGCTTGTTTCCGGTCCAGGGAAGACATGGCTTGGCAGTTCGGGCTGGACTGTTCCCATGAGGCACAGGGTCAGACTGATTTGCATATGGCCATGTCTGAACTGGGGTGGTGGAGTGAGCTAAAGACTGATGATGGATTAAACCCAGATCAGTTGACTGGGGGTGAGTGTTTGATTTGCTCAAGCGCTCCATCCATCATCCCCTTTGGTATCGCTTTGTTCACCCTAAGTTGGCAGGGTATGCCCAGACGTGGGTCCCTTGCTCACTTTGCCACTGGATTCAAGCTAGCCTGGCTGATGACGGCTGTATAGCCAGAAACCGGTCCCAGGATGCTTGTTTCCGGTCCAGGGAAGACATGGCTTGGCAGTTCGGGCTGGACTGTTCCCATGAGGCACAGGGTCAGACTGATTTGCATATGGCTATGTCTGAACTGAGGTGGTCGAGTGAGCTAAGGAATGATGATGGATTAAACCCAGATCAGTTGACTGGGGGTGAGTGTTTGATTTGCTCAAGTGCTCCGTCCATCATCCCCTTTGGTATCGCTTTGTTCGCCCTAAGTTGGCAGGGTATGCCCAGACGTGGGTCCCTTGCTCACTTTGCCACTGGATTCAAGCTAGCCTGGCTGATGACGGTTTTATAGCCAGAAGCCGGTCCCAGGATGCTTGTTTCCGGTCCAGGGAAGACATGGCTTGGAAGTTCGGGCTGGACTGTTCCCATGAGGCACAGGGTCAGACTGATTTGCATATGGCCATGTCTGAACTGGGGTGGTGGAGTGAGCTAAAGAATGATGATGGATTAAACCCAGATCAGTTGACTGGGGGTGAGTGTTTGATTTGCTCAAGCGCTCCGTCCATCATCCCCTTTGGTATCGCTTTGTTCGCCCCTAAGTTGGCAGGGTATGCCCAGACGTGGGTCCCTTGCTCACTTTGCCACTGGATTCAAGCTAGCCTGGCTGATGACGGCTGTATAGCCAGAAACCGGTCCAAGGATGCTTGTTTCCGGTCCAGGGAAGACATGGATTGGCAGTTCGGGCTGGACTGTTCCCATGAGGCACAGGGTCAGACTGATTTGCATATGGCCATGTCTGAACTGGGGTGGTGGAGTGAGCTAAAGAATGATGATGGAATAAACCCAGATCAGTTGACTGGGGGTGAGTGTTTGATTTGCTCAAGCGCTCCGTCCATCATCCCCTTTGGTATCGCTTTGTTCGCCCTAAGTTGGCAGGTTATGCCCGGACGTGGGTCCCTTGCTCACTTTGCCACTGGATTCAAGCTAGCCTGGCTGATGACGGCTGTATAGCCAGAAACCGGTCCCAGGATGCTTGTTTCCGGTCCAGGGAAGACATGGCTTGGCAGTTCGGGCTGGACTGTTCCCATGAGGCACAGGGTCAGACTGATTTGCATATGGCCATGTCTGAACTGGGTTGGTGGAGTGAGCTAAAGAATGATGATGGATTAAACCCAGATCAGTTGACTGGGGGTGAGTGTTTGATTTGCTCAAGCGCTCCGTCCATCATCCCCATTGGTATCGCTTGGGTCAATTAATTGACATTTTTATCTATAGTATCCGTACTCGTTTTTGCTATGTACATATAAGTTTAGATCGCAAATGTACTCTATGATGTAATTTATTGCATGTTATGATTGATTATCATAAATAAATGTTTAGTCATGCAGTGGGTACCTCCCTATGCACTAGCTCTATAGGGTCTATCAGTAGATTCTTAAGCATATTTGGATGACAGAGCCAACTGATTTTTCGGTTTTTGTCACTGGACTGTGCTTTGACACAAACTTTCTCAGAAGGTCCCACTTCTCTTCACAACCCCGTTGTGTCATGATACACTTTGTTAATACTATGACAAATAAATTGTGTGACATTGTATGTTTTATTTTCGTACAGCTTTTTAATGTTTTTAACCAAAATAAAGTACTTCTGATGATGACGATGATTCTGTTTTTGTATATTCTTCAGTAGCAACGTGTAGGTCTAGACTCATTGGGTTAGCCACAATAGCTCTCACAGACTGCACATCCAATAATGAAGAATAGCAGCTCGCATGGCATGCCTGAGCAGGGAGCAGGTGAGATGCACAACACTGCAGACAGCACAAATTGCAACATACCATCAACACAGAGGCAGGTGTAAACAGGAGTGGCTTTTCTGCTCCACTGCTGTTAGAGTAGGAAAAATAAAATGATAATAATGTTATTATAATTTTAATATTCGTAGGTTCGGGGCTCGGTTAGGGTGGGGCTGCTGTCACAGGGGGAGGAGTGGTTTGCACACTCCAAGTGCGCATGACGGTTTGGCTGGCTGTCTTGAGCCGGCCAAGCAGTCATGCTCACTTTGCATGTTCCTCACCAGGCTGTAATGCACAGCCTGGAGGGGAACATGCACAAGCACCCTGTCCTCATCTGAACGCTAAACCATGGAACTCAGACCAATCACAACGCTGCATTGCAGCATTGTGATTTTCTTAGCTTAGCCTGTGTGCTTGCTGGACTCGCCAGAGAAGCAGAGGGGAGACATTGCCGGCGGAAGAGGTGAGAGGTATTTTTTATTATTTATTTTATCCTCCCCCACCCCTGTTCCCTGTCAGCCGCTACTGGCTGTAAATAGCATAGAAACCTTTATATTAACACCAGTGATAATGTGAAGTCGCCATACTAAAAGACTACGGGTATATTAGCAAGATCGGCGATAAATTATCGCCGTTTAGCGCAGGAAACTGCCGCTAAAACGGCGATAATGGGCTTGCTAATATGCGTTATGGAATTCAATAGAGCCCAGGTTAGATGTCCTGCACATCTAACCTGGGCATCTATTGAATTCTATAACGCATATTAGCAAGCCCATTATCGCCGTTTTAGCAGCAGTTTCCTGCCGCTAAAACGGCGATAATTTTAACGTGGGTCTTGCTAATATGCCCCCACATTTATTATGACTACATTTCTGCTTGGTCTGAGAAAATCATTTTCAAAAAATGTTTCTGGCCAGAGTGTTGTTCGGTCTCTTCCCAACTCGTGTAATAAAAGTATGAATGGGCATGGGTTTTTCTAGGTCCCTTGCTTAACAGACCCAATGTTATCACTGGGACTAGCTAAATGTTATTTCATCTCTCCAGGATGAGAACTTTGGACACATATCATATTTTAAGAGGGGCACTGTGTTGCTACTTATGACAAAGGCATGATGCCTGAATGTACATATCATGAGAAACATATGACAAAGGCAGTAGGACTCATTTATTTTATTGTGGGAAGTTTATGATCAAGGCAATATGCCAAATATCTGTAGATTATGAAAGGTTGGTGATAAATCCTGTACGCCTGACTAGTTTACTGCAAAGGCACTAAATTGTAATTTTATACACATTGTGCGTTAAAGTACATTTGTTTTTTTAAGTAAAAGCTATAGATGGTTATTGATTGTGTTGAGTGTTATTTTGGTGTCCTGCTCAATTCTAGTATCTAGCCCAAGCAACCCATTAATTCAGCTAGGGACTGTTCTGCCTCCCTAACATTTTAGTCAAGATCTAAAAGGAGTACTTTGTTTGCAGCCTGAGAGCTCATTGTAGGGAGGTCAGATTACACCAGAGATAAATTATCTTCTTTTTTAGGTCTGGATTAGAGACAAATTTAGCTCTCTCTCAGATCTCATGTGAATAATACACAATAAATAATAATTAGCACAGACTGAGAAGGTATTTGGGTCAGCCCTTTTCAATCATTGCTAGCTAGAACTGTCATTCTCATCCCAGCACACCAGACAACTAATGTAGAATTGGGCAATGGTTCAGCCCCCTTCAGTGACTGAGCTGTTGCCTGTGCCATGCACTTTTTCGATAAGCCTCTAGTCAGCCAGCATGCAGCCATTGGTCAGCTGTAATGCCTCACACTGTGAACATTTTCCTCTTTAAGTGAGCACCTGAAATGAGAAGGCAGAGAAGAAAAAGAGTCTTTGTTTAACAACCACCATTGTATGTCCTACACCAACTCCCCTGGGACCTATTATAACACAAGTAATTGAGGTCCATCCTCAGAAGCAGGTCGTGTCTGCAGTAGCCACAGTTACCCACGGCACTGGAGGAGCAGAATCCAAGGCTGTCTTCAGTTATGTGTGCAACATCAGCTGTAATTGCGTCACTGTCGTTTAGGCTGCGACCGATGTGTGTAGTATGCCCCTGCCCATTGAATACTTTTCACTTGCTAGTGTGGTCACCTTTCTGCATTTTCTGGTATTCCTTTGTTATAAGTTGCAGTCAGTGTCTGTACATGCTTCAAAAACATTAGCAACAAGTATTGCTGAGTGTAAGTTTCTTGTGTCAGTTGTTGGGTCGCTCCTCTGGCCCTCCTGGTGCTCCTGACTGTCAATGGAGTGCCCCTCTGTACCATCTACTGGCTCGACTCTGCCTCACTGTGAGAAATAGGATCATTGGTTGATTGGGCAATGAGCCATGATCAAGCAACAGTCACCCGCCCTTGCAATGTGAACCACAAAAAGTCACTAAATTAACCTGTGCTTTACCCTGGGTAGCTTGACACACAAGCAGTCACACTTAACTTAGAGACAATGTGTAAAGTATTCATGCAGCACACAAACAGTAATAAAATGAAAACACAACAGCTGAAAAATCCCAAATCCATTTAGACAAATTGATTGTGTTTTTAATAATTGACATGAAAACAACAAAAATCCAAAGTGTGCAACCTGAGATATTGATTTTTACGTTGCGGCTGCACTATAGTGGGAGCATGTCACGCACCTCACCTCATACGTCTCTAAAGGTCTTCAACCAACTAGTAACTTTGTAAATCAGAGCTCTTAGTTACCCCATTAGGCTTATGAGGTGCAATATATATGTTACAGTAAAATACACATGTTAACAATAAAAGAAGACATTACAGACTAATATGACTGTCAACAAGTTATTATAGAAAAATCAGAACAACTAAAGTTAAAGTATGATTTGATTGCCAGTTTTTACTGGATAGGAGACCTGGAGAGGCAGTGCTTTTCTGCATTTATTCACTATTTATTATCATTATGACAAATGATAATTCTACATCCTGATCGATCGTAGTAAAAGTTGTTTATGTTTATGCTTATGTTTATGTTTGAAACATTTTTAGAGCGCAAAGCTGTTAACCTGGGTTTCCCAGCGCTACCTGAACCAGCAATCTGAAAGCAAATGTGCACTAGATTAGAAGAGCCGGGTCTTAACCCCTTTGGTGCTTGCGTCGGCCAATGGCCGACGCAAGCACTACCTCCCTGGTGCGGCGCACGTCCATTGTTATGTCACCAGGGAGGGCCCCCTTTAAACCTCCGGTGCATCGCACCGGAATTATTATTTTTTTTTATTCCCCCTGGGGGAGATGTGGAAGGCTTTCCGCGTCTCCCCCTGCCCCCCCTCCCGCCCATCTGTGACGTCAGCGCGCCGCGAGGCGCTCTGACGTCACTGATTTCCCCACCGGAGCCGAGGACAGCAGCAGGTAAGGCCGCGCTCGACTCCGATGGGGAAATCCGGCCGAAAACGGCCTCCCCAGCTTTCAGGGAGGCCTTGTTTGAAAGAGGAGAGTCTCCCCTTTCAAACGAGGCCTTCCTGAAAGGGTTTCCTGGCCGTGGATCACGGCAGCGCTGCGATCCACGGCCAGGAAACCCCACTAGACACCAGGGATGTCTTTGGGGGGGTCGGCCCTCGTGGTAATGTCACTGACCATGTCATGAGTGATGTAATATGTGACGTCATCAGCAGTGCATTGCGGGCGCGAGTTATAGTTAGCTGAACTAACTATAACGGGGAATTTCACGGGTTTTGTACGAGTGCAATGTCCAACTAACTATAACTTTCCCTAAAACCTATGGTTTTTTCAGTGAATCTCAAAGGTTTTTTAAATGCTAATTCCTAACTATAACAAGCCTGAAACCTATGGTTTTTTCAGTGAATTTCAAAGGTTTTTTAAATGCTAATTCCTAACTATAACTTGTCTGAAACCTTTGGTTTTTTTCAGTGAATTTCAAAGGTTTTGTAAATGACAATTTTTAAATGTATTAATTGTTATATTTATTTTTGTTGATACTGATTTACTACATTTTTTTAAACTATTTATTTTTAGATATTTTATTTTTTAAATTACATTGTAATTACATTATACATTACATTACAAAATATACTTTCTCAGAATGAATTACTTTAGTTTAAATACTTTGCAAATAGGCAATAGACTTTTAAGTACAGTAGTTACAGTTGTTGCAATGGGCAACACAATTTCAAACACAATGCAACATTGAGCTCAATGTGAATTTCTAGCTAAATGCAATTAGTTACTTTATGGATTACTTTTCTAACCACAGGACTGGATCCTAGATTCAGTCCTGGGACATCTCCTGTAAACAGTTGAGTAAAAGTGTTTTGGTTACAGTAGTAATTTTTAAGGAATATTATTGTATTTTAAAAGTTGACACAGAAACTTTTTCACATAGAATCACCAATGTTATCCTATGGGAGGAAATTCACTTAGCAGGTAAGTAGTGTTACCGTTACTTTTTCTTACTCAGTGGTGGATCCTGGATCCAGCACTGGTGCATCTCCTGTAAACAGTTGAAAGAATGCGTTTAAGTCATACAGGCGATTTTTAAGGAATATTTGTAGTTTGTGAAAATCAACACTTTGAAACTTTTCTGCTGAAAAACCAGACAATGGATTCCTATGGAAGGAAATATAAGTTACTGGTAAGTACGGTTAAAATTACTTTTCAGGATCAGTACTGGGCTGAAAGATGCAGCACTGAGGTCTCTCCTGATAACAGGTGAGTAAATCGGAATTCGTATTTCGGCTGATTTTAGAGGAATATTATAAAGTTCCAAAACTCCACACTTAGAAGAATTTCCAAGTGAAACAAGTCAATGTTAGCCTATGGAAGGAAATTCAAGTTACTGGTAAGTACGGTTAAAATTACTTTTCAGGATCAGTACTGGGCTGAAAGATGCAGCACTGAGGTCTCTCCTGATAACAGGTGAGTAAATCGGAATTCGTAGTTCGGCTGATTTAAGAGGAAAATTTGAAATGCGCCCCGTGGCGCATTTTAAGTTGGGGGATTAAGTCCCCTTGAATCCTGAGGGTCCCTGGAGTCCAACTAGCCCACCATGTACTTCTAAAAAGCGCCACAGAGCTGCGTTGCAGAGAGGTGTAAAAGGGGCATGGCCTCTGTACACCTCTCTGCAACGCAGCTCCCTGGCGCATACTGGAGGTTCCTGGTGGGCTAGTTGGCCCCAGGGACCCCCAGTATTTAAGGGGAATTACTTCCCTTTCTTAAAACGCGCCAGGGGGCGCGTTTGCAGAGTACTGCAGGGAGGGGGCGGGACCTCCGGCACGATGTCGGTCGTTTTTTTTTTTTCTAATTTTTTTTAATGGGAGGGGGCTGCGTGGCCCCCCTTCCCTTGGCCACTTTTGGCCCCGGGGACCCCATCCCCCGAGGCCTGAGCATTTATTTATTTTATATTTTTTTATAAAAAAAAAACGGGAAGGGGCCGCGAGGTCCCCCTTCCCTGGGCCTGTATTGGCCCCGGGGACCCCATCCCCCGGGGCATGCCTTGCCCTTTTTAAAAAATAAAAAATTAATTTGGGGAGGGGGCTGCGTGGCCCCCTCCCTGGCCACTTATGGCCCGGGGACCCCATCCCCCGGGGCCTGGCCTCTGGTTGGGGACTGTGGGGGTCCCCAATCCCCCCACAGTCCCGCCGGCTCCCGTGTCCTACGGGAGCTGGCATTGCTTTACATGGGGAGCAGCTAACATGCTGCTCCCCATGTGGAAAGCTATTGGTTTGCATTTTGAAAGAGAGAGCAGGTTTCTGCCTCTCTTTCAAAATGCAAACCAAGTTTGCTATGACAGGACGGGAGCCGCGAGGCTCCCGTCCTGTCATAGCAACTACAGTGTCCCGGGGTAGGCACCCCGGGACACTGCAGGAGCCGGCCCTGGGGGTGGCGGTCCCCAGGGCCATCAAGGGCTCAAGGAGGGGCCGCGCGGCCCCCTCCCAACCATTTCACAGCCCCGGGGAGGTGGTGGTCCCTGGGCTTTGGGTCCGTAACGGACCCCCATATTCAAATCTTTAGTGCCCCGGGGAGGTGGCGGTCTCGGGCGTGTGGGGGCTGGAGCCCCCACACAGGTGAAAATAATTTTTAAAAAAGAAGCCCCGGGGTGGCGGTCTCGGGCTGTGGGAGGGCCAAGAGCCCTCCCGCACCATTATTTTTGAAAGCCCGGGGTGGCGGTCCTCGGGCTTGGGGCCTTAGAGGCCCCCCACATTAAATTTAAACCCCTCACCATGCCCCCGGGACTTGGCCCACCCGGGGCAATTAACATAGAAGCGCGGAGACGCGCTTCGATTTTTTTTTTTCCGGTAGGATCCGCGCACCCTGAGCGCATCCTGCCGATTAAAAAAAAAAGAAAAAAAATGTTTTTTTCTGCTCCGGGGGTCCTTGTGGGACCCCCTGAGCAGGCCTAGGGGGTCAGGGTGTTTCTACCCTGCCCCCTTTGTGCGTTTGGCGACGTGTTTCTTGTGCTTTTTTTTTTTTCTCAGCGGGATTCGCGCACCCTAAGCGCATCCCGCCGATTTAAAAAAAAAAAAAAATGCTTTTTTCTGCCCAGGCGGTCCTTGTGGGACCCTCAGAGCAGACCTAGGGGTCAGGGTGTTTCTACCCTGCTCCCTTGTTGCGCTTTGCGCACTTGTTTCTGTCCCTCGGTTCTACCGAGGGATAAAATGGCTGCCAACACTTCCTGATTTGGAGTGTTGACAGCCACTTGACAGCCAATTAGCATACAGCTCGTGATCGGGAGGGTACGCGGACCCTACTCGGCCATAGATATATATGTGACTTTACTTTTGATTTTCTCAGGAACTACTGAACGGATTTACACCATTTAAGCAAAAGGCACAACACTGAACCAAGGGCTACCTCTTTGCCAAATTTGGTGTAATTCCGTTCAGCAGTTCGGGCTGTAGCTGCGACTAAAGGTTCCTATGGAAAAATGAATGGGGAAAACGCGTTTTGGGACCCCCCTTTTTCTCGGCCCCCGCTTGACGTATCACCCCGAGACTTTCAGGATAGGAGCGGACCGGAGCGCCCCAACAAGTTGGAAACTTTCGCGAAGATTCGTCAACCGGCGCCAACGTTATTTCAAATAGAATGTCGCGGATTTCCTATGGATAATAGGTCCTAACTATAACTATCTACTGGCGACCGCCAGTAGATAATATATAAACAGCACTCGCGGGGGCAGTTGCTAGAGTTTATTGGCCCCCGCGCGTGCTGTTTTTCGTTTTGGGAAACAAGGAAACGGAGCTTGGATATATATATATATATATAGCGGCGATATATCTCTATATATATATATATATATATATATATATATATATATATATATATATATTCAGAAACACAAAGGATGCCGCACTCCAGAGATTGGATTCAGAGTTGCTTTATTTTCACCACGACTGGTGGTAGTGGTGGTGAAAATAAAGCAACTCTGAAACCGGTCTTAGAGTGAGGCATCCTTTGTGTTTCTGAATTTAAATATCGGGTAAGGATTCTACCCGTTGCTGCCTGCACCAGGTATTGAGCGCTCTGACATTGGGAATTAATTGTTATATATATATATATAAATATTTATTTACAGAGATATTTCTCAGTGCTGAAATTATGAGACTGTGAAAGAACTATAATGAGTCTCTTTGAAGTTACCTGAAAGGCAGTAAAGTGTGGTACTGCTGCAGAGTACAAAAAAAAATTCTGCTAGATAGAGATATCTGACTTTTGTGTAGTGGCAGTTTTGACGCCATAAAGGGTATGCTGAAACGAACAGATTGGTATTATGTAGACAGCTAAGTGGATTAATAAAGCCACAAAGTAGAAACACTTTGTAACAGACTAAATGTATGTGAGAGAGGGGCTATGGAGAGATGAGGGGCACGTTTGCAAGGATGGTAGTGGGCGCATCAAAGGAAGTCATAGTGTGCAATTGTAAAGCACACGTTCACCCGTAGGCATCTTGGCGCCAAAATGATGGTCGCACTGGCTCCCACCAGCGCTAAAAGGCTGCGATGATGGGTATGTGGCAAGGTAAAGTAATACTGTGTCTTTTTTCTCTCTTTCTTAGTCTTTTTGGAGAGCGTACAGAGTTCGCAAAGGTAAGGTGACTTCGTCATTATTGACTTAAACACTCCACTCACGCACACACCCACCTACACTTTAAAACCAACAACCTATCTGCCTTCTATGTAGGATTGTGTTTTAAAAGGATAATTTAGGCACTAGCAGAGATGGCATATCGTTGGATGAATGCTGCCCAGGCCCTAAATCTGGTTCTGGAGTCCAGCTCTGAGGCAGGATCAGAGACTGAGATAGCAGATACTGAGACAGCATCTGAGGGAGAGGACAATGGAGCCGAATCTGGGAGTGACTTTTCAGTCGGCGCAGTTCCATCCGATGACTCATCATCCAGCGATTCTGAAGGAGACGATGTCAGTCGTGCTGTGCCTTTGCCAGCACAGTCTGTGCAGCAGGAGACCCGTAACTGGTTAGAGCAACCCAGAGTGCAGGCACGTGCGGCCGCAAGCACAGACGGAGTGCTGTCTTGGCAGCCTCCCAATTTAGTTCAGCCCCAAATTCCGCCTTTCACTGGTGACGCTGGATGTAAAGTAGATACAGCAAATTTTTTGCCAATTGACTACTTCCATCTCTTTTTGGTGTTGACTTCCTAGACGAAATTGTGCAGCAAACAAATTTGCGTGCCGAACAATTTCTGAGGGAGCAAGGAGGCACTCTTGGGCCTCATTCTAGGGCGCGCAAGTGGACTCCCACTTCTCTAGGGGAGTTGAAGATATTTTTGGGCCTCACGCTTAAAATGGGGGTAGTGCATAAACCAACCTTGCTATCCTACTGGTCTACTCGCACGGTTTGGTTAACCCCCATCTTCGCACCATACATGAGCAGAGATCGTTTTTGCTATTGCAGCGCATGCTGCATTTCAATGACAACTCTGCTGCATTGCCCCGGGACCATTCAGACTATGACAGGTTGTTCAAAATTCGGCCTGTCGTGGAACATTTGTCTACCAGGTTTCCAGAGGTTTATACTCCTGGAAAGAATATAGCCATTGATGAGTCCTTGATCAAGGGCGGCTGCTGTTTAGGCAGTACATTCCGAGCAAACGTGCTCGCTATGGCATCAAGCTGTACATGTTGTGTGAGAGCTCGACTGGCTATGTGTACAGCTTGAGAGTGTATACAGGGAAGGACACAACTCTTAACCCTGTAGGTTGCCCTCCCATGCTAGGGGTCACAGGAAAGATTGTATGGGAGCTTGTCCAGCCACTTCTTCACAAAGGTTATAACCTTTATGTGGACAATTTCTATACAGGAGTAGAGCTGTTCAGTGAGCTCTATAAAGCTGGCACCGTGGCTTGCGGTACAATTCGTTGTGGCCGCAAAGGATTCCCGCAGGAGCTTGTTTGCAAGAAGCTCCAGAAATCCCAGAGCACTGCGTTGTGTTCCAACGAACTGTTCGCAGTTAAGTTCTCAGATAGGCGTGACGTGTACGTGCTCACTACAATTCATGCTGAGAGCACTTCCCCTGTCACGGTTTGGGGTCAGATGGCCGAAGTCCACAAGCCCACCTGTATACTTGATTACAACAAGTACATGGGCGGAGTGGACAAGAACGACCAGGTTCTTCAGCCATACAATGCGAGTTGTAAAACTCGCACTTGGTATAAGAAACTGTTTACGCACCTGATTCAGATGGCAACATACAATGCGTATGTTGTTTATCGTGAGACCACCACAGGAAGACTCATGTCTTTCCTTGACTTTCAGTTGTCTGTGATTGAAAGTCTTACTGCTACAGAAGCAGAAGCCTCCACTTCATGTGTTCTGGAGGACGTGGCAAGGCTGCAGGAGCGACACTTTGCAGATAAAATTCCTGCAACACCCAAAAAGGAGCGACCATGTCGTCGTTGTAAAGTGTGCTCAATGCAGGGAAAGAGGCAGGAGACTCGTGTTTACTGTCCCCAGTGCCCAAGTAAGCCTGCCTTCTGTTTTCCTACTTGCTTTTTGTTGTATCACACTAAAGCAAAATATTGGGAAATTGACTGAGGTGGTGCTGCCAATAGGTTAACCTTTCAATTGGTGTGAATGGATACCTACTGTCTGTGGGCCACTCCTTCACTACGCAAGCAGCTGCAGGATATTTCTTCCTCTACTTCATTTAATCATGGACTTCTCAACACCGTTATCTGCTTTCAGAACGTGGTAGTTGTTTTGTTCGCCAATTGACAAGTGCATTATAGTCCCCACGCTGCACATACTGGTGGACAGAACATATGCCACGTTGTCATGGAGTACCCGTGTTTCACATTCAACCGTTCTTCGTAGTTTATGATGGTCTCTTTAGGAAGTTTTTGAAAATTTCCAGCATGTTTGCCTTAGTTTCAAAGGTAGATATGCTTGCTCAGCTAGAGAAATGTTTTTGCGGCATACTCGGGCACCCCCCAACTTGCATCCACAAACTGGAAGGAGTTGGATAGAGCATTGTGAGAGCATTGATAGCTCGTGACAGAAATGTTCACTCAAGCTTCAAGTAGCTAGAGATGGAAGTCATTAGTATAGGGTATCTTAACAATTGGACAGGGTTAGTCAGGACTCTGAGGACAGACACACGAACGGGTTAGAACAGCTTACGGTAGGTACGCTTTCCGAGGAATATTGCAAAGGTAGAAGGCAGATAGTAAAGGTAGTATAGATACACGTCCTGACTTCTTCTTCACCCATGGATTCAAATCCATTGCTGCCACACTCACACTGAATTTACTGTAGTACTTATGGGTCAATGCTGCTTGCCATGTTCATCCTCCGTTAGAACTTAGTAGATGGTCAGTTTGCTGTATGATAAGTGCATTACAGTCACTGCACATAACGGTGGATTGGACATATGCTACGTTGTCACGGACTACCCTTGTTTCACATTCATCCGTTCATAGTTTATGATGTTATCTTTTGAAAATTTCCAGCATGTTTGCCTTAGTTTCAAAGGTAGATATGCTTGCTCAGCTCGAGAAATGTTTTTGCAGCATACTCGAGCACCCCCCAACTTGCATCCACAAACTGGAAGGAGTTGGATTTAGCATAGTGAGTGCACTAAAGGTGCATGAAAGACATGTCTTCCTGAGCCTCATGTGGCTGTCATGGAAGTCATTAGTATAGGTTCACTGGGCATGAGTTCGGTAACGTTCTGGAAGAAGGAGGAGGAGACTTGACAGGTGGTAGAATATAGTCAAAGTCATTATGTCTTGTGGCATATAAATGTGATGGGCCCTTGCATGGCGGCAGTATGTTTGTGTGAGTGCAAGTGATATGGTTGTTTGGGCCTGTGGCTGGCGGTACGGAAGTCTTGTGTATGTTGTGTGAATGGCGTGTGAATGGACCATAAAGTGGTTGGTGCCGTGATGTGGCTTTATGGCTCCCCTTCAGAAGGCTTGGATTCAATATTTATATACTTTGATAAGTATTTGTGCTTTGAAGCCAGTGTTTCTGGAGGTGCTAAAACCAACCTGTGTAAGTGGTGGATTAGCTTTATCAAATGAGTGTTAGATTTATATTTGTGTCGGTTTAATGGCCTTTTGTAAGATATTTTTTTTTTCACAATGGGTAGCAGGGGACTTTCTGCCCTAGCTCAGTCGTCACCTAGGCAAACCTTTACATTTTTGAGTAGTAGTACAAGGGTGAATGACTTGCGTGGTTCTCTCTGTTTTTTTTTACCCAACATGCCCTGCTAGACTCATATTTTGTTGAAAAAAATCACTATTTCCACACATTTTTGTGTGGGAAAGTTGTGGCATCGCCGGGCAGACACGCATTTCCTACCACCCAGCGTTCCCAAGGTCTCCCGATAAAAATGGTGCCTCACTCGTGTGGGAGGCCCAAGTACGCGCGACAGGCTAGGGCCCAAAAGGTATTGAGGCGACATTAAAATTGCCTATCACAAAACAACCTGGTTTTGTGAGGGGGTCACCTTGGTTTTTGGCCCCGTGCTCGGCGGCCAGCTAGGGAAACCTACCAAACCCACACATTTCTGAAAACTAGACACCCGGGGGGTTCCAGGGAGGTATGGCTTGCGTGGATCCCCCAACGTTTTCCTACCCAGAATCCCCTGCAAACCTCGAATTTAGCTGAACAAAATCACTTTTTCCACACATTTTTGTGTGGGAAAGTTGTGGCATCGCCGGGCAGACATGCATTTCCTACCGCCCAGTGTTCCCCAAGGTCTCCCGATAAAAATGGTGCCTCACTCGTGTGGGATGCCCAAGTACCCGCGACAGGCAAGAGCCCAAAACATATTGAGGTGACATTAAAATTGCCTATCACAAAACAACCTGGTTTTGCAAGGGGGGTCACCTCGGTTTTTGGCCCCGTGCTCGGCGGCCAGCTAGGGAAACCTATCAAACCTACACATTTCTGAAAACTAGACACCCGGGGGGTTCCAGGGAGGTATGGCTTGCGTGGATCCCCCAACGTTTTCTTACCCAGAATCCCCTGCAAACCTCGAGTTTAGCTGAAAAAAATCACTTTTTCCACACATTTTTGTGTGGGAAAGTTGTGGCATCGCTGGGCAGACATGCATTTCCTACCACCCAGTGTTCCCCAAGGTCTCCCGATAAAAATGGTACCTCACTCGTGTGGGAGGCCCAAGTACCCGCGACAGGCTAGGGCCCAAAACGTATTGAGGTGACATTAAAATTGCCTATCACAAAACAACCTAGTTTTGCAAGGGGGTCACCTCGGTTTTGGCCCCGTGCTCGGCGGCCAGCTAGGAAACCTATCAAACCTACACATTTCTGAAAACTAGACACCCGGGGGTTCCAGGGAGGTATGGCTTGCGTGGATCCCCCAACGTTTTCTTACCCAGAATCCCCTGCAAACCTCGAATTTAGCTGAAAAAATCACTTTTTCCACACATTTTTGTGTGGGAAAGCTGTGGCATCGCCGGGCAGACATGCATTTCCTACCACCCAGTGTTCCCCAAGGTCTCCCAATAAAAATGGTACCTCACTCATGTGGGAGGCCCAAGTACCCGCGACAGGCTAGGGCCCAAAATGTATTGAGGTGACATTAAAATTGCCTATCACAAAACAACCTGGTTTTGCAAGGGGTCACCTCGGTTTTGGCCCCGTGCTCGGCGGCCAGCTAAGGAAACCTATCAAACCTACACATTTCTGAAAACTAGACACCCGGGGGTTTCAGGAGGTATGGCTTGCGTGGATCCCCAACGTTTTCTTACCCAGAATCCCCTGCAAACCTCGAATTTAGCTGAAAAAGTCACTTTTTCCACACATTTTGTGTGGGAAATTTGTGGCATCGCTGGGCAGACATGCATTTTCTACCACCCAGTGTTCCCCAAGGTCTCGCAATAAAAATGGTACCTCACTCGTGTGGGAGGCCCAAGTACCCGCGACAGGCTGGGGCCCAAAACGTATTGAGGTGACATTAAAATTGCCTATCACAAAACAACCTGGTTTTGCAAGGGGGGTCACCTCGGTTTTTGGCCCCGTGCTCGGCGGCCAACTAAGGAAACCTATCAAACCTACACATTTCTGAAAACTAGACACCCGGGGGGTTTCAGGGAGGTATGGCTTGCGTGGATCCCCCAACGTTTTCTTACCCAGAATCCCCTGCAAACCTCGAATTTAGCTGAAAAAATCACTTTTTCCACACATTTTTGTGTGGGAAAGTTGTGGCATCGCCGGGCAGACATGCATTTCCTACCACCCAATGTTCCCCAAGGTCTCCTGATAAAAATGGTGCCTCACTCGTGTGGGAGGCCCAAGTACCCGCGACAGGCTAGGGCCCAAAACTTATTGAGGTGACATTAAAATTGCCTATCACAAAACAACCTGGTTTTGCAAGGGGGGTCACCTCGGTTTTTGGCCCCGTGCTCGGCGGCCAGCTAAGGAAACCTATCAAACCTACACATTTCTGAAAACTAGACACCCGGGGTTTCCAGGAGGTATGGCTTGCGTGGATCCCCCAACGTTTTCTTACCCAGAATCCCCTGCAAACCTCGAATTTAGCTGAAAAAATCACTTTTTCCACACATTTTTGTGTGGGAAATTTGTGGCATCGCTGGGCAGACATGCATTTTCTACCACCCAGTGTTCCCCAAGGTCTCGCAATAAAAATGGTACCTCACTCGTGTGGGAGGCCCAAGTACCCGCGACAGGCTGGGGCCCAAAACGTATTGAGGTGACATTAAATTGCCTATCACAAAACAACCTGGTTTTGCAAGGGGGTCACCTCGGTTTTTGGCCTCGTGCTCGGCGGCCAACTAAGGAAACCTATCAAACCTACACATTTCTGAAAACTAGACACCCGGGGTTTCAGGGAGGTATGGCTTGCGTGGATCCCCCAACGTTTTCTTACCAGAATCCCCTGCAAACCTCGAATTTAGCTGAAAAAATCACTTTTTCCACACATTTTTGTGTGGGAAAGTTGTGGCATCGCCGGGCAGACATGCATTTCCTACCACCCAGTGTTCCCCAAGGTCTCCTGATAAAAATGGTGCCTCACTCGTGTGGGAGACCCAAGTACCCGCGACAGGCTAGGGCCCAAAACTTATTGAGGTGACATTAAAATTGCCTATCACAAAACAACCTGGTTTTGCAAGGGGGGTCACCTCGGTTTTTGGCCCCGTGCTCGGAGGCCAGCTAAGGAAACCTATCAAACCTACACATTTCTGAAAACTAGACACCGGGGGGGTTCCAGGGAGGTATGGCTTGCGTGGATCCCCCAACGTTTTCTTACCCAGAATCCCCTGCAAACCTCGAATTTAGCTGAAAAAATCAATTTTTCCACACATTTTTGTGTGGGAAAGTTGTGGCATCGCCGGGCAGACATGTATTTCCTACCACCCAGTGTTCCCCAAGGTCTACCGATAAAAATGGTACCCCACTCGTGTGGGAGGCCCAAGTACCCGCGACAGGCTAGGGCCCAAAACGTATTGAGGTGACATTAAAATTGCCTATCACAAAACAACCTGGTTTTGCAAGGGGGGTCACCTCGGTTTTGGCCCCGTGCTCGGCGGCCAGCTAGGGAAACCTATCAAACTCACACATTTCTGAAAACTAGACACCCGGGGTTCCAGGGAGGTATGGCTTGCGTGGATCCCCCAACGTTTTCTTACCCAGAATCCACTGCAAACCTCAAATTTAGCTGAAAAAAATCACTTTTTCCACACATTTTTGTGTGGGAAAGTTGAGGCATCGCCGGGCAGACATGCATTTCCTACCACCCAGTGTTCCCCAAGGTCTCCCGATAAAAATGGTACCTCACTTGTGTGGGAGGCCCAAGTACCCGCGACAGGCTAGGGCCCAAAACATTTTGTGATAGGCAATTTTGATGTTGCCTCAATACGTTTTTGGCCCTTGCCTGTCGCGGGTACTTGGGCCTCCCACACGAGTGAGGCACTATTTTTATCGGGAGACATTGGGGAACACTGGGTGGTAGGAAATGCGTGTCTGCCCGGCGATGCCACAACTTTCCCACACAAAAATGTGTGGGAAAAGTGATTTGTTTCAGCAAAATTTGAGGTTTGCAGGGGATTCTGGGTAAGAAAACGTTGGGGGATCCACGCAAGCCATACCTCCCTGGAACCACCAGGGTGTCTAGTTTTCAGAAATGTGTGGGTTTGATAGGTTTCCCTAGCTGGCCACCGAGCACGGGGCCAAAAACCGAGGTGACCCCCCTTGCAAAACCAGGTTGTTTCGTGATAGGCAATTTTAATGTCACCTCAATACGTTTTGGGCCCTAGCCTGTCGCAGGTACTTGGGCCTCCCACACGAGTGAGGCACCATTTTTATCGGGAGACCTTGGGGAACACTGGGTGGTAGGAAATGAGTGTCTGCCCAGCGATGCCACAACTTTCCCACACAAAAATGTGTGGAAAAAGTGATTTTTTCAGCTAAATTTGAGGCTTGCAGGGGATTCTGGGTAAGAAAACGTTGGGGGAACCACGCAAGCCATACCTCCCTGGAACCACCCGGGTGTCTAGTTTTCAGAAATGTGTGGGTTTGATAGGTTTCCCTAGCTGGCCGCCGAGCACGGGGCCAAAAACCGAGGTGACCCCCCTTGCAAAACCAGGTTGTTTTGTGATAGGCAATTTTAATGTCACCTCAATACGTTTTGGGCCCTTGCCTGTCGCAGGTACTTGGGCCTCCCACACGAGTGAGGCACCATTTTTATCGGGAGACCTTGGGGAACACTGGGTGGTAGGAAATGCGTGTCTGCCCGGCGATGCCACAACTTTCCCACACAAAAATGTGTGGAAAAAGTGATTTTTTCAGCTAAATTTGAGGTTTGCAGGGGATTCTGAGTAAGAAAACGTTGGGGGATCCACGAAAGCCATACCTCCCAGGAACCACCCGGGTGTCTAGTTTTCCGAAATGTGTGGGTTTGATAGGTTTCCCTAGCTGGCCGCCGAGCACGGGGGCAAAAACCGAGTTGACCCCCCTTGCAAAACCAGGTTGTTTTGTGATAGGCAATTTTAATGTCACCTCAATACGTTTTGGGCCCTAGCCTGTCGCGGGTACTTGGACCTCCCACACGAGTGAGGCACCATTTTTATCGGGAGACCTTGGGGAACACTGGGTGGTGGGAAATGCGTGTATGCCCGGCGATGCCACAACTTTCCCACACAAAAATGTGTGGAAAAAGTGATTTTTTTCAGCAAAATTTGAGGTTTGCAGGGGATTCTGGGTAAGAAAACGTTGGGGGATCCACGCAAGCCATACCTCCCTGGAACCACCTGGGTGTCTAGTTTTCAGAAATGTATGGGTTTGATAGGTTTCCCTAGCTGGCCGCCGAGCACAGGGCCAAAAACCAAGGTGACCCCCCTTGCAAAACCAGGTTGTTTTGTGATAGGTAATTTTAATGTCACCTCAATACGTTTTGGGCCCTAGCCTGTCGCGGGTACTTGGGCCTCCCACACGAGTGAGGCACCATTTTTATCGGGAGACCTTGGGGAACACTGGGTGGTAGGAAATGCGTGTCTGCCCGGCGATGCCACAACTTTCCCACACAAAAATGTGTGGAAAAAGTGATTTTTTCAGCTAAATTTGAGGTTTGCAGGGGATTCTGGGTAAGAAAACGTTGGGGGATCCACGCAAGCCATACCTCCCTGGAACCACCCGGGTGTCTAGTTTTCAGAAATGTATGGGTTTTATAGGTTTCCCTAGCTGGCCGCCGAGCACAGGGCCAAAGATTGAGGTAACCCCCCTTGCAAAACCAGGTTGTTTTGTGATAGGCAATTTTAATGTCACCTCAATACGTTTTGGGCCCTAGCCTGTCGCAGGTACTTGGGCCTCCCACACTAGTGAGGCACCATTTTTATCGGGAGACCTTGGGGAACACTGGGTGGTAGGAAATGCGTGTCTGCCCGGCGATGCCACAACTTTCCCACACAAAAATGTGTGGAAAAAGTGATTTTTTCAGCTAAATCTGAGCTTTGCAGGGGATTCTGGGTAAGAAAACGTTGGGGGATCCACGCAAGCCATACCTCCCTGGAACCACCCGGGTGTCTAGTTTTCAGAAATGTGTGGGTTTGATAGGTTTCCCTAGCTGGCCGCCGAGCACGGGGGCAAAAACCGAGGTGACCCCCCTTGCAAACGCAGGTTGTTTTGTGATAGGCAATTTTAATGTCACCTCAATACGTTTTGGGCCCTAGCCTGTCGCGGGTACTTGGGGATCCCACACGAGTGAGGCACCATTTTTATCGAGAGACCTTGGGGAACACTGGGTGGTGGGAAATGCGTGTCTGCCCGGCGATGCCACAACTTTCCCACACAAAAATGTGTGGAAAAAGTGATTTTTTCAGCAAAATTTGAGGTTTGCAGGGGATTCTGGGTAAGAAAACGTTGGGGAGATCCACGCAAGACATACCTCCCTGGAACCACCTGGGTGTCTAGTTTTCAGAAATGTGTGGGTTTGATAGGTTTCCCTAGCTGGCCGCCGAGCACGGGGTCAAAACCGAGGTGACCTTCTTGCAAAACCAGGTTGTTTTGTGATAGGCAATTTTAATGTCACCTCAATACGTTTTGGGCCCTAGCCTGTCGCGGGTACTTGGGCCTCCCACACGAGTGAGGCACCATTTTTATCGGGAGACCTTGGGGAACACTGGGTGGTGGAAATGCGTGTCTGCCCGGCGATGCCACAACTTTCCCACACAAAAATGTGTGGAAAAAGTGATTTTTTCAGCAAGATTTGAGGTTTGCAGGGGATTCTGGGTAAGAAAACGTTGGGGGATCCACGCAAGCCATACCTCCCTGGAACCACCTGGGAGTCTAGTTTTCAGAAATGTGTGGGTTTGGTAGGTTTCCCTAGCTGGCCACCGAGCACGGGCCTAAAACCGAGGTGACCCCCCTTGCAAAACCAGGTTGTTTTGTGATAGGCAATTTTAATGTCACCTCAATATGTTTTGGGCCCTAGCCTGTCGCGGGTACTTAGGCCTCCCACATAAGTGAGGTACCATTTTTATCGGAAGACTTTGGGGAACTCGGGGTGCGTGGAATTTTGTGGATCCACGCAGATTCCAGAACTTTCCACCACAGAAATGTGAGGAAAATGTGTTTTTTTAAAACAATATTTTAGGTTTGCAAGGGATTCTGGGTAGCAGAACCTGCGGAGAGCCAGCCAAGTCACCCCATCCTGGAGTCCCCTGGGTGTCTAGTTTTAAAAAATGTATAGGTTTCCTAGGTTTCCCTAGGTGCCGGCAGAGCTATGGTTCAAAATCTACAGCTAGGCACTTTGTTGAAAAAGGGTCCGTTTTCACTGTGAAAATGTGGTGTGTCCACGGTGCGTTTTGGGCCATTTCCTGTCGCGGGTACTTGGGCCTTCCACACAAGTGAGGTACCATTTTTATCGGAAGACTTTGGGGAACACGGGGTGGGTGGAAATTTGTGGATCCACGCAGATTCCAGAACTTTCCACCACAGAAATGTGAGGAAAATGTGGGTTTTTTGACAATTTTTTAAGTTTGCAAGGGATTCTGGGTAACAGAACCTGGTGAGAGGCAGTAAAGTCACCCCATCCTGGATTCCCCTGGGTGTATAGTTTTCAAAAATGTATAGATTTGCTAGGTTTCCCTAGATGCAGGCAGAGCTAGGATTCAAAAACTACAGCTAGGCACTTTGCCAAAAAAGGGTAATTTTTCACTGTGAAATTGGGGTGTGTCCTCGTTGCGTTTTGCACCATTTCCTGTCGCAGGCTCTAGGCCTACCCACACAAGTGAGGTACCATTTTTCTCGGAAGACTTTGGGGAACGCAGGGTGGGTTGAAATTTGTGTATCCACGCAGATTCCAGAACTTTCCACCACAGAAATGTAGGGAAAATGTGTTTTTTTTGACAATTTTTTAGGTTTGCAAGGGATTCTGGGTAACAGAACCTGGTGAGAAGCAGTCAAGTCACCCCATCCTGGATTCCCTGGGTGTCTAGTTTTCAAAAATGTATAGGTTTGCTAGGTTTCCCTAGGTGCCGGCAGAGCTAGGGTTCAAAAACTACAGCTAGGCACTTTGCCAAAAAAGGGTCGTTTTTCACTGTGAAATTGTGGTGTATCCACGTTGCGTTTTGCACCGTTTCCTGTCGCGGGCACTAGGCCTACCCACACAAGTGAGGTACCATTTTTCTCGGAAGACTTTGGGGAACGTGGGGTGGGTAGAAATTTGTGGATCCGCGCAGATTACAGACCTTTCCACCACAGAAATATGAGGAAAATGTGGTTTTTTTTACAATGCTTTAGGTTTGCAAGGGATTCTGGGTAACAGAACCTGGTGGGAGCCAGTCAAGTCACCCCATCCTGGATTCCCCTGGGTGTCTAGTTTTCAAAAACGTATAGGTTTGCTAGGTTTCCCTAGATGCCGTCAGAGCTAGGGTTCAAAAACTACAGCTAGGCACTTTGCCAAAAAAGGGTCATTTTTCACTGTGAAATTGGGGTGTGTCCACGTTGCGTTTTGCACCGTTTCCTGTGGCGGTCACTAGGCCTACCCACACAAGTGAGGTACCATTTTACTCGGAAGACTTTGGGGAACGCGGGGTGGGTGGAAATTTGTGGATCCATGCAGATTCCAGAACTTTCCACCACAAAAATGTGAGGAAAATGTGTATTTTTTGACAATTTTTTAGGTTTGCAAGGGATTCTGGGTAACAGAACCTGGTGAGAGCCAGTCAAGTCACCCCATCCTGGATTCCTCTGAGTGTCTAGTTTTCAAAAATTTATAGGTTTGCTAGGTTTCCCTGGGTGCCGGCAGAGCAAGGGTTCAAAAACTACAGCTAGGCACTTTGCAAAAAAAGGGTAATTTTTCAATGTGAAAATGTGGTGTGTTCACGTTGCGTTTTCAGCCGTTTCCTGTCGTGGGCACTATGCCTACCCACACAAGTGAGGTACCATTTTTATCGGGAGACTTAGGGTAATTCATATTTGTAAAGCAACTGTTATTACCTATTGACTTTCAATGCATTTCTGCCTTCCAAATGAAAGACAATGTGTAAAAAGAAGTCATTTTGAAAAATGACCTATAATTCTCATGCTAGTATGAGTATTCCCAATTTCGGAAATGTGCAAATATCTACTGTTTCTAAACTCTATATTTTGTTCCCATTTCAGAAATACATAGGAGTCTTTCATACCGAATTTTCCATGTATACATTTTCCCAGAATAATTGCTATATACCCGGTACATAATAAAAAACCATTGCCAGACGCTGCTCAGTTTTTGGCTCTGGGTTCGTCGGGTTCTTGGTGAACCTACAAGTCCTAATTATCCCCACAACCAGTAAGGTCCAGTGGATGTAACGGTATATTGCTTTCAAAGAGCTGTCATAATTAGAAGAAGTTATAGGTGAAAACGTTGACACAAAAGACTGTTTTTTCAACTAATTTTCCATTTTTCCTATATTTAACTGTTAGTTTCTATAAAGAAACCTTGATGGATTTACACAAATGACCCCTTGCTGAATTCAGAATTTTGTCTACTTTTCTAAAATGTATATATTTCCAGGATCCATTATTGCTTTCATACACATTTCTACCATTAACTGGAAGGAGGTTGAAAGCACAAAAAATAGCAAAAATAGGCTATGTGCCAGAAAAATGCCAAAGCTGTGTAAAATGTTTGGGTTTTCTGACAAAAGTCTGTCATTCCCTAAAAGCTGGGAAAATGGCGATTTCAGCCCCACAAACCCTTTTTTGATACCATTTGCAGGGAAAAACCCAGACGCTTTCATATGCGGGACTTTTTTCCCATTTTTCCACAAAAAACCAAAATTTAGCTGTATTTTGGCTAAAATCTGGGACCCCTCCAGGGGAATCCACAAACCCTGGGTACCTTTAGAATCCCCATGATGTTGGAAGACAAGGACGCAAATTTGGCATGGATACCTTATGTGGTCAAAAAGTTACAGAGGCCTAATCGTGAACTACTACAAATAGCCAAAAAAGGGCTCAGCACTGGGGGGGAAAAGGCCCAGCAGTTAAGGGGTTAAGTTTCTACTTGAAAATGGTTCAAGATGGTCACAGATGCAGCGAGTTGGAAGTGAGTTCCAAAGTTTAGCAGCTAAAACCCTCATTGAAACACCCTCGCAGGGGATGTCTTGAACCGAGGGGCACAAGCTGGTCTCAGATTTGCTGATCTTAGATTCCTTGGTAGAAAGTACGTTTGAATCATTTTTTGGATGGACAAGGGCCCACTTTCCAGAGAATGCCTGAAAGACAAGGCACAAAGCTTTTAATTTAATTCTCTTGTCAATCGTCAACTAATGCAATTGTGTCAGGTGAGCGGAAACTGATGCATATCTTGGAATCCTTGTAAAAGATGTGTGGCTTCATTCTGAACTGCCTGTAGGCTTTTTTTTTTTTAGTTTTTGTAGAATTCCAAGATAAGAAGAAGAAACATTACAGTAGTCCAGACGAGAGGTTATAATAATCTGTACCACTTTTTTCTGAGTATAGATCAGTAAATCGCCCATAATTTTATTACGAGTCTTAAGTAGACCAAAACAACGTGCAAAAATCTTTTTTCACTTGACAATCCATTGTCAGTTTTTTATCCAGCCAAATAACTAAGGGGTATATTCACAAGAACGTGCGATAACTACAGCAAGAGTAGCGTAACACAACTTTCAATATTGCAGCCTATCGCGGGAAAATAACCCCGTGTCAACGTGAAATTCACAACAAGGCGGTAGCATGCAATAGTCACCAGATCACGCGTCAAATGTCAGCGTGAAAATCAACGCCACGCCGAAAAAATGCGAAACGCGAGAAATCATGCGATGAGGCCAATCGCGGTACAAAAACTAGCGAAAAGCAGCCACAGGCCTGCAAATCCCACGCGTCTGGCGGGAAATTGCACCATAAAAACCACAGAAACAACACACCAGAAACCAGCCAAAGCACGTAGCAACATGGATGCACCCTGACCCAGAGCAGAGGTCAACGCGAACCCCACAACCCCCACAGACCACCAGCAAGGAACAACAGGGTTGGGGAAGGCCAAGGAGAAAAGGGAGAGGAAGACGGGGTGCAGACCGCAGGAAAACAAGACCAGCACCACGGAGTCACAGAACACTACCAGCAACTGACCCACAAGCAGACCACCTGGAATGCAGTCGGAGTGCCGAGGAGGCCAATCCAGGAGGCCAAGAGGCGCCGCCAGGACGTGACAACCTAAACCAGGCACAAACCCGCTGCCAACAGGAAGGCAGCAACGGCGACAGGAGGTGGCAGTCCAGCGCCACAGGAGGAGCTGGAGGAAACCCAGGCCACAGTCATCAGTGTGGAGACGGTGCAAGGAGGTAGGAGTACGGACACAGCTCGACAGGACCCGACACAACAACAACAGGGTGAGGATCCAACAGGGACTGAGGGGACGGGGGTTGATGGGCACAATGGCACACATGCACAACGAGGTGTAGCACACTGCACACCCACAATTACCCAGGGACATGTCCCCCATCCCCGTGGCACACTGCAGCACACACACATAGCAATCACAGCACATACCATGACAATGTTGCACAAAGTGCAACACCCACACTGCAGAACAGGGGACACAACTGGGTCCGCCCAGGCGCAGAAACAGAACAATCACATTGGACAGAGCAGGGAACTGTGAGATGCATATCTACGGCTACAACCCCACATCAGCCATGTAGGCCAAATGTCCACTGTCCCAATTCAAATAGCCACCACCGCCCAAACAGTCACAATGTACATTGTCACACAGTCTGCATGTCGACAAGAACAAGGCGCCAACACAATGCCAACATGCACCTCCCCTTCACAATGCAGAGGGACAAACAACACCTCCAGCAGGTCAGAACAGACAACCCATCAGTGATCCCGGAGACGGACACCACACCTTCGACACCGACGCCCTACAACAGCCCATGGACATCCCACACAACCCACCACCAGGACCAGGGCAGACAAGCTACTCAGAGGAGAACCCAGCCCCTGCAACAGACCACACAGCATGAAGCACCCGCAATCACGGCTGGCTCACAACACTTCACCGACCCACACATGGCACCCCAATGCCAGGTGTCAGAACGCCAAAAGGAGGTGGCCCAACAGGTGTGGGCGTTGCCGAACCCATGGAATGCGAACTAGAACACATACGTGGGTGTCCAATACCCTTCAGGGACCACCTACACCCCACAAAGGAGACCCACACTGCCATAGAGACACATGCAGATGCACATACCCAGTACAGAACCACACCCAGGGGCACGCACATATCAGTCACACACCCACGTTGGCTCTGCGTACGATGGCACAGTCCACTCCCCTTATGAATTGAGTGGGTGACGACAAAGCTACATGTCCAGGTTCTAGCCCGCTGCCTGCGGTGACATGTCTGCGTCCGCTGTACACAGCACAATGTAATGTCGTAGGGCCCAGGGCCCCCATGCATACAACAAGACCACAGGGACACATGCACATATCATGTTGAACTGGCTACGGGCATGTGCGCCTGGCCCCTTTATTGGCAGGGCCACATGTACAGTAACGCCTGTGCTGGATGTGTGTGGGGTGAGTATAAGCCAGCCCGCACGGAGTGCTTGGTGCTGGCAACAACCTGAACAGTGGACACCAGTGTAATGGAAACAGAAAACACCAGCATAACAGAGTCAACTGCAGAGCAACATGGAGGGATCCGGAGTAAGGACAGAGGTCACCCAATATTCAGTCAGGAGGTTCCATGAGTTGCAGTGCACTGAGGTAGGGGCACTAGAGAAGAGCGCGCTCATGTGAAGAAATTGCTAGGATTGTGTCCCCTCGGGTTAGTCCTGATGCAGATGCAGTGGGGTGTGTTACACCTGCATCAACTTCCTCATCAACGTCCCAGGTCTCCCACACTGCCTGAGGTGACAGTTGCGTCCGCAGCCCACAGCGCAATACCCAGTAATAGATCCGGGTGTGTAGCTTGACTACCACCACCAGTCTGCATTCCTGCCTTGGGGCTGTTGCCTCCTGCCCTCCCATTGTCTGTGCCTTCTCCCGTCCGCACACTTGACACATCTTCCTCATCATAGTCCCAGGTCTTCCCCACTGCATGAGGTGACATTGCTGCGCAACCTCACAACAGCACAAAACTCAATCAGTAACGGACAATGGCTTGCGGTGCACTGAGTCACTGGCACCTGGAGTGCTGAGCAGGGTATCAGGCCGATGATGGCATCCACGACAGGTCTGAGCAACTCCGTAGGTCTGTCAGGACCACCGTTTCGACTCTGGCAGATGGCTGTTGGAGATGGTCCTTGCGGTGGTGGCGTGTGCCTCCTGCGGTGATGCGACGTCCGGGCCGGTCAAGACTCGATGCTATGTGTGGGCCCTGGTGTCCCGCAGTTGAGGCCGGAGGATGCGGACAGCGCAGGGCCACAGACACATGGCGTTGATGACCCCAAGACCATCGCTACAGAGGCCATTCAATGTCTCAGAAGAAGGGGTCCCAGGCCTGAGCAGCACAGAGTTAGTGGCCCCGGATGCACTGCGGCCGGCACAGGCACCCAGCCACGGGACGGTGACTTGCGGTGCAGTCAGATGGGCCATGCGACCTGAGCGGGTCCCCATCAATGTCCGAGGTGTATGTTGCGGAGGGTTGCAGGGAACAGTGGAAGGTGTCCTCCAGGGCATGATGCGGAAGGTCTGATGTTATCTGGAAGCAGCAAATGGAGGAGTGGAAAGCGCAACCCTCGTTTTCACCAACAATTCGGTATCAGCTACATGAGGATGAAAACTAGCCCCTATTCCATAGACTCAAACGCCACCAATGTACGACCAGTGAGTGTCCATGAATGTCGGGGAACACACTTAGTGGCACAGGTGCTGAGAGGGGATGCAGTCTGCGATGATGCCGGTACACAGATGTGAACTCCAACATTGCCAAATCAAGACTCTGTGACCTACTGGACCGCAGTGTAGGCCGGAGGCAGCGGTCAGCAGTGGCCCACAGCCACGTGTCGTTGGCTCACGAGGCACAGAGTTAGTGACACAGTGGCAGTTGTCGGTAGTGTTCAATCACCTCCGTAATGATGATCCTGTTCCCACCGGACTGCAACGCGTCATCCTCTTACGCCTCTCCGTGCATGCGATGAAATGTATTCTGCCTTTTGAATTACCGATGTTCAGTTCCAAATCTGTGATCCCACTCGTGCACAGCGTAGGCTGAGGGCAGTAGTCCGCGTAGGCCCACAGACACGTGTTGGTGTGATGCCATGCACAGCCGTGTTGCCACCACATCGAAGGGAGTATAGTGAATTGTTCTCTGCCTTAAATAATGTTCACTGCCATGGTGTAATCAAGACTCAGTTCCAAATGTGTGACCTACCTGACCGTGGTGTAGGCCTGAGGCAGCGGTCAGCACGGCCCATTCACAGAGTGTCGCCGGCATAGGTTGGATGGCCCCACCGGCCTGCGTAGTTCAGGTTCAGTGGCACCACGTGTTCGGTCACCTCCATATATGTGACCCGGCATTCGTCCGGACTGAGCCGCATCTTCCTCTTACACCTCTCCGTGCGACCACTGGTGTGGACTCTGCCATTCGTGCTTTGCGACTTGGTGCTGGATGTGTGACCTACTGGTCCGCAGGGTAGTCCTGGTCCCCATCCACGTGTTGCCGGCTGGCGTTGAACAGGGTTAGTGGCACCACGTGTCGCCGGCTGGCCTTGAACAGGGTTAGTGGCACCACGTGTCGCCGGCTGGCCTTGAACAGGGTTAGTGGCACCACGTGTCGCCGGCTGGCGTTGAACAGGGTTAGTGTCACCACGTGTCGCAAGATGCCCATATGGAACTATGCCTCACAGTTTGGGGGGGTCCGGTGCTGTGGCCGCTGGCCCGGATTTGGGGTTACTGCCCTTCATGACTCAGGACACAGTTTCACACATGGGACCTACTGGTCCGACGAGTGGGCCGAAGGCGGCAGTAGAGTGCGTCAACGAGAAAGGAGTAAGGCGGACCTGTGTCGTGGAGGCCGTGATGGTCTGAGGAGGCTGCCAAGGTCGCGGGCCTCGGGCTTGGAGCTTGCGCCGGCATGTGGTGGGCCCTCCTTGACACACGCCGGTGTCGGCAGGTGATCAGTGTGGCTTGGCTGGGCGGGCCTGACGGGTTCGTGGTCCAGCGTGCCGGGGTCCGGCAGGCACACAGCATCTCAGGCAACTCCGCTCACGAGGACGGCATCGGCCTCGTGGTGGGGTGGGAGGCGCTGCCCTGGCAGAGACGTGGGTCTTTCCGGAAGAGGACCACGCCCTACGTGCTTTTTATTCACACCCCTACGCTGGCGTGGCGTACGCCGGGCCATCCCACTCCGGTGACGCTTAGGGGGGGCGTAACAGGCAACATTTCCACGAGGTCCCCCACTGGCTGGGGTGACATGGTGGCGTCTACTGTCCACTACACTCCATACACCAGCGGTGTATGTCGCCATGGATATGGGTGTGCTGCATACTGCGGTGTGTCCAGCACATCACCGCCACTCTTGGCATTGTGTACTTTCCCAATCATGGTTCTATTGCATCCTTCACACATGCCTGGTTGCCACCTCTCCCCACATTCGGCTATTATGTTGTTGAGGTGCCATGCCATTGCTGGCTCATGTTCAGGGCTTGCCCATGTGAACATTGTAAGTTGTTCTGTCGTGTCTGGTGGGTGGGCATGTTGTTGTGCCTGTTGTATGTGATTTTGTGACGTGTGCATTGCCAGAGTTGTGAGTTGCATGGTTGTGGAGTTGAGGTGTGTGGGGTGTTCATTTGGATATTGCCAAGGGGCTGTGCATTTCCCTTGTTGCCATCCTGGGAACGCTGGTTGATGATGGACTGTTGGAGGATGAAGGTATCATGCACACTGGCTGTGTATTTGAAGGCGACATTGTTGGGGGTTCCACGGTGTTCTGTTGTTGCCTGCACATTGATGTGAGACGTGTGCTTCCTGTTGCGTTGATTGTGTGCTGTGTCACCAGGGGGCACAGGTAGTACATGTGTGCTGTGTATTGCCCCCAACACGTGCGTGCATCCTGCGTGGGCGTATGGTTCTTGCTTGGTCTCCAGAGGATCCTGCGCATTGTGTTGTACGTATGGGGACTGGGGTACCAGGGTGATGGTGATGTCCAGGACAGGTGTGGGGGACTTGGATGTGGCTGGCTGTGAGACTCCTCCGACTCTGGCGGGTGTTGGTTGGGGATCCCAGGGGCCAACAGGTGCAGCCAAGCCAGCAGCTTTGTGTGGGGTGGGATGTTGGTTGTCCGCTGTGTTGGTGCTGTAGGCCTGTTAGGCGATGATGGTCAGGATGTGTAGGATGTTTGTCACTTTCAGCCTGTAGTGGACGGTGACATTGTCAGATGTTGGGTCTGTGTGGCTGGTACGCTTCCTGGGGGTCCGCTGTCTTTGTCTGCGCTGCGTCTGTGGTGGTCCGGAGGGGGGTGTTCCGGGTGTGGGTTAGGGTCCTGGGGTGGTGGCGGTGGGTATTGTGGCCCTCTTGGGTGTCCGGGCCGCATGATGAGTGGCTCCATGGCATCTGTTGCCCTTCAGATGTGGCCCTGGGCTGTGCTCCCTTTTGTGGTGCTGGCTGCCGTCCGACTTTACACCAGGTCAGAGCAGGTGTAAATTTCCTGGTGCTGACGCACCTTAACGCCTGTTTTGTGTTCTTATCGCCGATGTGGCTGGTCGTTGTGAATGTTGAGGTGTGATGTTGTCTCGACTTTTGGCACGGGAACGCCTACTCTGCATCTCATTAGCGATATTTGCAGGGGTCCTCTGTGGTGATGTTTTTTGCGGCTGCTATCGCGGGTAAACTGGTGCTGTGGGCTGTTAACACCGGCTTGTGAATGGGGAGGTAAATTTACCACGACTTTGGCTGCGATAAAGTGCAGTTAATTCGGCGATGACTCCTTGTGAATATGCCCCTAAGTTGTTTATAAAAGGTTTGGGAGCTCGTGGCCGACCCAGCATCTCAGGCCACCATTCAGAAGAACTGGGGCTGATTTCCTACCATCATCACCTCTGTCTTGGTCCTCATTTAGTGTTAAGCAGTTAGCATTGAACCAGTTGGCTACAGCTGTTAAGCCATTTTTTAGCCAATCTGGATTCTTCCCTTAATTAAGAGAAAGCAACCAACTGAGTGCAATCCGTTTATGACATAAATGATAGTCCGAGGGAATCCTCAATGTCAGCTAATGAGCTAGCATAAACATTAAAGTGTGTGGGAGTCAGGGAGGAACCCTCAGGGACACCACACAAAGTGGGCATAGTGGAGGAAAAGAATGGTTTCTCTGCCACCTGGAAGTTGACTGTCACTAAGAAAGGAAACAAACCATTTTAGAGCTGCCTTTCAAATGCCACACTTTAATAATTGGTGAAGGAACAGGTTGTGAGAAGAGCTGGGTGGAGTGTAGGGGTGTTGAGGGTTTTTTAGGGTTCTGGGATTGGTGGAGGTAGGGGTAGAAATGTTTATAGGGTTCAGGGATTGGTGTAGTTTAAGCATGGCGAGGGGTGCTTAGCAGTTCTTAGGGAGCAGGGATGGATTGCGTTTAGGGGTTTTGATGAGCCAGGCTGCATGCTGTTTACAGGAGTCAGCGAATTAAAAACACTGGAAGCAATTATTTGATATAAATCTGAAATGAGCCCCCCTGAAGTAAAGCACTAACATAAACACCTCCAACAAACCTGTTTCTGAAAGTAAGACCTACAACAATTGTATTTATCCCTTAAAAAGTAAGAATGCAGAAGCCAATTTTAAACACAAAGACATTCTATGAATTAGTTTTTATGAACTGGTAAATGCCATCCATTCTGAAAATTGCCATTAAACAGTTTAGATGAATGGGCTTTTCAGCAATGGTATCCATGAAATCGTTTTTTAACAAACACATCCGACCGCTGGAGAGTAGTAGTTGTTCCGAAGGCAGTTTAAAGGAGGTGGTGGATAAAATGGCTTGTGGGTCGTCACATACACAACTACTTTCCATCTGCAGCAGAAGAAAACAAAAACTAAAAGTGAAAATTCATATTCACCCAGATGTAACTTTAGTGGTTTTGCCACAATGCAGTCCTTGCACACACGAGTAACCTAAAATAAACTATAGAAACCATGAACAAATATAGATTTCCATAGACCTTCTGTGAATAGGGCCGTAGTTGGAACTCTTTGCAAGACACATGTCGACGCCTGTAGAAAATGTTCTATTTCTTTGTGAATCAACTCTATTGCTCCCTACCCGTTCCTTATGCTAACACAAACATTACTTTACCCATTGCTCGATATCACCCATTGTATGCAACTTGGATTTTGTTAATTTCTCTTTGCTTCCTTTCGTATACATCACAGAAAATGTGTTTAGTTTATACTCTGAAGATAGTGTGATGTTTCCAAACGTACTGTGACCTACAGTGCAGACATTTTAATACTTACAGGGTCAAATAAGCCTTCCATCCTCCAAAGGTGGGCACATGAGTGACACTGGGGGGCATATTTACAATAGAAGTGACGAAGTGCGGCATTAGCCTTCTTGGCTCAACGCCACAGTCTGCCACTTCTGAAACGCAGGGCTGCTCCATTTTTACAAAAATATGGTTTTCCCCTGTGCTGGCACTAAATTTAGCTGCCTAGCGCCAATGCAGGCACCCTTGCACCACAGTGCAAGGGTGTCTGCGTTGCATGGGAAGATTGTTTATGTGCAGGAAGGTGTGCCTTCCTGCACATAAACAATCTTTAAATTGCGTATTGTAGCTTCTATGTGTGCTGCATAAAAGTTGCAAAATGTCATTTTTTTAACGATTGTTTATGTGCAGGAAGGGACACCTTCCTGCACATAAACAATCAATGGAGTTTTGCTGTTTCCATGTGTGCTCCACGACGCAGCACACATGGAAACAGCAAAAATGAGGAGAAATTAAACGTTTCTCCGAGTTGCTCGAGGGTAAGACCAGGTATTACCTGGTCTTAATTTTTCCGCTGCCTCATATTTACGCCACCCTGTAAATATGGGTCAGCGTCAAAATCAATGGGTGTTGCGGTGAAACGCCCACCGCAACACTCATTGCCCACACCATTCACGCTAAGTATTGCGTGAAAGGGTGCCTTATTTACAAGGCAGCGTTAAGCCACGTTAAGTGGCTTAAAGCTGCCTTGTAAATAAGGCGAAGCCCTGCTGCCACCACAACGTCGAGAAAAGTGACGCTGTGGTGGCGATAGGGGCTTGTAAATATGCCTCTAAATTGGATAATAGTAGACTGCAGTATTAATTAAGCACTGCTCTAATATAGTTCAAGGCAAGCTTATTTTCAGTTAATTAAAACCATAAAATACAACTTCTAACAACCGGTGTGTGCCATGGGAAATGAGGGTTTAAAAAACATATAAAGCCATGATAAAATGATATCAAACAGTTGGATGAAAACGAAGAGTTCTTCAGGGAGACAGCAGAATGTTAGCTTAATGTAGTTCTCATTTGCATGTTTTACGGTGTGATGTCCTTAGCGTGAGTAAGCTCCATTTACGAACGTTTTCATTGGATCTGAGAGTGCATTTGTTCGCGATCTGAATGCAATGATTTAAGAGGATAGTGAGCTCGAGAATGACATACTTTGGAATGAGTGACAGTGAACGAAGTCTAACCTGCAGATTTACTTTGATGCCTTCAAGTTCTTTGGATGTCTTCGAAAGCTGGCGAAGGATGTTGCTTCTCTCCACAAACACTTCTTTTAGCTGTTTTTCCAATTCCTCATAGCCCCGTCTATGTAAAGGGAACATACAGATTACCTATTAAAATTCTCACCAGAAACACTACTTTTATCGCCACATGCCATTTCATCAATATATATCAACTTTAATAAAAATGTATTAAAATAGAGTTGCATTCAATAATAGGCTACGAGGTCTAACAAAAACTCAGCGAGTGAACCAGAAGATAAGTAATTCTGCATAAAGACCTATTGAATCAGAGCTGCAACATCATTATGTAGAAGCAGATGCCAAGTTTTCAACCCTTGCCCAGACTAATGTTCGTAGCCATAAGTGTACCCTTGGACACCATATTTGAAACCCTTGCCCAGACTAATGCTCATAGCCACAAGTGTACCCTTGGACACCATATTTGAAACCCTTGCCCAGACTAATGCTCATAGCCACAAGTGTACCCTTGGACACCATATTTGAAACCCTTGCCCAGACTAATGTTCGTAGCCATAAGTGTACCCTTGGACACCATATTTGAAACCCTTGCCCAGACTAATGCTCATAGCCACAAGTGTACCCTTGGACACCATATTTGAAACAAGCTCTGTACTCTTCCAATACTTCCATTTTCTGCCCCACTCTTTTAACTTGCCCACACATTAGTTTACACCTTTTAGCACTTAACAGATATTTATTTGCCAGTAGGAAGGCACTCTCCATTGTTGGAACTGGCCCTTTTTGCAGGGTTATCCCCAAACTTTCTGCCTTCGCCTGTATTTTTTCAGACCTGTTTCTGTTGGTTTTATGACTCTGGGCACTTTACCACAGCTGATCAGTGCTAAAGTGCATGTGCTCTCTCTTGTAAACTTGGTAAGATTGGTCTACACCTGTTTGGCATATTTAATTTCCCTGTAAGGTCCTTGTACAGTAGTATCCCATATGCCTAGTGCCTGTAGATTAAATGCTATTAGTGGGCCTGCAGCGCTGCTTGCGCCACCTACTGAAGTAGTTTTTAAAACCTGTATCAGGCCTCTGCCGGTGCGCACACAGTTTACTGCCACAGTGACGTGGCATTTAAAGTGTTTGTCACTTCTAAAACTCCCTTCTTACTACATATAGGTCGCATCTAAAGTAGGCCTTAGATAGCCCCATGGCCAGGGTGCTGTGTAGGTAAAAGGTAGGACATGTGCCTTTGCTGTGTGGCATGTCCAGGGAATGACAAACATCATATTTGTTTCTCACTGCTGTGAGGCTGCTTCTCATTGGTTTGCATTGGGAATTCCCTGATATATGCTTCAGTGGTAATTTCTGATATGAAAGGGGTAGTGTGGCCATTTTGGTATGTTTGGAATAGTAGTAATACATCCTACTTATTGGTGAAAACGGATTTGTTATTACTATTTTAAAAATGCCACTTTTTGATGTGGGCTTTTCTGTGTGCTTTTGACACTTTGTGCCCTGCCTGGTTATTTAATCAACATCTGGTTTAGACTGACTGGAGAAGGGGATGTGCATTTACTCTAGACAGTCACTAGGGGGGTTGAGGTGCGTCCTGCCTTTTCTGCGTGATTCAGAGCTGGACTGAATAGTCCTTGTCTGCATTTAGAGTGGTGGAAGGAGTTTCCCTTGCACCTGAATAGGCCTGGACTACATTTAGAGTGGTGGGAGGAGTTGCACCTGCACCTGAATAGGGCTGTGCCTGCCTTTCACAATGCTGTCTCTGCCCCCCTGTAGTGTGTCTGGAGCCAGGGCTTGGGACTAAATGGGGGTGTCGTGCACTTCTGAAAGTTGTTTGAAGTGCCACAAGAACAAAGACTTTTTGACTATAAGTACAGGGGCTGTGACCCCATGATTTTTAGACACTGCATGGACTTTCAACCAGACGCTGCTGGTTCGACACTAGAGGACTGTGGACTGCCAGGAGGACCCGCCTTGGGATTTGATTACTCTGAAAGTGCTAACCTGCTGCCTGCGGAACTGAGATAATGACTGCCACTTTGCTTTAAAGACCCTGTCAGGGAGATTGAGCGAGCTATTGCCCAGAGTCACATGATGCTGAGCTGAGCCGGTGATTGAACCGTGACCCCGCGATCAGGAGTCTGCCGCTCTGGCAGCTGCGTCACACCTCTCTCACCTTTTTTGCAAGTGGAAACTAATTCTCCCCCTCTACATGGCTAGGAAACTGAACACTACTAGAAAGCTAGGACAATCTGTATGTCTTGAAGTCAGGAGCACTATTAGAAACTGAACAAAAATAGTTTCCAGTTTACTTTTTTCATCTCATAAAAATAGAGAAAGTATTGTGTTTATTATACTGCCAATAGATTCAGTGCTGCTCTCTTGGAAAGCATGCATTAAAGATTATTCAGCCTGTTTTGTAAAAAAGAAAAGGTGAACAGCAGGGCACTAATACCCATTAGGTCGAACACAGATTGTTCCCACTTGAATATACATTAGCATCTGCTGTCTGCAATTGTGTGGAGAGAAAGTTCATTACTTGGTACTTTATGGCTATGGATCCTTTGCATGAAGGAGTCGTAGACTCCCTGGTTAAGTGCTACAGAAGCCTGTCATTTGAAACAGAAATATTCTTAAAATGTATCTAAAGTTTAAATGGAGCTGTAATGTTTTAGCAAGTTCAACCCCCAATAAATACACAATGGAAAGGAGTGCAGCATTCAGGTATAAACGTGTTACAGTCTCAGTTTGAAAAAACAATTGTCTGGAGCGCCTATATGAAATGTTTAGTCTCTAGCTGTGGTCACCATAGCAAGCGTAAGTACTGACATCTTTCTCCAAAACAATTCATCAGCAAATCAGGGGTTTGCTACATTCTCACACAAATGGATATTTGAAATAACATTTAAATCGCTGTAAAGATTTGAAGCAGCCTTCAGTTCGAGTACAATGTAATGCCTGACAATTAGGGCGCAGTAGTAAAACTATCACCTGCCCATAACCAAATACGTTATATAATTCGGTACCAACAACATGCAATAGTTTCTTGCAGACAGTTGCTGCTGTTATTACGAATTTTAAAAAAGCATGTACTAGCAAAGCCAATAGGTCTCAGTTCTAAAAGGCCAAGCTGCTGGAACTACCAATGCTTTTTATATCGACATTCACATGTACTCATGGAGATGCATAACAGCCAACCTTAATATGTCCATTTTGCTATTTTTAATTTGCCACTCGAATATGGTTGATGCATTACTTTTTAAAAGCAATGTTTAAAACACAACACAAGAGTGTGTGTGTGAATAAAAGTTGTCAATATCTAAACATTCACATTACCCAAGACTCGGCCTAAATATCTGGGTAAGTAAATGAATTGATCATATCTAGTACGATAAAATTAAAGTGAGGTTAAGGAAAATCTACTTTCAGAAGTCTATTATATACTGAGTTAGTCAAACCTGGATCAAAACATTTAGGGGCATATTATCAACGGCCAGCGATAATTATCGCTGGCCCTGCTTAGCGACAAATTTCGTATCGCAGGCTATCTCTGGAATTTATCGCCCTGGTAGCGCGTTATTAACAACGCGTTTCTCCAGGGCGATAAAAATTCCAGAGATAGCGAGGTTATCGCCGTTTTGCAGGGAACATCGCTGGTTTTCCAGCGATGTTCCCTGCAAAACGGCGATAACCTTGCTGATACGACCCTGTGGTCGTATCAGCATAATCCACCCCCTATGTCAAACATAGGTAAGTCAGGATTTTAGCAGACGTTACATTTTTGCGAAAACGGCCGTTTTCGCCAAAATCTAACGTATGCTAAAATCCTGTGGGCTGCCTTGTAAATATTGCTATGTGAACATCAGCGATATTTGCAAGGTAGTCCATCCGGGGTACGCCCAGTGACGCCCACTTAGCATCTCATTAGAGATGCAAAGGGAGGCGTTGGGAAAAAGGGTGCTAACATGCGATTATGCATGTTTGCACCCTCTTGTAAATAGGGCGATAGTTTTAAGCCAAAAAAGCGGAGATAAAGCCCTTGTAAATATGCCCCTTGGTTGCTGAAACTACAATAGGGAAGTCGAGGAACAATGAAATCATTGTGCAAATATTCTTTTTGTAAGTCCTGTACACCATGGCTAAACCTGCCATGATGTACGCTGTCGCTATGTTGTTTAATCAGCACGTTATCCAAAGACACAGATTGTCTTTCGAGACACTAACTAAATCTTGCAATGGTAAATGTCTCATTTGGTACCTCACAACATAACTCAAAGATGCTATCAAGTGCACTGAGGTTTCTGCTGTTTGCCTGTCTATAATTTTGTTCTTGCAACCTATGTATGATAGAAATCATGCATATTTCACCGATTTTTAATAATAAATGATGCTTAATGGATGTTCTCAAAGACCTGGCAACCTCGGGAGATTAGAGTAACCCGCTTAGGTCTTTCCTGTTAGTGATAAGCTGGATTTATCTTATGCCAGTGATGTAAAGCGCTTGGAAACATAGGTAGTATAGTTCAGGAAGAGATGCCTTGAAGATACCCAGGTAGAAGGGGAATATCAGCGTGTCCCATTAATTCTTACCCATTTACCCACCCACATCAAGCATATCAGTTACGTTTTTAGCGTGCGGAAGAATGTTTGGTTGAAAGTCAGGAGGATATTGATGAAGAAGTGGAGAAGCTGGGGAAGAATAATCATTTTTTGTAGTCAGTGTTCTGGGTCATTGCCATCCCATAGTGCTCCCGAATGACCAATTTTGAGTCTAGATTAATGTCGATGCACGGTATTAAACAGTGCTATCACCTCATTCCCACTGGTAATCCGGTGTAAGCTGTTGCGTGGCACCAGTGAGCGGAAAGATCTGGGACTTAGACCAATTGATCTTGAATCCAGATAATGCCCAGAAATGGATGCACTCTCCTATCACAGGATGGAGACTGATATTCGGGCTGCTTAAGCAAAGTGTCATATCATCTGTTTATAAAGATACTAATATGTCGGGCCTGGTGGCTCAGTGGACCAATGCGTCCATGGCAGGGGCCTGTGTTCGACCTCATTGTCACAGGTTCAAATCCCGGCGGATCCACTCAGCCTTTCATCCATCTGAGGTCAATAAAATGAGTACCCTTGAGTTGGCCTTGGCAACAATAAATATTTGTTATTCAGTGCCCAGATGCCTACGGGTGCACGTGCACTTTATAAATACACGTTTTATGTAACATTTTTGATGGCGAAGTACTTGCTCGTTATGATGCTACTTGATCTTTGCCAAGAGAGCCTTGAGGGCTAGAGTGAATAGAATAGCTGATACCGGGCAGCTCTGATGACTACCTCTGGTAATTGGCAAAGGTTGAGAGCTGACATTGTTAATGCGAAGACGAGAAGATGCGGCAGTGTATAGTTATTGGATAAAATCAACAAAAAGACTGGACATCCAAAATATGCAAGGGTTATGAAAAGGTACTTCCATACCAGTGAGTCAAAAGCTTTGGTACCGTCTAAGAAGACAACCACCACATCTGTGGCACATTCCAGGTCATTAAGCAATTCAAGTAGGGTGTGAAAATTGAGTGGATGTGGAGCTTCATGGGATAAAACCAGACTGATCTGGTCTAACCAGGTCTGGTAGCAGCAGGGTAAGTTGATTCAAAATGAGTTTTGCAGCAACATTTTGTGTCACAATTAATTATTGAAAGTGGCAGGTAGGATTCGCATTTATGGGGAGGCGTATCAGGTTTAATCAGAGTTATTATTGATCCTTCGCTCATAGATGGAGACAATATTTTCCTCTTGCCTGCATCTTCGTGTATGTCTAGCAAGTATGGAACCAGGATATATGTATTTCACTTATAACATTTGGCAGGAAAGCCACTGAGCCCTGAGGCTTTGCCAGACTCAAGTCGCATTATGGCAGCTTGTATTTCGTCAAGTTCAAACAGTCGCAGTATGAATGCCCTGCGTTCTCCCCCCATCCGCGCAATGACAGTGTCCTTGAAGCAGTCCACCAACTGCATAGGGAAGCAAATGGATTGAGAAGTGTAAAGGTCAGAATAATAACTGGCAAATGTGGTTAGTATTTGATCAGTGCCCTGAAGGCGACAGCCAGCTGTGTCCTCAATTCCATTAATGTTTGTTAGTCACCCATGGGCGTTTGAACATTATCACTCATGATTTTTCAGGATGCTCGCCCTTTCTGTAGGAACAAGCTTTGGCTTATTTACTTTTCGAATTTTCACTCTCTTTCCACTATGTCATTATATTCTGATACCACGTTTGGATCTGTGCTAGTGTTTGTACATTCTCATTTCCCACTGTTAGACCTAGCATCCTTGGCATGGTTTGCCCCTAAACATTTTGCCTTCATACCTCCTGTTTAGCTGACTTTGTTTTGGCTTGCCTTAGGACTCTGCGCACCAGTGCTAGACTGCTTGTGGTCTATCCCTATATCATGGTAGAATTGGCTTATCCTGAATTGGCATAGTTAGTGTATTTGTAAGTCCTTGGGAAAGACGCACTAGTTGTGCCCAGGGCATGTAAATTAAATGCTGCTAGTAGGCCTGCTCACTGCACTAGCACGTCCCAGGTCTGCCATCGCATACAATTTTTAAACTGCCATTTCGACTTGGCAAAATATACCTTAGCCAGGCACAAATCTTCCTTTTTAATACATATAGGTTACCCCTAGGATTGACCCTGGACACCCCAGAGGGCAGGGTACAAAGTATCTAAAAAGCAGAGACAAGGACTTTTATTTTTACATGTCCTAGTAGTGAAAAACACTTACATTCATTTTCACCACTGCAAGGCCTACCTCTCCCATAGGAAAGCACTAATTTCTAAATGGGGACAGGTAACCAGTTCATGTTTGGTGTCTTTGGAATTCTAATGAAAAATCCTAATTTATGGTGAAGTTGGATTTGAAATTACAATTTTGAAAATGCCACATTTAGAAAGTTGCTGCTTAAACAAATGATGGACGGAATGCTGAACAAATCAAACATTAACCCCCAGTCAAAGTTCTGGGTTAAATCTATCTGTCTTTTGCTCACCATGCCACCCCTGTTTGGACCCAGCCATATGTAAATCAGTCTTGGCTCTGCTCCTCATGGGAACAGTCCAGCCTGAACTGGCATGCCAGGTCCTCCCTGTACCAGAAACAAGCATCCGGGGACTGGTTTTGGGGTATGATCTCTCATCAGCCAATCTAGCTTGAATCCAGTGGCACAGCAAGCAAGGGAACACACGTCTGGGCATACCATCCATCCATCAATTGTTCTTTTAGCTTTTGCCGCCTTGAGTGGGAAGGGTATGCCCAGATAAGGGTCTGGTGCTCACTGTGCCACTGGATTCAAGCTAGCCTGGCTGATGAGGGCCAGACAAAAGATTTTCCCTCAGATTTTGCCATAATGAAATCAGTGAGAGTAAGGGGTGGATTTTCAAAAATGTTTTGCTGGTTCAGCTTCACAAAAGTGATGCTCACCAACACAAAATGCTTTTTTACCAACTTACTTTTCAGTGCAGAGCAAAGAAGCGCGAAGCATTACATTGCATTACTTAGAGCCAAGGGGACGTTACATGGGTGGTACATGGGCATTCCCATACAACCACCCATGCCTTTTGATGCAAAAAACAATCTACAAACAATTGTAGACAGGGTTTAGTGCCAAACGTTAACATACTTTCCTTTTCTACTTTGCATGCATGCTGCACTGTGCAGCACACATACGAAGTTGGGCAGTTTGTTTGAAATTGTCTAAGCATAGTATTAGTTCCCAAAATACTAAAGTTTGTAAATAGTTTAAGTAGGTGAGATATAAGGTGAGGAGAAAATTCTTAATAAAATATAGGTGGAATACCATTTGGAACAGGAGATTTAGGTGATTTTAAGGATTTAATGGCTGACTCAATCTCGTCTAAAGCAATCAGCAAATCAAGTTTAGCTCTAAATGATTGAGAAATTTTAGTTAAACCACAGGACTCTAAAAATGTATCAATAGTATCAGTAGGTGAAGGATTACTGCTTAAGGTGCAATAAAATTCCAAGAATTCATTAACAATATCTTTTTGGGTTAATGTTATGTTATGTTAATTATATTTCTTAAGCGCGACGGATACCTGAAGGTGTCCTGGCGCTGAGTGCTGCCTTCCAGTTGTCAGGGTGTGAGTTAGCTTTGGAGCTAAAAAGCCAGGTTTTTAGTCCCTTCCTAAACGTTAGCAGTTCTGTGGTGTTCCTGAGGTGGAAAGGAAGTTCATTCCAGGCCCTAGCGGCGCAAGTAGTAAAACTTCTTTCCCCCCATTTTGTTTTTTTAAAAGTGGGTACTACCACTAGTCTTGCTCCTGTCGATCGGAGTGCACTCGTAGGAGCGTACCATTTAAAGCACTGTTTTAGATGTTCCGGGCCTCTTCCATGGAGGGCCTTCAAAACTATGCACAGGGATTTGAACTGAATCCGCTGTTTGACAGGGAGCCAATGCAGCTGTTTTAATCCTTTTTTTATTGAGACAAATTTAGGTGTTCCAGTCAAAAGTCTTGCTGCTGCGTTCTGCACAAGTTGAAGCCTGTTTAGATGTTTCTTTTGGATGTTTAGGTATAGGCTATTGCAGTAGTCCACACGTGATAACATTAGGGATGTTATCACTACCTTGTGGCTATCTGCCAGCAAGAAAGACATGATTTTCCGTATCATCCTAAGAAGATGGAAGCTTGTGGAGGTAACCGCGTTCACCTGGTCTTCAAATGTCATTTTATTGTCCATTATGACTCCTAGGTTTTTTGCTTTCCTAGTTGGCTCCGGGAGCATCCCTAGTTCTTCTGGCCACCAATCTGGTGTCCAAAAATTGGCATTGCTTCCAAATATAAGGACCTCCGTTTTGCTTGAGTACAACTTCAAGCAGTTCATTGTCATCCACAGCCTGACTGCTATCATGCAGTCGTGGAACTTTTTCCCTTTCTCTGCCTCTTGTCCAGGACGTAGTGATATCACTATTTGTGTATCATCTGCGTAAGACGTCAACTGGAATCCAAAGGATCTAATTAGCGCAGCCAGAGGTGTCACATAGACATTAAAAAGTGTGGGACTAAGGGAGGACCCCCATGGTACTCCACATGGTAGGGAAAACGGTTGTGACCGGGCTTTATCAAGGTCCACTGTTTGAATCCTTTATGTAAGGAAGGATTTTAGGAGGTTCCAGGCCTTGCCTACTACCCCACAGTCTTATAAACGGTCCATCGGAATATCGTGATGGACCGTATCGAAGGCCGCGGAGAGGTCCAGCATGATAAGTGCTGCATTACCACCTTGGTCCAGAGCTTCCCTTACTTCCTCCGTGGATTTTATTAAGGCTGATTCTGTGCTATGCTCTGCCCTGAACCCGTATTGAGTGGAATGTAACGTGTTCCGTGCTCTGAGATGGGTGCTAAGTTGGGTATTCATGGCTTTTTCGATCATTTTTGCTGGCAGAGGTAGACGGGAAATAGGCCGGTAGTTGTTGGGGTCCTTATGATCGAGGTTGTGTTTTTTGAGAAATGGGAGAATGAATGCCGTTTTTCATTTATTAGGGAAATACCCGATTCGAACATTGCATTGAAAAGAGGAGTCAATGCCTTGCTGATAAGCTCCGGAACGAGTTTGATCACTGAAACTGGGCATGGGTCATTTGGGGATCCTGATTTAGTAGCGGCAAGGAGCTTAATAGTGTCCTGTGTTGTCAAAGATGAGAATTTTTCTAGGATAGGTTGAGGCTCGGTTAAGTTTCTCATCGGCATGGCTGGCTCCATGGTCTGTACAGTTGAGGAAAGACTAAACGAGGAGAAGATAGCTTCCACCTTCCGTTGGAAGAAAGTGGCTATTTCCTCGCACAGCTCTGGGCTGCTTTGGGTTTTTGGAGTAGATGGGGTGGTCATTTTGACAAAAGTTGTGAAGAGTTCCTTCGTGGAGGATTTTGCATTTGTAATTTGCTCTATGAAGAAGGTCTTTTTGGTATTGAGCAATAGCTGATTATAAAGAGTAATGCTCTGTTTGTAGGATCCTTTGTCCATATCATTGTAGCCTCCCCTCCATTTCCGCTCTAGTCCCTTGCAGGCGAGTTTTTGCTTCCTCAGTTCTTCAGAGTACCAGGGAGCTGAAGGCTGAGAGCATTTGGGGGTCCATCATTTCACTGGGCTAGTTTTTTGCATGTTACATCTATCCAATCCGAATAGGAAGTTGTGGCATCCTCTACGTCTACAGGGAGATGGTGAGCCGTCGCCCGGAGAGAAGCGGCTAGCTCCGAACTATTTATTTCCTTCCAGGCTCTTATTTCAATCTCCTTTTTTGGTCCTAATATGCTGCGGTGAGGTTCAGGGAAAGTTAGATCAAATAGCACAGCGGCATAATCAGTCCAAGTCAGAGGTAACACCTTTATAAAATTTATTAGGGGATTGTTTGAGAATAGCCCATCTAGTGTGTGTCCTGCCACATGCGTAGGACCCTCCACGAGTTGTCTTAATTCCCCACTATTCATCACCTCTACCAGAATACTGGTGTCTGGATCGAGATGAGCTTCCAGATGGAAGTTGAAGTCCCCCAAAATCGTGAAGGAGTCACCACAGAGGCCAGCCTCTAACAGCATCCCAATTGACTCTAAAAAGGCTCCTCTTGGGCCTGGAGGTCTATATAGGAGAATCTACTTGGAATGGACCTATCTTTATTACAACAATACCCTTGAAGGAATTCTGCTGGGCTGTGTAAAAACTAAAAGATAGTGCTTCACAGTCTATGTTAGATGCCGTTTGGAAGGAGGACTGAAGGGAGTTATGATAAATAATTGGGAGTCCTCCCCCTCTCCTGATCGGTCTATCTTGGGTGTGGCATTGGAAACCCGGAGGTGTGGCTATCGCGAGCTCCAGTCCTGAGGCCTTGTCTGACCATGACTCCATAATAAATGCTAATTGTATATTGTGCTCCTCCAGGAATAGTGCACATTCTGTGCTATGTTTTATCAAGGATCTGGCATTTAGTAGTAGGCACCGTATAATGTCCACTTTAGGTCTTACTTGTTTGCTTTCCGGTTGGTCTGGCTGTTTTAAGGGGTTAAATAGAATGTGGGGAAGAGTTAGGCAATGTTCCCATTTGGAAAATGAATTGCATTGATCTGGTTTTTATCTCTTTTAATACGAAGATAATTTGCTAAGAGCCTTCCAGATCTGTTAGCACTGAAACAGAATTTACCTTTATTATTAGAAATTTGAATGCCAGTCCGTCTACTTAACAAAGAGTATAATTCATAATGGAGTTTTTGTAGGTGTACTTTGTAAGTGCGATCATTGGAACTAATAAAGAAGTGTTCATATTTGGCTATTTGTTCAAGTTTAGAATTAAATTATTTATTATCATGTGCCATAACAGATATATATACACCTTTGATGCAGCCACCTGTCCGTGCAGGTTACAGCGGTGGGGCAGCGTGGGGGGGATTTCGAGGGACAATGGCGAGCGAAAATGAATTATTTATTTAATTTTCCCTCGTCATCGTCCCTCGAAATCCCCCCCCCACCAGGCCCCACCGCTGTTACCTGCACGGACTGCGGCTGCTTTGATGTAGCCTTTGAATGCATCCCAACGGTTGACATATGAGGTAGAACCTTCTGGAGTAAACGAAAAATAGTCATTTATTGCAGATAGGATTTTTTGCTTGTTATTGTTGTTGAAGGCAACATTAATATTCATACGCCATCTTTGTTTAGAGTTCTTCGTGGAATCAATTTGTAGAACTTAAGAAATGAGAGCATGATCAGGAATATCAATATTATTTATAGTAGGATCAAAAGTTGAATTGATTAAATGACGGGAGGTTAATAAATAATCTATCCAGGAATAAAAATTATGATAATTAGAAAAAAAGTGAAATTTTTATCTGATGGGTGATGCAAGTTTGGTACTGTAGTTTTAAAAAGGATTGAGAGTGCAAAAAGCTTTGGGAGGACTATATTTAGCCAAAGATGTTCTGTCCAACAGGGGGTCACATATTAATTTAAAATCTCCTCCAATAAAAAGAGGATCATTTCCTAATTTGAGCACTTTAGATGTAAAAAGGGACCAAAATTTTGGATCGTATGGTGTTGTACCATAAACATTAATCAAATGTAAAATCGTTTTATCAATTTTGATTTCAACTTTAAGACATTGACCATCTGCATCAGAAACATTATTTAATATTTGGAGCTGTAGTTTTTTATATAAGAGAATAGCAACTCCATTTCTTTTTTTATTTTTTGTCAAAATTTGTTTATTGAAATATTTGTCACAAATAACAAACAATGCATAAGAAATACATCTCACTAGGCGTTGCAAGTAATGCGGCAAGCCCAAATACCATTCTTTAGGCAGCTAAAGTAAAAACACAGTTTCGAATTACCTAGGCAAGCTTGTCCCCCAAAATATCCCCAAGTTGGCGCTCCATAACAGAAAGAGCAAAGGTAAACCCAACAACTCCTGGGAACTATAGGGCTCAATCGTCCAAATATCGCCAATGTAAGCAAACACCCTTGGGGGGTAAGCATGGGGCATCCAATAAGAACCCATGGAACGCCTTTTGGAGACATCGTCTGACTTGAGCCAGAGTATACAACAAAAAGCACGCCTATAGAGAAGAATAAGTGATTAAAAAAAAAAGAAAAAGAAGCAAAGAAGCAAAAAGAAAAGAAAAAAGAAACATTCAAACTACGGTGGTACCCAAGGGACATGAGCGTGGCAAAAGTACGGACTATAGAGGGGGAAGGAAGTCAGATCTCGGCGGGTGCAGCCACCACCAGCGCAAGACGTTGTCCTCGCCAGGGCCGCTACATCAGTGGCGCTGTCTCGCAGCGGGGCCAGCTGGACTTAGATCAGGAAGAGATGGAGCACCCTCAGCCGAGGGCTGCAGGCAAATAGGGGAAGACCCTCTGAGAGGTAGCTAACCAGGGGGGTCCAAATGTAATCAAAGCCCTTCCTCGACTCTTCTGTTATATCAGTCAATCGCTCCATGACTAATGCTTTCCATCGGCGGGCATGCCATTGGGTGAGCGAAGGAGCTTCAGATCTCTTCCACGCCCCGGCTATAGCCATCTTCGCCGCACCCAGACAGACCCATAGGATAGATTTGTCAGCATGTGTTTGGTATTTGAGTAGCGGATCGCGAAGACCCAGCAGGACCTGTTCCATAGATTCCCCAATTGGATAACCTAGTATAATCTTAATTTGGGAAAGGATCTCCTTCCAAAAGGGTTGGATGACTGGGCAGTCCCACCATATGTGCTTGAAGTCCCCTAACAGCCCACACCCAAGCCAGTAACGATCTGAGGTTCCTGGGAAAATAGAATGCAGTTTGTGGTGGTGAAGGTACCAGTCATAAAGCGTTTTATAATGGGCTTCCCTGAGGTGCATGGATCTGTTGAATTTGGCTATATCTGTATATAGGGATTCCTATTGTTTGTCCGAGGGAGGCGTCTGCAACATGTCTCCCCAAAACACTTTATGTCGCAGAGTGCGTTGTGGCGAGTGTGTGAGCAAAAGGGCGTATAGAAAGGAGATACAACCTTTGCCCGTGGTGCCCGTTCTGGACAAATTTCTCTAGTGGAAGGTAGTCTCTAGTGGCCGCCTGGTGGATCTGTGGTTGCTGGACCCAATGGATTAACTGCATATAATGATATCGCTCCGCGACTCATGCAATCATGGAAGGAGCGTAGTTTAGAACCCTGGAAGAGATCCGAGATCATAAGACATCCCCCCTCTCTCCACAGGTCAAAGGGCCCCTCCTGAAGGGCTGGCGGGAAATTCTTAGAAAAGTGTATGGGGGAATAGGGAGACGGGAACGTGGTCAGCGGCATTGACCTGGTTACTGCATCCCACACCCGGAGGGTAGTGGAGGTGGGCACACTTAGGTAAGCGTTAAGAGGCCTATCAGCTTTATGTCGCCAGGGTAAATCCCAGATCGTTCTACGTGTCACCTGCCTGTCTATGTGGAGCCACAATTTATCAGATTCTCGCAGCGACCATTCGCTCAGCACACGTAGTTGAGCTGCCCTATAGTAGGTTAGGAAGTCTGGTAGGGCTAAGCCTCCTTTCGTACGTGGCCTTGTTAATAAATGATATGAGAGCCGTGCACGCTTTCCTTGCCAGATAAATTTAAGCAGTATGGTTTTCAGCTCAGAAAAGAGTGACTGATCTGGTTGGATAGGCAGACCTTGGAAAAGGTAGAGAAGACGTGGCAAGATGTTCATTTTAATTGCATTTATCCAACCAATTCATGAAATGTAAGCCGTGCCCCACTTTTTACAGTCTGCTTTCAGGCGTTGTAGAAGGGGTGGAAAGTTGGCCCTATATAGGTCTGTAAGTTTGGGCGTGATTCGAATCCCTAGATAAGTGATCTCTTTACGGGCCCATTGGAAAGGGGATGTCACCTCTAAAGTGTGTTGTATATCCGAGGGCAGGGTAAGATTTAGGAGGGATGATTTGAAAAGATTGACTTTAAAGCCAGATACGGCCTCAAATTGCTCAAGTTCCTGACTAATGGCAGGGAGGGAGGTGGTGGGATTGGTAACTGGCAGAAGGATATCATCCGCAAATAAGGCGATCTTATGATCATCCGTCCAGAACCGGATCCCGGTGATCTGTGGATTGGCACGGATCCGGGCCGCAAAGGGCTCAATACTAAGAGCGAATAGGAGTGGGGACAAGGGGCAGCCTTGTCTGGTCCCTCTCGCTAAGTCAAAAAAGTTCGAGGCCACCCCATTCACCACCACGCGGGACCGAGGAGCGCTAAAATTGGCCTGAATCATCCCGATGAAGGCTTCACAGAAGCCGAATCGGCGCAGAGAAAGCTCCAAGAAGGTCCAATCAACCCGATCAAAAGCCTTCTCCGCGTCGAGCGACAAGAGTGCGGCCGGGATCTTTTTCTTTTGGGACTTATCTATTAGATGGAAGATGCGTCTAAGGTTGTCGTGGGTCTGCCTCCCCTTAATGAACCCTGATTGATCAGGATGGATGAGATCAGGGAGAAATTTCTCAAGCCGGGTGGCGAGGATTTTGGAATATAATTTGGAATCCAGGTTAAGGAGGGCAATGGGTCGATATGATGAGCATTTCTGAGGGTCTTTCCCGGGTTTCGGAATGATAGAAATTAGGGCTTTACCCATGGATGGGGTCACTGCATGGTGGGTGGCGATGTCGTTAAACAATGTAGTTAGGTGGGGACCCAAGTCGGCTGAGAAGGTGCGATAAAATTGAGCGGTAAAGCCGTCTGGCCCTGGAGCTTTGTGGCGTTTTAAGGAGTCGATGGATGCTTGAACCTCCTCCAAGGTAATACTCCCACCAAGACTATCATTAGCCGAGGCAGAGAGCTAGGGCAAGTCGAGGCCAGTCATATATTGTAGTTGCTCGTGCTCTCTATGGATGTCGGCTCAGTACAGGTTGTGATAGAACTCACGAAATACCTGGGCTTTTTCACCTTCACCGACGTGGGTCGCGCCATGGTCATCTATGAGTTGTTTTACGTACTCTCTCTCCTGTTTGCTCCGCAGCTGTTTGGCCAATAGAGTGCCCACCTTGTCCTTCCCCTCGTACCCTCTTGCCTGGAGCCTAAGGATTGTTTTCTCCGCCCTGTTCGTATATATCGCATTAAGTTTCCCTTTGAGGGACGTGACTTTCCTCAAGGACGGGGCTGAAGGAATGGTTTTGTGTTGGCCTTCTGCTGCTACTAACTCCCGTTCTAGGTCTAGGTGTTCTTTGGTTTGAAGTCTCATGAGGGAAGAGGCCAGGGCAATGCAATGACCCCTAATATGCGCCTTAAACGCGTCCCAATTGTTCGCTAGGGATGTGTCGGTGGGATCATTGAGTAGGAAGAAGTCTCTGATCGCTTTGCGAAGGTCGTCCCGGTGGAGACGATCTCTACATAAGAACTCCGGGAAATACCATCTCATAAGTTTAGAGCGTGGAGCCGGCCAGTCTAGAAGGCATGTCAAAGGGCCGTTGTCAGAGATAGTAATGGGTAGAATGAGGGAGGCCGTCACTGCGTGGGTGAGCGTTTGGCTGATAAAAATATGATCGATTCGAGAATATGATCTGCGAGCATGCGAGAAAAACGAAAAATCTGTCGTTGTCGGGTTAAGGTGGCGCCAGATGTCCACTAGACCTAGCTGGTGAATTTGTTGTTTAAGGGATGTGGAAAATAGACCCCCTCCAGCTCTATGGGTATGTGATGTATCTAGCTGAGGATCCCAGACGAGGTTAAAATCCCCCATAATAATTAGGTCACCAACTGCAAAGCCCATTAAGGAGTCCAAAAAAGAGGAGAGGAAGTCAGTTTGCCCAGTATTGGGGGCATATACCAAGGCTACCGTACAAACTCTGCCCATCAATGATCCCTTAACCATAATGTATCTGCCTTCCTTGTCTTTTTGAGTAGCCTCATTTACAAAATGGGCGGAAGAGTGAAAGATCAAGGCGACCCCATTCTGTTTTCTAGTACTAGTGGCCTGATAGATCTGAGGGTAGCGTCTATGCTTGAGTCTGCTTTCCTCTGCTCGTTTTATGTGGGACTCCTGAATAGCCACAACTAGCGGCCCCTGATCTCCAATGTACTTCCAAAACCTGTGTCTCTTGTTAGGGGAGTTGAGGCCCCTAACATTCCAAGATAGAAGTTTAACCCCCATCCCCCCTGCAGAAACCAGACCAGCTGATGATAACACCTCCCCTCACCCCCGTTCGTCCCCAACTGCCCGCTATGGTTCCATCCCTGGGTAGAGCACCAAAACAGGAAAAAACATTATTAACAAAAAACAGATCATGAGAGAAAATCTCCGCAAACTCCAGGGTCTGCGTGGTCGGATGTCCTTAGGGGCAGGACCATTCCCGCACCGGGTGATCCGATGAGCGAGTCCAATGACCCTTGTTATGATATCGCAGAAGTTGGCAGCAGTCCACAGGGTCACCATTATGCCATTGCGCAGTCTAGAGAGATCTTCGAGGCGAGTTTCTTGGGGGATGCAGTGCAGGTGACCATCCTGCTCTTGAAACTGAGGCACCCCCGATATTCGTGCGAGCTTGCAGTGTGCAGGGTGATCAGGGAGTCTTTCCGTTGGAAGCCGGTACCCTCTGCCATTCCCCGCACGTTCCCTTGTCCGGTGCCCGTCGTCTGGGGGCCCCTGAGGTGGTCGGGCGGTCCCCCGGCGGCGCATCGACGAGACCCAGTAGGGTCACAGCCCCCTCGACATCTGTGAAATGGTGTTGCTTATTGTTAAGAGCAAAGGCGAGACCAAAAGGATATGTACATCGATATTTAATTTGCCTTTCACGAAGTGCGGTGGTAATGCGGCGGAACTGTTGGCGTCTCATCAGTGTGGCCTGGGCAACATCTTGATATAGTGCACACGATCCTCCTCGGTATTCAATCGATTCTTGGCCCCTGGCCCTGCGAAGCACCAATTCCTTTGTCTTAAAGGAGGTAAACTTGGCTAAAATGTCCCGAGGTCGGGTCTGCTTCCCTCGCTGAGCCGGGCCCACTCTATGAAAACGTTCCAACTGGATTGGCGGGCCATCGTCTCCTATGATGCTGGTGAAGAGACCCACGATGAACTGCTCCAAGTCAGCACCTTCTCGTCCTTCTTCCAGACCGCATACTCTGATGTTTTCCCGCCTAGAGCGGTTCTCCAGATCCTCGCACTTGAGCAACGTGGTGTTCAGTTGGGCTGTGAGGGCTGCCGTGTCTTCTTCAAGTGGCTGGAGTCGGTCCTCAAGGGTCTGACATTTCGCCTCCAAGTCCAGGGTGCGAGTCCCCACTGAGTCCACATCGGTGCGTAGTTCACAGATTATGGAGGCCATGTCAGATTTAAACGCATCTAGAGAGGCGTTGAGATCCGCTTTAATGTCATCACGCAGCTCTTGTTTGAAATCCCTGAGCATGGCAAGAAGATCATCGCGGGTCAGCGCCATAGTCCCCTCCGTCTGACTATGCTCAAGTTCTTGCCCGTTCCCCGTGCCAGAGGCTCCAAAGTAGCTTGAGACCTTATTGGGCTGTGATTTTTTAGGAGGCATGCGGGCAACTCTTGGGCCGAAGCCGCACGCTGGCACACCCGCGTGTCCCCTTTGCACCCGGCTGTGGTATCTGAGCTTGCAGTTCTCACGCTGCGTTGCAGGTCAGGGTAACTTTCCAGCTGCAGAACGCGGTCCCCAGAGCCTCCTGACAGTGTCCTATGAGTGGCTGTGACCTGTTATGCAGTCCCAGGGAGCAGTGAGGGCTTAGGGTAGGATGGATCCGACCACCATCTTAAGGTCAGGCATCGAGGTCAGGCGAATCCTAGCCGTGGTTTCTCGATCCTTTACAGTGCCCAGCTCACAGCCCTGATGTTGGTGGCCCTTCACAGATGATCGCGCAACAAATCAGGCGGTGAAAATCACTGGCAGGCGAGGTGGGGGCCTCCCAGCCCTTCAGGAGAGCAGCGCTTATGCTCACCTCTGGCTGTAGCCGTCCTCAGGGACGCCGCCTCAAAGCTCGGTGGTAGGTGCGGGGGAAGCAGAATCGCCTCGGCACAGCTCCTCCATCCGCACCAGTGGGCTCCGCCGCACAGGTCGTCAGTCGGGGGCCTTCACTCCGAGGGGGCCGCCATTTTGCGCTCGCCGCCGCACTCCGGGCACCGCCCGCACCACCTCCACATCGTGCCCCCTAATCTAGCGTTCTCCACCAGCATCACTGGAGCGCTGGGGCAGAGGTCATTGCACCACTACGGGCACCAGCACCGCGGGTCGCCTCCCGGCTCCGGAGGCACCTCAGCAGCGGGGCCCGGCCGCCATGTTGCGAGCACGGTCGCGCTCCGATCCAGGTGCCGATGCGGGCCCCGCGCACCTCCCGGTCGCCGTGAAGTCGCCAAAAGGTTCGTCGCTGCTTCTACAGCTGTTCACACCGCCGTTCCGTCATTCATGCAAGCCAGGAGATCCGATGGCAGTAGAAAATCAGACTCCGGTGCGGGAGCCTAGCAGAATCACGTCTGCGCGGCCATGATGGTTGGCCACGCCCCTCTCCATTTCTTTTTTAACAGCAGGGGATGAAAGGATATTACCAACCCATTTTTTATTCATGTATGCGAAAATTGTGTTGTCTATATGGGTTTCTTGGAGTAAGCAGATATCAACTTTATGAGATGCCAAGTAATCTAAAATATTCATACGCTTAACATGATGTCGTAAAACTTTAACATTAAAAGAAACAATTTCAATTTTGTTAACAGTATCAAGATTCATTAAAGATAGAGAACAGTATGTAAGTAGAGTAAAGGTAATCTGTAAAGGTAAAAAGTAGCTCTAGGGATAAATGAAAAGAGGAAAAGGAAAGACAAAGACAAACATAGAAAATACAACATGAAAACATAAATAAACACTACAGAATTGCAAACACACATATGCAACAGTAACCAAATGAGACGATGCCCTAATGAAGAAAATCATAGAGTAGGCTAGCCAAAAGAAATTATAAGAATAAAAGAGTCAAGAAGCAGTCTCATTAGTATCCATGGAGAGCAGAGAGTGTTTATCCAAAAAGGTACAAAGATCATCCGGACGCAGAAATAATTTGGAGAAACCACATTTCCAAATGCTCATAGTAGACAGGCTAAAAGGCCATATTTAAAACCAGAGCTTCTTAATCGTGGTCTAAGTGCTGCAAATTCTTTGCAAATATTAACTGTTGCTTTGGCAAAGTATTGATGGATGAAAATGTTGCTGCTTTCTGGATCATCACCAAATGATGATGACGTAGTACTTTTAAAGATCCTTTGACAAGGTTTTCTGTGGCTTGGATTACGATGTGAAGGAAGTCTATGCACTTTATCAATTTCAATATTTTCAGTGAATTTTAAATTCAGAAGACCAGGCAATACATTCTCCAGATAGAGCCTACAGTCATTGCCTTCCATGTCTTCTGGTAAATTAAAAATGTGCAAATTATATTGCCGATTAATATTTTCTAAATCCAGTAAGAGGTTACTCATTGGAATCAATCAATCAATCACTGCATTTATAGAGCGCGCTACTCACCCGGGAGGGTCTCAAGGCGCTGGGGGAGGGGGTAAGTTACTGCTCGAACAGCCAGGTCTTGAGCTGCTTCCTGAAGGAGAGATGGTCCTGGGTTCGCCGAAGGTGAGTGGGGAGGGAGTTCCAGGTCTTGGCTGCCAGGTAGGAGAAGGATCTTCCTCCGGCGGTGGTTCTGCGGATGCGTGGTACGGTGGCGAGGGCGTGGCTGGTTGATCGTAGCTGGCGTGTGGGCGTGTAGAAGGTCATGCGGTCGTTGAGGTACTTTGGGCCCAGGTCGTGGAGGGCCTTGTGTGCGTGGGTGAGGAGTCTGAACGTGATTCTCTTGCTGACGGGGAGCCAGTGCAGGTCTTTCAGGTGTCCGGTGATGTGGCTGTGTCGGGGGATGTCCAGGATGAGTCGTGCGGAGGCGTTCTGGATGCGCTGGAGTCTCTTTTGAAGTTTGGCTGTGGTTCCGGCGTAGAGGGTGTTCCCATAGTCCAGTCGGCTGGTGACGAGTGCCTGGGTGACGGTCTTCCTGGTTTCAGTGGGGATCCATCTGAAGATCTTGCGGAGCATGCGCAGGGTGTTGAAGCATGAAGATGAGACGGCGTTGACTTGTCTGGTCATCGACAGGGAGGAGTCCAGGATGAAGCCCAGGTTGCGTGCGTGGTCCGTTGGCTTGGGCGCGGTGCCCAGGGCCGGGGGCCACCAGGAGTCGTCCCAGGCGGAGGGTGATGAGCCCAGGATGAGGACTTCCGTCTTGTCTGAGTTCAGTTTAAGGCGGCTGTTCCTCATCCAGTCGGCGACGTCTCTCATCCCGTCGTGTAGGTTGGCTCTGGCGGTGGTGGGGTCGTTGGTGAGGGAGAGGATCAGCTGGGTGTCGTCGGCGTAGGAGATGATGTTGAGGTTGTGTCGGCGTGCGATGGCTGCGAGGGGGCTCATGTAGACGTTGAAGAGGGTTGGGCTGAGTGAGGATCCTTGTGGAACGCCGCAGATGACTTCGGTGGCTTCGGATCTGAACGGGGGGAGGCGGACTCTCTGGGTTCTTCCGGCGAGGAACGAGATGATCCATTCCAGTGCTTTCTCTCGGATTCCGATGTTGCTGAGGCGCTTCACTAGGGTGCGGTGGCAGACGGTGTCGAACGCCGCGGAGAGGTCCAAGAGGATGAGGGCAGCTGTTTCCCCGTTGTCGGTTAGGGTTCTGATGTCGTCGGTGGCTGCGATAAGGGCGGTCTCGGTGCTGTGGTTGGCCCGAAACCCGGACTGCGAGTGGGGTCGAGGGATCCATTCGTCTCGAGGAAGGCGGCAAGCTGTCTGTTGACGGTCTTCTCGATGACTTTGGCCGGAAACGGAAGGAGCGAGATGGGACGGTAGTTCTTGAGGTCGGTGGGGTCCGCCGTTGGTTTCTTCAGGAGGGCGGTAAGCTCGGCGTGCTTCCAGCTCTCCGGGAAGGTGGCGGTGTGGAAGGAGGAGTTGATGATGTCCCGGAGATGGGGTGCGATGGTGGCGTCGGCTTTGTTGAAGACGTGGTGTGGGCAGGGGTCGGTTGGTGATCCGGAGTGGATGGAGTTCATCGAGCCTTGGCAGTAAAGGGCATAAGGCTGTCAACTTTTGATTTGTTATCCTGAGTTTTTATTGAGTTGTCTGAATCCTTTATAGATAGACTTGCAATATCTTTGCACATATTTTTTATTACAGAGGCAATATTGTCTGTATTTGAGCAAACAGCTTCTAATTCTTCCAATATAGTGGATAAGAAAGATTCATTAGAATTCACAAGTTTTGACTTGACTGGGGAGAGTTGCTTGCTTGTTATTATTAATGACATGCACATTTTTCCACTGCATATTATATAAGATACTTTAAAAACATCAAAAAAGCAAAAGGAAATGATGCAGAAAGGAATAAATAAAAGTCCCCACAATAGCAGTAGGTGCAGCAGCTAAAAGCAGCTGTGGAAGCAGTCTAGGCCTCAGCTTTGCCCTTTCCTTAAAGCAGCTCCACCTTCCTGACAGGAACTTCAGCAGCAGTATGAAGAGGAGACCGGGCAGCTGATAAACAATCTGTCCATGAGGAAAACTCAATTAAAACCACCAACAAAGGAATCCAAGCGTAGCGCTGATAAAACAAACACTAGCAGGTAAAGAAAATAAGGGTAAATTAGCCTAAAGTATGGCAAATAATCATTGATAAGAGCAGACACCGGGGAAGGCTATCGAGAGGCGGCCATCTTGCTTCACGCGCTTATGAGACTCAGACACTATCTATTTTTGGTACCTTTTTATTTGAAAAATAGTTCAACCAAATTCAGTGAGCTATTGCTTTCATGACCATTATGTAGTGATGTTGGTGCCTAATCAATGACCTCTGCTGTGGGATAAGCCATAAGAATGGGAGGAAAATCCTATTCTCAAGTGTATCTTTCAGTGAATCAGAGAGCACATCTAGCGAAACATTGAAGTTGTCCAGCCTATCTGTCTATGAATGGATGAATAAAAATTAGCATAAGTGTTTTCGCCAAGAATGTTGTAGGAGATTACACAATCTGTCCAAACATATGGTGAAAAATCGCACATTTAGCCCACGTCTTACCTTCCCTAGCAGGTGAAGGCTGAACACTCTCACCTCGGGGAAAAGAAAGTCTTTGCCTTTTTCTTTGTTTTTCAAAATCTTCATTGAAAACCAACAAATATTATTCCTTATCGGTTTGACCCCGGTGGAGGAGGGCACGGATGTCATCGTTGGTTGCGGGAAGTGCGGTCTCGGTGCCGTGGTTGCTTATGAATCCGGATTAGGAGATGTCCAGGATGTAGTTTGCTTCGATGAACTCAGAGAGTTGGGCGTTGATGGCCTTCTCGATGACCTTAGCCCGGAAGGGGAGCAGGGAGATGGGTCTGTAGTTCTTGAGGTCTGTCAGGTCAGCGAATGGTTTCTTTAGCAGCGGGTTGATCTTGACATGTTTCCAGTTATTGAGGAAGGTGGGGGTCTCGATGGAGCAGTTGATGGTACGGCGAAGCTCCGGGGCGATGGCAATGGCTGCTCTATGGAAGATGTGGTGCGGGCATGTGTCCAAGGGGTTTCTGGAGTGGATGCTCTTCATGGTCTTGAGGGTGTCATCTGTGGTGAGCGGGGTCCAGTTGAGCAGGATCTGTTGGGGTGCAGTGTGGTTGGGAGTGTCTTCGGTTTTGAAGCTGTTGTAGATCTGCCTGCCAAATACGACTTTTCTTTTTGACTAAACAAACTCACTTTTCAAAAGAAAAGCTTGTCTTTGTCTGAAGGAAGCATATTTTTTTATTAATTACTTAAATATACAAATCCCTCACATAGAGGCTCTGCCCTAGATGGCCAGGTATTACGATCAAATGACATGGATGTCTACAATAATCCCAAGGATGCCTAAAATACGGCAGTAATGTCCACCATTATGCCAGGCCCACTGTTGTGCCAAGGTTGCACATAATAATGACTAGGATGAACACAATATTTCACTATTGGCCACCATTATGCCAGGGATGGCTACAATTCTTTCCATGATGGTCACAACATACAAAAAATGGCTGCCAGTTTCCCACACAAGACCAGAATGCCTAAAATATGTGAAGGGGGACTGCTATTATCTCACAGTCACAGCTATGCCAGGATTGGACACAATAGTGCCAGAGATTAACCTCTTATGATGGAGGGCTACCATAAACATATGGTGATCTCGGATACCCGGCTTAGCTTCTTAGGAGCAACACCATCTGTCAGGGAGGAATACAATGCCAGGCACAGAGGAATACACACATACAAAAATGTGCACACATGCATACACACCGAAGCATGGGCATTTCAACACATAAATGCGCACTCATGCATGTATGTACATCCACAACCATTACCCAGGCCTTGGAAAGGAGTGGCATTCTTAACTGTATCCGCTGTAGATTCTCCCAGTCTCCTCGGCTTCTGGTCTGCCTTTTGCACTCAAATCACTGACCTCTACTCCCACATTTTAGTGACTCCACTCTGGTTACTGCTGTCACTGTCATTTCCCCTATTTGTTGTTACCCTTACAAGGAGGCAGCCATAGCGAAGTCTACGACTGGCATCTAGTTCATTTTAGATTCCATTTCTGTGATTGTGTCCATAATAACACCTTCTCAACTTTAAATGCTCCTTCATGAAGCCGATTGAGTCCACTCGAAGCAAAGATATATAGTATGAGTGAGGAGCCTGCCCTATGATGAAGCGCGCCACACTAGGGTGACTGAGGGCTTTGCGTCCTTTATGTAAACAAACACCACATACTGACCAGGAGAGTAACATGCACATCCGACTGAGGACTTCTTCATTTTCCTTCCTTATTTGCTTTTCACTAGACTATCAATTGTGGTTATACATTGATAAATGTAAAGAGATTGCCTTGCGCAGAGAGCCAACAGGTAGCTTTGCACAGACAGTCCTTCAAGCTGCCTCTCACACCATCAGCCCTAGTGACATTTGTGTGCAAACGTGGCCTTGTGCACCAATGCTCGTGCAGCCCTAAGCCCTCTCTGCTATCCTTGCACACTTCTGGCAATGAAGACAAAATTGCAAACTGCCAGTCAGACAGACGGCCAGCACTCGTCAATACCAGCCATGGCCCCTTTGCAATGCCGGCGGGCACAGAGCTTGCCAGTCACGCATAATGCCAGTCATGAAACGTTGACAGTGACAGCGCCCATGCTCTATACCAATCGTGTTGCTTTCCAGTCGTGCGCTTCCCGTCAGTCTTACAAAGAGACAGCCCTTTAGGCAGCCCCATGCCTGCCAGCCTGGCGCATTGCCAGCTCTGCCTTGTCTGAAAGCCACAACAATAATCTGCCAGTGCTTTCCACTGTAAACCATGGGGCAGATTTACCAGCCCCTTGCGCCACTTTTGCGTCATTTTTAACATGGGAAAAGTGACGCAAAAGTGGCGCAAGGGCCTTGTAAATCTGCCCCATGACCGTGTAAGTTTTGAAGACATCTAAGCACCTGCCTGCCCTGCAGACTTTATGAAAGCCCTGCACCTTGGGCATGTAAACATAAACTGTGTGAAGAACGGCGGCTGAATAGCACTATGACCTCTTGGCTTTCGAAACAAAAGCGCTTTGACCTCATACTTAGTTTTTTGCAGTTTTATTTATATAGCGCGAACTCAACCCGAACGCTTTACATGAGCACCAGTTACATTACACAAGGACACATGCATTTCTTTGGAGGCACGGGAAGATTAAGTGATTTGCCCAGAATCACAGGATGTTACTTAAATTTTGCCACACAAAAATACATATCCCTGAAAGCAGAGTGCCTTTGGCCATCTAAAAACAGCAGGAGTAGTGTACGGTGCTGCACATAACATGGGACCTGCGTAGGATCACAGCACATAGCGAATGAAGAGAACTTATTACGCAGGTGTTTTAGCAACATTTCCTTCTTTTGTTATCCTTCTAAAGCGCTATTATCTCTGCTGAAGAAGCAATTCGCTTGAATGAGGGATGGATGCTGAACAAATGTAGTGAGCCAGTCTCAAATAAACAGGGAAGCAACAATGCAACTTTGAGCAGCTGCGCAATGGGTGGTGAAGGTTAGCCGCTGCTGTCACAGGCTCATACAAAGTGGCGCGAATTGTTTTAACATTCAAATGTATCACAACCTTACCAAATACTTTCACTCGCAAGCAGCATTGTGGAACTTACGTGTCACAGCGTCAACTAAAGTGCACACTTCAACTTTGAAATATTAAGACAATTAAGTGCCCAAAGCTTTAATTTCTAGGAGTTTGTTTAGAGGAAACACTGATGTTAACCTCACAATCTGGAGAGAGAAACCCGAGCGTGCATTTTACCTACCGCCCCAAGAAAAACAGGTTTCTTCTTTTTCTTCGCTTAAAACTCTAGCCATCGCCAACCAGAGAGATAATTGGGAAAGCTGGGTTTGTTGTGATGGACAGGCTAGGGCGCCGCGTTGGGAGTGTCTGTCTGACTGCACCTCCCGTTAAACTCCTGTGATTGGTTGTGACAAGCAGCATGACCATCCAATACTGAAGAAAACAACCCCGCTGCACTGGAAGAGGTCGCCGAACTGCCCGGAAAACACTGCTCTGCCGCAAGGGGACCGACATCCCAAAACTGTGTGTTCTAAAACTTTGTAAGCCGGAAACCGGCCGCCAGCTGCTTCTGGCAAAAACAAGCATTTGCAATGCAATTGGACTCGCATTACGCGAGACCTATTGCATTGCAAACTGGAGTCATCACGGAAAACAGGAGGGGGGAAGGCACGGACAACGGGAGTGCGGGCAGGGGGGAGAAGGCACGGACAACGGGAGTGCGGGCGGGAGGAGGGGGTAGAAGGCATGGACAACGGGAGTGCGGGAGAAGGGGGCGAGAAGGCACGGACAAGGGGAGTGCGGGCGGGGGGAGGGGGTGACAAGGCACAGACAACAGGAGGGAGGGGAGTAGAGAAGGTAGTAAGAGAACCTCATTAAAGAGAATAGTGCTCACAGTCTAAATAACACGCACCATGTAACACTCGAAGTAAAGGGGCCAGTAGCCATGGGAGGATACAAATGACGACATGGCCGTAATAAGGAGGGACTAACAAGCCTATAAACGAATCCCAAAGCAGCATTTACAAAGGACAAAGACACAAGCCAATGAAAAATATGGGCGGGGGAGTGGGCGGGGCTTCCCTCACGTACTAAGCTACAGCAGATCTTCACCAGAGCAGTGCTTGCGCGCGGACTCTAGGCTCGACCTAAAAAACGTGAGAGAGACCAATGGAACACACAAAAGTGAGATGGAAGTAAGCACGGAGATTAAAGTAAAACTTGATGGAAGGAAGAGTAGCAGAGAAGATACGAGGGTGGAAGGAGTGATGTGAAAAAGGTGAATGGATGGGAGATAAGAGATTAAAGTAAAGCAGGGAGAAATGGGATGAAAGTAAAGATGGAGCAAAAGAAGGAAACATGGAAGGATACAAGTTAGCATGAAGGAATTGTTGGAGTAAAGGATGCAACAATGGAAGAATGAAAGGAAGAATGCCATGATAAACAAGCATTTGCAATGCATCAGTCTCGCCTTTTGGACCTTATATGTATTTAGCTATGCAGCACATTAGCCTGGGTGCTGAAACATTTACTGTTCTTTAACCTAGAAGCTAAGTTGCCTGCTGAGAGGGAAGGAGTGCACAAACCCTTCAGGATGTGTGAACATCTAAGACGAGCCAGAAGCAGCTGACCACGGAGCTGAGGGTCCATCTACCTAGAGAGAAATGTGCGTGCTCCTAAATTGGAGTGCAGTCTTTTCTCCGAGCGTCTGCACCACATCACTTTTGTGAAGTAGGAGGGTGACACTTTTAAACACCCCTTTCTATTTGCGATTCGAAATAAGAAGCATTACCCCTTTGACAAGTCGGAAAAGCTTTCCTGACTAGTAAAAGTGATTTAGCAGATAACAAAATACTCTTTTGCACTTGCAAAACATATTTATACATGAGACCCAATCTTACTAAAATAGTGTTTTTAAATTTCCCCAAAGCAGTTCCTATGAGTTTTGTTAAGTAACAGCCATTCTTGACCAGTTTGTGCGACCTTGAGTTGCCTTAGGCTGAAATGGAAGACTGTTGTCTCCTGTACTATGAAGTAAGAGGAGGAACAGACAGCTGAAAAAGAAACAGTGCCTACTACTTGAAAACTGTGTCTGGCTGCACAGCACAGGGAGGCTGAAAGCTCAGGAGACAACCATACTCCGATGCAGTAAAGTGCGAGAAAGGAGTATCAAAAATCAGGTAGTTCTAAAAGCAGAGTTCAGCAAGACACCCTCCGAGCAGTATAATCTATCCACGAAAAGCTGATAATCATGCAGCAGAATGCTATTTGTGCACAGGGGGCCGAAATATAACAACTTTAAACGGCTTCAGGATGAGGACATCGATTAAAAATACAAATTGACATGAGGACAAAAGTTCAGCTATCAAAACATTTTTATCAGAGCCCTGATCTCCTGCTGTTGGTGGGCGACAAGAAAAACTTGAGAGTGACTCATCCTCATAAAATGGAAAACAGTTATTGTTGGGAATTTGTGATGATTGTCAACAATGGCAGCAGTTACAGTGATTTCAAGGCTTCATCTGCAGCCCCCTACGGGCTGAGATCCAACTACAGTCTGGGAAGGCATGGCCAGGTCAAAGTGCATCATGACGGAGGCTGAGCGTTCTGTAACTGATCTGAATTTTTTTGCTGTTAATGCCAATGTTTTGCAAAAGGTTTTGATTAAGGGCCTCCCACAAAGGTTGCCGCCTTCCAAAGACCCTTCAATTAGTCAATATGTAAGCAAATAAACATACAGAGGTGGAGAGGTGTGGTGCAGCGGCCAGGGCAGCTGACTTCGGAGCACAGGGTTCACGGTTCGATCTCCGGCGGCAGCTCAGCTCAGCACCATGTGACTCTGGGCAATAGCTCACTTAATTTCCACTCCGACCCCCAGCGCCATGAGACCCGTAAGGGTGAGTAGCTGCGCTATATAAAAACGGACTTACACTGAGCAATACCAGGTGTAGCTCGAAGCACTTGGGGGTGAGGGCATTTTGCGTATATATATTGTCAAAATATCTTTTAGACTCTAGATTTCAACCCAAGCATTAGGCAAGATTATGCAGCAATTCACGAACACCAGAAGAAACAGATTTGTGACGGGACTGAGGAGAGAGTGAACAGAGAGCCTGTTTATGCTTCAATGTATCAAGTAAGCAACGCGAATCTACTATCGGGTGGAAGTAACTGCAAGTCAGGGCTTTAAGTGGGCCGGGTCCTGCCGATGCTCAGCACTGTCAGCTCTTAAAAGCAGGTGCTGAAACGGGTCCCAATTGGGCTCTCCATTTTTACCCTAGGGGTGGGGTGGGGGTAAGAAACTTAACTCGTCAATATAGCACCCGGCACTGCTTTTGATGCAACTTTGTAGTGACTCGTTTGTCAGTTTTCTAAATGGCAGACATGAGCACCAGTAACATCACACAAGGACGTGGTCATGTGTTGAATCCCAGGATGTTGAGCGGGTGTGAGGCTCAAACCTGCATGCTGAGCTCGAAGGTCGGCAGCTCTAGACTTACGCCACATCCTCGTCTACAAGAACTGAAGCATGTTTAATATTATATATAACAAAATCACAGGTGGTGCTCATTTGTACATGTAATGTTACTTGTTCTGTTCTATAGCCGGATGAATGGACAGAAACAGCAAAACACCAGTCGGGCGCACACTACAGATTTTTAGCATAAGTGTTTTAAGCCATGCCCTCAATTACATTGGCCACGCCCCTAATGGAGACACCTCCAGTTTTTTCATCCTACTTAAAGCCCTACTGCAAGTGATTATTTACAGATACATATTGGGCAGCCCTGCTGGAATCTGTTTTGTTGCCGGTTTGGACACTTGCACACATCTCAGTTGACTTGGCCGAGCTACTGAGAGTTAGCAAGCTTTAACAGTAGGCCAGCACTTACCGGCATCATCCTCGGTCCGTACCACATTGATGCTGGCTGCGGGCCGGCGGCTCCGGTGCCGAGGCTGATCTTCAGAGCTGCGAAGGGAGCGGTGGGCTAACTCGCCCGGTCCCGTTTGGTTTTGGGTCCTGCGGGCGGACGGGTTTGTATTCCGTTCTCTTGCCCTCGCCGCTTCCATCTCTCCCAGGTGGTAAAGGCTGGCTCATGAGCAGCTCCTGTGGCTCAGGTTTGGGGCGGGGTCAGCAAGAGGTTCCCACACTGCGTGCAGCGACGAGGCATGAACGGGGGAAACACTGAAACTAAACAAGTTGGCCGCTCTCAGTTTTTTGCCACCTCCTCTCGTTACGCTAAGTTGCGCTAATGCGCTGATAACGCTCTCCTCCCTGGTCTCCTTACAAATAATGGCATACGGTGTGTTCGGCGCAGGCGCAGCCCCAGAGGTATCGCGCGCATGCGAAACTAAAAACAAGTGCGAGTTTACCCACCAATCAGAGGACAAACAAGCATTTAAAATGCAATAAAACTCGTATTTACGCGAGACCTATTGCATTTTAAACGGAGGTACGTGAGTTAAAAAAGGCACGAACGGGAGGGGGTGGAGGGGTGGTGGTGGTCTGAGAAGTCACGGACTGCGGGAGGGAACGGGGGGAGGCAGGGGAACAAAACGGTTTTAAAAGTAAAGGGACCGATAGCCGTGGAAGGACAACAATGACGACATGGCCGTCAGGAGGCGGGATTAAGTTGGCCAAAACCAATCAGATTGCAGCATTTAGAATTTCGGCCAATGAAAAAGATAGGGGGAAAGTGGGCAGAGCTTCCCCCGCTATACTGTATACAGCATCTCTCGACGAGACAGCGCATGCACTGCCTAGACGAGACCTAAAAAAGGATGGATAAAAAAAGGAATAAAAGAGAACAATTCGATGGAAGATTGGTTAAATGGAAGTAAAGGTAGAAGAAAAAGAGGAACGTTTTTAAAAACTTCCTCTGAGTGATCATCGAATACTCCTCCATACGGTAAGGCTTGCTTACTTCGCTCGCTTGCATAGTGCCAATGATAATGTGTTTCACAGTCGGAGATATTTTATTTTTCTGGCTATTTTCTTGCATTCTATTTTGTAGTATGACGCACACAGCAATGAAAAACACTGTATCGCAAAATTTATATTAATTATTGAAAACCTTGGGTAAAATATTTGCTGAATTGGTAATAGTTGCAGTGTTGTTTACATGGCTCTTTGTGAATAAAGGAATTCTCATTTCACTTGCTAGGACAATCGGTTCCTCTTTACAAGATTCTTCTCTGGAATTTAACAATCCAGGTCGCTGCTTTTATGTACATACGTGCAGGCATCTTTTGTGATCCATTGCTGAAAGGTCAAACATGTTTGCCTGACATTCACCTGCTAGCCAGAAATATTGAATGCACTTGAAGCTGACTGCAATAAGGCGTGCGAGACACACCGGTGACTCACTCTGCAAGAGGAAAGGCCATTTTCTTGTTTGTTAGAAAATATCAATCGAATCTCTGATCTAATGTGACACACTGTAAAACAGTTTTATCTCTAGCGAATATATTGGAGAGATCACTCTGCCTCCCTTAAGCTCATCATCTATCCATGTTCATTTGTCAGTCTGTCTATCCTTAACTTGAAGCTGTTCTGTATTTTCTAAGGGCACATTCAGGTTGTTTCCTGAACCAGTCCTCTTTCTATGCTATGCACATATGATTCTTGCCCAGTTTCCCACTGTTCATCACAAAAAACAATGACAAATCTGTATAAGAAATACAGATAAATCTATGTCAGCCATCATAATTAGTTGCTTCGGAAAGAACAACATGCAATGGGGGAACACAGCAATGATTTTTTGATGTAACAACATGCAAGCAGTGGACCACAACTATGATATTTGATGAGTATGACACACATGTTGGTGACGTGTTCAGAGATCATTAAATTAATGTAAAATCCTGAGAAATGGACAAATAGCTACAGAAGATAACAACGGATGACACCTTCCCTTCTATATTATGTGAAGTGTTGATAAACTGACAGAAGATCACCAAGAATCCTTTGTTAGCCAGGCCTAGCAACACTACATAATTCCCAGATCAAGCTGCAGAGGTGCTAGGTAAGCAAACAAAACTCTCCCTAGGTCATGCAATCCAGAACTTGAATAAGACAGAGTGACAAATTGCAAATTGTAGCGATGCTCTTTTCCATTTATGGGGGCTTACCGTTGCTCCTGCCCCCTCCCCAGAACAAACAGCTCCCCTGCAGGAACAGCTTCCCCCCACCTTCTTGGGCACTACGCCAAATATGCACACATTTTTTGCTCCTCGGGATTGTGGGAAACCTCTTTGCCCTGAGGTGGCTGTGTGGGCTTTCTGAGTTTCTTCCTTCGTTTCTTATGCTCCAACTGGAACACAGAATTTTTCTTTCAAAATTAGCGGTCCCTGCCCAATGTGCGCATTTCTCATAGCCATTTTGTTTTACAACCAGTCTTCGCTCCCTATCCTCACACTTTGGAATGTGCTGGTGAAAAATCTGGCCAATCATTTCTCAATTATCTGTCCACCCGCTGAAGTCCGGATGGGAAGAAACTGGCAGTGTTGCTATCTCATTCCCCATGGACGCAGGTAGTGGTGTGGCTCACACATGGACACAATGCACCTCCCTCTCCTCTGAGGCCCTGGCCTTTCCTGAGGGAAATGAGCATAACATTTACCAACTTAGGACCTGATTTAGATCTTGGTTGAGGGGACTACTCCATGACAAACATGACGGATATCCCGTCTGCCGTATTCCAATCCCATCATATCCTATGGAGATTGTAATTTGGCTGATGGGCCATTCTAGATCTAAATAAGGCCGTTAGTGATGTGTAAAAAAATATGGAGGTCGTAATACACTTATTCCAGGAAAATAACCCTGGAAAACCCTATTTCAGGGGGAAATGTTAAAATAAAAAATGCATACTTGCAGGGTATTTCATCAGCACATAAATGTTTCAGTCTTAATTCTATGTTGGCACGAGGCCTGATTCAGCTGCAAACCCTTTTTAAGTCTGTATCAGCATAGTAACCCTGACAAATATTTTGCAACCCAAGAATCTTTGAACACGTGATTTCCTCAATTTAAAGCCTGGTACTAATTGTCTGGGCAAATGGCACGTATTAAATGTCTGCTCCTCATATTCAGAGATAACACATGCACTTAGTGGATTATTCTCCATTCTGATCTGCATAATCCAGAATGCATATTCAAAACCCAATAAATAATCAACATTCTTGAATTTCACCTTAACATATACGAGCATAGTGGCTGAAGAGATCACGGGGCATATTATCAAGGGGCCGCGATAAAGTTATCGCTGCTTTAGCGTCCGTTTTCGGGCGGAAAGCGGCGATAATTTTATCGCACTATCAGCAAGGACACGCTAGCGCGTGAATCCATGCCTCAGTGCCCTTTTCCCTACCGCCCAGCGTCGCAACACAAATGATATGCAAAGTGGGCGTACCTTACTAAACTGACTTGGTAGATGTCGCTAACACAACTAACTCCTATCATCAATCTTGCCGCACACCCGCGTAGCGATGTGAAAAGTAGCGCAGACCACTCATCGCTGGTTTCTTAACGCCTGCTTTCAATCTGACTTAGCCATTATATCCTATGGGAGGTGGATTGTATGGATAAATCCACCCTGCTCTATCAACAAGGATTCGCCTATCGCTGTGCTATTATCGCTGGATTTCCAGCGATAATCACACATTTTGCCGCTATCGCTGGATTTATTATCGCATTGGAGATATGCGTTGATGATAACGCGCTATCTCGACGATATAATCCAGCGATAGCCGGCGATAATTATGCTCGCGCTAAACGCGCATAGAGATGATTATCGCTGGCTGTTGCTGATATGCCCCGAATAAAGATACATTACGGAAGTATGAGACCATATAAATTACAGCTAGCTCAGAGCCTTATGTGACCTTGGTTAATGACCCATGGAAAGGTCGCTGCTGACAGGGTTTCTGCTGGGCAGTATCAAAAGCAATATTTGCTGTCCCTTAGGACCATACGACTCCTCGACTGTATTATTATGTCCTTGCTATGAGCCTACTGTACAAACACCTATGCACTTTGTCCTTTTTCGTAAGTTTTATAAAGCATGTTTGTGACACTGTTTATTACCAATACCTAAAACTTAGGGGTTTTCTAAATGTAAACCTGCTCTTTATTTTCAGTCCAGATGTTTGTTACTCTGTGGGGTGTTTTTTAAAGCTAGCGATAAGGCACTGCAAAACCATGTCATTCAAATTATATCTTGAGAAGCAAAGTCAAAGCTGACTGTATCTTAGGTGTCCAGTTGTTATTGTCACTGTCAATTTCACAGTAAAATGAACATCTTATAATCACTGGCGTGGAGTCCATCACATCTATAATATTTTGATAAGAACTTAGAGCCCAGAACTTTGTTCAGCTTGATAGGAAGGTGGTACACCAGAAGAATCTGCGACAGACAGAAACATCTCAAAATAGAGCGCCCCTATGACATTGTACACATATGTTTTGCTGCAGAAATGCCAGTGTGCACTACATTATCTCCCTTAAATGAACTTTAGCCTCACTTTGCATTGAACCTCTGTTCAGTTCTATTTTCCAGCATGTTGCTACGGATGACCCTCTCACCTATTCTTCCACCAATGACTAAGCAGCAACCGCTGCATGCTGAAAAGATGTAAATATAATTAAGGATCATCTGCCTATTGCGTATTATGCATTAGTAACAAAAACATCAATAATTCCTGATACCAGTAACCATTTGAAAATGTATATAAATTTACCAATTACAAAGTTAGCTTTCCTTGTGCTAATTAGTGTTCTTCATAGCTCCAGCTTTAATTTCAACATGAATGGTTGAGTTAAAAAATGACACCTAGATTTAAAAATGCCAGTGATAAAAGCGGTTGAAGTGAGATGGGCTAAAGAAAACAAGCTCTAAAATGAGTAAGATTTTTACGAAACATAAAAATTCAGCAGATAAACACCGTCAAAGGTTGTCAGTCCATTGGCTAGTGTGATTCAATGTCCTCTCCCTGCTGAATCAGCCTTGCGAGACTTAGGGGGTTATTTAGCGTGTGTGGGAGTGGACAAACTGCCAACATTTTTAGGTTGAGCATTCGAGACCTCTTGTATATACTTTAGTATATACTTATATGTGTATGTACTTTGTGGGCTCTGGAGATCAGCCCTAGGACTTGTCTGCTTCCGCTTAGGGACCTTTTTTCTGTTCAGCTGCCTCTATTTAACTGTCTTGATAGAAAACGACCAGTAGAGGTCAGTAAAATACCAGAATTGCTTTTTGCTGAGGGACTTTCTTTTTTAAATTTTTCTGGCAACTGCCTCTATTTAACTTTCTTCGAGCATTTGCCACCAGTACTGGGAGAGCTCGATGGGGACCACAAGTTCCAGAGCGCAACACGGCCGGCGTGCCACCAACGTCACTGCTTCTTGGAGCCCGGAGGTGCACTGAAGCTCCGCGTGTCTCCCGCAGCGCGGGAGACCAAAACCAGCATTTGCCACCAGTACCGGGAGAGCTCGGTGGGGACCACAAGCCCCAGAGCGAAATGCGGCCGGCGTGCCACCAACGTCACTGCTTCTTGGAGCCCGGAGGTGCACTGAAGCTCCGCATGTCTCCCGCAGCGCGGGAGACCGAAACCAGCATTTGCCACCAGTACCGGGAGAGCTCGGTGGGTACCACTAGCCCCAGAGCGCAACGCGGCCGGCGTGCCGCCAACGTCACTGCTTCTTGGAACCAGGAGGTGCACTTAAGCTCCGCGGGTGTCCCGCAGCGTGGGACTCATGCGGGCGTGGCCGGGTTGTGCCCTGGCGAAGCCCAGGCCAAGGGCTGGCCCGTCTGCACCCGTCAGAGCGCGGAGGAGGCTGGGCTGGGCCTAGTCTCTTGGTTTTGGACTTTGATTATTTCCACACATTCACCTTTACTAATTCTGCGCTAGGAACTCCAAGGAGTAACCCGAACATTGAACATCTGTACAAGTAAGTTTGATTGCCCCAGACATAATAACTCTTCTTGTGTACAGCGCTGCCTCCCCCTTTCTCTTCCTCCTTCCTTTTCTGGAATGATGGCTAAATTGAAACCAACGGGGGGAAGTGCGATCACTCCAAAGCCTCTGCAGAATTCCACACTCAATTGTTTCCTCCTACGGGCTGCCTTGGCCATTGATAAGGAAATTTTGGTAGCAGAGCAACGTCTGTCTGTAGAAGGGGGCTTGGCTGTTCCTATAAATGAGGACCAAGCCCACATTGGACCACCAAGTGATACTAATCAGGGTACTCATGCACAAAATAAAAGCCCACCAGTTCTATCTCCTGCCAAGCATCTCTCTCCACAACCAACAGTAACTCCGCTATGTAACCCCCCAGCTAAAAAGAAAAAGAAGGCGAAACATTTGGAACCTCATTTGGAACCTCCACCGGCTGTAAGGACTAGATCCAGGAAAAAGACCCAGGAATCTGCACCCGAAGTGCTCATTGACACAAGGCAAAGAATACCATCTTTGATAGACTCCGACTCTGATTCGCCAACCTCTAAATCTGTAGGTCTATATCCGCAAATCGTTGACACTCTAATGACACGCATAGAAAAAACAATATCCAATAACCTCTTGCCCATTCTGGTCAAGCTTGATAAACTGGAGACAAGTGTGGAATCAATTCAAAAATCTCTTGCTGATTTACTGTCTGGGGTAGGGGCAAGAATGAAAACTCACGAAGGGGGGGCACCTCTCCTTGCACACACGGGTGAGGGGCATCCCAGTGGGAACGTAGAATTACCACCCTGTGCCCCAAACACTGAAACGAATAGGAGTGACAGAAGGGCAGTACCACAAAGACTAACGGAACCCATACGTGTTAGTCACTCGGGGAGGGATAGGTTGCCTCCTAGTAATACCGGGCCTCTCGCATACAGCACTACCTCTACAGGGAATATAACTGAATGCAGTAAACAGATTTTCCCCGGAATGTTTGATTTTAATGTTATGAACGATCAGGTTAATGAGGTGACACTACATCTTCCCCCAGAGTGCTGCCCATATGTGGCAATCCTAACTAGTGTCCCTCCAGCTCAGGATAATTACAAAGAATCATTCAATCAGCTGAAAAATAAAGTTTGCTACTGGCTAACCCAAAACATGAATTTTTCAAACACTCAGGGGCATATTAGCAAGGGCGTTATCGCCGCTTTAGCGGCACTTTTTGCCGCTAAAGCGGCAATATTTCTATCGCCCTATTAGCAAGCTGTCGCTAACAGCTGTTAGCGACAGCTTCATGGCGAAAGCGACTGTTTTGGTGCCGCTTTGCATGTCAGCGATATTTATCGCTAATGACATGCAAAGTAGGCGTTCCCAACTAAAAGCGACTGCAAACAGTCGCAAACACAACTTCCCCCTATTACCAATGCCCGCGAAGCGATAAAAAAATTCACGCTAACCGCGATTATCGCTGGAATTTAACACCTGCTAAAAACCTGACTTAACCATTCTAGTCAATGGGAGGTGGATTGTAAGGTTAAGTCCTCACCTGCCTATTAGCGAGCTTTTCATTAGCGCAGTGAATTTATCGCTGGATTTCTCGCGCTATTGCTGGGTTTCGCCGCTATCGCTGGATTTTTTATCGCCTTGGAGATAAGCGTTGATAATAACGCGTTATCTCCGCAATGAAATCCAGCGATAGCCGGCGATAAATAAAACAGTGCTAAGCGTGCTTTGCGATAAATATCGCAAATCCTTGGTAATATCCCCCTCACTATCATGATATCCTGTTTGTAAGAGGGGTAAGCTGGGTTGGCCCGTTACGCAAGACTTTAACAGGAGATTGCATAATTATAAACTGTAGGTCACCAATGTTTGCAGGGCAGTTGTTCAGAAGGGGTAAGAATCCACCAAACCAGAGGCCTAGACAAGGGATTGACATTGTGCCACTTGGGTTTGTTTATAGGCAATTCAAATGCGTAGGCCCAAATGCCTCAGTTATTAAATCTTACACTGAGAAACCTACTGTGAGACAGGAGCTTCCCCACTTGGAATTGAGGAACAGATACCAAGCCCTTACCGATCTGGACTCCCCTGATTGACTAAACTCCGTAATTACTGAATCGCAAACGATACTTCCCACTACTCAGTTAGAAGGTGCTATCAATAATAATAACACGAGTGAAACTGTAGTCTGTGGCCCAGTAACTAAGTCATGCCACCAGCCTCAACACTTAGGCCTTGAGAGAGTTAAATCTTTATCAAGACATCAATCCCAGGAATGTGTGAAAAACGCTCAGGATTTGAAAATCTTATCTTGGAACACTGCCGGAATAAGGTCAAAGTTAAATGACACAGAATGGTGTAACTTAGTGGATGGATTCCATCTATGCTTGTTCCAAGAAACCTGGGCGGTGGAGCAGGTACATAGGATGGGGTTTCCTATTTTTAGCATTGAGGCCAGGCATTCTCCAGCTGGCCGTCCAGCTGGTGGATTATTGATTTGGGTTAAGACCTCTCTGGGTTGCAAAATCAAGGTACTGAAACTAGGTTCAGAGGAGATACTTGGGGACAGATTTACAAGCCCCTTGCGTGACTTTTGCGCTGCAGCGGCGCAAACAATGCGGCCTATTTACAACGTGACGCATCTAGGGAGATGCGTCATGTTGTAAAGCCATGCGTCACATTATACCTGCGTCAGGTATAATGTATGCATGGTGGGCGTTCCCACGCAGGAAGGCCTCGTAAAAGTGACGCAGTGAAATCTACAAGATTTCACTGCGTCACTTTTAGGACGCCACTGCGTCAAAACCTTACGCCTGCTTGAAGCAGGCGTAAGGAGTGACGCAGTGTATTGGTAATAAGCCTCAACACGCATTGCTGGAGTTGCGTCGTGCTTGCGACATGACTCCAGCAATGCATGACTTTTCCGCCAACAGATGCGTCAGAATTTCTGACGCATCTGTCAATCCTTGTGCCATAGTGCGCCGTATTGTCAATACAGCGCATCTATGGTGGCGCAAGGGTTTCTGAGGGTGGCGCAGGGAAAGTGACGCATCTATACAGATGCGTCACTTTCTTGTAAATCTGCCCTTTGGTTTAGAACTGACTTCACTGAAAGAAAATATCCATCTCAGGTTGTTTAACATATACAATCGTTTTAGTAGCCCTCATAAGTCATCAGACACGATAACCTCACTAACTAACTACCTCGACACAACCAGGGGAAACTACCAAGTCATAGTCGCTGGTGACTTTCATATAACATTCGAGCCAGTTGACTACGTACAGGAGATACTGCAGGAAGAAGATCAAGCTAGAGGGGTTGATAAGCTACACGCCACAGCAATCAAGAAATTTACTAAGGTGGGGCAACAGGTATTATCTTTTACCCTCGCCTATGGGATACGAGCTTGCAATGGTCGGACACGCTCAGACACAGAAGCTTGTCATACGTTTAAGAGGGGGAAAGTGAAGAGCAGGATCGATTACATTCTGGTTGACATTGATCTATGGCCAAATGTTAATTACATGATTGTATTAAATCGGGAGGACAGTGACCATAATGCTCTGGCACTAACGCTGTCTGGCCTAGCAATTTTGCAAGGACGACCTCGACAGATGGTGGTCCCTGTTATTACCACTAATAACAACAAAAGAGTAAAATGGCCACAAATACTGGCTGATGGCAACCTCCTCCCAAAAATGTACGCTGAGGTAGCACATATTCTTCCTGTTGTAATTCGGATGCCAGTGATGATGACATCATGGCCACCTTCCAACAATTAATTCTTACCATAAGACCATTTTTTAACAAACAGTGTAATCTTAACTTAATTCAACGGAGTACTGCCCCCTGGTATAATGAGGCCTGCAGGAAAGCCAGAGATGAATTAATCGTGGCGGTTAAGAAAGGCACAGGTTAAGGCTAAAAGGGACTGGGAGTCAGAAAATTGGCGCACACTTGTAGAAGCGTCAAGGCTGAAGGACGGCCAATTATTCTGGCATCTCCTGTCGAAAGGGACACCCAAACAGAAAACAGAAATAGATTTTTACATACAGCCCCATGTTTGGGAGGAGTACTTCACGTATCTCTATGCAGGCAAACTGGATAACTTCTATCTAGACCCACGGATAAATAGTACAGATCCAATACAAGCTGATGAAATTAGCTTTACAATAGAGGAAACTGTTAATGCTATTAGTTCTTTGCAGAATTGGAAAGCTCCAGGTTTGGACAAGCTTCCGGGAGATCTGTAGAAAGCAGAGCCTACAATATGGGGACCGCTGTTACAAACCGTTTTCAATGCTATCCTGCGAGGTGGAGATATTCCTGTGACCTGGAGAGGTGCTGAAATAATACCAATATTTAAAAAGGGAGATAAGGGGTCTCCCGCGAACTATAGACCTATCAGCCTTATAGATGTCTCCCAAAAATTGTTAGTAAAATTATCTTAACCCGTATCCAAGAATGGATCGAGGAGAATAACATATTATCAAACCTGCAGGCAGGATTTAGGGCTTTTACAAGCACTTTAGACCAGGTTTTTAGATTTCTCCTGCTTATATGGAAGGAAGTAATTATCAGGAGGGGTCATCTGTATATTGTGTTCGTGGATCTTAAAACGGCTTTTGATTCCATAGACCGTACCCAACTTTGGACTGCCCTATGAGACCTAGGACTCCCGACCTACTTACTTAAAATCTGGATTCACCTGCATCAAGATAATAACGCCAAAGTCAGGTGGAACTTAGATGGTAGCCTATCAAATGACATTTTGGTTTGTAAGGGAGTACGACAGGGCTGTGTTCTCGCCCCAACCCTATTTACCATGTACATAAATGGGCTAATAGGAGAGTTGTACGACTGTGGAGGTGACCCCCCGAAATTAGCGGGTAGCCCTGTGCCCTCCCTGCACTTCGCAGACGACACGCTGCTTATATCTAAGACGCCAAAGGGGATCCAGAATGTCCTTAATAAATTCGCAAAAGCTTGTAAGGACAGGGGATTAGATATTAACTGCTCCAAGACGAAATATATGGCGTTCAACCCCTATAAATCCAACAAGGGTAAACTTAGGTTAGGCACCCAGGTCTTGGAGCAGGTTAAGGTATTTGACTATTTGGGAGTCCGAATCAGGGACAGTCTGGTCTGGACACCCCAAATAGAAAAGAGTGTTTTAACCCTTCAACATGTCGACTGTGCAATAGCTGGGAGGGTCAGGGGGTCTGCTTTTCGACTGTCTTCCCCAATTTTGGAACTACATAGGGCAAAAGGGCTAGGAGCAGCCTTATATGGGGCTGAGCTATGGGGTTTGGAGAACTTAAAGCACTTAGTACTTGCTGAGAACACATTTTTAAGGGCGATCCTTAATCTACCAGTGAACACCCCCCTTCTGCCGTTAAGAATTGACCTTGGTCTTAAACCCATTAATAACTTTGCCATTCTTAAGGCACTCTTCTTCTGGGTAAGACTATGGACCAGTAGTACACAGGTCCCTGTAAAGGAGGCCTTGGAAGAGCTACTCATTTTACAAAAACAATCAGGTCGTCTTGCTTTGTTCAATAAGGTCAAGGATTGGTTTCTTAAATTGGGGTTGGGGTTCATGTGGGAGGACCCATGGACCATCACGAAAAAAATGGTTCCCCTGCTTAAAAAAAGGTATTGGGAGTATGTGGATTTGCAATGCCCTAATGTTAATGCACATGGCACTTTAACTTCTAGTTTTATGAACGTCAAGGGATGGTTTGGTTTCGAAATGTTCATGGATGATATTGAACCTCTACAGGCAAGAGCACTTTACATCCAATTTAGGTACGGGGTTCTCCCTCTAAACTTTAGGAAAAGTACCTGGGACAATGTCTCTGTAACATCCCTGTGCCCGACTTGTCATTCTTTTCCTGAGACACTTGAACATTTTGTTTTTTTTGGTCCCTCCTATGCAAACCGCAGGAAAACCTGGGTAATTCCTGCCTGCCGCCTGCTCTCTTTCTCACGTCCCTCTGATGCTTTACGCATTTTTAGGTCCGATACCACAAGGTGGCTCGTTTTTACAATCTCAAGATACTTGCTCCATGCCTGGTGGACGAGGTAAATATTGATAAAAAATGACTCTGTGAAAGATAAATGATCATGTAAGCTACCTGGTCTCAGGGCCACCAGTGGACTATTGGGGTTTAGAATTATGGAACTTTTATAATATAGACTCGATGTAATGTGGAATTCTCCTTTTTTAAATTTTGAAAATTTCTGTACATTTTAAAAATAATTGTTGGAGGGATGCGATATCCTGCTTTTTAAAATCTATTTATTCAAGTTGTAATGACATTTTTTATATTTGTTGTGATATCTGTGATGAAAATGATCATGTTATTGATCGAATAAATAAATATATATAACTTTCTTGATAGAAAACGACCAGCAGAGGTCAGTAAAATACCAGAATCACTTTAGCATTCTCTAGATTCCAGTCCATAGAAATTGTCTTCCACGAGCACCTGTAGACAATAATATTTTTTCAAATCTTGTATTTTCAGTGATATGACCACCAAAGGCCGTGATTTTATGTTAAAGACAGAGCTTTGGACTATATCATTTCCCGCTGAAAGGCAATATTTCTTTCCATGTGTTCCCATACCTGGCGTGTCATGCAGTTTGGTGCTTACTTTCCCTCCATGTTAAAGAACAGTAGAAGTATCAGCACCCTGGCTAATGTGCTGCATAGCTAAATACATATAAGGTCCCAAATGCGAGACTGATTGCATTGCAAATGCTTGTTTAGAGATACTATCTGTACTTTTTAGAGTATGTACCTGTGTACGAATTCTAAATAATGTATGCACTCTAAATATGGCAGACAATAACTTTTTTAGCAGCTTGTTTGTACCTGCCAAACACAAAATGACCCTCTAAGTATCAGAATGGCAAATGTGCATTGTCTGCGCCTTATGTTTTGCCATATGATACAATGTGCACATGATGCGTTATTTTGGGGGTTTTAAGAAATGGTCCTCAGGAGCCCCATACATAATGGGTTTGGTACATACTTTTCACTGATAAAGTGTAGTGAGGAGGAATACATTCAGAGTTGCTGCCCATTTTCACAACTCTGAAATTTGATTGACAGCGCAATCAGAGAAATTAAGGCAATGCCTAAAAATGCCAGCTCTTGTCGGAGAATGTGCACCACGGCACCTGCTCTGGATGCTGGATGAACATTCAGCCACAGGGTCTGTCTAGCACAATGCAAAGAAGGCATGTAAACCCTCTGCACATCCTGGCTCCACGTCGGTCAGTAGATTCGTTATTGCATAATATAACGTTATATAAATGCATTTACCATCTATACAGTATAAATCATATACGATCTGATAGAATATATTCAAACAAGACCCCTGGCAGAAGAGGGAAGCATGGTCCGTTTTTTGCATGGGCCATTTTTTTGCATGGATCGCTGTTGGTTTACTTGGAATACAGGTGCTAAAAGGTTAACAAAGACTCCAGAAATCTGCAGTTCAAGACTTCGGAGAAACTGGGAAATCGTTTCTTGGGAGGACACAGGAGATTCCCCCATATCATGATTCTGACATAGGACTGGACACTGCAACCTAGATTTACTAAACCCCTGCTGTGGGTTCCCTTACTTTTGTAACACAAATCCGCAGCAAGTGGGGTTGTATTTACCATCCAATGCAAATTCTGATTTGTGCTTGCAGGTTGGCCAAAGCTAGCCCCTATATTGTGCTACTTTGCTTCGAGGGGGCGTTCCATGTGTGATACTGGTCATTCTCAAGCAACCACACAGGGGTCTTGGTGCCAATCTCTATCTACTAACATTGGTAGACAGGGATTTGCACCAAAAATGTATCCCTCCTTTAGACAGGCGTACCATGGTAGCGTCTTTTAAAACTCTGCACATTTTGTGATGCACTGTAGAACACACACACAAAGTGAAAAAAACTTACACAACCTACGCTTGACAGAAGGCACACATCCTTGCACTATGGTGCAAGGGTGTGTATATTGGTGCAAGGCAGCCAAAACTATGCCAATGCAGAGGGAGAGAAAACAGCACCATATTTTACTTAATATAGTGCTGTGTGTCTCTCTCCTTTAAACACCACACAGCAAAGTTGGGGGCATATTATCAACGGCCAGCGATAATTATCGCTGGCCGTGCTTAGCGATAATATTCCTATCGCAGGCTATCTCTGGAATTTATCGCCCTGGTAGCGTGTTATTAACAACGCGTTTCTCCAGGGCGATAAAAATTCCAGAGATAGCGAGGTTATCACCGTTTTGCAGGGAACATCGCTGGTTTTCCAGCGATGTTCCCTGCAAACGGCGATACTTCTGCTGATACGACCCTGTGGTCGTATCAACATAATCCACCCCCTGTGTCTAACATAGGTAAGTCAGGATTTTAGCAGACGTTAGATTTTGGCGAAAACGGCCGTTTTCGCCAAAATCTAACTCTGCTATAATCCTGTGGGCTGCCTTGTAAATATCGCGATGTGAACATCAGCGATATTTGCAAGGTAGTCCATCCGGGGTACGCCCAGTGACGCCCACTTTGCATCTCATTAGAGATGCAAAGGGGGGCGTTGGGAAAAAGAGTGCTAGCATGCGATTAGGCATGTTTGCACCCTCTTGTTAATAGGGCGATAGTTTTATCTCCGCTTTTTTGGCTTTTTAAGCCAAAAAAGCGGAGATAAAGCCCTTGTAGATATGCCCCTTGGTTGCTACAGTACGTTTAAGTTAGTAAATATGTCCCAATGTGTTTACTATGGGCCTATATCTACAGATTAAAAAATTGTGAAATCAGTCCCTAGGAAATAGCATAAAATATACTCCTTGCATGTGGAAAACAGTGCGGAAAAACATATTCCACAGTAATCTCTTGCAAACTTGAAACCGGGTGGTAAATCCAAGACCCATATTACCGTATCAGTAATTCCAGGCGTGGGATAACAAGTGTGGTGTTCCCTCAGCACTTGGGTGACATTCCGAGGCAACCTGCAGAGTTCACCGCAAGTGACACCTGGCCTTCACTTGAACCTCGAGATGGAATTGTTTATTTACAAAGAAACATGGGTTTAGCAATCATTCTCAGATTCTAAAGTCAACCACTTTAAACGCTCAAGCGTTGACATATTCTGTGGTTTGTAAATAAGGCAATTCTCTTTTATATCACATTGTGAGAAGCCGCCCTCATTTCTACATTATAAACCTGGCGAGGGCAGGAAAACAATGCAATTCCGCCACAGCTCAAATGTATTTTGTTTCAAGGTTTCGCCTGATGCACTTGTCTGTCACCTTGACAGGAATTATAATAAGCCAAAGTGACAACAATGATTTTATGAGGTAACTTAAGTGACATTGTAGCATTTGTGTTTCCAGATAGGTTTCTACAGGAGACTCTGAAATCTAAATGTATTGCTCGAAAAATTAGTAGGACATGCTGGAAGGCACAAAATGCCACATTGAAATGGCCCAGACAGCAACCGGAATGTATATTAATGAAGTTGAACAGAGATGACGTCTGGCAGCGTTCCAGCTTATGAAGGTCATTGCAACAGGAGAACAGCATTTGTTTGGTTTGCACCATGTATCCCGTTGATATGTTTTCTTTGTAAGTTCGGATGACATCCAGCGGCAGAGGCTGTCGCAGCAAGTTTGATGCTTTGCAACCCCTTGTAACGTGGCACATCTGTTTACACTGTGAACACGTCGGAATAAATAGATATCTAACAGGCCTTAACATCTAATTAGGAATTGTCAGATAGAGTAAAAGCATCACACTCACTGCGCGTTGCTTCCAGGCATGAAAGTGTGGGCTCCATTTTGGTTACATAAATGTGATGTTGTTGTGATTTGAAAAGCGCATGGCTGCCCAAATGGGCTTCCCAGCGCTAACATAACAGACAGAAATTTGGGGGCATATTAACAAGGCGGCGTTAATGAATTATCGCCGCTTTAGCGTCCGTTTTCGGACGAAAAGCGGCGATAATTTTATTGCCGAATTAACAAGGACACGCTAGCGCGTGATTCCTGACTTAGCGTCCGTTTTCTGCACGCCTCCCATCGCATCGCTAATGAGATGCAAAGGGGGCGTGCCTGTGAAAACAACAGGGAAATATCGCTAACCCAGGTATCGCCATATTAGCAACGTGGGTTAGCGATATTTTAAATTGCGTTAAGTATGCCTTAACGCAGGAATTTAACGTCTGCTAAATTCCTGACTAAGGCATACCTAACATGGGGGTGGATTGTGTGGCTAAGACTACAGGCCCTATCACCAAGTATATCGCCGTTTTCCATGGGACATCGCTGGAAAACCAGCGATGTTCCTTGTCAAACATCGCTATCACTGGAAAATTATCGCCTTTGCGCTAAGCGTTGTTAATACAGCGCTAGCATGGCGATAATTTCCAGCGATAGCCGGCGATAGGATTCCTCACGCTAACAGCAGCCAGCGATAATTATCGCTGCCGCTTGATAATATGCCCCAACATAAGTAAACTAGATTGGATTTTTTTTTTTTTTTTAACAATGTGCCATCTGGGTCCTTATGCAGATAAATGGAAATCTTTTATGAGTTGTATGTAATCTATTGTATTTTATCTGTGCTTTTATGGCCATGCTGGCCGAAATAAAGTTTTATGATGATGATGAATAACATATTCAGATAATTTCCTTCAATAAGATTTTTGTTTCTGTATTATTGTAACCTGACAAAATACAGATTTAGTGGCTCATCCTAATGCTATCAGGAATACTGATTCTGGTGCATATTACTGCACAAGACGGTTTTCCCCACACCACAAATTTGCCAGATGAAAGCTTGTTGGACCTGGCCCCTTTTGTAGGGTTATCCTCAAACTTTTCACCTTCCTCCATCTGTTTTTCTGACCTTTTTATTTACTTTAGGACTCTGGGCATTTTACCACTGCCAATAAGTGCTAAAGTGCATGTGCTCTCTCCTCTAAGCAAGGTATGATTGGTTTACAGTACACCTGTTTTGCATATTTGATTTACTTGTAAGTCCCTTATAAAGTGTTATCCTATATCCCCAGGGCCTGAAAATTAAATGCTACTAGTGGGCCTGCAGCACTTCTTATGCCATCCACATATGTAGCCTTTCAAACCTGTCTTAGGCTGGCCACTGCAGGGCCTGCGTCCGCAGTTTACTGCCACTTACACTTGGCATTTAAAATTATTTGCCAAGCCTTAAACTCCCCTTTTATTATACACACGTCACCCCTAAGGTAGGCCCTAGGTAGCCCTAAGGGCAGGGTGCTGTGTAAGTAAAAGATAGAACCTGTGTCTTTATGTGTGGTGTCCTGGAAGTGACAAACAACCTATTTTGATTCTAACTGCTGTGAGGCCTACTCCTCTCATAAGTTAGCCCTGGCAATTCCCTTATATATAATATGCCCAGGATATGCCCAGACGGGGGTCCCATGCTCACTACGCCAGCAGATTCAAGCTAGCCTGGCTACTGAGGGGTGTTATCCCGAAACCGGTCTCAGTATGCTTGTTTCCAGGTCCAGGCGCCCGTCCGCGCCTGGACTGCGCCCAGCGCCAGGACCCCTGGACCCCGCGAACGCCACGACGCCCGACACCGCTATGATGCCAGAACCCTCCACGCACTCAACACCAGACGATCACACACCTGCTTCCTGGCCGCCCCGAAGCGCACCCACGGAGCTTTCACCTGCCGGAACTGCAGCTTCACAAGCATCCGCCCCACCATGCTGCCGACCAGGAAAGAACCCAACCACCTCAGATGCATCCTTCTCAACACCCGCTCCGCCCGCAAACACGCTGTTGAACTCTGGGACCTACTCGACTCAACCTCCCCAGACGTCGCCTTCCTGACGGAGACCTGGCTGAACCCCGCCTCGGCATCCGACATAGCCATAGCCATCCCGGAAGGCTACAGATCACCCGCAGGGACTGCACCAACGGAGCAGGAGGAGGAATCGCCATCGTCCACAGGAACACTCTCAGAGTCTCGACCAACACCGACGACACCCTCAGCACCGCCGAACACCTGCACTTCCAGATCCACACCGACCCCAACACCACCCTCAGAGGAACCCTCATCTACAGACCCCCCGGACCCCGACCACAGTTCAGCGACTCCATCGCCGACTTCGTCAGCACACACGCCCTCGCCTCCACGGACTACATCCTCCTCTGGGACCTGAACTTCCACCTCGAGAACAACAACGACACCAACTCCACCACCCTGATCGACAACCTAGCCAACCTCGGACTCAGACAACTCGTCACAACACCCACCCACTCCGCCGTTCACACGCTTGACCCCATCTTCTCCGCAAGCCCCCACGTCTCCTTCAACCACACCACCAAACTCCACTGGACCGACCATCGCTGCATCCACTTCACCTTCAAGAAACCCACCACGCACCACCGTACCCAACAGATGCCTCACCGCTGCTGGAGCAAAGTCACCGAAGACCAGCTAACCACCACCCTCGCCCAGAGCCCACCCGCCGACCGACCCCGACACCGCCGCCCGCAACCTCAGACAGTGGATCAACGACTGCGCCAACACCCTCGCCCCGATCAAGAAACCCTCCAACAGTCACACCAACAAGAAAGCCAGCTGGTTCACTGAAGACCTCCGGGCCTCCAAGCAAACCTGCCGAAAGCTGGAGAAGATCTGGCTCCGTGAACGAACACCGGACAGCCACGCAGCCCACAAGAACGCCACCCGCAGACACCATCACCTCATCAGATCCGCCAAAAGGGCCTCCTTCAAAAACCGCCTAGACAACAATGCGCACAACAGCAAAGAGCTCTTCAACATCGTGAAGGAACTCTCCAACCCCAGCTCCAACACCAACGACGTCCCACCCTCGCAAGACCTGTGCGACTCGCTGGCCACCTTCTTCCACTGCAAGATCGCAGACATCCACGACAGCTTCAATGCCACGACCGCCACGACAACCACTGAGACCTCCGCCCCCACGACCACCATCCGCACCAACTGCCTGCACTCCTGGACCAACATCAACGACGACGACACCATCAAGATCATGAACAGCATCCACTCCGGATCGCCATCAGACCCATGCCCACACCACATCTTCAACAAAGCCAGCACAGCCATCGCACCCCATCTCCGGAAAGTCATCAACACCTCCTTCGAGACAGCAACCTTCCCGGAGAGCTGGAAGCACGCCGAGATTAACGCCTTACTCAAGAAACCCAAGGCGGACCCCAAGGACCTCAAGAACTTCCGGCCCATCTCCCTGCTCCCGTTCCCGGCAAAGGTCATCGAAAAGACCGTCAACGAACAACTGACCCGCTACCTCGAGGAGAACAACATCCTGGACCCTTCCCAGTCCGGGTTCCGCAGCAACCACAGCACCGAGACTGCCCTCATCGCCGCCACCGATGACATCAAGTCCCTGCTGGACAACGGAGAAACGGCGGCCCTCATCCTCCTGGACCTGTCAGCCGCCTTCGACACGGTCTGCCACCACACACTATGAACACGCATCCACAACGCCGGGATCCAAGAGAAGGCCCTGGACTGGACCACCTCCTTCCTCTCCGGCAGAACACAGAGCGTCCGCCTTCCCCCCTTCCGCTCCGAAGCTACCGAGATCATCTGTGGCGTACCCCAGGGCTCTTCCCTCAGCCCAACTCTGTTTAACATCTACATGGCACCGCTCGCCCACGTCGCCCGTCGGCACGACCTCAACATCATCTCCTACACCGATGACACCCAGCTGATCCTCTCCCTCACCAAGGACCCCCACACCGCCAAAACCAACCTTCATGAAGGAATGAAGGCCGTCGCTGAATGGATGAGGATCAGCCGACTGAAGCTGAACTCGGACAAGACAGAGGTCCTCATCCTCGGATCCACCCCTTCAGCCTGGGACGACTCCTGGTGGCCGACCGCACTGGGAACCGCCCCAACACCCACCGACCACGCACGCAACCTAGGGGTCATCCTCGACTTCACCCTCTCTATGACTAAACAGGTCAACGACGTCTCCTCCGCCTGCTTCAACACCCTCTGCATGCTCCGCAGGATCTACAAGTGGATCCCCACTGAAACGAGAAGAACGGTCACCCAGGCCCTCGTCAGCAGCAGGTTGGACTACGGAAACGCCCTCTACGCAGGAGCCTCGGCCAAACTCCTGAGACGGCTCCAACGCATCCAGAACGCCTCTGCACGCCTGATCCTTGACATCCCTCGCTGCAGCCACATCACACCCCACCTAAGAGACCTGCACTGGCTACCGGTCAACAAGAGGATAACCTTCAAGCTCCTCACCCACGCACACAAGGCACTGCACAACACCGGACCAACGTACCTCAACAGACGACTCAGCTTCTACACCCCCACCCGCCAGCTCCGCTCCGCCGACCTCGCCCTCGCCACAGTCCCCGCTTCCGAAGAGCGACCTCCGGTGGCAGATCGTTCTCCCACCTCGCCGCCAAGACCTGGAACACCCTCCCCATCCACCTACGGCAGACCCAAGACCTGCTGACCTTCAGAAAACTCCTCAAGACCTGGCTTTTCGAGCAGTAACAGCATTCCCCACCCCAGCGCCTTGAGACCCTCACGGGTGAGTAGTGCGCTTTACAAGTGATATGATTGATTGATTGGTTTCCGGTCCAGGGAGGACCTGGCCTGGCAGTTTGGGCTGGACTGTTTCCATGGGGAACAGGGTCAAGACTAATTTACATATGGCTGGGTGTAAACTGAAGCGTGGCATGCAAAAAACAATGGATTTAACCCAGATATGTGACTGGGGGTGAATGTTCGGTTAATTCAGCATTCCGTCCATCATCTGTTCTTTTTGCATTTGTCGCCCTAAGTGGGAAGGATATGCCCAGACATTGGTCCCATGCTCGCCATACCACCAGATTCAAGCTAGACTGGCTGATAGGGGTGTTACCTCAAAACCGGTCCCAGGATGCTTGTTTCTGGTCCAGGGAATACCTGGCCTGGCAGTTTGGGCTGGACTGTTCCCATGGGGAACAGGGTCAAGACTGATTTGCATATGGTTGGGTCTAAACTGAAATGGCGGGGCGTGCACAAAAACGTTGGATTTAACCCAGATCTGTAACTGGGGGTGAATGTTCAATTAATTCAGCATTCCGTCCATCATCTGTTCTTTTTGCACTTATATATAATTAAGCAGTAATTCCTGATCTGAAAGGAGTGGCGCTGCCATGTTTGGTATGTTTTGAATGGTAATGATAAGTCCTCCTTACTAGTGTAATTGGATTTTACAATACTATTTTAGGGATGCCACTTTGAGAAAGTGGGCATTTCTCTGTACTTATGACTCTTTGTGCTTTGCAGCCTGACTCCAAACCACGTTTGGACCTGGGTGACAGCTACACTTGGTGCATACTTTCCAAACAGCCACAACACAGGAAGGGCTGGACGTGATAGGGGTTACATCTGCATACTGATGGTCTTCCTGGGCTGAGAGAGGGAGAGGGCATTCATACTTTACATTTGTATAGGTTGTGTACGGCCCTCACAAAAAGGGCTGATTTACACCCTACTGACATCTGGAGCCAGGACTGGGTTGAAAGGGGTTGTTGTGCGCTTGAAAGGGTTCGTTTGAAGAAATCCCTTGAAGAAAGGCATTTTTGGGCATATATGCAGAAGGTCTGACCCCATGATTTGAAACACTGCATGGACTTGTAACCAGATTCTGCTGGCTCTACAGACTGCACATTGCCAGAGGACTGCTGCGCTGTACAGATTCCTCATGGCGATGGTTGTCCTGACTTATTCAGGACAACTAGCAATATAATTCAGAGGGCTTGTACAGAAGTATTCGACACAAATGGCACCCGTTTCAGTGAGACCCCTAGAGGTTACAGTAAGCCTGTTAAAAGGAGGGCAGGTGTTCCCACATCTGTGCTGTTCAACTGTGATTTATGTGCTTTACATAATCTGCTGCATTTGATGCCCTGACTATTTTCTAATGTATGTTGTTTGATTCTTTCATTGTCAGTATAACAAGTACTATTTCAGCATTTGCATTATGTGCAGAGTAATTATGATTCATGTCGTTTTGGTTTTGTGTTATGTATAATATACCCTATAGATAGATATATGTATATATGTATATATATATACATATAAACCTGTGTGGAGTCTTTTTTGTGGTGTGTTCATTGTGTTTCTGTGTAAGTGTGTTGTGCAAATGCTTTACACCTTGTCTCTGATGATAAGCCTGCCTGCTCTGCTCCAAGTTACCAGAGAGTGAGCACAGGTTATCTTTGGTGTGAAACTGACTTGCCCTGACTAGAGCTGTGGATTTTGCCTGGCAAAGGTGCATAACCCAGCCAACCAGAAACCTCATTTATAACAAACCTGGTGAAATGTGGTCAGGAGGAATTACATTCTGAATTTTGAGCTTAGAAATGGGGAAAACAGGCAGTATTACTAAGTTAATCTACACTGTGAAGTGCAGAACTCAAGATGAGGAGGAAGTAGGCGCCTGTTAAAAAAAGCGTACTTATCAGATGCAGTAATAAGGATAACAGGCAGTAGAGGAAGTTGTCAAGAACGCTGTTGTTCCCAGACATATGCTCCTGACATACCTTTTTGGTCACTATTAATGTGCATGTAGTGATACGTGAGTGCATGGAGCCATCCCTGCTACTGTATGCATTGCATATGATCTGATGAACCCCCTATTGTTTATGTTACAGTGAAAAGTATTCAAAAAGTGTTTTTTGTTGTTGTTTTTTTAAATGATAGGCAGCACAAAACAAAGACCTGAGTGTTAAAATCAACAATGAGCTTATTCATATATGTTAATTTCTTCAGTGTGAAAATGAGATAAATGGCTGTGCCAGTGTTTTCTAGTTTTTTAAATATCACTACTGAGTAAATGGTAACGTAGAAATAAAGAGCCTAATTCACAAACTATATTTAGTAGTAGATAAAGACGTACTACAGAAGTACTTACTCTAAAATGTAATTCGCAAACCCACAAGTGGAAACCTTCACCTACACTTCTCCTATCCTTTCTATTGGGAGATCTGCACACATGAGGGGACTGTAGAAGAGACTGTGGCGGGGGCTGTTGGCTCAGGGTTTCTTCAATGTGGGTGGTATTAACATTTATAAATGCAAACATGTTCAGCATTTTTCACACTGTCCGAGGCACATCATGAAAGAACCCCTTGAAGTTTCCTACTTTCCAGTTTCACTAATTGTCAGCTGTTGGTCTGCTTAGCAGGAGCATAATGTTACTATTCAACAGGGTGAGCAATGTACAGAGATGGAAGGGACGCAAGCCTCCATGAGCTGTACATTGAGGATCCCTGCATTTCATGGAATTTTACAGGTTAACGAAGTAGGAAAGGGTTTTGCTGGGGTTTACACCATCTAACAAACACTGGTGTAGACAATTAGCACAGTGAGAGTAATGTTTTACATATTTGTATTTTTAGGCCGTATGTCTGATGGTTGCTTTGTTGGATAGCTTATACTCCATATACCAGGGTAATTTGATATGCTGCAAAGACAGTAATAAACACTAATATGCCAGATGTCATAGTTCTGATTTGTTTATTATGAAAAATGACAACAAAGGCAGCAGATCAACACATAAAACTTCAAGTGTCAACTGGACAGTACCAGGAAAACGATCACCAAAGCCCTCATCACCAGCAGACTAGAATATGGAAAAACTCTGTACTCTGGGGTAACCAGTCAGCTCCCAAGAAGATTACAGACCGGACAGAACGCAGAAGCCAGACTGGTCCTCAAACTCCCCTGCCGAGCCCACATCACACCACACCTTCACTGACTCTGGTTTCACAAGCGCACACGCTTCAAACTCCTCACCCATACTTACAAAGCACTCAGGCCCTGTCTACCTGAATAGCTGCATTATTTTCCATCAACCTTCCAGACACCTGCATTTTGACTGTACTTAACTGCTGCCAGAAGGTGTATATAGAGCTATAAATAGATGATAAATACACACTGTAACCTAAAAAGCTTAATTTTTTTGGGTGACTAAAAATTGCTGAACGCATGTATACATTCTGTTCCATTTACTGTAGAGATATCTGCATGTAGCTTAGTACTTCAATCAGTATTCATATCTGAACTGATTTAGCATTATAGTGTAATCCTTTCTCTGCACGCAAGGATTATTAGAAGCCCGCAGGTACAGAAAAGTAAACTTCTTTATTCTCTGATATTCATAAACAATTACAAATTACTTTGGAATATTTTTAAGCTGCCTGCAAGCTTACCATAGATAGGCAATTGCCTAATTGTTCTCATTTTTTGGTACACTGCATTTCTAAGTAAAATGCTAATATATACAACATAATTTCTGATTTCCCTGCTGAACACTGTCACAGAGGTGAGCCTTTCTTTCCTTCGGGGCTGCAAGGCGGGTATTTGCAACGCACCGGAGGATGCCCTGCGCATCCGCTTCGGCGGCCTTAGGGATCGGGGGGTTTTACCTCTCTGTGTGGTGGCTGACGGGATCGCTGCCTCACAATTTTCCACCACGGCTGCACCATACGAATGACGACTCTGCAGTCCACATGATTTGCAGCGGACAGGGGAACCTACCAATTCTCTGGTAGGTGTACACTATCAGACCTCATTTACAGTGCAGTGACAGTTTACATGCACAAGTAATATAACATGGATGGTGACCAGGATGTTGAAGGAAGGGCAGCAGCGCAAGCAATGTTTGCTAGAGTGCTTAATAAAAACAATGGTCCATTGAAAGACACCAATAAGAAATATGAACTCATTGATACACTCGAAAGATTAGAAAAATTGAGCAGATCAGAGGTATCGAAATGGTGGGAAGCAATTTCACTCCAAAACTATGTTGACAAAGGAATGGTCCCATGGGGGCTCCACATCTATACGATACCATCCTATGACTCACCCAATCCAAAGATGCTAGAAGAATCGGCAGACAATTCTACGGCCTGCTAAAAACACGTGCTTGAGATTCTTCTCAAATACACATTGTTAGATTTGGGGGTCTCTAGTTGGCAATGGTTTGCACCTTTGTCCAAATAGGGACCCTTGCATCTAGTCAGGGTAAGGGGCTACACTCCTAAAATAACCCCTGCTCACCCCCCTTGGTAGCTTGGCATGAGCAGGCAGGCTTATCTCAGAGGCAGTGTGTAAAGCATTTGTGAACACATACAGTAATACAGTGAAAACACTACAAATGGACACTACACCAGTTTAGAAAAATAGGTAATCTTTACTAGACTTAACACAAGGTCAAACGACAAAAATCCACAATACTGTAATCAAAAATGAGTCTTTAAAATGGTAGAAATAGCATAGTTCAATGTAGATGATAAATGCAACACTTTACTCTCAAAGTACCTTGGATGCGTCACGCAATACAAACAAAAGGGTCACAGGGAAGGTGATGCGCCGTTCCTTACACTCAGGGGAGTGGATGCGTCGGTTCCTTACTGCTGCGCAGGGGAGTTGAGGCTCGCTTCCTTACTGTGTGGGGAGTTGATGCATCGGTTTCTTACTGTGATCCGGAGCGATGCGACAAGATGGCGCCTCGATGGATGACGATCCGGTGTGATGCGACAAAATGGCGTCTTGATTATGGTGCAACAACGTAGATGCGTTGTGTGCACGCCCGACGGCCGTGCGGCGACTCAGCGAACTTCTAAGCCGGCGACAGGCCCTGCAACATGCTTCTCTGGTGATGTGATGGCGACCTCTGCGGCGGCGACACGCTTCGCCTTGTTGCTTCGCGCTTCCAACTCCCAGCGACACGCAGTCTTCTCAGAGGGCCCAACACAACAGCAGGCACCTCTTTGCAGGCAGAATTCCCAGCAAGGGAATTCAGGGGAGCTGGTTGGTGAAGTCTTGTATCCCTGAGACTTCAGGCAGGAGGCAAGCTCAATCTTCAAGCCCTTGGAGATCTTCTTCAAGATGATGAAAGTACAGACAAAGTTCCTTTCTCCTTTCTTTGGCAATAAAGTAACCACTGCAGGCCAACCCCAAGAGCACACAGCACAGGGGCAGTCTCCTCCTTCAGTTTCCTGGTTCTTCTCCTCAGCAAAGGTTCGTCTTGGTTCCAGAAGTGATCTAAAGTCTTGGGGTCTGGGCCCCAATATTTATACTCAAAAAGTCTTTGTTCTCTGGAGGCAGAGAGTGTCTGTGCCTGACCAAAACCGGTTCTGTGCAGCTTCCTGGCAGGAGTTGGAGACAGCATTGTTTGAGAGCAGACCTGGCCCAGGTAGCTGAAAGGAAATCTATTCTATGAGGTCTCGGGGGAGTGAAAGGAAATCCCCGCCCCCTACTCTCTATTCTATGAGGGCTCAGGTCAGTGAAAGGAAGTCTCCTGCCCCTACTCTCTATTCTATGTGGGTCCTATTCAGCCCAGCCCTGACCCATCAGACTGCTGGAGCCAAGATCCTCTCCAGTCCCCTGTCACTCACAAACCAGACAGTGAATACACAACCTTAGCAGAGGTACACTGGAAGGTTAGGCAAGAAAATACCTACTTTCTAAAAGTAGTATTTTCAAACACAGAATGTAAAAATCACCCACACTAAAAGATGTATTTTAACATTCTGAGTTCAGGCATACCAAACTCGAATTTCTACCTTGTTCCCTGGGTCAGTTAGGATTATAAGGTGTTATAATCAAACTGCCTATTCTGGCCTATGGGAACAGATAGCCTTGCAATAGTGAAAAACGAAATTGGCTGTAATTCACTATCAGGACATGCCACACACATCAGGGCATGTCCTACCTTTCACATACAATGCACCATGCCCTTGGGCCTACCTTAGGGGTGACTAATATGTAGAAAAGGGAAGGTTTGGGGTCTGGCAAGTGGGTGCACTTGCCAAGTCGACATGGCAGTCCCAGACTGCACACAGGCTCTGCAATGGCAGGCCTGAGCCACAGTTTACAAGCTGCTTCTGTGGGTGGCACAACCAGTGCTGCAAGCCCACCAGCAGCATTTGATTTACAGGCCCTGGCACACACGGTGCACTGTACTGGGGTCTGACAAGTAATTCAAATAATCCAATGATGGAATCACTAATCCATACAACAATAGGGAACACTTGCACTTTGGCACTAAATAGCAGTGGCAAAGTGTCCAAAGCATCTAGACCAGCAAAAACATAGCAAAACACAAGAGGCAACAGCAAAAATTGGAAGGGAGACCCACGCCAATGGTGCCAGGTCTAACACGTGTCCCCTCCAGCTGAAATGTGGGGAGAACTACCCTACCTCCTGGGAGTTCTCTTCACTAAGGCGGAAAAATCTGGACAGACCCTCAGCATTGGCGTGTTCTGTACCAGGGCTGTGTTCCACCGTGAAGTCCATCCCCTGTAGGGAAATGGACCACCTCAACAGCTTTGGATTCTCACCCATCATCTGCATCAACCATCTGAGGGGCCTGTGGTCTGTCTGAACCCGGAAGTGAGTCCCAAACAAGTATGGTCTCAACTTCTTCAGTGCCCAGACCACCGTAAATGCCTCAAGCTCAATCGCACTCCACCTCTGTTCCCGTGGAAGTAACCTCCTACTGATGAAGGCTACATGTTGGTCTAGGCCCTCCTCATTCATCTGTGCAAGAACAGCCCCTACACCATGCTCTGAGGCGTCTGTTTGAAAAATGAACTCTTTTGAGAAGTTGGGTGCCAGGAGCACGGGCGCCGTGCACATGGCAGTCTTCAGGGCATCAAAAGCTTTCTGACAGGTGACAATCCAGTTCACTTTCTTGGGCTGCTTCCTGGGAGTCAGCTCTGTCAAGGGTGCAACTATGATGCCATACCCCTTGACAAACCTCCTGTAATACCCAGTGAGTCCTTAAAAGGCTCTCACCTCTGTCTGGGTCTTGGGGGGTTCCCAAGCCAGGATGGTATCAATTTTGGGCTGTAGGGGCGCCACCTGGCCGCTCCCAACCTGGTGTCCCAAATACACAACGGAACCCTGTCCAATCTGGCACTTACTCGCCTTGATCGTGAGGCCTGCCCTCCGCACCGCCATCAACACTTCCCAGAGGTGGCGCAGATGTTCTTCCCAACTGGCGCTGAACACTGCAATGTCATCCAGGTAGGCGGCACTGAAATCCTCCAGTCCAGCCAACACCTGGTTGACCAACCTCTAAAAGGTGGCAGGGGCATTCTTCATCCCAAAGGGCATAACCCGGAATTGGTAGTGCCCATCTGGTGTGGAGAATGCTGACCTCTCTTTTGCCCCATCAGTTAAGGCGATCTGCCAGTACCCAGACGTTAAATCAAATGTGCTGAGGTACCGGGCAGCCCCTAACCGATCAATGAGCTCATCAGCTCTGGGGATGGGGTGCGTGTCAGTCCTGGTGACTGAATTGAGTCCTCGGTAGTCCACACAGAACCGGAGTTCGGGGGTGGCACCAGGCGCGGCAGCCTTTGGGACCAAGACCACTGGGCTGGCCCAAGGGCTGTTAGAAGACTCAATCACCCCCAAGGCGAACATCTTGGAGACCTCCTCCTTGATGCAAGCTCTCACCCGGTCAGTCACTCTGTAAGTCTTGTTCTTCACAGGAGGACTGTCCCCAGTGTCCACATCATGGACGCACCACTCAGTGACACTAGGGGTCAGGGAGAACAGGTCAGGAAACTGTCCCAACAGTTGGCGACAGTCATCCTGCTGCTCAGGGGTCAGGGTGGAAGAGAGGTTTACACCATCCACTGACCCATCTTGCTCTGTTGCAGACAGGAGGTCAGGAAGAGGCTCAGTCTCCTCCTCCATTCCATCATCTGTCGCTAGGAGCATGCCCACTTCGGACCTCTCTAAGTGGGGCTTCAGGCGGTTGACATGCAGGACCTGCAAGGGGTTCCTAGGAGACCGCAAGTTCACCAAGTAGGTGACATCACTCTTGCGCTCCACCACCTCAAATGGTCCGGTCCAATTATCCTGGAGCGCGCAGGGCTCCACTGGGGCCATGACTCACACTTTCTGACCAGGCTGAAGCTCAATCAGAGTGGCATTCTGATCGTACCACCGCTTCATCTCATCCTGGCTGGCTTCCAGATTCGCCTGAGCGAGTTGCCTGAAACGCCGGGTTTGGTTTCTGAAGGCCAGCATGTAGCTATATACATCCTGGGGAGGTTTCCTGGGAGCTTTCTCCCAGCCTTCCTTTACCAAACTCAGAGGTCCTCTTACCGGGTGACCATACAGCAGTTCAAAGGAGCTGAACCCTAAGGACTTCGGTGGCACCTCTCGGTAAGCAAAGAGAAGGCATGGCACGAGGACGTCCCACTTACGCCTCATGGGTTCTTCCAGACCCATAAACATGCCTTTTAGGGTCCGGTTGAATCTCTCAACCAGCCCATTACCTTGGGGGTGGTAAGGAGTGGTGAACTTGTACGTCACACCGTACTCCTGCCACAGGGACTTCATATACTTGGAAATGAAGTTTGTACCACGGTCTGACACCACCTCTCTGGGGAACCCCACAGGGGAGAAAATCCCCATCAACGCACGTCCCACCACGGGGGCCGTCACAGTCCGGAGAGGGATGGCTTCCGGGTACCGGGTGGCATGGTCCACCAAGACCAGGATGAACCTGTTACCCATGGCTGTCTTGGGATCCAGAGGCCCCACAATGTCAATGCCCACCCTTTCAAAGGGGGTGCTGACCACAGGGAATGGCTGGAGAAGTGCCTTGTGCTTCCTCCCACTCTTTCCACTTGCCTGGCAAGTCTGACAAGACCTGCAATGAGTATCTGAGCTCTTGCGTATCTGGGGCCAATAAAAGTGGGTGACAAGCCTCTCAAAGGTCTTGTCCTGCCCCAGATGTCCTGCTAAAGTACATCATGAGCCAAACCCAGTAGGAAGGTTCTGAAGCGCTGGGGTACCACCAGCACACGGACTGACCCAGGCTCAGCAACCTTAGGCTCGCCATACAGGAGACCATTCTCCCAGTAGATCCAATGTGATCCAGACTGATCACCTGCTGCTTGGTTTGTGGCCTGTTGCCGCAAACGCACAAGTGAAGGGCACTTGTTCTGCTCCTCGCTGAACTCTTCCCTGGAGGGGCCTCCTTCCTGCTGCCAATGGGTCAGCTCAGGCAGGTCCCCCAGTTCAGCCACCTGTTCCCCTGTAGGTTCCAGGGCATCCCCCTCAAGGTCTGCCTCCTCCTGGACCGTGGGAACCACGGGAGCCGGTTTCCCGCACCCCCTGCCTCTTCTCTTTAAGGCAGGCACCTGGGCCACTCTTTTAGGCTCCAGTCCTCTTGAACACCCTTACTGGCTGCCATAGACCGGGTGGTCACACACGCCCAATCTGGCAAGGCCAACATCTCCAAATGTGCATTACACTCCACCTTAGCCCAAGGGGAGCTCTCCAAATCATTGCCCAACAGACAGTCAACAGGCATGGCTGGCCTCACAGCTACTTGAAGAGTACCTGAGACCCCCCCCACTCAAAGGGAACCTGAGCCACCTTGCAGTGGCTCTCTGTGTTGTCAGCAGCAACAACTGGGTAAAATGCATTGGGGATTACCTGCTCTTCAGACACCAGCCGACAACTGACAGCTGTCACACCTGCTCCGGTGTCTCTCAGAGCCTCCACCCTTTGGCCATTGATGGTCACCCACTGCCTGTACTTCTTAGTGTTATCAGTCAGCTGGGTCCTGGGGACCACCTCACAGTCTCCTAAAGAGACTAGGGACATCTCTGCGGGAGCCCACCCACCTTGGGCACCCAACTCCTCCCCCAGGGCTACACTAGCGATCTGACGGGGTGGTGCACCAGTGGGTGCTGTTTTCCCATACATGGGACATCTTGAACCATAGGAGCAGTGGCCCACTTAACCACACTTGAAACAGGTCTTGGGACCCCTGTGAACAGGCTTATCTGTCGGGGCCCCTGACTTCTTTTCAGGGGGAGGCTGAGAACCCTTCCCTTGGTTCCCTTGGGGATTACTTTGGGGCCCTTTCTGGAAATCCCTCTGTTTACCCTTGTCCCCCCCACTCCTCTGCTGGGGACCCTGCCCACCTTTGGCGGAGTCTCCCACATGACCCTTGTGGACCCGGGTGCTCACCCAGCGGTCCGCCTCCTCAGCAAGCTTCCTAGGGATAGTCAGCTTACTATCAATCAGGTGTTGGCGCAGCTCTGGAAAACAATTACTGGACAAGTGCTCCCACGCAATCAAATCATAGAGCGCCTGAAAATCATTATTCACTTTGCTACCCTTCACCCAACCATCCAATGCTCTACCAAAAAAGGACACATATTCTACCCAAGTGCTTGACTCCAGTTTCTTGCAGTTTCTAAACCTCTGTCTATACATTTCAGGAGTCAACCCATACCTACTCATCAAGGCTTCTTTCATGTGCTCATAAGAATTGTGGACTTCAGAGGGCAAGTCTAACAAGGTATCCCACCCCTCACTGAGGAACCGCCCCCACAACCCCGCTCCCCAATCTTTCTCAGGGACCCGGTGGGAGGTCATAGCTACCTCATAGGCCTTGAACCACTGACCAATATCATCATTTCTGTAAAATTCTTTGACCACCTCCTTGGGTATATATACTCGTGCCTCACTAGGCATGGACGGTGTGCTGTCACCAGAGGGAGTACTCTCTAAGTTTCTTGCTTTCAATTCCAACTCCCTCAAACTTCTCTCATGCACCAATTGCATCCTCTTTTCCTCTAGGGCCAATTTCCTATTCTCTCATTCTAACTGCCCACCCATTTTGAGCTTGGCTAGCTCCATCTCATGCACCCTACTTCTCTCCCTGTCCTCCAGCTCTCCTGGGGACAGGCCTTTGGAAGAAACACTGCTGCCTGCCCTGGAAGGTACTTTCCTTCCCACTGGACCCAAGGGCCCCCCTTCCTGCTCCTCTAAATCCTCCACCTGATCCTCAGGGTGCTCACTGGCACTCCTTGCTTTCAACCAGGCCCTCAGCGCCTTTTGGTATTCCTCTTTTCTCGTGAGGCCTTTCAGGGAGACTTTAAATTTCTTGCAAGTGGATTGGAGCTGGGGCACAGTGTATGCATCCAACATTTCTTCTTCAAATTCAAACTCTTCAGGTGCAATGGATGCTGGTCTACTCATGGTAACAACAACTGGCAGTTCTTAGCAAAAATAGAAATACCAAGGAAAAAAATTCTACCAATAAGTATGTGGTTGCGTTTGATCTGCACTCACTAGTAGTGTACACCAATCACTGTATATGAATCACAAATGCAAGTCCAAATCCTCACCGCTGACCACCAATGTTACATTTGGGGGTCTCTAGTTGGCAATGGTTTGCACCTTTGTCCAAATAGGGACCCTTGCGTCTATTCAGGGTAAGGGGCTACACTGCTAAAATAACCCCTGCTCACCCCCCTTGGTAGCTTGGCACGAGCAGGCAGGCTTATCTCAGAGGCAGTGTGTAAAGCATTTGTGAACACATACAGTAATACAGTGAAAACACTACAAATGGACACTACACCAGTTTAGAAAAATAAGTAATTTTTACTAGACTTAACACAAGGTCAAACGACAAAAATCCACAATACTGTAATCAAAAATAAGTCTTTAAAATGGTAGAAATAGCTTAGTTCAATGTAGATGATAAATGCGACACTTTAGTCTCAAAGTACCTTGGACGCGTCACGCAATACAAACAAAAGGGTCGCAGGGAAGGTGATGCGCCGTTCCTTACACTCAGGGGAGTGGATGCGTCGGTTCCTTACTGCTGCGCAGGGGAGTTGAGGCTCGCTTCCTTACTGCGTGGGGAGTTGATGCGTCGGTTTCTTACTGTGATCCGGTGCAATGCGACAAGATGGCGCCTCGATGCGATGACGATCTGGTGCGATGCGACACAATGGTGTCTTGGTTACGGTGCGACAAAGTAGATGCGATGCGTGCACGCCCGACGGCCGTGCGGTGACTCAGCGAACTTCTGAGCCGCGACATGCCCTGCGACACGCTTCTAAGGGTGATGCAACGGCGACTTCTGCGGCGGCAACACGCTTCTCCGGTGATGCGACATGCTTCGTCGGTGATGCGACGGCGAACAGCTGCGGCGGCGGCATGCTTCTTCGGCAATGCGACGCCAACTGCTGCGGCGGCGACACGCTTCTCCTTGTTGCGTTGCGCTTCCAGCTCCCAGCGACACGCAGTCTTCTCAGAGGGCCCAGCACTACAGCAGGCACCTCTTTGCAGGCAGAATTCCCAGCAAGGGAATTCAGGGGAGCTGGTTGGTGAAGTCTTGCATCCCTGAGACTTCAGGCAGGAGGCAAGCTCAGTCTTCAAGCCCTTGGAGATCTTCTTCAAGATGATGAAAGTACACTCAAAGTTCCTTTCTCCTTTCTTTGGCAATAAAGTAACCACTGCAGGCCAACCCCAAAAGCACACAGGACAGGGGCAGTCTCCTCCTTCAGTTTCCTGGTTCTTCTCCTCAGCAAAGGTTCGTCTTGGTTCCCAGAAGTGATCTAAAGTCTTGGGGTCTGGGCCCCAATATTTATACTCAAAAAGTCTTTGTTCTCTGGAGGCAGAGAGTGTCTGTGCCTGACCAAAACCAGTTCTGTGCAGCTTCCTGGCAGGAGGTGGAGACAGCATTGTTTGAGAGCAGACCTGGCCCAGGTAGCTGAAAGGAAATCTCCTCCCCTACTCTTTATTCTATGAGGTCTCAGGGGAGTGAAAGGAAATCCCCGCCCCCTACTCTCTATTCTATGAGGGCTCAGGACAGTGAAAGGAAGTCTCCTCCCCCCTACTCTCTATTCTATGTGGGTCATATTCAGCCCAGCCCTGACCCATCAGACTGCTGGAGCCAAGACCCTCTCCAGTCCCCTGTCACTCACAAACCAGACAGTGAATATACAACCTTAGCAGAGGCACACTGGAAGGTTAGGCAAGAAAATACCTACTTTCTAAAAGTAGTATTTTCAAGCACAAATGTAAAAATCACCCACACTAAAAGATGTATTTTAACATTCTGAGTTCAGGCATACCAAACTCGAATTTCTACCTTGTTCCCTGGGTCAGTTAGGATTATAAGGTGTTATAATCAAACTGCCCATTCTGGCCTATGGGAACAGATAGCCTTGCAATAGTGAAAAAACGAAATTGGCTGTAATTCACTATCAGGACATGCCACACACATCAGGGCATGTCCTACCTTTCGCATACAATGCACCCTGCCCTTGGGCCTACCTTAGGGGTGACTAATATGTAGAAAAGGGAAGGTTTGGGGACTGGCAAGTGGGTGCACTTTCCAAGTCGACATGGCAGTCCCAGACTGCACACAGGCTCTGCAATGGCAGGCCTGAGCCATAGTTTACAAGCTGCTTCTGTGGGTGGCACAATCAGTGCTGCAAGCCCACCAGCAGCATTTGATTTACAGGCCCTGGGCACACACGGTGCACTGTACTAGGGTCTGACAAGTCAATCAAATAATCCAATCATGGAATCACTAATCCATACAACAATTTACAATAGGTAGCACTTGCACTTTGGCACTGAATTGCAGTGGCAAAGTTCCCAAAGCATCTAGAAAAGCAAAAACATAGCAAAACACAGGAGGCAACAGCAAAAAATGGAAGGGAGACCCACGCCAATGGTGCCAGGTCTAACACACATGAATAGACAGAGAGGCTCTATTACGTGAGATCAAATCTTTCAAAGATGAATTAAATCTCAGTCTAGAGAAAGACACCATAAACAAATATATGGAATAATGAAAATATGTATGAACAAACATGAAATTGACATCAAAGCTAGAAAGCAGATGTTGGACTTGGCCCTTTGTGCAGGGTCACCCCTAATTTTTTTTTGCCTTTTTCTCTGACATGGTGTTGGTGGTTTTAGGCCTCTGGGCACTTTAGCAATGTGGTCCAGTGTAAAGTGCGTGCGCTCTCTGTGTTACATTTGGTAAGGTTGGCCTGCCCTCCCATAGGAATGCATTGGGGATTCCCTGATAAAGTGTGTCAGTGATAATTCCTGGGATGGGAGGAGCAGCGTGGTCAAGTTTAGTATGTATGAAATTGTACGAATAAATGCTGCGCAATGGTGTGCGCAGATTTATTATGACGGGTTGAGAAATGCCACTTTTAGAAGTTGGCATTTTTGTGTGCTGTGTGTCTGCCTGCCTGATGTGAATTGCATGTCTGGCTTGTGAGTGACAGGGGCTGGGAGGGGTGTGTGGCTCCAGGAGGGGCAGGGTGAGTCAGCGCTAGGCTGAATGGGACAACTGCCTTGGGAGTAGTGGGAGGAGTAATCCCCTGACCCTGAATAGGACTGTGCCCAGCCTGTACAATGCTGGCTCCGCCCCCTGCGGTGTGTCTGATCACCTAGCCCCCACCTGACAAAGGGGAAGAGGAGCTTGGAAAACAAAGTGCTCCAAATCCCCCCTGAACCAGTTGCATCTGGTTCCCCCCAAACCCTACACTGCAGACAAAGAGAATCTGGGTATAAATGTAGGGGCTGTGAGCCCATGAAATTGTTCTGTGCTTTGGTGCTGTTCCTGATCCTGCTGGGGCATGCTGCTGCTGGGGCCCAGGAGGAACCGCCATGAGGGCTTGCCTCCCTGGGCCCAGCATTGCCCCCTTAATCTTCCAGGACTTTGTGCTGCATCTTGCGCCCTGTGAGTGCTGTGCTTCATTTCTGTATTTGCCCCAAGGAGGAGGAGAGCGTGGGCTGTGCAGCGCTGAGCTGCCGTCTATTTAGAGGGAATCCCCATCGTAGGGATTCCCCCATGATGCCGAGGAACGGGTGCCCAACCCGGCATTCTTTTCGTGCTGAGCGGGAGCCCACCCCGCGTTGGGAATTGTTGGCGGGTGCCCACCCCGCGTTTTGAGTTATTTGGCGGGTGCCCACACCGCTTATGAGTGATTTTACCTTGGAGAGCGGGTGCCCACCCCGCTCTCCTGCTATTTTGAACAGCGGGTGCCCACCCCGCATCGCGGCAGAAAAGCAGAAGCCGCCGAAAGAAGCTGCCGGGCCGCTGCTGAGCGCGACCCGGAAGACAGGCACCGTTGCCTGGTTGTGGGCTGGCCAACCGGAAGCCGGAAGTCCGGAGCCTCGCAGGCTCCACTTCGAAGTCCCGGGTCCCAGGAGGGGGCCCGGGTGAAGCGAGGAGAGGCCTGGATCGTCGGTGGGGCTCCCATGAGCTGAGAGAGCCCCGCATGCTGAGAGAGGAGACCGGAGGAGTCCTGCCCCACAGTCCTGGTGAGTAGGGGCTTCTCCCTGGTCGTGGTGCCATTCGAGGCACATTACCAGTGCTTAGGGAGTCTGAGCGGCCCCGCCTAACAGAGGGCCGCTCCAACGATGGGCATAGCAGTTTCAGAGCCCCAGTGGGGGTCCCGAGGGCCAGTGGTGCCCGTGCCTTCCTCCTTCTTGGCTCTTTCCGCAGTTGCCCCGCTGGACAGTGGGCAATTGCAACAATGGGGGCAGTGTCTGGATCAGAGAGCCCCAGTGGGGGCCCCGAGGGCACAGTGGTGCCAGGGCCTATCTGCTTCCTCCCAGCTGCGCCGCACCAGCGCGGGCAGCTGCAACGTTTTGGGCATATTTGGTTTATAGAGTCCCAGTTGGGCTCTCAGGGCACAGTCGGTGCCAGTGCCTAATTTGCTTCATCACAGCTGCACGGCAATTAGCGGCAGCTGCAACGTTTAGGCTAGTAGTTCTTTGGGGGCATGTTGAATGAGATAGGAGTGAGATGCACTCCTCTGCCCCAGCGCAATTGCGCACGTGGATTCTGCTGCATTGGCAGCCGCCCTGACATTTGGGACATAGGGCATTTGAGCCCTCTGAGAAGGCCAGTTGGCCAGGGGGACTGTTAGGTTAATAGGGCGCCAGGCCCTAATGTGATCTATGTGGTGCGCAGGAAATGTGATTCATGTACTGTGATTTATGCGCAGTGATTTATGCCTCTAATGTGGTTTATGTTTATGAGGTTTTGCATACTGTGGTTTATGCTTATGAGGTTACCCTCTAATGTGAGTTATGGTTAGGAGGTTATGGTCTAATGCGTTTAGGCTTATGAGGTTATGGCATAATGTGTTTATGCTTATGAGATTACTGCATAATGTATTTATGCTGGTGAGGTTATGGTCTAATGCATTTTGGCTTATGAGGTTATGGCATAATGTGTTTATGCTTATGAGGTTGGCGCAGAATGTATTTCACGCCTAATGTGATGCGGATTGCATAATATGATTTATGTTGCAGGATAATGCTGAGTACAGTGTTTGCCAGTAATTGCTGGTTGTGTTCTACGTTTGTTATATGTTCTACATTTACTATCTTTACTAAGTGATGGTTCTGACAGTGGCCCAATTGGCCCTGTCAGGTGTATATAATCCCCTGTAAATACTGCCTAGTGCCAGTTGGCACAGTGTATATTGTGTGATTACTATTCTAATGTGTTTATGATAATACAAAGGCTATTTTTATATATAACCTTGTGTGGAGTTCCTTTTGTGGTGTGCCTAGTATGTTGCTGCTGTGTGTGTGTTGCGCAAACGCTTTACACATTGCCTCCGGGATAGGCCTGACTGCTCGTGCCAAGCTACCAAGGGGGTGAGCAGGGGTTATCTTCGGCGTGTAACTCCCTTGCCCTGACTAGAGTGGTGGTCTCTGCCTGGCTTTGGCGCAAGCCTTAGCCAACCAGAGATCCCATTTCTAACAGCAGAGAAAACTCAAGAGGGACTGTGAGGATTAAGGGAGTGGGATAATTTTTACTTTTAACTGCAAATACGATAACATCTTCAACTCTTTTACAACAGAGCCAGATGTCTCAACTGCATTGCTGGAAACCCCTCTCTCAGAACCAGGAACAATGAGATACAACAATACTGACACCTCGGGTACCTCTGGAAGTATAACATCAAGCAGTGAATGCAGTGGAAAACCAGCAACTTTTTGGGGAGAATACTGGCTCCTGCAGAGGGGCTGGCAAACAGCAAGAGGAAAGACTGTCCAAAGGAACAGAGGCTGAGAAACTGGGACGAGAGGCAGGGGCAGAGGAAGAGATTGGGGAGGAGCCAGCAGAGGTGACAAAGACTCCGACAAAGATAACAAAAGAGGCAGAGGAAAGGGGCGCATGGGAACCAACACAAGAGGCACAACCACAACAGTTTAATGGATATGGAAACGGTAAACAGAATTAGCAATAACCTTACCGACAGACCTCTTTCAGACACTGACAAGATCACCTTGTGCCTAGGACTCTCATTTTGTCCCACCAAACAATTCAATTATGTTGAAACTTGCATAGACATGTAAAGATCTGTGGGAAATGGAAACTCAAGAAATGGCACTCTTTGAAAAGTGGCAATCGGGGGTGGGGACAGGGTAACGATGGCAATAGTGGACATTTTGATTTGAATATCAGTGATACTGGCACCCTGCATGAATTAGAAACTTGCGGGGAGAGGGTTGAGGTCCCCCCTCTCTTCATGAGTTACTAGATGATCTAGGCTTAACATGTGACCATGCCACCTCTATTGATTTCAAAGCTCACTCCACTTTTGTTCCAATGATGCCACATGACAACATCAATACTTATCATGATGTCATAACCAAAAGCCTTATAACATAAAACTTGCAGAAGGGGCAATTCACAACACAACCATTCACAATCTCAAAGACAGGTGTTATAGTTCTTAGCTACTGACACCAATATCATTATATGCCTGTAGACAAGGGGGTAAATATAGTGCTCCTTTTCAGAAGCATGTACATTGAGAAGGCTATGTGCCATTTCAACGATAGTAATTTCTACATTAACATTAGCAGTGAGACATAGGCCAACAGTGTCACTGATACCTGGAACAAACTGACTGACTAGAAAGACAGGGGGATACTCAAATGGGAGGTATATTGCTTCTTGAAGAAACATTATCCCAAATTACATGTTTATACCTCCTCCCTAAGGTACACAAGAACAACCTCAATGCCCTGGGGAGAACTATTGTGTCCTCCAGGGGTAGTTCCTTGGAAAATGTATTTAAATACGTGGACCATTTCTTGAGGAATTTTATTACGGGCCTTCCTTCTTATGTTAGGAACACCAAAGATTTTCTGACCAAACTTGAGGGTACATTTTATTGACATTAGATATCAATTCACTGTACAGCATCATTGATGACGAGGAAGGCATCCAGGCTGGAAACATTTCATGCAGGCCAGATTCCTTAGATACCTCACATACTGACATAATCCTGGAGATGATAAGACACTGCCTCTCCAACAATATCTTTCTCTTCAACAGTTCCCTATACAAACCAATCTTCTGGAACGTGATGGGGATATGTTTTGCTCCAGGTTTGGCCAACCTCTTCCTTGGGTTGTGGGAGAAGGGCATTTTCAACAAACCTGATGATTTCCCTGAGTTTGAACAGGTCATACTACGGTTGAGATACATCGACAACCTGTTCATCATTTGGGACGGCACTGAAGACAAAGCTGTACTGTTTGTTAACATACTCATTGATAGCACCCACAATCTCGTTCTCTCTCACATGATAAGCAAGACCACAGTACAGTACCTCTATGTCAGTATAGAGATTGTGGACAACATGATTCAAACCAAACTGTTCTGCAAATCAGCTGCGGGTAACAGTCTCCTTCATCCCTCCAAAGCCATACTGATACCCTCAAATGGTGTATTCCTTATGGTGAGTTGTTGAGGGCCAAATACAATTGCAGCACTGAAAAGTCATTCCTGGCTGAGCAATCCATATTAACACAAAATCCTGATCAAAAATTGGACAAAATGTTCGGGTATATTGAAAAGCAACCTGATTATAGGATATACCATTCACGACAGACCAGCGTTATTTATAGAAAGGGATGCAGCTTGAGAGACATGTTGGTCCACAGTGACGTCACGATTAAGAAGCATGTCAGTGAACACAACCTTCAAGGTTTCTTTCTGTGTGGTCATTGCAAAGCTTGTAGAAAGAGTACCATGCATAAGGAATACTCCACACCCAGGCTAGGGCAAACCAGAAAGATCCCACAGTTTCTCACATGTAGCGCTACCTTTGTGGTATACATATTCAAATGCCCCTGCCATCTCAGACGTATAGGCAGTGTTACACACATGGTCAATAAGAGAGTTCTTGAACATATGAGGGCCATTAACAGCCAGGACCCCAACTACCCTGTAGCAAGACACTTTCAGGAGATGCAGTACTCTGATAGCTCCCTTCTCTCCTTATTTTCCATTGAACAAATCCACCCGAAACTCAGGGATGGGGATAGAATGTTAAGGTTGTGAAGAAAAGAATCCAAGCATACTGTTGACCTCATAACCAAGAGTCTAGGCAGGCTCAATTTTGATGAGGAACTTTGGGTACACTTCCATGATGATTAGCTTGTTTTTCTATATTATCATGTTACCCTTTGTTCTATACGATACTGTCCTGTTCTCTTTCTCCTCCGTGTCTTGTCTTCTCTGCCCTTACCATCCCAGTAAGCCACCATCTATGTCACAATAACGAAAGTAGACATATTTTATTGTTTTTAACTTTTGTTGTTATTTGGTTTACTGCAGTAGGAAAGGAAGGGTTCCTCGAATGTGACACACAAATGCACCTGGACAGGTTCCCCAACCCTTTTCATCGTCTATATGGCTCAGGTGATGCACACTTCACAGATAAGGATTTTAAGCACAGTTTTTTCTTGTACTTTTGACATTGGTTGTTCTTCTTTTGTGCATTATTTGGACATTGCATTAGACTGACCTGTGGCTTTGGCTGTGTGTTTTGTCTGCCAAGTTGGGCTTGATCTGATATTGTACTATTGGGGATTTGTATTGTATCTGTCCAATACATTGGCCCACTGGGCTGTGACTGAGTGATTTCTTGTACAGGTGACTTTTTACTTACCATGTGATCCCCTTTCATGGCCACTATATGTGGGTGGGTGGTCACGTACTTTTTCACTTGCATCCCTCTTGAGTACATCCCCCCTGTATATTATTGTCAGGTGAAACCGTGCTACCTTCTCTTGCACTTGCCTTACATTCATTTTTAACTGTCACTTTTACCCACTCTACTTGTCTGGGGACGTCTCACTTATTTGTGATCCTATGCAAGGGTTACCACCGACCACCCTCAGTTTTTTCCCTTTTTACTAGTTCCATTGGCTGTGCTGCCCAGTGACCCCGTCTGTCTGCCTGACCACACCTCTTCCCCTCTATTTACCAGTTTTGTCAACCACACATTTGGACGTTGCCGGCTAGCCTTTGTTGATGCCCGTTCATACAGCATACATGGATGGTGGCTATTATATGAGGCACATGGCTTTCCATCTTGATGATTGACACCATTCTTTGCCTATTGTGGGGCGCACACCAGTTTTTAGTAGACATTATGCTAACATTTTCTGACATTCCATTATGGCCACCACAATAGGTTTTGACTTTTATGCATTGTCCTTTGTTTATGTCCATGAATGTATATATATTTTATAGCACTTTCTATTGCATCTCAAGTGATGAAGACCGCATGACGGTCGACACGCATAATGAGATTATGGAATAAAGAACTCTGGTTTACACCTTGATCGTGTCCTGAGCATGCATAAAGTGTTTGGATTTGCATATATATATATATATATTATCTACTGGCGGCCGCCAGTAGATAGTTATAGTTAGGACCTATTTTCCATAGGAAATCCGCGACATTCTATTTGAAATAACTCTCTTGCCGGTTGACGAATCTTCGCGAAATTTTCAAACTTTATGGCCCGCTCCGGTCCGCTCCTACCCTGAAAGTTTCGGGGTGATTCGTCAAGCAAGGGCCGAGAAAAAAGGGGGGTCCCAAAACGTGTTTTCCCCATTCATTTTCCCATAGGAAACTTTAGACACAGCTACAGCCCGAACTGCTGAACGGAATTACACCAAATTTGGCAAAGAGGTAGTTCTTGGTTCAGAAAGAACCCTTTTGTTAAATGGTGTAAATCCGTTCAGTAGTTCCAGAGAAAATCAAAAGGAAAATCACATATATATCTATGGCCTCGTCGGATTCGCGCACCCTGAGTGCACCCTGCGCGCACCCTCCCGATCACGAGCTGCATGTTAATTGGCTTTCAAGTGGCTGTCAACACTCCAAATCAGGAAGTGTTGGCAGCCATTTTGTCCCTCGGTAGAACCGAGGGACAGAAACAAGTGCGCAAAGCGCAAAAGGGGGCAGGGTAGAAACACCCTGACCCCTAGGTCTGCTCAGGGGTCCCACAAGGACCCCTGGGCAGAAAAAGCATTTTTTTTTTAAAAATCGGCAGGATGCGCTCAGGGTGCGCGGATCCTGCCGATTAGAAAAACCCAGAAGAAACAAGTGCGCAAAACGCACAAAGGGGGCAGGGTAGAAACACCCTGACCCCCTAGGTCTGCTCAGGGGTCCCTCAAGGACCCCCTGGGCAGAAAAAAGCATTTAAAAAAAAATCGGCGGGATGCGCTCAGGGTGTGCGGATCCCGCCGAGAAAAAAAAAAAATGAAGCGCGGTCTCCCGCGCTTGCTGTTAATTGGCCCCCGGGTGGGCCAAGTCCCGGGGGCATGCAGGGTTTCTTTTTAATATGTGGGGGGCCTCTAAGGCCCCCCAAGCCCCGAGGCCCGTCACCCCCGGGGCTTAAAAAAATAATGGTGCGGGAGGGCTCTTTGCCCTCCCGCTGCCCCGGGACCGCCACCTCCCCGGGGCTTCTTTTTTTAAATTTTTGACCTCTGTGGGGGGCTCCAGCCCCCACACGCCCGAGGACCGCCACCTCCCGGGGCACTAAAGATTTGAATATGGGGGTCCGTTACGGACCCCCAAAGCCCCGGGGACCACCACCTCCCCGGGGCTGTGCACTGGATGGGAGGGGGCCGCGCGGCCCCCTCCTGGAGCCCTTGATGGCCCTGGGGACCGCCACCCCCAGGGCCGGCTCCTGCAGTGTCCCGGGGTGCCTACCCCGGGATACTGTAGTTTGCTATGACAGGATGTGAGCCTCGCGGCTCCCGTCCTGTCATAGCAAGCTTGGTTTGCATTTTGAAAGAGAGAGCAGGAAACCTGCTCTCTCTTTCAAAATGCAAACCCAATTGCTTTTCCACATGGGGAGCAGCATGTTAGCTGCTCCCCATGTGGAAAAGCAATGCCGGCTCCCGCAGGACGCGGGGAGCCGGCGGGACTGTGGGGGGATTTGGGACCCCCCCACAGTCCCCAACCAGAGACCAGGACCCGGGGGTTGGGGTCCCCGGGGCCATAAGTGGCCAGGGAGGGGGGCCACGCAGCCATCCTCCCCAAATTATAAAAAATTTAAAAAAAAGGGCAAGGCCGGCCCCGGGGGATGGGGTCCCCTGGGCCTTAAATGGCCTGAGGAGGGGGGCCACGCAGCCCCCCTCCAAATTAAAAAAAATTAAAATTGAGGGCATGCCCCGGGGGATGGGGTCCCCGGGGCCAATACAGGCCCAGGGAAGGGGGGCCACGCGGCCCCCTCCCAATCAAAAAAAAAAAAAAGACCGGCATCGTGCCGGAGGCCCTGCCCCCCTCCCTGCAGCAGTCTGCAAACGCGCCCCCTGGCACGTTTTGAGAAGGGGAAGTAATTCCCCTTGAATACTGGGGGTCCCTGGGGGCAAACTAGCCCACCAGGACCCTCCAGTATGCGCCAGGGGGCTGCGTTGCAGAGAGGTGTACAGAGGCCACGCCCCTTTTTACACCTCTCTGCAACGCAGCTCTGTGGCGCTTTTTGGAAGTACATGGTGGGCTAGTTGGACTCCAGGGACCCTCAGGATTCAAGGGGACTTAATCCCCCAACTTAAAACGCGCCACGGGGCGCGTTTGCACAGATATCACCTCAGGCCCCGCCCCCTCCCTTCACCATTGTGCAAATATTCCTCTAAAATCAGCCGAACTACGAATTCCGATTTACTCACCTGTTATCAGGAGAGAACCCAGTGCTGCATCTTTTTGCCCAGCACTGATCCTGAAAAGTTATTTTAACCGTACTTACCAGTAACTTGAATTTCCTTCCATAGGATATCATTGCCTGCTTTTTGCTGAAAAAGTTTCTAAGTGTCGATTTTTGAAACATACAAATATTCCTCTAAAATCAGCCGAACTAAGAATTCCGATTTACTCACCTGTTATCAGGAGAGACCTCAGTGCTGCATCTTTCAGCCCAGTACTGATCCTGAAAAGTAATTTTAACCGTACTTACCAGTAACTTGAATTTCCTTCCATAGGATATCATTGACTGGTTTCACTTGGAAATTCTTCTAAGTGTCGATTTTTGAAACTTTATAATATTCCTCTAAAATCAGCCGAAATACGAATTCCGATTTACTCACCTGTTATCAGGAGAGACCTCAGTGCTGCATCTTTCAGCCCAGTACTGATCCTGAAAAGTAATTTTAACCGTACTTACCAGCAACTTGAATTTCCTTCCATAGGCTAACATTGACTGGTTTCACTTGGAAATTCTTCTAAGTGTGGAGTTTTGGAACTTTATAATATTCCTCTAAAATCAACCGAACTACGAATTCCGATTTACTCACCTGTTATCAGGAGAGAACCCAGTGCTGCATCTTTTAGCCCAGCACTGACCCTGAAAAGTAATTCTAACCGTACTTACCAGTAACTTATATTTCCTTCCATAGGAATCCATTGTCTGGTTTTCAGCAGAAAAGTTTCAAATGTCGATTTTCACAAATTACAAATATTCCTTAAAAATCGCCTGTATGACTTAAACGCATTCTTTCAACTGTTTACAGGAGATGAACCAGTGCTGGATCCAGGATCCAACACTGAGTAAGAAAAAGTAACGATAACACTACTTACCTGCTAAGTGAATTTACTCCCATAGGATAACATTGGTGATTCTATGTGAAAAAGTTTCTAAGTGTCAACTTTTAAAATACAATAATATTCCTTAAAAATCACTACTGTAACCAAAACGCTTTTACTCAACTGTTTACAGGAGATGTCCCAGGACTGAATCTAGGATCCAGTCCTGTGGTTAGAAAAAGTAATCCATAAAGTAACTAATTGCATTTAACTAGAAATTCACATTCAGCTCAATGTTGCATTGTGTTTGAAATTGTGTTGCCCATTGCAACAACTGTAACTACTGTACTTAAAACTCTATTGCCTATTTGCAAACTATTTAAACTAAAGTAATTCATTCAGAGAAAGTATATTTTGTAATGTAATGTATAATGTAATTACAATGTAATTTAATAAATAAAATATCTAAAAATAAATAGTTTTAAAAAATGTAGTAAATCACTATCAAAAAAATAAATATAACAATTAATACATTTAAAAATTGTCATTTACAAAACCTTTGAAATTTACTGAAAAAACCATAGGTTTTAGGGGCGTTATAGTTAGAAATTAGCATTTACAAAACCTTTGAAATTCACTGAAAAAACCATAGGTTTCAGGCACGTTATAGTTAGAAATTAGCATTTAAAAAACCTTTGAAATTCACAGAAAAAACCATAAGTTTCAGACACGTTATGTTTAGAAATTAGCATTTAAAAAACCTTTGAAATTCACTAAAAAACCATAGGTTTTAGGGACAGTTATAGTTAGTTGGACATTTCACTCGTACAAAACCCGTGAAATTCCCCGTTATAGTTAGTTCAGCTAACTATAACTCGCGCCCCGCAATGCACTGCTGATGACGTCACATATTACATCACTCATGACATGGTCAGTGACATCACTGATGACATCACTGATGACATCTCAAATGACATCACTGATGACATCACTGATGACATCATCCACGTGATAATCTGATGCACCTCCTCACACCCTATTATAACCTTTGATACACCCACTCTAAATTACAGACTGCCATTCGCAAAACCATAGACACTCCAACACCAATAACTACATACCCACTCACTGATTCTTAGGTCTACACACACACATCCACTCACTCACCCGTACAGTCACTCATACTTATGGTCACTCAGTACAGGACTATCATATGCACTCTTACTCCTATATAGACACTCAAACACCGCCACTCATCCATAGAGGTACTCACACACCTAGTCAGTCATGCAAATAATTAAACACACTGCCATTTACTCACCTATACAGTTATACACACACCAGCTCACTTAATCATACAAATACTAGCACATTGTTACGCTCTTATACAATCACTGATACAAGCACACACTCATCCATACAGCCACTATCACAATCACTCACTCTCGCTAATAGCTATTTATATACTCCAACACACATATATACTGCCTTTCACATATGTAGTTACTCACACATGTACCACTGGGACCTGAGTGTTTGTGTGGGAGGGGTGTGTGCGACTCTGTGCATAGATGTGTGAGTGGGTGATTCACTGGGTGGATGGTTTCAAGAGTGCATCTGTGATAGACTGTATGGCTGGGTAAGTGTGTGTAAGAGTGTGTTAGTGAGTGAATGTATGCACCCATACAGATACTCAGACAACCATTCAATAACTCATATACACACTCATGTAGCTATTCACAAACACATGCAGCCACTTACACAGCAACAGACAGACGGATACAGACATTCACCCAGTTTAGTCACTAACCCATGCATTCAGTAAGATACATTAAATCACTCACTTATATTATAGAGTCAGTCACGCACCTACTAAATCATCCATACAGACACTTATACACCCACTCATTCTTCAATACGTCTTTTCCTATATATATTAAAAATATTTAAACTTTACAGAAACACACAGTCACTGCATGATGTCAACAGTGATGTCATTTGAGATGTCATCAGTGATGTCATCAGTGATGTCACTGACCATGTCATGAGTGATGTAATATGTGACGTCATCAGCAGTGCATTGCGGGGGCGCGAGTTATAGTTAGCTGAACTAACTATAACGGGGGAATTTCACGGGTTTTGTACGAGTGAAATGTCCAACTAACTATAACTGTCCCTAAAACCTATGGTTTTTTCAGTGAATATATATATATATATATATATCCTCCAAGTTTGGCTCAAAGTCGCCGGATTCCTGGTGCATCTCTAGCGGTGCAACTTCCACGGCGGAGCCAAGCCGTTACATATATTTCCAACCCTCTTTCCAGAAGAAATGGAGCGCACTCACGAGTGACGTTCACAATGTCTTTTTAATGCACAATCCAATATTAACGGGCAAATCCTCGCTTCCAACCAACGCGTTTCGGTCTCTCCTCGACCTTGATCACGGTCGAGGAGAGTCCGAAACGCGTTGGTTGGAAGCGAGGATTTGCCTGTTAATATTGGATTGTGCATTAAAGACATTGTGAACGTCACTCGTGAGTGCGCTCCATTTCTTCTGGAAAGAGGGTTGAAAATATATGTAACGGCTTGGCTCCGCCGTGAAGTTGCACCGCTAGAGATGCACCAGGAATCCGGCGACTTTGAGCCAAACTTGGAGGATATTTCTTCTGGAAAGAGGGTTGGAAATATATATATATATATATATATATATATATATATATATATATATATATATATATATATATATATATATATATATATATATATATATATATACACCAGTAGGTAGTTATAGTTAGGATAGAGGATAGAGGATAGAGTTTTCAGGTGCCTATATCTTTCTCGCCGGTTGATGAATCTTCATTAAATTTTCCCCAAGAGGTTACCCGATACTTCAGATGGAGTCTGGCCAGATTCGGGGTGTTTCATCTAGTAGAGGCCAAAAAAATGGGGGGTCAAAATAGGTGCATTTCCCATGTTCATTCCCATAGGACCTTTGAACAAGCCTACAGCTTGAACCGCTTGACGGAATTTGACCAAATTATCCGCGGATTCAACAGTCCCCATGTTGTAATCTGATTGGCTGCCAACACATCAACCAGGAAGTGTTGGCAGCCATCTGGGGACTCAGCTTGACACTGAGTCCCCCAAAAATGTAAAAAAATTAAGCAAGGGGGACAGGAATACACTGACCTACTAGGAGTGGTGGCGGGGTCCTACAGGAAATTAAGAATTTTTTCAAATTTAATTTTGTGGCAGAGCCACAGGTGAGTCTGTGAATACACGACTAAATTGAAGAAGACGTGCAGTCTCCTGTGCATCTTTTTCAGGAAGCCCCTGGGTGCGTCCCCCCTCCTAGGGTTTATAAACCCTCAGGGACCACCACCTCTCCGGGGTATTAATAATAAATTATGTGGGGGGGTCACACAGACCCCCCGAGCAGTCTGATGTGACCCGTATATGGCCCAGGAGGAGGACCCAGCAGCCCAAGTGACCGCCACCTCCCCGGGGCTATATACAATCAAATGGGGGGCCGCACGTACCCCTATCCCCTATCCCCAGGGGTGCCACCTCCCCGGGGCTAAATTAAAATGTATCAGGGGGCCGCGTGGACCCCCCCTGTGCCCCAAAGACCACTACCTCCCCGGGACATAACTTTAAAAAGAGGGAGGGGGCTGCATGGCCCCCCTCCTGGGAGCTCCTTGGGGCCCTATGACAAAGAGAGGAGGGGGCCATGTGAGGCCCTCGCCTATAACCATTCATGGCCCTGTGGACTGCCACCCCCCAGAGCCAGCTCCTGTGATGTCCCGAGGGGCCCGCCTCCAGGACATAGCTGTTTGCTGAGGCTTGGTGGAAGCTTTCCCGTCAAGTCACAGCAAACGCTCCACTTCCAGCAAGCGAGAGCCGAGAAATGCTCTCGCTTGAAAAAAATAAAAAAAATAAAAGGTCGGGCCCCGGGGGATAAGGTCCCCAGGACCAAAATCAGCATGGGCGGGGGGCTGCCGGCACCACTCCCCCATTTCATAAAAGCCTGGCCATGGGGAATTGGGTTCCTGGTGTCCAAATTGGCCCAGGGAAGCGGGCCCTGCTGCCCCCTCCCATAATAAAAGAAAACAAAAGCCAGCCCAGCAAGTCACCGGAGGCCCTGCCCCTTTTCACCACCACTCTGCATACGCACCTCCTGGTGTACTAGTAGTTGGGGGAGGAATTTCCCTTGGGTCCTGAGGGTCCTTGGGGGCAAACTACTCCTCTAGTTACCTCCAGTAAGTACCACACAGTGGGATTGTTGAGACGTCATCGGAGGCCGCGCCCTCTTTCTGCACCACTCTACAAATGCACCTCCTGGTGCACTACTGATTTGGGGATGAAGTTTCCTTGGATACTGAGGGCCCTTGGGGGCCAACAAGCCCTCTGGTTACCTCCAGTAAGTACCAAACAGCAGGAATGCTAAGAGGTCATCAGAGGCCACACCCCTTTCTCCACCACTCTGCAAACGCACCTCCTGGCGTACTACTGGTTGGATGCTGAGGGTCTTTTGGGTGCCAATATCCCCTCCTGTTACCTCCAGTAAGTCCAAAACAGTGCGATTGCTGAGAGCTGGTCAGAGGCCCCACTCCTGTTCTCCACTACTCTGCAAATGTGCCTCCTGGTGCAATACTGGTTAGGGGATGAAGTCCACTTGCTTGCTAATGGTCCTTACGGGTCAAAACCCCTCTTGTTACCTCCAGTAAGTCCCACACAGCGGGATTCCTGAGAGCTGGTCGGATGCCCACCCCCTTTCTCCACCACTCTGCCAAAGCGACTACCAGTTAAAAAACCTTAGAAGTTCACTGAAAAAAACCAAAGTTACAGGGATGTTATAGTTCGCCTCAGATTTCACTTGTACAAAACCAGTGAAATTCAGCAGTTATTGTTACCTGAGCTAACTATAACTTATGCTCCCGCAATGTGCTGCTTATGACCTCACATATTACATCACTCAAGACATGGTCAGTGACATCACTGCTGAAACTCAAATTACTTCCATTCTGCGCATGACTCTGCAGGCTGTAACGGGCAAACTAGTACTCAAACCTATATGAGTGGTGGGTGCATAAGTGCTTTTTTGAGAGTATAACTGGGTAAGAAGGTTCCTGCCTGACTGTGTGTGCATATGCAAATTACATACCATTAAATTACATACTGTAAGCAAACACCCAAATCTAATTTCAAACACTTTCAGTATACCAATTTCTCTTTCTCCTTTCCTGCTCACTGTATTTTCTGACCTAAGCTCCCTTCTATGTTCCCTTATAGTATAGTCTCTAGAATGTACACATTTTCTTTCAGCTTATATGCACTCACAGTGTTTTATCTAAATATACTTTTATATAACACAACCTAACTAACATACTTGTAATAGCTCTTTGCTGTTCTCACAGTTATATTTCTATCTCTAGTAACATCTGTTTTCATTCCAAATCTCCAGCCAGAACTCCTGCAAACCACCTCCACTTTCAGTAGAAAGCAGGTAAATTGGCTAACCCTCACCTTGTGTTCATGCTTATGCTGCTCTAGTTAACAAATCACTGGATTCCTTTCATTTTTCTTTTTTGTTATACCTCTTCTAAATGGTCAGTATTTCTTAAACCCTTTCCATCCTTCCTGTAAAAAGGCCCAATTTGGTTGTTTTATTTTGAGACTCTGCGAATCCTCTGCGACACTCAGCATGGCCCCGTGTAACTTCACAGTAAGGTTTGTAGATTTACATGGGGGGGGTCGCACGAAGCCCTGCGACGGCTCCGCATATCTTGCAAGCGAAAAAAATATTTTTGTGCATTTTACTGCCCATTAAGCATACTTTCCCCATATTTATAACCAGTGGCGGCTCGCATAGGGCGTGCTGCGGGCGGTACGCGGGGTGGGGAGGTCCCCATCCCACCGCCCGCAGCACGCCCTATGCGAGCCGCCACTGTTTATAACACACCCATAGCGTCAGGGTACCTCTACTGTAACCCCTTTATCTGTTTTACATGCTTCTTTTCTGTTTCCCAACACATAAAATTGCAGCTGCAACTTTTCTCTCAACAAACTTGACCAACCCAAACATTCCCCAGCCGACATGGAAAAAGGCAGGGAATGCACAAGTTATTCAAGCCTTATTTGAAAAAGACATTGAAAGGCTCCAACACTGGCCACTCTGCACAGCCCTGGATGCCTCCTACATCCAGGGGAAAGCCCAGTGATACTTCAAGTAGTCACTGTCTCCTCAGGTCCGAAATAAAATCACCTACTTGAGGCTTCTAGCGCTGCCCATCGCTGACTTTAATCCACACTGTGCACGCAGGAATGGCTATCTTCCTGCAGGCTACGCATCTACCTCGAGTCCTTGCTGCACTTACTGTGCTGCTGTTTCCACCTTGCCATTGACCGACATTGCCTCCTGATTCCTCTTTTCTGACAATACCCCCCAGTCTCTTGCAAGGCTAGGGAAATTCATAGACATAATTCGAGCTGTATTGCTTCCAGCATTGTCCACTGGGCGGAACACGACCAAGACCAGTGAGACTCCCGGCGAAGGGGGCACAAGTCTTGAATAACTGATCCTTTCAAAGGAAAAACTCTTTTTAAACACCAAATTTGAAGCATCTCTAATTTATATTTTTGTACTATTCATTTATCTGACTTGTACATGTAATGATTTTAATTAATCGAGCATAAATAAAAATAATATTCATTGATATATTCATCTTATTTGCATATTTATTGTGCATTTCATGTAGTACTATGTACATGTTCTTAGTTTAATCAGACCTCTTGCAGAACTGAAAAAGCAAGCGACGTGGAGTTTAATAGAATTGCCATCACCCCTGTCCTATGAGATTCAATTGCATCCCAGAAAATCTTCTATCTGTTCCACCCAATGGGCGCAGAGGGATTTCCCAGCTTCGTGGTATGCAGTACAAACACATAAATAAATATGAATGAAGGGTTGGCTATTCTCATTAAATAACCATATTTTTTTCTTATGAATAAACATAAAACAATATATGCACACACATCAGCAATGTAACTGAAAAAAATAAAGCCTTGCTGGTGTTGGATCAGAATGAATTTATCTTTCAAGAAATATTATTTTGTTATGCAAGCCAGCCCTTGGAAACTAATAAAAGTATGGTAAACCTGATACATTGTCTCATTTCCGGCCAGCGAGTGTAGGAGAACTCGTTTTTTATATATTCAATGCTACCAAATAATCGATCATTAAAGTCTTATAAAATTTCACTCAGTTAATTATTTGCATTGAAATAATGGAGCTATGACTTATTTCAAACATTCTAAGGCACAGTGTAGACTGCTCGTAAATATGTCTTTCGAACCTCTTTTACAAAAGGTATCTCTGGTTTCAAGCCTATGGACTGGTTTGACAGCACAGCTGTCGCCAGACAATGATGTGAGAATCACCAGGAGAAAGGGAAGTCGGTTTCACCCACATGTTAGGAGCCATGTTTAGATGATTTAATTGGACAGAGGTTGTGTACTTCCTCGAAAAGAGTGCTTGTATTTGCACTCCTATTGGCTGGAGGGTTTCCATTTACCCTAATATGACCGCCATGTTAAAAATCGATAACATGCAAGGGAAAGGCTCTTTCCATTTTCCCTGGTTCTTTGGGGGGTGTTTTCTTTTCTTAAGAGTGATACTTTTTAAAAATGGATTTTGAATTTTTATATAGACGCGCTTTACGTGATTGCCAGTTAAATTACACAGGGTGCCCTTCAATGTTTTATTTTTTGGCAGGGAGTGTTGAGCCCAGGCCGAGACTCACACCTAATTCCCCAGATCCGAAATCAGCAGCTCTGCCCATAACCTCACACCCTCATGTGTTTCTACTAAGGCTTCGGTAAATATTAGGTAGTCACAGCGTTAAACTTTATGCGCAGCCACTCCATCTGGATAGAAACAGTACCACTGACTGTAATGCACAGCAACAGTCCATGAAGACAGAACAACAGATGTGGGCGGTTCCTCTCTGTGCCGCACAGTGATTACATTTCCAGCAACCTAGTTGCACGAGGCACCCCCCTGATTTGCTCGTTCAGTTCTTAGTTAATTGTTCTCATAGAAGAGTTGCTTGTTAAACAACAAAGCTATTTTAAATTTTGTTTGAAACCGTCCGACACTGATTTCTTTAATTCTAAGGGTTAGAGATATATGTGCTGCCCTTTCTGCAAGCAATTTACAAAACATCAGACAAAGAGGAAGAAATGGGAAAAAGATGCAGATGTTCTTAAGGGCTTGCACAACGCACCAAGACTCGAACCTTGGGGCATAAGTACAAAGGGGCAGATTTACAAGCCCCTTGCGCCTCTTTTGCGTCACTTTTCCCATGTTAAAAGTGACGCAAAAGTGGCGCAAGGGGCTTGTAAATCTGCCCCAAAGCATTTTGTGTGGTCGGAAACAGCCCTATTCACAAAATCGGGCAGTTTCCGACAGCAAAAACGCTTTTTCACATGAGCAAAGCACAAATTGTGATACAGTGACATGTTACCGAATCGCAATTTGTATCTAGTGATTCGGTATTTGGAAGTGGCGTGTGTAAGGCGTCCCTTTCAAATACAAAATCACAGGGATATGTATGAATTTTTTGTGACTGACTTACAGTTGCAAAATATGAATTTTTTACCAACAACTCATAGGAGGTGGTAACCATTCACCTTTGTGAATGTTGAAACTAATATTTTTAAGAGCGGAAAGTGGTCACTCGCACCACTGCCTACTATTAAAAAATAAAACTTAAATATTTAATTCACTCTGCTCAAAGAAATCAAAATAGAAAAACATCAAAATACCGGCCTCACAAAGGCAAGACTGGCAGGAATGGAGATGGCCCAACAATACTCAGGGTCAACCGACGTACAAGAACGCAGAGGTGAAATCCACTTCCAAACATGGGAAAACTCCTCAACCGCAGAGCTGCATTGTCAGCGCGGCTGACCCTTCGACCTCCAGGTGAGTATTGTTGGCCCATTACCCCAGGTCCCTCCTGTCCACGTCCCATTCATAACAAAGTGGAGATAATCATCTCCCGACAGAAAAAAAGACCAGAGGAATGCTGGGAACCTAACCCGCCCCTCCCACTGGGAGTACATAAGCAGTACTTACCCAGCATTCCGCCTGTTCTTTTTTTTCTGTCTGTCGCCAGAATTGGAGACGAGGTGTTGGTGCTGCTCCTGCTGGGCTGGAGTGGTGTTTCTTCTTTGGCTCACCGTCCGGCTGCCTGGCTGTGTGGTCAGGGTGTCTGGTGGTCTGCCTCCCGGCCTGCCGGGCTTGCTGGGAGGCATGGATGTTCACCTGCTGTCCGCTCCCCTCCTGTGTTTCCGTGTGTGCACGTCCTTGGACCGGTGCCCTTCCTGCAGCGGTGTCTCTTCCTTGCATGTTTGCATGGGGTCGCCTGGGGAAGCCAGGGTTTGCGCACCGGGCCTCGTGCCTGCTTTGGTGTGAGCTCTCCTGCAGTGCTTCTTCCCCACCTTTGGCCTCCTCTTCGATGTTGTAGGTCGAGTCCTGCAGTGCGGGCGGGATCCTGCCGGAGGTCCTGCTGGTGTAGTCCCTGCTGCCTTGCCTGGTGGCATTGGGGCCCCGTGCTGTGTTGTTGCAGCGCTCCTGTGGTGCTGCTGCTTCCTCCTGCCCTGCCGAGGTTCCGGGGGGTGCCCCTTTGGGCTGGCTGGGAGGGGGGCTGGTTCCGGGTGGGTGCCGCATGTCGGTGTCTGTGTCCTCCCTTTGGGCTGCTGCTCTCTGCTGTTGCTCCTCTCCCCCGTTCGGTTCGCTGGTGCGGGCTGTGGTGATGTTTTTTCCTTGGGTTTGTGCTGTGCCACCCTGTCGGAGCCTGGTCTTGTCTGCTTCTGTAGTTCAGCTGTGTCGGCCTGGTTGGTGCCTGGTTGGTTGTGCTCCTGGCGCTTCCATGTGCTGGGGGCTGATATTTGCCCGCCTGATCCTCTGATAGCCTGCTCTGTTGACTTGGTGGGCTATTGCGTCCACTGTAGGGACCTGTGTTTGTCCTCGTGGTTGCTGGTTCGGATCCCATTGGGTCCACTCAGCCTTTTCTCCTTCTGAGGTTGCTTTTGTGAGTACCCAAGTCTTGGGTTGCACTTGTCGTCTGTTCTTCAATGCCGAGTTGCCCTTGGGTGGTCTTGCACTTTGCTGATGCTTGTTGGGAGTTGTTTCTTCATATATGCCTGGCAGGCACTTCTGTTCCTTTGCCTTGTCTTTCCTGCCCTGGCGTGGTTCCTGGTGGTGCGCCTTGGGCTGGTTTCTGTCTCCCGGCCCCTCCTCCCGGGTGTGTTCCTCTCTGGCTGGGGCATCAGCTCTGTTTTTTGTCTCTTTTGTGACGGGAGGCCTTGTTCGGTATCTGTGGGCCCGACCTCCTCCGGGTCCATGCCGTGTTGCGGTTTTGGTTGTCCTGATTGGGTTGCCACCTGTGGGCTGTGTGTTGTGGCGGTTTGCGTCTTCTGACTTTCTTTGGGGCTGGGGTCGCGGTTTCCTGGCTGGCCCTCTTGTATGTCTGGGCTCCTCGACTGGTCCCTTATCTTGCCGCTCCTCTGCCGTGTTTCCTCTTGTGTGTGCTTCCTCCCTGGGTGCATCTGCCCTCCGCTTGTTCTGGCCCGGTTGGTGCCTGGCTGGTTGCCTGCCTGGGTGGTTCGTGCTGTGGGGTTGTGCCCCTGCGCCCTGTTGGTCCCTGCTGTTGCTTGTCGCTTTTTGTTCACGTTGGCTGCCTGGGGCTGTTACTCTCTGGCGGGTCATGCGCGGGTGGCAGTTGGTGTGGTTCTGGTTCTCCGGTCCACGGGGCTGTTGGTCTGTTCTTGGGTCTCTGGCCCCTCTTTTGTCTGGTTTTTCCATGTCCTCCCTGCCTCTGGCTGGGTTTTCTTTGCTGTGCCCTGGTCTCCTCTGGTCTCGGCCCTTTCTGGTGGGTCGGGCCTGGTTGGTGTCTTGCTCAGGCCTGCCTGGGTGGCCTGGGGTCCTGGGCTTCTGCTGCCTGCTGTTCTCCACTGCCCTCTGGCGTTCAGCGGGGTCGGGTCTGGTTGTTTCCTGGTTGGAGGTCCCCTGGGTCTGCGGCCATGCCGCATTGTCTCCCTGCCCTCCTCCGCTCTTTTTGGTTTTGGGCTTCTTGCCCGGCTGTGGTCTCTGGCTGCCGTTGTCTCCGCCTGTGGGTGGCTGCTCCCTCGGCGGCCGTGTCCTAGTCCTTGTGGGGGTGGGGTGGTCCTGTACCTTGTGGCCTTGACCCCCTTTCTGGCTGCGCCGGTCTTTGCCTGGGCGGCCGCTCCTGTCTTACCTGCATGCCTCCCCTTTTGGGGTCCGCTCTTGTTGGGGGTGTCTGTTGTTCTGTGCCCCCCGCCCTACTTCTGTTGGAGGTGTGCTTGCAAGTGTTTGTCTTGTCCCTTGGGTACCTGCCTGCCTGGCTGCTGGTTTCCCGGGGCTTGCGGCTGTGGTTGAGTGGGGAGGTTGGAGGGCTTGTGCCTCTCTCTGCTCTGGCCCTCCCTGACCTTCTGTTTGGGCGGGTTGCTTGACTTCGGCCCTTGCTTCCCGTCTGCTTGGCGCTCTGTTTCCTTGGTTCTGCCCTGGGGGTTTCTCCCCTGCTCCTGCCCTCCTGGAGTGGTGAAGCACATGGCGATGTGTCTTCCAGTCTTTCTTGGGGCCTCCTATGTATGGCTCATGGCTTGCGTTTGCTGCCACCCCTCCCTTGAAGCATGCTGGGCCGTGGGGCCTGGGCGGTCTGCTTGGTTTCCGTCCTGGCTTCTGTTGCCTCTCCGCCTTGTGTGGTTTTGGGGGTTCTGTTCCCTCCCCTCGGGGAGGGGGTTTCCGGGGTGTGGCGGTTGGCCCTGTCCTGCCTCTTCCTGGCCTCTGTGGGTCCGTGTTGTTGGTCCTCCGGTCTTGGATGGCCTGGCTGTTGCTGGTCGGCGGTCTGCCTGTTCTCTTTGGGGATGTCTCTGGCTGGCCTGTTCTTTCGGCCGTTTCTGGTCTTGGCTCATCTGCTGCTGGTATTGGGCCTCACTTGGGGTTCCCTTGCTGTAGTCTTGGGTTCTCTGAGCTGTTTGGTCGGCTGGCTGTTCCTTTGAGGGGCCCGTTGCGCCTCCTCTCTGGTGGTGGTGTGTGCCTCCTTCGGGCGGTGGCTTCCTGCTCCGGTCGCCCCGGCTTTGCGGTTGGGGTGTTCTGCTGTGGCTGTGTTGTTTAGGGCGCTCCCTCTTGTTCCCCTTTTCTTCTTTGGTTTCCCCTGGTCTTGTTGGCTTGGGGGTTGGTCTTGTCGGCTCTTGCTGCTCGGGATTTTCCTGTTGGGCACTGGTTCTGTTTGGGGCCTTGCTCTGTAGGCGGTGTTTGTCCCTCCTGGGATTCTGGTCTCTGCCGGGCCTGCTCCCTTCTGGCTCTTGGGGCCTTGTGGGGCGGCTTTCTGGGGGTTGTATTTGTGTTTCCCCGGTTTTGTTTGTGGGTGCCTTGGCTTTCCCTCTTGATCTGTCCTTGGGCTCTGCCTCGCCTTCCGGGCTGGGTGCTTGTCGGCTCTGGTGGTTGGTGATGGCCTTCTTTCCTGGGGCCTGGTGCTTTTCTCTGGGGTTCCGGGGGCTTTGTCCTCTGGGCTCTTTGGGGCCAGGTCCTTCTGGTTGTGGGGGGGGGGTGGCTTGGGCCTGGCCGTTGCTTCCCCCCTCTTCTGGTTTGGTCTGGGTGGTCCTGCCCTTGGTTGGTTCTTTAGGTTTGTGCTTTTGCCCTGTTGGCTGGTCCTGTCCTCTTGCCTTTTTTGGTTGGGGCCTGTGTGCCTGCCTTGTTGTGCTGGGCTTCTCTGGGTTGTTTTCGCGTGGGCGCCCTTGGTCTTGTCCTGTTGGGGCTTCGCTTTCTCTGGCCCGCTTCGGGCCATGGTGTTGGTTGCTTTGGGGCCTGTTTCCCTTCTGGGGCTTTGCCTTTGGGGTCCCTCTTGGGTGCCTCCTTTCCGGATGGCCTGGGTTTCCTGTGTTCTGGTTGGCTGCCTCCTTGCTGTGGCTGTCGCCTTCTGTCTTCCTTGGTGCCAGTTTTGGTCTTTGGTTGTATTCCTGTTGCCCGATTCTGGCTTGCTGGCCTGGTGGGCCCATGGGGGTCTCCTTCTTGGGGTGGCTTCCTCGCTGTTTTTTGTTGTTGGCTGCCTCAGTTGGTTTTTGTTGTCCGTGGTCTCCCCTTCTCTTGTGCGCTGGCTCCCGTTGTTTTGTTGTGTGCGTCCCTGCTTTGGTGGGGCACCCTCCTGTCTGGGTGGTCTGCCTGGGGTTTCCGGCGGTTCTCCCTTTGCTTCCTTTGGGTTGCTGCCTTGTGTGGTTTCCTGGGTTTGCTTGTGGGTTTTGGAAGGCTGGATTTCTGCTTTGGTATTCTCCACTTTGTTATGAATGGGACGAGGACAGGAGGGACCTGGGGGTAATGCTCTATTACTTACCGGTAATCTTAATTACTCCTGGTCACGTTGTCCTCATCCCATTTATATGCCCCGCCCTCCCTCCCGGACGGCCGGCCTTCCTGTTGGGGGCTTGGTGGTTCAGGCGGAATGCTGGGTAAGTACTGCTTATGTGCTCCCAGTGGGAGGGGCGGGGTTGGGTTCCCGGCATTCCTCTGGTCTTTTTTTGTGTCAGGAGATGATTATCTCAACTTTGTTATGAATGGGACGAGGACAACGGGACCCGGAGTAATGAAGATTACCGGTAAGTAATAGAGCATTCCCGTTCCTGCCAGGCTTACCTTTGTGAGGCTGGTATTTTGACAGTTTTCTATTTTGATTTCTTTGAGCACAGTGACTTACGATCTGGGTCCTGACGAATGCCTTAGAACCCCTTCTGGGGTCGATGATTGGCCAAAACATGTTGACCATACAAGAGGGGCATATTTGTTCAGAATCCCCCAGTCCTCTCTTATTTTTAACCCTATCCCAGAGGGCATCCCACACAACACCCATGGAATGTCTTCCGAGGGCAGAGCAACACAAAGAAGCGATTTGCTCTGAGTTGAATTACAAGAACTTGCAAAAGTGGGGATGTGTCAAAATCTTACACCTTCCCAGGGGAGGCAAACAAGGAGAAATATGTCTATTTCTCCTTGTTTATTCCTCTTTCTATGTGTGCTGCTTTTTGCAGCACACATAGAAAGAGGAATATGCCTCCCAGAATTGTTTTTGTGCAGGAAGGTGTCCCTTCCTGCTCAAAAATAATCCTGCATGCAACGCAGGCACCCTTTGAACATAGTGCAAGGGTGCCTGTGTTGACACTAGGCACCCCATTGTGTGCCAGCGCATGGAAAAGGACAGGGATGTGCTGTATTTCATTAAATACAGAGCATTCCTGCCCTTTCCCTGTCACGCAGTGCAGCTCAGCAAGGTGACTTTAGGCTTTAACCTATATAAGCACCAATGCTAGCTCTGAGAGAATTAAAAAGAACAAAAGGAAATAGTATTTGCACATATTACACACATAATTGTTCTTCATACCCAAGACTGAGGCATTAAAACACTATTTTATGCACATGCTAGGTTTAATTTTGTTGACTTTTTCTGTAATTACAGGCCAAATGGTTAATCTGGCCTAATGCCAGCGGGTAACAGTGCTTAGAGATCACATCCTTTAAAGCATGTCTGCACAGATGACAGTGTTTCTCAGTTCTGGGTTTCAGTCAGCACTAATAAGGGCTTTACTCCTCATTAGACTGTTGGAAAATATTCATGTAGTACACTACTAGAGCCGCCTGCTAACACGGACTAGGAAATTACAAGTGCTTTAGTTTCCATGACAGTGATTTGCTTTGTAGTAGAAGTACAGGGAAACAAACAAACAGTTTAAACATGTTAACTGCATGTATTTGTTAATATGTTCCCAGAGCAGTGAGGAAACCCCCCAATGCATTAATCGTGTCCATGTTTGTTAAAGGAATATGGCAGCAGAGAGCTAATTAACTCATCTACATAAAGCTACTTTTGCATTGTCATCATACCTGCTATGATTTCCTATCTGACACGCCAACATCATGATGTGGGAATTACGTTCTTTGTTTTTATAAAAGATTAAATAGGTGGAATGCTTTAATGAGTGAAGAGACCCTATGACGCCAGTGGTGTAACGAAACTTGAGGGGGCCCCCCTGCTAGGTATGGGGAGCGGCCATCAGGAGCTCTCCAGCCAGGGTACTGTGCTGAGGGGGGCCCCTGGAACTAGGACCCCCCCCCGCACCGCTGGGGTCTATGTTACACCACTGTATGAAGCCTTTGTGTTTTCCTTGTGTTCTGCTGTGGAGGGAAAGGGTCCTCGGATCCTACTACTGGGAGAGGATCTATTTTCAACGTTTACGACCCTCACAATTGCATATGTGAGGTGACTTTAAAGACTGATCGCGCTGTTCATTTCTTTTACATTTCATTATGTTGTTCGTTATGTGGCAACCTCATGAATTTATGTTTATCTTTTTGGCACATTTAAACTTTGTACTCGTTAAGTTTACAACAAACATTACAGTGAATTTCTCCTAAAACAAACTGAGAGGAACACTTGAAATAATCTCAACTGGGGGGAGTAAATCAGTCTTGGTCATGATCCAATAGTAACAATTCAGTATAACTGGCAGGTCAGGTACCCTACAGATGGAAACACAAGAAGCCCAAATCTGGCTTCAGTCTACTTGGCTTCATCTTTGAGGTATAGCTTGTGTCCTGTAAGGGTACCTGGCCTGAAAGTTCTGGCTGGACTGTTAGTACTGGAGTAGGACCAGAACTGATTTGTACCTGGCTTCTGTCTGTTTAGAGTGGCTTATTGGGTGGAAATTTCTGGAGTGGAATTCACCCTAAGTTATTACCATTTGCAAGATTAATTCAGGCACTCTTTACATTACTTCCTTGTTTGTTGCAATAGGTGACTAAACTGCAATGGTTATGCATAGACGTGAGCTCTATACTCCATGCCACAGAACTCCAGCTATACCTCACTGATGGGGCCTAACATGGGCAAAAGAAATCTGGGGTTGCTTGTGGCCCTGTTTGAAAGAGTCTTGGACTGGCAATTTGGGATACACTGTTCCTATTGGTGCAGGATCAGGACTGATTTGCATGTTGTAGGTCTCTGGATAAAGTGGCACGGTGGGTAAAAGACAATAGACTGGAAAGTGGCCCCAAGTGATCAACAGTGGCCTGGAGGGATCCAATTGGACACTGTCTTCTTCGGATTGAAAAACAGATTCTGCCTTACATCATATAACACAGTGGGTACCCCCGAGATTGAAGGCACTTGCTACAGAGAGTTCATTGCCACATACGATAGCATGCTTCTTTTAAAGATTTGTCAGGACTTGATGGACTGGTTTTGATTATGGTAGTTCTCATTTTGCACTTGTGGCAAACTCTAGCCTCAAATGCTCTTTTGGGGCCTCCTGACCTCCAAATTTTAGCTGGTTAATTTGTGATGCTTTTCAGAGCTTGCTCATAGCTCGTGTTGAGACAGAATATCAAGTTGGAAAAGTCGACTTACACAAATATCGAGTTGGAAAAATCATGATTCAGAAATATCAACAGCACTAATATTGTTTGCAAAAATATAGTTGTTTAAAATATCGATTTTTTAATTTGTGTTATGTATTTTAGTTTATTTTTTAAATGTATGTGATGTATATTTTTTTGTATAATTATTGTTTATGTTTTTTAATATAGGTGTTACATTTTTAGTAGTTATGAATTTTATTTTGATTAAATTTTGCATTTTTTAGCTCCGTAGCGGGTTGTGGGTTTATGGGGGATAGGGTGGGAAGTAATTTAATTATAATAAATTAATGATTATTTTTTATTTATTTAATTTGGATTTTATAGTGTTAATTGTGGGAAGTAATGTATTTGTAATAAATTATTAATTGGTTGTTAAATATTATTAATTAATTAATTGATAATTAATTATGGCAAATGTGTAATTCTTTTTGGAGTGCGGGTTGTGGGGTTTATAGGGGTAAATGGTGGGAAGTAATTTATGTTTAATTAATTAATAATTAGTTGTTAATTTATAATACCTAATTATTTGGTAATTAATTATGGTAATTGTCTGATTTTTTTAGGTGTGGGTTGTAGGGTTTATGGGGTCAAGGGTGGGAAGTAATTTATGTTTAATTAATTAATAATTCCTTTTTAATCAATATTAATTAATTGATTGAAAATTAATCATGGAAATTGTGTAATTAATTTTAGGTGCGGGTTGTGGGGTTTATAGGGGTAAAGGGTGGGAAGTAATTTATGTTTAATTAATTAAAAATTGGTTGATCATTAATATTAAATAATTAATTTATATTTAATTAGGGTATTTATTTATATTGTTTTGTGTGTGGGTTTTATTGTTATAGGGGTACAGTGTGGGGAGTAAATTAATTTTACTTACTTTATAATTAGTTGTTAAATACTATTAGTTTTTTAATTGAAAATAAGTTTTAATTGTGTAATTGATTTTTTTACAGTTTAATTATAGCTGTGGGTTGTGAGGATTTTAGGGGTAAAGTGAGGGAAGTTAAACAGTTTTTATAAGTTTTAATTTGTTTTTAAATTAATAAGATTTCTTTAATTGGTAATTAATTATGTTAGTTAAGGAAGTACATTTTTTTTTTAAATTTAGATGAGGGTTGTGAATTGTGTGGTGTTATAGGGTAGGAAATGAAAAAGTAAATTTATGTAATAATTTTTCGAAATAATTTCAAATTAAAAATATGTATTTGTTTGGAAATAATTTTTCATTTTATTTAATATAATATTTGTAGGTATTTGGCATATGTATTTAACATTATAATATGTTTTTAAAAAATATATTAAATATATGTGCTTAACTTTTTTTAATTACGTTTATTTATTATATTTTTAAAAATGTATATTAAATCAACTTTATTGTTCATAATAATTTTATTATTTAGCATATTTAATATTTATTATTTTATTTTATACATATATAAAATTCGATATTTTGTACAACTATATTTTCAACATCGATATTTTTTTCCGATATTTTTGGACTTACCTGTTTAAGTATAAGGAGTCGATATTTTTTCATTCCAAATTTTTTCATTGATATTTTTTCATTCTATATTTTTTCATCGATATTTTTTACTTCTATTTTTTTACATCAATATTTTGTCACTGAAACCTCATTGCTCGTTGGCTCCTTTTTTCCAATCCTCTCCTGAAATGGGGTCTCTCTACAGCAGCATGAAATGAAATGAAAAAATATTTATAAAGCACAATTCTACCCGGAAGTATCTTGGCACTAGAAAAAGCCAGCTTGTACGGAAAATCAGGAGAAATGAAATGAAAAAATATTTATAAAGCACACTTCTTCCCGGAAGTATCTTGGCACTAGAAAAAGCCAGCTTGTACAGCAAATCGGGACTCAAACCACACAAAGACATATATAAAGAGAAAAGCCAGTTGTTTCTAAACAAAATGAGACTATTGATTTGATCTACACTAGCATAGCGTTCTATAATTTCTCCATGAGGCGGGAGAAAGATATCCCACCCATTTAATAAGTTTGACTTTGGGAACCACAGCATTTCTCCTGTTGGAAGATTTCAGATGTTGTGTACGAACATACCAAGCAAAGTTCTTGGCAATGAAACTCCGTCCTGTATACTCGAATGCTTTATGGGTCATAAAGAACTTTGAACATACGGGCCATGCAGAGAACTTAGAAGATACTACATGCCTATTGCAGAGCCTCCGCAATTGTAAACTTACTATTAAATCGGAGTTTGTGAATTTCAAAACAAATGTAAACCTACACAAAAGTGTAAGTTTACCTTTGCGAATCATGCCCAGACTGTTTATGGACTGGTAGCCGATGTAGCTCTTTCATTGCCTGTGAAATGCAGTGGTGTATGGGTTACTTTAGAATGTGGTGAGCTGCAGCATCATGGGACACCTGCAATCCATCATGGCAGACCACTCTCACAAGCATCCATAGACTTCTGCCACTTGCAGTGAGACCATCTGTACAGCTGGAGCCTTTGGTACCCTCTCATATGGCCCTCAAACTAGAAACACTTCTCAGAAGTCTAAGGGGACCTCATTTGTTCATGGTGCCTAACAAGACTATCCTATATTAGGCTTTTATTCTCTTCACATGATCAAACCTGTAAGACTATATTTAAACATTTTACATGAATGAAGCTCACAAAGACTCAACAGCCTAAAGACCCAACCGCCAAGATAGCTCAATTAAATTCAGCCTTTCAGCTCAGCAGATATGATTAATATATTCCTATAAAGCTATAGTCCATCTAATTACCCACATACCATTGTAGTGTTCAAGACTAGTTTCCAATTCCATTAAGGTTGTGGTAAAATATGTTATAGGAGATTCAGGGAAGATATACAGGAAAAAATACATTTGTGTATATCCTCTTTTCTGAACAAGTATATTCTGCAGATGTGTGAATTTATTTGCACATATTCATTTCCCCACTAGTACAAATTGTGTGCAGGGAGGAGAGCAAAGGTTGCTCCAGACACATATCTCGGTGCACCTGTCACCCACAGACATATGTGGTGAGATTGGTGCCTCTCATATCTCTTGTTCTACCATGGTTGACTATGACTAGCACATGGCTGCCAGAGGGGGCCAGCCCAATGCTGGTTCCATGCACTCCAGTGCAAATGTAAGCCATGAGCGCTGCAGTTCATGGAATTAAATGTAAATGCAATTACGTAAACTTACCAGTTAATACCTGCATGCCATCACTATTCCCATGGGCGATGTGGGTAAAAAGTGGCAGAAAATTGTTGACATCATCATGCCTCATGATGTCACACAGTTGGCTCTTCTGAACCAATGCATCTTAGAGCAGCAGCTGCATGCATTGCAGGCCAGTCAGAGAAAATAAGTATTTACCTCTGTTCATTGACAGGCACTCCTACTAGCCTCAGGTCCATTTGTGGATTGGGATCAGTGACTAAAAGAAATTCAATGCTTATTTGGCATTGACAATGATGGATGATATTACTGTTATTACTTATTATTAAAATGCACAAATTGTTCAGAATTTGCACACTTTGGCATTCATTATAAGCAGCCCATACTTTTTGATGGGGCAGATTTCCCCATTACCAGAAACCTCTCTCCATGGCAAACTGTGAGGGAGAAGGAGGAGTTGAGGAATTACCAGAGAAATTAGACCCAGAAATATTAACTCCCCAAGCAATTTTGCATAACTCAGGGGAATTTCAGGGTTAAACCTGAAATCCTCGTTAATTTTGCAGCCCCGGAGGTAACTTGATCCAAAGTACTGTTATTTACCCAACCATAGGGGATCTTTAAATCATGCCCTTATCAAGTCCATCTATAGTGTGTATATTTTGTTTTTTGTTGTTTAAAAATTGCTCACATTTGCTACTGTTAGGTACAATGACTGAATGCACAACACCTGAAATGGCTGGCGTGTCCTCAATAAAAAATATGAATTGAAATAATCATTACATACACTTCGCCTTTACTTTTTAATTTCATAAAAATTAAATCAGGAAATAGTACTGTTCACTGAAGAAAAAAAAACAGGTCAATCGTCTGCTCATTTTATGGGTGAGATGGATGGAAGTTCTATTGTATGGACAGAGTTGAGCAGAACCGCAGACAGGAGCTCTGACATAGGCAGAATCTCAGTCTCAAATGAGGAGCTGCAGAGTTAATTTGAGTGAGAGGAAGGTAACAATTACATCATAACACAAGAAGTAACTGTTATGTTCACTCTGTAAACATTTGAATAGAAAAGCAATCGTCGATAAGACCCATCTTATTGAAGTATCAAATAAGGACATAACGAATAATTAAATGATTTCCTTTATCATAAACATAAATGTATGGTTTTGGTATACATTGTTTTTACACTGAGTAATGGGGTTTAATGGTCCAACTTATTAATTTGAAATTTCCATCAAAATTAATTTAAGTAATCTACTAAAAAATGTTAGAAAATGAACAGCACTATCATTTGATTAAAAACATTGATTTACCAAGCGGCATATTTCACAAATAACCACGCAGTGCAGCAATTCAACTTGCTGCATCGCATGATAGGGAAAGGGAAGGAATGTGCCATACTTAACAATATAAGGCACATTCCTGTAATTTCCTAGTACTGGTGCACAATGTGCTGCCTAGTGACAACGCAGGCACCCTACAACCATAGTGCAAGGGTGCCTGTATGTAAACAGGATTGTTTTTGTGCATGAAGGGACACAAACTCCGGAGGCATTTTGCTCGTTCTATGTTTGCTGCAGAATGCATTTTTACGCGTTCCCAGGTCTACCACTAAAGGTAAATCTGTGAACGTGCTAAAATCCATATGTGGATGCGTTGAAACGCCCACTTTCCACCCATGGATCACCTCCCTGGGGCAGAATAATGCAACTCAGAGTTTTGCGCTGCATTGGATTAGTCTACATTTATCAAGTCACATAAGGCCACGAGAGGTGCCCTTGGTGGCTTGATAAATCATACTAAGAGTTACGTCGCCCTTGGGTGGCGCGAGGGCAACGCAACTCTTTCATAAATATGCTCCAAATTATTTTCTTTATTAGAAGGCTGTTAAATATGTGTTCTTTTTCTTATAACTGATCACTGAACTTCAGAGAGTCAAAGACATGGTTTTAGCATATCTAAAAAAGTCCCTTGCTCAAAAAGTAAATGTAGGATGTCCAGCCATATATGAAGGAGTTCATCAGCATGTTCTTTGCTAAGTGAAATTGGCAGTAGATCAGCAGAGTAGGGCAAAGTAAATTTCTGTAATAGGGCTAAAGTAAGACCATGGCACTACAGGGCTTTTCTGATGAGAGGAATGTGTTCAGGTTCTGGCTGGAGTATAAGTCAGTCAGTCATCTATGACCTTCATGATTTTCATTTTTTTTTTCATTTAGTGGTGTTATTTCACTTGAGAACTTTAGGTGGGGAAGTTGCTGCTCTGTGTATCGTCATGCTTCTGGGCGTCTATGATTTCTCTGCATCTCTTTGGACCTGTTTTTAGGATTCTGAAGTTTGAGGCTGAAATATGCCGACTTTGTCTGGAATGTTTTGCTTATGTAGGGATGTCAGTTGGGCGACAAAAGGGGATTTTTCTAAAACTCCTCTCATGGGCACATAGGGCCTGATCTAGAGTTTGGTGGATGGGTTACACACAAACGTGACAGTTATCCCGGCCATCTTATTACTGTCCGTATTACAAGTCCCCACCTAAAGATCTCTAGTCAAATAACTTGGAAACATTCTGAAGATCATAGATGACACTGACCTACACATACTCAAGTCAGAACCTGAAAACATTACTCTCTTAGGTGAGTCTCTTAAAGGAAATAAGTTGCTTAGGGGGAATGGCTGTTCAATTGTTCCAAGCAAAGTTGAAATCCCCGGGAAAGGTGCACTCATAGGTTTTGTAGAGTGAGCAATCATGAAGCTTATGAATTATTCTAGAAACAAGTTAATCCTGCCAGAGATATCCAAGAAAGTGGGAGACGCATGATATTTTTGTAGTAGCTCGCATCCATAAACACAATAATTTTAGACTTACATACATTATAATATGGCTATTCAACCAACAATGTAGCAGCACATGTGCTGTCTGAAAACAATATTCTCTCATGAATTTAAAGTGATAACCAATGATACGATTTTTTCAAAACAGGCCCATTGGCAATAGGAACTGGTTATAACTATACCTGGCCATATTTTACACCTGTTTGACATATTCACCAAAATATTTCCTTAAGCATGCCATAGTTTTTTTGTGATTTAGTCAGATTTTTAAAAAAATATATTTGACGTTTTCCAATGTAGAAAAAATATTCAACATTTGTACAGTATTTCACACTTTTTATAACATTTATAAATTAAATGTGGCACTTTTGTGTTTTGGACAATATTGCAAACACGGTTTGTCGCTTCGATTCTGACGTATAAGAATAAGTGCGTGTTATTTGGACAGACTGGTAGCCCGCATTCACCAGTACAGTGCGTCTCAGCTAAGCTCTTCCTTGTATTGTTATTCCTCATTGGTTGCAGAGTTTCTTCCTCGTGGCAGATTTCATGAAGATTGCCAGCAGTGGTCACAGCCATGTTCTCGCCCTGAGCTGTCAGCGGTTAACAGTGCCAGACTCTGCTGCCTTCCCTCAGAAGGAGCTGTTTTTATATTTGCCTTAAAACTGTATGAAATATTTTGACGAAAATTAAAACTGACGTTCTCTTCCCAGTGATGAAGGCGAAGGCACGGGAAGACAGCCATGAAAAAGAGCACATCTCTGCGTTTGCCATTGATATCAATGTTATGCATGAACACTCGGTCCGCATGTTCGTTTCTGCTCAGTGCACAGCTGACATTGTTAAAGGATGCTTGAGTTAATTGAACTGCACGGAAATCACTACGTAGTACACTGAGGTGTCACAGAGCTCTTTTTACATGATACCATAGACTTAGTCAGTGGAAAAAGGGACAATTTCCGTTCAGCAGTTCTAGCTTCCAAACATTGGATAAAAAGGCACTTATTCCATTAGGGTCGTACATTCTGATTTGGGTGCAAGTGGGTTTAGCATCCAAATCGAGATCACAAGTGCTCCGGTAAATTTTGTTTGCAAACAAAAACACTTTTTATTTAAAATATGTAAAAGTTTATGTTTAAAAAGCACATATACTAATTGCAAATTTGAAGTAGGTAATCATACTTTAAATGTTATAAGCCTCAGGGGCGGCTCCTCCGTGAGAGCGCAGGAGCGTCGCTCCGCCACCTAAATTGCCTCCAAAAGCCACAGAGATGAAATATAAAATGGTAATAAAGTTAATTTATCACCATTTTGTTTTTTGGCCCCTATCCTGAACCAAGGGTCAGAATGGGGCGGGGCTTGCACAGTGACAGCAGCAGGGAGGAAGGTGGGCTGCCTGAGCACTTTTCAAAGTGCGCATCTCCCTTTGGCCGGCAAAGCAGGAGTCCAGCAGGGTAACAGTGCCACAGAGCAGGAGCCCTTTAAGCAGCATAACAGTCCTTCTACCTGGCAGAGTATCCACAGGTTCAGAAGTGTACTGAAGTGGTGGTGTCTGAGGTCCTTCTTTTATACATAGTTGTGCCTTTGAAGTGGGGAGAAACGTCTAGAGACATGCCTTGGAAGTGCACAGATGTCCTACCCTACCAGCCCTGGCTCCAGACTAACTACAGGGGATATGCCGCCCTTTGTGTGGGGACAGGACACAGTCTATTCAGGTGTAAGTGTGGCTGTGCCCAGCTCCTCCCTCCCATCCTGCCAGGATGGCCCATCAAGCCACACCTATGCTCCCATTGTGTGTGATTGTCTGGGGGAATACACAAATCCCAATTGCCAACTACACACAGTCATATGATCAGAGACAGGCTGCAGGCACCAAATGCCAACTTTCTGAAAGTGACATTTTCAGAACTGTGATTTAAATCCAACTTCACCATGTTAGGTTTTTCAATTAGAATTTCAGACAGACCAAACATGTACCAGTTATATCTTCCCATTTGGAAATTACGCTTCTAAAATGTAATAAGGCAATCGAATGTTATCATATGGCAGATATAAGCCTTGCAGTAGTGAAAAATGAATTTAAGAGTTTTTCACTACCAGGACATGTGAAATATGTAAGTGAATGCCCTGCTTTTTAAATACATTGCACCCTGCCCTTTGGGATGTCCAGTGCCCACTCTACGGGCGGCGTCTATGTATTAAAAAGGAATGTTTAGGCCTGGCAAGAGGTTTATCTTGCCAGGTGGAAATGGCAGTTACAATTGCACACACAAGCTCTGCAATGGCAGGCGTGAGATATGTTTACAGTGCTACTTAACTGAGTGGCACAATCAGTGCTGCAGGCCAACTAGTACCATTTAATTTACATGCCCTTGGCGGTGAACAGACATAATATCGAATTTTTAATATCGAATTGCCAAAATATCGAGTTTTTTATATAGAATGGACAGAATATCGAATTGCCAAAATATAGGGGTGCAGAATATCGAAATTCAGGTAAGAAATATCGACAATCATAATATAGTTGTTAAAAATATCGAATTTTTGTATAGTGTTTTAAGTGTTAGTATATGTGTTAAAAGTATGTATTATTTTTGTAATGTATGTTTTAATTTTTTTAAAGTAATTAATTTTATGTTATTTAATTTTTGCGTAATTTAATTCCGTAGCGGGTTGTGGGTTTATAGGGGAATAGGGTGGGAAGTAATTTAATTATAGTAAATTAATATAAATTTTTAGGAGTTATTAATTATTTTTAATTTAATTTTGCGTTTTAGTTCTGTAGCGGGTTGTGGGTTTATAGGGGAATAGGGTGGGAAGTAATTTAATTGTAATTAAGTAATTATTTAATTTTATTTATTGGTATTGATAAATAATTCATTGTTAATTAATTATTAATTGGTAATTAATTTTTATTAATTGGTAATTAATTTTTATTAATTTTTTAATTGATAATTATATTAATTGTATTAATTTATTATTCAGAGCGGGTTGTGGGTTTATAGGGGAATAGGGTGGGAAGTAATTTAATTGTAATTCAGTAATTATTTATTTTTATTTATTGGTATTGATTATTAATTTATTGTTAATTAATTTTTATTTGGTAATTAATTTTTATTAATTGGTAATTAATTTGTATTAATTGGTAATTAATTCTTATTAATTGATTAATTGATAATTATATTAATTGTATTAATTTATTATTCGGAGCGGGTTGTGGGTTTATAGGGGAATAGGGTGGGAAGTAATTTAATTGTAATTAAATAATTATTGAAAATATTTTTGTGTATTGATAATTAATTTACTGTTAATTAATTATTAATTGGTAAACATTTTGTATTACTTATTAATTTTTGGTATTGAAAATTAATTGGTCGTTAATTAATTATTAATAGGTAATTAATGTTTAATAAATAATATTTATTGGTATTTATAATTGATTAATTATTAAATATGTTGTAATTGGTAATTAATTTTAATTTATTTTTTATTGGTATTGATAATTAATTTTTTTAAATTTAAATATTAAATCATTACTTTCCCTACTGTTGCACTCACTGGAGTGGGAATAGTAATTTTTACCCTATGCTATCCAACGCTTTCCCTACTGTTGCACTCACTGGAGTGGGAATAGTAATTTTTACCCTCGCGCTATCCAACGCTTTCCCTACTGTTGCACTCTCTGGAGTGGGAATAGTAATTTTTACCCCTACGCTATCCAACGCTTTCCCTACTGTTGCACTCTCTGGAGTGGGAATAGTAATTTTTACCCTCCCGCTAGCCAACGCTTTCCCTACTGTTGCACTCTCTGGAGTGGGAATTGTAATTTTTACCCCTACGCTATCCAACGCTTTCCCTACTGTTGCACTCTCTGGAGTGGGAATAGTCATTTTTACCCCTACGCTATCCAACGCTTTCCCTACTGTTGCACTCTCTGGAGTGGGAATAGTAATTTTTACCATCCCGCTATCCAACGCTTTCCCTACTGTTGCACTCACTGGAGTGGGAATAGTAATTTTTACCCCTACGCTATCCAACGCTTTCCCTACTGTTGCACTCACTGGAGTGGGAATAGTAATTTTTACCCCTACGCTATCCAACACTTTCCCTACTGTTGCACTCTCTGGAGTGGGAATAGTAATTTTTATCCCTACGCTATCCAACGCTTTCCTACTGTTGCACTCTCTGGAGTGGGAATAGTAATTTTTACCCCTACGCTATCCAACGCTTTCCCAACTGTTGCACTCACTGGAGTGGGAATAGTAATTTTTACCCTCCCGCTATCCAACGCTTTCCCTACTGTTGCACTCACTGGAGTGGGAATAGTAAATTTTACCCTCCCGCTATCCTACGCTAAAAATATTGAATATTTGTTATTAATATTACGTTAATATATATAAGTATTAAAAAATAAAAATGCATGTTTATTTTTTTAACTTACATTAAATATTTATTAATATTAAGGTTATTTAAGTATTTTTAAGTATGTTTTAGTTAATTATATGTATTATTTTATTAATTTCAAATTACTTTTAAGACATTTAAAAATTCGATATTTTGACTAACTATATTTTTTACAACGATATTTTGGATTCGATATTTTTGTACTTACCTGTTTGTAGATAGGAATTCGATATTCTGGCATTCTATATTTTTCCTCGATATTTTGCCAGGTCGATATTTTGCTCCTCGATATTCTGTCAGTGATCCGCCCTTGGTATATGTAGGGCACTTTTGTGAGAAACCAGGACCTGTTTGCCGTGTACCCCCACTTCGTTCCCCCATTTTGACTATTAGATGCAGGTTTTCTGACTCTGATGGCACCCTGGGCTATGCTAACCAGATCCAGGGGCAGTGCTCTGATTAAAAGTACATGGTAATTAGGTATAATCACAGTTGGTACTGGCATCCTACTGGTAAATCCCTTGTATATGGTTGGGCATGTAGGTTTAGAGGCCTAGGAGATTCAATGCACTTACGTGTGTACTAATGTGGTGCCTGCTGTCATTTTAAAGGCAGCACTGCCTTTCAGGCTGCCTTTACATTTTATTTATATGCAAATTCGACTTTAGAATTAAAGGTACTTCCAAAGTCTAAAAACAACCTTATTTTTACATATATGGCACCCGTAAGGTCTCTCCTAGGTGCCCCACGAGTAGGTTGCCTTGCATTTCTAAGCAGGGACATTATAAAATATGTTATTTATCCCTGGTGAGGGGAAAACTGCCAATTTCGTATTTCCCCATTGTAGAAATCTAGCTCCATAGGCTAACATGGGGATATTATATTTAAGTATAAATGTCGACAGTAGCGAGCTAGACATGTCATTCAAAGACTGAAATGATAGTTATGATAAATCCAAGAACTTGCCTCTGTTAGATGTATAATACCTATCACAGAAAGGAAGGTATAGAACTTTCTTTTCTGTAAGCCAAAATCCAGCCTTTCAGCTGCCCTCTCCTGATTGACCAGACTCTGCCAGGCTGAGCCAAGCTGTGTTAATGAGGTGTGAAGGGGCTGCCTATAGGGACAAGGATTTCCTGTGGGTGGAGAACTGCAGCTGTAGAAGCAAAAGGCAGAAGGGAATGGAGTAGGCAAACTGGTCTTTAAAGGGAGAATGACACTTTAGGGCAGCACAGGCTCACTGCCACATCCTACACTCTGCACCCCCAGCAACACAAAAGCCCCTGTAATTTTATTAGTGAAGGGGCTGGAAGGGGAGTACTAGAGAATCTTACCCACACCAGTGGGTTAGCTTAGGCAGATCTAACCCTCCAGGAGAAAGTTTCTCCATTTTAGATTTTGCAAGAACAGTGTGTTCTGGGACAAGAATATGCCACACTTTGGAGGAAGTGGTCATACCGGAGGATGGCACCCTGCATCCCATTGATCAGGGGTGCCCCTCTGCTTGACACCAAGGAAATCTGAATACAAATGGGAGAGTTACCAAGCTACTCAGATCTGCTGTCTGAATAACATGGAGAAAGAAGTACTGCTCTGCTGGAACCCTGATCTGCACCCAAAGGACTGCATTCAGAAGGACTGCACCTGCTGCACAATCTGGTACTACAGCACTAAGGACTTTGCCTGACTTCACAAGGATTAAGGAGTTGACACCCTGAAAGCTACAGACTAACAGAGCCCACCTGTATCATCTCCACCAAGTCCCCATCTTGGATTGTGTTTAGTGTACTTTAAAGGCTTTGGCCAGGTGTATTGTGGGAATTGTAGTCTCAACATACCAAGGATCATCTCAGAGCTTCTAGACCCTTGAATTGGTGTTTTGGACACTTTGAACCCACAAAAGGAACTTCATGTAGAAGTTCCAGAAGTTTTGAGAAGTTAGGAACAACTTTTGTAAAAATCGCCATAAGTTGACCAGGTGCATTGTGGGAGTTATAGTCCCAGACCCCAAGAGGCAAATCAGAGCATTTGAACCCTTGGCTGGTGCTGCGGACTACTTTCCTGCATCAAGAAACACTTCTGTAAGTAAGTATAAAAGTGTTACATCGAAGGTGGCCTGAATTCTGGACTTTGTCCCGGTCCAGCACAACCGTGTTTAACTCTTTGAGTGCTTTTTGCCATTAAGCGCTAGTTTACTTTTAATCTTTGAAAATTCATATCTCCCTACATTGGATATTTATCATTTTGGTGTCATTTTATTCATATATATATAGAACCTATATTTATAAATTGGTGTGGAATTTGTATTGTTTGTTGTGCCTTACCTATTTAATGTATTGGGGTTTTCAAATGCTTTACACACCTGTCTCCTGAATTAAGCCTGCCTGCTCGTTGCCAGCTACCAAGCATTGAGCAAGGGAATAATTTATTGAAACCTTGACTGAACCTTTTATGGTGTTTGTGTCCTTATTACAAGTGGTAGGTTCCTACTTATATCTACTAATAAATAACTTTCCAACAACTTTACTAGGGACTTCTAAGCAAATTAATTATCCTAATTGGCTATCAGCCAATTCTACCATAGGAGCTACCCGTACAATGGTAGTCCCAGACCTACCCATCTTATAAAAGAAGATCCAAGTTGTAGGTGTCACAACCAAACAAATAACGAATCCTGTTTCAAAGAAACTGCCTGCAAAAAGAGGTTAATTTGAGGAGGATCACCAATTTGTGGTGTGTGATTCAAGTCCTGGAAATATGTTGGGAAGGGAATAAGATTGCATTGTTTATTGCAAACTGAATGGTGTTGAATTTATAAAATAGCCCAGCTAGGAACAGATGTAGAATTGTATCCTATAAGAATGGTAGAGGATCTAGCTTCAGATTTACAAGATACTGTAAAATCAGAAGTATGGGATTTTTCAGGGAAAAACATCGGGCAAATCAAAGGTGTTGAACCAGCCAACTCCTAATAAAACCAAATGCATATTATAGTATACAGAGAGTTCTTTAATCTTTAATCAGATCTTGAAAAAGAATCTTGAGACTTTACAGATGCCGTGCAATTCATTGCATTGATGACCTGCATGTGGCATCAAGTACACAAGAAGTTTGTAAACTGAATATTACTCCTCTTTTGAAACCTCTAGCTGAGAATGGACACAAAGTACTCCCGAGCAAATTACAATGCTGTCAAAAAGAGGTCCTATATGTAGGCGAACTAATTGAAAAAGGAGTGAGGAATGTGTCACAAGAGAGAATAGAGACAGTTCTATATTTATGTTTCCCCTTTAGTGAAACTTATCAAATCCTTTATCTTCTTCACAATTGCTTTTGCAGATGACACACAAATTATTGTCCCCATTCTGAACAATGTTGAGGAGATCACCAAGAAGTTCAACAATTGTATGTGTGATGTGGCCAAGTGGATGAGGCTTAACTGTCTTAAGCTAAATTCCGATAAAACTGAGATTCTCGTTGTTGCAAGGACACCTTGTTTTGAACTCTTCTTGGTGACCTTCATTCCTTGGTAACCTCCCTAGTCCAGCGCTGAAAGTCAAGAACTTGGGAGTGATGTTCAATGCTTACCTTACTTTTAGAGACCAGGTTAGCAAAATTACCATGTCCGGCTTTTTCATTTTAAAAATGCTAAGGAAAATTCTTCCTTTCATCCCTTTTTAACTATAAAAATCATTTGTCATTGTATTAGTGTTGTCTAGGCTGTATTACTGCAATGCTATGTACCAGAGTCTTCATTTAGGCACACTTAATACACTCCAGCTTTTACAGAATGCTGCTGCCTGACTCCTAAGAAAGATACCTACATTTAATTCACTGTCACAAGCATTAGATGAACTTCACTGGCTCCCGATTAAGAAACGAGTGGCCAAAAATGTAAGCCCTGTACTGGGAGGTAAATGGCCAAGGCAGGCTCCCGAAGCCTGGATCACAGACCTTGAGTCGTCCGCCCCACCAGAAACTAAAGATTTAGAGGAAGCCCATAAAAATTGGCAAACCTGGATAAACGGATCCATAGATCGGAACTTCAGGAAGCCAGGTCCAATAAAGTCAAAAAACTCCAACAGATCATCCTGGTTCAGCCCTGAGCTGGTCGCTCAAAAGAAAAGCTGTAAAAAGCTAGAACGAAACTGGAGACAAACGTATGACCCTGAGCTTAAAATAGCCTACAAATTAGCTATCCAGCGATATCATAAGAATATCAGGGAAGCACAAGCTGCCTTTTTCGAAGAAAAAATTGAGAAGTCCTCTAACTCTTCAAAGGAGCTGTTTAAAATTGTAAAGTCCCTCTCTACAATCGACTCAGGTGCAAACGTCTCCCAATGCTGAAAAGAGAGATGTAATGGGTTAGCTACATTCTTCAAGAGCAAGGTGGAAAATATTTACAATTCACTCCACCCTAACATAAGCCAGACATCAGTAGACACCGAAGCCCCCAACATCTCTCCTGAACCTCCCAAGAGTGTAGAACAGTCAGTACCCTCCCCCGTGTTCTACTCACCTTCCCCAAACTGAGTGAGGAACAGGCTGACGCCCTGCTATAGAACATTAAATCAGAGTCCCCTCTAGACCAGGTGCCACCCCACATTCTCGCCCAAGGGAGCAAATGTGTCCTAACTCAACTCTCCCACCTCATCTCCCTATCCCTCGAAAGGGGTATAGTGCCCAAAGAGTAGAAGCATGCCATTGTAAAACCTCTACTGAAAAAACCCCAACTCGACCCCGCCTCTCTGGCAAACTAACGCCCGATCTCACTGTTACCCATCCTGGGCAAGATCGCGGAGAAACACGTGAATAGCACTATCTCACGCTTTCTGGAAGACAATGGTATCATACACCATACCCAGATGGGATTTCGACCAAAACACAGCACGGAGTCCGCATTACTTGTTGTCACTGAAAAATTAAAAAGCATCTTAGACCAGGGAAGAGCCGCCGCGATCATGCTACTAGATCTAAGCGCGGCCTTCGACGCGGTAGATCACGCTGTTTTGGTCAACAGGCTCAAGGATATCGGAATCAGAGGTACAGCCAACCAATGGGTGGCCTCCTTCCTGAATGGTAGATCTTTTCAATGTATGGAGGCCGGAATCCTATCAGACTCCTTCTCAGCCCCTTGGGGAGTTCCTCAGGGATCTTCCCTGAGCCCGACCCTCTTTAATATCTACCTGAGCCCACTAGCTCACATAGTACAGGAGTTCGGTCTCTCCATTGTGTCATATGCCGATGACACACAACTAGTGGTCTCAATCTCAGATTCCCTCAATTCAGACCATAGGCAACTAGCCCCTTGCCTGGAAAAAATTGGTTCATGGATGGCCGGCTGTAGTCTCAAGCTGAATGGGGATAAAACCGAGCTTATGATCCTGGGCAGCAACTTCAGCCCAAGCTCGGAGATCCACTGGCCAGCAAAATGGGGTCCGGCCCACCCCCCTAAAACTTCCATAAAAAACCTGGGGATGTGGCTGGCCCAGAACCTAACGATGGAGATCCAAGCCAAAAAACTTTCGAGTACCTGTTTTGGGATACTTCAAATGATCAGGAAAATAATGAGCCTGCTCCCAGAAAACTCAAGGAAGACTGTGGTTCAAGCCTTGGTGGTGTCGAGGCTTGACTACGGCAACGCCTTATACTTGGGCTCCCCCAAATATGTCACGGACAGACTACAAGTAGTACAGAATGCAGCAGCCCGACTGCTTCTGAAGATACCCAGACATCAGTCAGTAAGAGCCTCCCTTAGGGAGCTACATTGGCTTCCGGTCCGGTCCAGGATCAAATTCAAGTCACTCTGTTTGGCCCATAGAGCCATGTACGGGAGAGGCCCCGCGTTGGTACGAGATCTGATCTCCCACTACTCACCTCGTCGCCATCTAAGATCAGGATCAAATTTTCTGATGAACACCACCAGAATCAAGAGATCTAGATGGGGTGGAAGGTCGTTCACACACCTGGTACCCAAACTGTGGAACAGTATGGACCTAGAGTTCCGACTGATTGGGAATGAACTGACCTTTAAAAAGAGACTTAAAACATGGCTGTTCCCCTAAACCAATGTGCATGATATCTCCCTGTCTTGTTTCATACTAGCGCTGGGATGCCTGCGCTCTATAAATCCCTAAATCTAAATCTGAGGGGCATATTTACAAGCCCCTATCGCCACAGGAACATCACTTTGAGTGATGTTCCTGTGGCGATCTGTGCTTTTCCTTATTTACAAGGCAGCGTTAAGCCACTTAAAGTGGCTTAACGCTGCCTTGTAAATAAGGCCCCCTTTTATGCTATACTTAGCGTGAAAGGGGTGGGCAATGGGAGTTACGGTGGGCGCTCCACCGCAACACCCATTGATTTTGACACTGCCCCATTTTTACAAGTGTGGCGTAAATATGGGGCAGGGCCAAAATTAAGACCAGGGAAAACCTGGTCTTAAACAGATGCAACTAGGAGAAATGTTTAATTTCTTCTCACTTTTGCTGTTTCCATGTGAGCTGCATTGTGCAGCACACATAGAAACAGCAAAAGGCATTTGATTGTTTATGTGCAGGAAGGTGTCCCTTCCTACAGATAAACAATCAATAAAAAAAAATAAGTTTTGCAACTTCAATGTGTGCTGCATTAAGCAGAACACATATAAGATTCAAAATGCCATTTCAAGATTGTTTATGTGCAGGAAGGGACACCTACCTGCACATAAACAATCTTCCCCTGAACGCAGGCACCCTTGCACTATGGTGCAAAGGTGCCTGTGTTGGCGCTAGGCTGCTAAATTTAGAGCCAGCGCAGGGGGGCATGTAGGGCTGCACCATATTGTTGTAAATATGGTGCAGCCGTGCGTTTCAGAAGTGGCCGAGCATGGCGTTAAGCCAAGGAGGATAACGCCATGCTCCCCCACTTCTCCACTAAATACATCCCTATGTATGTCCCACAAATCTCTCTGTGGGACTGGCCCAAAACCTCTGCAGAAAAGTTTTAAGTGGTACATACCCAGAAGACAACTGCTTCTAGAGCTCTGGCAGTACCCAACTGTAATAAAGACTCATGGGGAGGCAGGAGCTTTTAGTACTCTACATGCAAGTTGTGGATCACACTCCCCCTGGAATTTAAACTTAAGTCGAATTTATCTAGTTTTAGAAAGCAACTTAAAACGTGACTTTTTTCAGCCTCTCTTTAAGGCCGTCTTTTTTTAGTGCTTCCACCTGTTTGGATGTTAGCACCAAGATGCCCTCAGTCATTTGTTGCTCTTAAGAAGACTATATCAATTACAATAACCTTATCGTGAAGAAGAACCCACCCAGAACTCAGAGAGAAGTCAAGATGTTCTTGGGAATAGTTGCCTACTGTAGACAGTGGATACCAATTTTTTCCCTAGTGCCCAAGCCTTTACTGACGCTGACGCACAAAGATGTGCCTACTCCGATTCCCTAGGACAATGATGCTTGAAGGCGTTCTTAGAGCTGAGAGAAAGTGTTTGTCATGCCCCGGCAGTAGGAAAGCCTGATTACACCAAGATGTTCACATTGTTTTGTTGTGACAGGAAGGGCCGTGTTCTCTCATTGCTTACTCAGTTACATGGAGACTCTCAAAGACCTGTGGCACATTTTTCAACTACTCTTAACTATGTTGTAGCAGGACTACCTGGTTGCTTCAAAGCGGTTGCAGCAGTTGGTGTAAATATTGAGAGATGTGAAAGCATAGTGATGGGACACTCTCTTACAGTGATGGTCCCTCACTTCATGAATATATTGCTCATAGGTACTAAAATACAGTATTTGACAAACAGCAGACTTACAAAATCTGAATACAAATTCTTGCTGCAGACAATGTCATTCTCAAGAGGTGCCAAACACTCAATCCTGTTACATTATTACTGTTACCTGAGAATAAAATTGATGGAGATGAAGTTGAATAGGACTGCCTTGATGTTACGGATTTATGCACCAAGCCAAGTTCAGACATTAAAGATGAACCTGTTGTTTCCCATGAAATGACATTTCCATGTTCTGTACACATTGAAAGGGGCACCATGGTTAGGTTGTTTAGACAGCACTGGTTTAATCCCTGTTATATTGAGTCACATAGGAAGATTAGGAGGACCTTTTAATAGAATGCAGTTGGACTTTATCAACATGCCTGTATGTAAAGGGCTGAGGTATGTCCTGGTTCTAGTATGCAATTTCTCCTGATGGGTGAAAGCCTATCCAACATAGAAAAATGACTGTTTCACTGTAGCTAAACTGCTGTTATGAGAACTCATTCCACAGTTCTGGTTTCCGGTTTCTCTGGAGTCATACAGAGGAAAACATTTTAATACTGAGGTCCTAAGAATGCTGTGTGTGGTGCTTCAAGTGGAACAGAGATTGGATAGTTGAAAAGTTGAATGGCATGCTGAAATCTCGATTGGCCAAAGTCTGTGCATCCACTTCACTGAAATGGCCAGATGCTTTACCATTGGTGTTGATAAGTCTCTGGAGCACCCTTGACTGGAGAACTGGATTATCCTCACATGAGTTTCTCATGGGATGTGATATGCAACTGCTAGCTGTGCCTGTGAATGTGCTTGTAAACATCACAGATGGCATGAATCTTGATTACTGCAAAATATTTTCTGATGTGGTGTGTTCTGTATCTCAGCAGGTAGGAGCTGCTACTGCTAGTCCACATCAGGAGCAGTGCCACAACCTTAACCCTGGTGACTGGGATTTGGTAAATAAGCACATGTGAAAATCATGCCTGGAGCCAAGGTGGAAAGGCACCTACTAACCTATTCTCATTGCCAACACTCCTGTCAAGTGTGCTGAGATGAAGAAGTAGAGTTCTTTGAGCCAAGACCAAGATCTCCTGTATCCATACGTCTTAAAGGACCAGATAGGGGTGAAGTACAGCAAAATCTATTACTGGTACAAGTTCCTCAAATCTTGGTGAGTGGTGTAGAAATACCACCTGAAAATGAACTGATGAAAATAAAGGAACAGTTGAATCATCATAAGAGCAACCAAATGATCCAGATGAAGGGACAAGTGTGAGAAGAGAAAGACACCCATGGAGATCGGAATAGCAAATTGGTAGGAGGAAATGGAGATCTAGTGTGTCAGTAGAATACATATCACAAACCATCATCAAAGAAACATAATCTAGTGGTAAAAGCAAGACAGAAGAAGATCAACAGACACCAAGGAGATCCAAGAGGACTGTTATATTCCTGAGTTAGGCCCATGTAGTGAAGCAGCTTATTTGTCCTATTTACATATTTATGTGCGTGACAATGTTGGATTAGTTTCCCTGAAACTAAACTTGTTTACACATCTAGCTTTGCAGATTATCACAATGCCCAGAACATCATGTGTAAGGTCTTTTTTCGCACTATGTACAAATCTCATCTCTATCTTCATCTATGGGGCGACAGGGCTATCTAAATATCCATAACATCACTAATCTATACACACATGGCAAGGCTGCTTTCTATTATAAAAGATGAGCATCCCAATAGGTTAGCAGAGGAGGCACTCCAGCTGATACCAGAGGTCCTTGCATGCAGAGAATTCACCATGCAACGGTCTGACATCTTGTGAGGGGTGTCCAGTATGTGACCAAGATGGGGTCCTTCATTCTCTGCCACCAGGTAATGAGGTTAGATCATCCCTTGGGGGGATTTTTGGCTCTACACCTACACACACTCTAGGTACACTTAGAGTACGCATAGTAGGAGTACTTCCGATTACTGCCTTGTTTTATATGCCAGCATATATACATTGTTTTAGCACCATGGTAAATCTATATCTCCTATTTACTCTTTTAGTGCTTGTAAACACTCTTATCTGCTTCTGTCTATTGATCATTGCAGCACATGTATTCTATACAAGAATAATGTTGGTTCAATAAATATATTGAAAACGTCCCACTGTGTATTCATCGTATACTTCTCTGAGAATAAGTGAGCAAGAGTGACTGAGCGAAAGATTCTGTACTGTTTTCACTATCCCTGAGGGGCCAGTGTTGTCATGCTCAGTGGCTGCTAGAAACCATTCGCTCCCTGGTAGGTTAGGGGGGCTTACTGTGGCACTGTGAGCTCGCTGGGTTATAGGCCAACACATCCTGCGAGGCTGTCCGGAATCAGTCTTGGCACCAAGCCCCTTGTTTATGTTGTCCAAACAATGCGCAGATCCTACGTATTAGTAAGAACAACACAAAAGGATGAGAGTACCTTGTCCCAGGTGTTCTTCACCTGAATGGACTTATTACTCAGAAAATTGGCCTAATGCATCTGATAAAAGTCCTAACAAACTGAGATCAGACTCATTTGAACCTCCATCATTTGCTACCCTAAAACAGCACTGATTTAAGTTAGATTCCTGAAACAAATATTCCAACAAAGAACTTGACAAGAACTATCTAGTGAATTCAAAGCTGAAAGACCGGATGAACTGTGTTTAAAGCAGAAAAATAAAAGGTTGTACTAAATGAATTTAACAACAAATAATTAGGAAAAGTAAATAAGAGAATTAAGAAGAATTCTCTAAGGCCAAGGTTGCAGTAGAAGACTAGGGATTGCACATTTCAAAGAAGATGGAGTAGGGCTAGGGATGTCTCACAAAGATATTTGTACATAAGCTAAATAAAATAACTGCAAGTCAATCCTAAAAACAATTCTCATTTGCACAATTAGAAGTCAACACCAAATATTGAATCTGCCTGCTACTATATTCTATTAAAGCCTGACTGTAGACAAGCAAGTGTGTCTTTACCGAGGCTAAGTGTAGAATAGTGATCACTGTCACACTAATAGTTGTTGTGTTAGCATTTAAAGTACTTTTAGTTGGAATGAGTTTTACCTTAGAGATAGAAACACTTAGAGCTGCGCCTATATCATCCGCACAGACAACAGATAAGAAGAAACTAAAAGTTTCATTTATAGATGCTTCGAATGAAGATTTCCTAACTAATGAATATTCTACATGTGTTCATACACCCAAGCTTTAGATACTAAGGGCCTGATTATGATGTCGGTCGGAAAGGCTCCGAACGGCATTCAGATTTTCCTAAACCATGTCGGAACCTATGTTTCCGACCAAGTCGGAAACATTTTCGACCAACCGATTATGATGGAAAGGTAACCGTTTGGTCATTCCGACTCGGTTCCAACCAGCAGTCAGAAACTCTGAATCAGTTGCAGCCGATTCGTACAGCTCAATGGACAGCGTTTCCTACCGACATATTTCGATGTCGAATTCGGACAGCCTTTCCGACTCGGTCCATCCAACAGGAGAAGGCTGTCGGAAGCTGACTTTGGGGGCCCATGGCAGGCCCCCCTTCATCCAGAGGCCTCCGTTTGGGGAACCATGCACAGTGTGACAGGCACCATGGGGTGCCTGCCACAGGGTGCAAGATTTTCCGAAACCACCCCTTTTTTCAATGGGAGCCCTTGTTGCCGATCGGAACACAGGCTCCCATTGATGTCAATGGGAGACTTTCTGAACGGTGTTCGGAAGCATCATAATCGGTCGGTCAGAACCTCTAACCGCCAGTCGGTCGGAACAGTTTCCGACAAGGAGTCGGTCGGAAAGCTTTCCAACCGACATCCTAATCAGGCCCATTGTATTGTTATGTCTGTAACATATCACCACATCCCACTTTCAAATGCAATAACATGTAGTATTTTAATCCATTTATTTATAGAAAGGGGTGTTTTGAATATTATTTTTCCAATTATAATGTGATCCTTTTCTAAGGTCCCCCTTCAGAAAAGAATTAATCCTCATCCACAAGCAAAAGACATGGAAATTGCATGCTATTTCTTTAGATCTCCTACAGTTATAGACACTGTTAAAGCATATGATAAGAATTTAACCTGCTTAATGAGTAACTTAGAAAATATTTTCATTTTAACATTTGAGGAAAGAAGAGCTCACGTTTTTCATATGGCAAATACAGAGGAAGATGTTTTAAAGAATGTTTGGAAGAAAGAGGAAGAGGAATACAAAGAGAAAATTATATATCCTAAATTAAAATTAGATAAAGAATAAAAACAAAAATTATGTGTTTACAAAAGGAGAAACCAGCTTAGAAATAGACGCATTGGGATAAGTAGTTGTGAACACACATATGTAGTGTCTGTTCAAATCTTAGGAGAAGAATCAGTTATTCCTGGTGCTTATTTTGTTTGCAGACAGGGTGCCTGTTTCCAGCTACCTGCTGATTTTGAGGGTGTTCGCTATTTAGCTTTATTGTTTCCTAAATTGTATCATGTGAATAGATGCTGTAACAATGACACCACCCCATAGACACACCAGTAGTTATAATGATGGGACACAATTAGTGGGAAACATTTTTGGAGTAATCATACCACCAGTAGTAGTTTTAAATAATGAGAACATTGGAAAGCTTGTACATCTGGTGCATGCCAAGAATTAGTAGTTATTAGATCAATGGTTTGGCAAGATTGATTAGCTTTATATATATTATTAGCAGAGACAAGCGGAGTCTGTAAGATGTTGAAGGCTCAACATTGCTGTTCATATATTTCAGGCAATAATAGAAATATGGTAGAATTTGCAAAGAACATTTCTAACTTGGAGCCTGAATTAGAATCTTTAGAAACTATTAGTGTATTTAGGTAAAGGAGCTTCTTTTATTGGCAATTGGTTTGCAACAGGAGGAGGAGGACTTTAAGAGTCATATTAATACTGGTACTAATTTTAGGCATTTGTTTAATATGGTTATATGCTATGTATAAAGGAATTTGATGCTATTTCAAAAGGAAGAAGAATAACAAAAATAACAAAAGAGAAAGGCAAATGAGAGAAGAATTGAATAGAGGATATAAAAAGTTGATGACTCAGAAAAGAAAAGGAGTGCACTCTAAGATTGATTTGTGAAGAAGAAATTGTGATGGTTATTTAACCATCAGATGGGGAAACTTTTAAAGCAAAATTTGTTTGCAAACAAAAATGCTTTTCATAAAAAATATGTAAAACTCTACATTTAAATAGCACATATACTAGATGCAAATTTGTAGTAGTTAGTCATACTTACATGCTATAACCTTGCAAGTGAAGTAAACAAGTGCTAATCTAAGCTAGCCTAACTGTCTATGACATGTTAACTAAAAAATACACTAACTTTGAAAGGTTTTCCTCGTTGAACCGTTATTTTCCACAAGATGTTTTCTCTTTTGCTGCAGATGATGTAACTTTCGAGAAGCCTTCTGTTAGTTAGTGCATGGGCATTTGTTTTGTATTAGACAACTGAAAGTAAGGTTGTATGAGGCAACAGGAAGGATGGTTCAAGGGAAGAACACTCTGGACCACAAAATGTGGACAATGTATCTTTTCATGGTCTAATGTCTATAGAACATTGTCCAGACATGAGAAAAAACAGGGAGCTTGCTTATTCCTAGGAGTTTACTTAATATTGGAGGATGCAGGCAACAAAAGAAAATATATTTTGCCACCTAGAATATTATGTATTTATATTAGTGCATGTTCATCGAGCAAGGCAAGACTTTTATTTGAGCTTTCCTCTCAGAAGGTCTTTTTCTTTGAGCTTCTCTCAGTCACACTGGCTGGGAACTCACCTGTGAGTTTCTTATATCGTTCTTTATGAGCGGTTGTTTAGCCTAATTCTTTGATATCTGCTGATTTATAGCTGAGAAAACTTTCCAGCTTGACATATAGAAAGCTTCATGCCATTGTACTGATTCTCTCATCAGAACACTTTATTAAGCACCTGAACTGACATCTTATTTTATCTTATTCCAATTTAATTTAGATTAGGGAATTTCCTTTATGGAACATGCCAGCTGTATAATTACCATATTATCTGTAATCCTAACAATCATTGCATGCTTATTTATATTGAAATATCGATTAATGTATTATAATAACTTTTAATGCTGATACTTATAATACTTACACTTAATGAATAAATAATGAAATACTAAGAGAATTGAAAATAATACCCTTTACCTCACACAAATTCTCTTTATTGACTGTACAAAAGTCATTAATGATTTATCACTCATTGGATTGATGTAGATATTTGCTACAGTTTATTTTTCTTTGTCGACAAACAAAGGTCCATATGACCAGTGGCGGTGGTTATTTAATGATTACACCCAAAGACTGAGATATAGAAAAACCCCACTCCGTCACAAGATATGCCGTAATTTCTCCGCTGAGGGCATGTTTCCCATTGTAGTTTTGGTCAGGTAAAACCTGTTGGAATTTCTTCAGGGAAAACAGCAACATACCTGATGGAGGAAACACAGGGTAAAATGCCCAATTCAGGTATTCAGTGCAGACATCAGAAAGCAGTACTATGTGCCCAGGTCATATAGCCTTTATAGTTTATTCAAATAATGGTATTCATGTTACATTTTAAAAATGGAAAAAAGTATTCACAATTGTCACCTATATGTCAGAGGAGGAGTGGGAAGGAATTGGAGCAACACAATCACTTTGCAGCCTGTACTTCATTATCTACTAAATCCACTGGCCTGTGCCTATGTTTTTGTATGCTTTCTATTCTTTCCTACATATATAGTTAAAACCCCCCCAAGTGCTGTTCCTGAGGTCCTGGAACTCTCGGCTGGTGTCAGAGCGTACCTATCCTAACCAAGCCTGGAATTAGAAACATTCTACAAACTTATTGCCTGGAGAACCATTGAGGGACTGGGACCAACCTGCAAGCTGAGCCACCAGGGTACATCGCTGGAGGGCCTGACAACGCCTGCCAGTTGTATGACAGAACAACGCATGCGCAAACAATGCGGTCTCTACCATGACTGTGACTTTACCATGCATGACTTTAAAAAGAAATTAATTGTAAAGGGATGATTGGAAAATACAAATGCATGATAAAGATCACACCCCAGCCCCCTACCCTGAGCCCTAAAATCCAGCCCTGCAATCTACCCCGCCCTAGTCCTAAAAACTACCCGGACCCCCCACCCGAGCCCTAAAACCCAGTCTGAGCCCAAAATACTACCCTGAAACCAGCCACCCTACCCTGAACCCTAAAACCGGCCCCAGCCATGAAAACCACCCTTCCCCCCCTGCGCTGAGCCCTAATACCTGGACCCCAGCCCCAAAACTACCCCGACCCCAGCCCCCCACCCTGAGTCCTAAGCATGGTTAAGGCATATTTGTGGGTAAAGCATATGCATGGGTAAGGCCTATCCATGGTTAAGGCAAGCTTTGTTCTGCTTTTGTTGTAACGGTATGTATGCTTTTGCATTCATTGTTATTGCTGTTTCCCTGACTTTGCTGTAGCTCTGGCTATGTTTGTTCATTGTAGGAAACCATCTACACCGTTACTGCTGTCGATTGGTGCAGAAACCTGAAACTCCCCTACCTTTGTCGATGACCACAGTGGGACCCTTTACCCCAATAACCCATCACTGTCTAGCCCGGTTTTGACTTTTCCCTACTGCCCTTAAATCCGTCAAACCCATTGATGACCCATCGCAATCCAGCACTGTTTCTTAAAAAAGAAGTTATCTCTTTGTACGGGTTACCCCAGTCCCTTTATCTGACTGCCGATCCAGCCCAGTCAGACTTAGCCCCAGGACAAATTGACCGGTTGACAGTGGTTGGCACTTTGCGCTTTTTATCGATATTTTTATTTAAAGTTTTGAAAATGTATATCTCTGGTTCCCCTTATTGGAATTTTGTTGTTTTGGCGTAATTTTATTCCATACATGATTCTCTATCTTTGCAAAGTAGAGTGGGATTTTTTTAACTGTGTTGTATTTCTGACTTAGAAACTGTTCTGGTACTGTTATGCTTCACAGAGTTTCCTAAGTTAAGCCTGTCTCCTTCGTGTGATAGTTATCAGGTGCTGTGCTCAGCTTTAAAGTACTGAAAACTTAGAAGAACTAACAAAGATAGTGACATTATTACTTGTAGTGGACTACCATCCGCCCCAAATAATAATCCATTGTCTCACACTGGTTGTTAGCAATGGGATTTCTGGTTGTCAGAGGTATGCACCCAGGCCAGGCAGGAACCACCACTCTAGTCAGGATAAACTAGATACACAATAAAAGATAACCTGTGCTCACCCTATTGTAGCTTGTCATAGAGCAGTCAGGCATATCTAAAGAAGCAATGTGTAAATTATTTGTGCAACACACACACCCAGTAACACGACAAATACACCACAAAAAGACTCCACACAGGTTTAGAAAAATATAGTATATTTATCAGAGCAAAATAAGACCAAAATTACATGAATCCATTTGGTAGAAGTCAAAATATAAATTTGTGAAGATTAAATGCAAAAACAGTGCTAAGAAGTCAGTAGCAGTCAAAAGGTTACTTAAGGTTGAGAGCGACAGGTGCAAATCCAAAGTTCAGGCCAACCACAGTGGAGGTCAGACTGGCTACAAGACCCATACCGGACCTGCTGAGAAAGTACCTTGGATGGAGCAAAGTGTCAACCCTGCAGGGCATGATGCATTGATCGTTCCCACCAATTGGGCTGCAGCATCGTCATCAAACTTTGCTGAGGTGAAGGCAATACGTCGTTGTTGAGCCGCACAGAGCGTCGTCATCTGGCCACACAGGCTGTCGAATGATTGTAGTTGAACAGCCTCTGAGTGAGCGACGAAGGGCGATATGTTGGTTCTGACCTGAACAAAGGTGATGATGCATCGTTTTGTAGCAAAACAGCAGCAAAACCCAGGTCTGAGGCCCAGAACTTGGGGAGGGCATCTCAAGCAAGGGTACAACTCCTGGAAGGCAGAGTCCAGCAGCACCATCAGAATTGCAGGAAGTCTTTTGTGCCCCTGAGACTTCAGAATACACGAGGCAAGCCAGCAAGCCCTTGGAAATCACTTGAAGGGAAGGCAGAGTCCAGAGTCAGGGAGCAGCAGGGCAACAAGCAGAATAGCAGTCCTTCTAGAAAAGAAGTCCAGTTGAGTCCTTTAAGCAGCATAGCAGTCCTTCTGGCAGAGGTCCAGTTCAAGATCCAGAAGTGTCTGATTTTAGGGGGTCAGAGACCCAGTACTTATACACAAAAGTGCCTTTGATGTAGTGAGTGACTTCAAAGCAACTCTCTGAAGCACACAAGCATCCCATTGTGTGTGGAAAGGACACTACCTATTGAAGTGCTCAATGAGCCTTGCGCTCCAGGGACACGCAAAAGATATAGAAGTGCTTAGAGTGTCTGGCTACGTTGGTGAGTGGCAAAGGATTTGGGGCTAGACAAACAAAGCTGTTTTTGGTTTCCAAATGGCCTGATTTGCAGAATGAAAATTGGCAAGTTACTACTAGTAAAGTCAGACTTTTGCTCTAAGCTTTCCGTTGTGAATACCGAAAAATAGCAAAGTTAGACTTTTGGTCTAAGTTTACCTTTGTGAATACTAAAAAATAGTAAACATACACAAAAGTGTAAGTTTAACTTTGTGAATGGAGCCCATGGTGTTACATTTTAAGTAAATGTTAATACAATTTTGTTACTATAATGTTGATTTGTATATTGGTTTTACATGTATCTAGGACAGGGATGTATTGCAGAGAATTAATGTTAAGTTCCGGATAAAGAATAAAGCAAAAGGATATTTAAAAGCATCAGAACAATAGAGGATGAAGATGGCTGAAAGGGGGCTTATATTGGACTCAAGAGTTCTATTCTATTGTTCGGTTTCTACTGTTTTATTTGAGATTCTTTAAAGGCTGCTTAGAAGTGGCGAAGAAAGGATTAATACATAATGATAGCCTCCATGTCTTTAATACATTCAAGATTCCCTGTGCAGTGAAACCTCTGAGAATTGACATTTCATGTGACCCCAGCAGGCCTTCAGTGGGCCAAAGGTTCTGACTTGACATGTAACTGAAAGAGCACGTGCTGTGCAGTTCTTCCATGGTCATCAGGTGGTAATTTCTGATACAGGTTGACTAGACACTCAGAAACTAAACATCTACAAGGTTTATGGCAGACTCTGGACTAGCCATACAAGCTTTTAAGAAGTAAAACTGTTACATATCAACTTCTGCCTCCACATAAATGCCTGGAATGTGCAAGATTTAAAGAACATCATAACACATGAGACTTTTCCCAGAACCTCCATTTTTCATGCTCTAGTTTGAGTAATACAAAACTATTCTGTGAAAGAATGTGATGAAAAGGTGATTGTGTTTTGCAAGAGCTAAAATATTGCTCCAGAGACGGATGATTTTTGGAGTGCAGTATATATGATATGATAATGACAATGAATTCTCCTTTTATGTGTCCGTCTATGAAGTTCCATTGAGTTTAAAAGTTGAAGAATCTGAATACAAAGAGTGACTTTAAACCAAGACGTAGCAGGCTGGCATTCATTACCTTAATGTGTATGGAGTGGAAGCACAGGCATTAGCCTTTTCATAAAAAAAGTTGTGCATGCTTCTATCAAAACTTCATTTGAATACAGCGGGACAAAGTGAAATAAATTACTTTGCTGCCTATTTAAGTATTGACTCTTCATACTTTTTTGATCAAATTATATTTCTCATTTCGTTGGCAGGGACAGAACCTAAAATAGTGAAAGAAAGACAGAGAAAGAAGAGAGAGAGAGAGGAGAGAGATAGCTAAATAGACAGAGAGCGAGAAAGAGAGGTTGAGAGAATATCAAAATGTTGATGTTTTCGTCCGTTAACATAGTGGAAGTGTTTTCTTTATTGTGTGACTACAGGGAAATGGAGACCAGTCAGAATTAATTTCAAATATGTCCCTCTTACTTCTGAAGAGATTACCCTCTCAGCATTGGGTTTGTTTTCTGCCTTTACTTCTTTTCTTTATAGACAGTTCTATACTGTGTACACATCTTCCCTTTCACCCACCTTCATGTTTCTCAGTACACATATTTATAAGGTCAGAAACTGCATCTGTCTATCTATAAACTATAATTAGTCATGTCATGACTCATAGTTAGATAATGTGCTTGGAGCAGGTAGGTGTGTTTTTGTAAAAAAGAAAAAAAACGGGTATGTATAGCAAAACCTACATGAATGACTAAGATTTAGTTATGATGATGGATTATATTTTCACAGATTATTTGGGTCTAAATTTAATAGTTTTATAGGTTAAAAATGGACCTTGACTGTAGGAAATTGGGTTACTGGTTGAGGTGGGTTGAAGCCTCACTCAGGCAGCAACCAGGATCCTTGTCAGGGTGAACCACAAACGTCACTAAATTAAAATGTGCCTAAAATGTGGTAGCTTGATATACAAGCAGTAAGTCTTAACTCTGAGGCAATGTGGGAAGTGTTTATACAGCGCACAAACAATAATAAAGTGGAAAGACAGCACAAGACAAATCCCATGCCAAAAAAATGATACCAGAATGACAAACATTCAATCAGTAGAACAGGATATATTCGATTTCAAAGTTTAAGAAAATATCACCTAAAGGCACAGAGCACCACTCACGGTCATCTGGTCATGCTAGACCTGGTAAAATCACAAGGTCAGGCCGAACCCGATAGAGTGTGGGTTGGATACAGGAACCCTCAAAGTCCAGCACGAAAAGTTCAGTTTGCATTGGAGGAGGCCACAAGGAGGAGGCTGAGCATCCCTGTAGCGTGAATAGCAGGTCAAGTGTTGCAGATGGTCATTGATGTAGCTTTGCATTGGTGGTAGTTGCGGGCTATCAATGCTGTAGAGCGAAGTACAGGTCTTGCATTGGCAGTCATGGCTGATTGTCTCTGTTGGTGCGAAAAGGAGGTTTCACCCAAGCTTCAAGCTGGGGGACGTTGTGGGTGGTAGATCTTACCATTTAAGATAACTTTAAATTACAATTCTTTTGAGCTTAAACAGCATATCTCTATGTGTTCTTCAAATGTTGTCACTTATTAAATATAACTAGCAAACCCAGCATTAGACAATGGGAGAGATAGGCCTTACAACAGTGAAAAAATTACTTTAGGAATTTTCCACTGCCAGGGCATGTAAAACTTAATAACACGTCCTACTTATTAAATAAAATGCACCCTGCCCTAAGGCCTACCTTATGGCAGACTTATATGTGTTTAAAAGGAAGGTTTAGGCCGAGCAAATGGTTCACTTTGTATGAATACAGATAAGCTTATACACATTCATGAGTAGTTAGAGGTTGCAACACTTTTTGGGGAATATCGCTGAGGAACGGCTAATCAAAGAAAAAGGGATGCTAATGGGTCTAAGAAACAAGAGCACATTTTTAGCAGAGGTGAGCCATAAATTACAGGACTCATTTGAAATAATTGTTCAGAAAGAATTCCAGAACATTTTCAACTCCAAGGGCCCAATTCACAGAACTAATCTGAGACAAAATCCTAAACGTACTACTTTTGGTATTCACAGAAGGCATTTAGTAGTAGTAAAGTTAGGATTTTGTCTTAAGTTTGTCTTAAGTCTGTCTTAAGTCTATCTTAAGTCTGTCTTAAGTCTGTCTTAAGTTTGTCTTAAGTCTGTCTTAAGTCTGTCTTAAGTTTGTCTTAAGTCTGTCTTTAGTCTGTCTTAAGTTTGTCTTAAGTCAGTCTTAAGACAAAATCCTAACTTTACTACTACTAAATGCCTTCTGTGAATACTGAAAGTAGTAAGTTTAGGATTTTGTCTCAGATTAGTTCTGTGAATCAGGCCCTTTGAACCCCAAGTTTTCAAAGTTAAGCCAAAAAAAGAGGAATTACCAGACAAATAGCGAACAACACAAGGGTGGTGCTTTAGTCATCATGGACAGCTCCTTTTACATAAAGAACGTCAATGATCATGTATAATACACACCAACATACCTAAAATTGGATTCAAATCTCACAAAGGAGTTTTCTAAAATCTTATCAAGCAATCTGATCAAGGCTATCGCCTTTTGAACTATCACAGAGGATGACAGGAGATATCTCACATAAAGGAATATGCGAACTCCCAGCATGCACATGCTACCCAAGATATACTGAACCTTACTCTTTTGACCAATTGTGTCCACAAGAAATTCCATACGTGAACCCAGTGGCAAATATTTAGACAGCCATTTGCAACCACTGGCTCAGAATATTACAGAATACTTGAAAGACACAATTAATTCCCCTAATAAAATCAGGAGGATTCATTTCCAGGAAGGTATCACTCCCATCCTATGTACCATTGATGTGAGGTCCTTGTTCACCTCCATCTTGCACAACTTAGGATCAGATGCTGTGGAATCGTTCTTATTGAACACAAAAAATGGATGACGATCTTAAAGTGCTCCTACTAGACCTGTTATATTTCACCTTGTGTCATACCTATTTTACATGGGAAAAGGAATATTAGCTACTAAAGACAGGACTTTCCATGGGGAATTGTGCTGCCCCCATGTTATGCGAATCTCTTCATGCATCAATTTTAGCGTGACAATATCTTCAATGACCAGGAGTAGGAACAGAATTTAATAACATACTGGAGAAACACTGACAACATCTTCCTTATATGGAAGGGTCCCAAAACGAGTTTAATTTCAGCCATAGAAAATCTCAACTTGATTGGTGAAAGAATAAGTTTCACCAGTACCATCAGTCACAGCAACATCACATTTTTGGATGCAGACATTATGTTAAAAGGCTAAACCCAAGAAACCAACATATTTGTCAAACCAATGGACTGTAATAATTTGCTACATTTCAGTCGTTTTTTTCAACACTCGTTATAGAAGCATCATCACATCGAAAGTCAACAATTACAACACAGGAAAAACCATGAAGGCGAACAAATTCAAACAATGAGGCTACCCCGATAAGATCATCCAGGAAGCTATTAAAAGGGTATATACCAAAGAGAGAATACAACTACTTACATCTATTAAACCCCACAGTGATTCTAAGAGGATGATATTCATGTCCAAATATTCTACTAGAAGCACAAAACTCAAAATGTCATTTTGAAGTATTGGCCCATGCAGCAGACTGAAAATGACTTCAGAGGGATCTTTAACTCACCTCCACTATTTGTGTACCAAAGAACAAAGAACCTTAAAGAGCTACTAGACTGTAAAGATAACACAAAGGACAACACAACATATAAAGGAACCAAAGCTTGTCTAAATTGTGGCAGTTGCAATAACATCATAAAAGGCACCACGATTATCCATCTCTCACAAGGTATATAAATGAAGCCTTACACCACTGCTACATCTGACTCTAAACTCTTGAAATGCCCGTGCGCGCTTGCTTTTGTTGGCAAAACTGAACGGAACTTAAAACCAGATTAATTGAACACAAAAACAACATCGAAATGAGGAATGAAAGATCTTCCATTGCCTTACATTTCAATACCCATGGCCATATTGTAAGTCAACTGAGATTCTTGGTATTCGATTCTGTACCTATCAAGTCTGACATGGATAATAAGAAACATTTACTCTAGAGGAAGTTGTATTGGATAAAAAAATGCCTGGAGTTTAGTTGTTACCTCTGATGATAATTGTTTGTATTTCTCATTGCTTGATATACTTTGTATCCTTTGGACAAGAAATGATGGTACTTCACAATTACAGTATGCTGTTAATTTTGTTCATAGGCCCATTTTAGCTCAACTATGTTTCATTTTGTTTTCATTATTTTGCTTTATATTTGAACGCAAACACTCTTCCTGGTTTTCATTATCTGCTCATTCACTGCACATTTCATATATTTTATGGATTGTTCATAGGACTTTATGTTTATACATTGTGATTCTCTACCCTCTTGGTTATAGGCTCTCAAGGAGTATCTACTTACACCTGACTGATGGCACAGGGTTTATATTTGTGTATATTTGTTCTGTTGTTGGACTCTGAGAAGTATACACGTATAAGCAGTACATGTGTGATCTCTGACATTGTGTTTTTAACTTACCTGTGTGGAATATGCTACTCTTTTACTGTTGCTCAATTTGACCCTGATGGTTATGGTTTTAAATTCTAACTCAAGCACACCCTTTACATCTTTTCACTTTTAGAGTACACCATCTTCACATTCGTTCAGCGCTAATATGTTGCATTATACATTACAAACTTATCCATCAAATGGTTAACTTTCAATTCACACTCTTAGCACTTTAAAACTCCTCAAGATGGCGACCACACAATTGAGATTTCGTTTAAGCTTGCAACAAACTCTTATGAGGTAAGAGGCTCCTTAAAATGATTCAGTTTTTTAAATATTTTGGACACAGTATGTCTTTATGTCGCTCAGCCGAATATTGCGGGACCACTACTTCATACTATACCGCGTATCAGTGGTATTTCACCCAAGCACATACATTCACTCCTATTTCATAACTCCATGCATCCACAAGATAGAAATACTTGACCGGAGCAGTAGTTACTATAACACTGAGCATTTACAAAATTTCTACTGAGCAAGATCACTAGTTTCTTTGGGTATAATGGACCTAGAATACTGTGCGTTCACCACAGCATATATATATTCTTTGAGCATGTATTGAGCACCGGTCTTTACCTCGGTAACAGCATTCCGCCTATGAAGGATGTTTTTTTCTCTTCAAGCCAATCACTTTTAATCCTATGGCTCAATGAACATTCATTCACTACTGGTTGGACTTAATGACACTGTTCATGGAGCACCTTGAACCTCTGTGGCTGTATTTTCCATTTCAAACACCTTTTGCCTACTTGCTGTCTTTTATGATCTTATAGGAACATAACCCCTGAAGAAGGGCTAGCCTGAAATGAATCAGGATTATGCAATATATGAAACATCCTAATAATACCTGGCCTCATAACGATGTCGGTGGGACCGACGGTCACTGTCGGTCCCACAGACATCTGTGGCCGCGGACAGACCACCGCATTACGATGTGGTTGGACGGACCGTATTGGTGGAGGGACCGACCGACAGCTTCCAATGGGCTCAAGGACCCAGTCTGTCGGATCGCATTCCCCACAATAGAGGTGGTGTCTTCTCAGGCACCACCGTGGGGATTACGATACACCTTTCTGACAGCCTTTTCATATTGGTTTTTCCAACATGAAAAGACTGGCGGAAAGGCTTTTTTGGGGCCTCCCTAAACATCCTTGCATCATGTGCAGGTGCCTGCCACTTATGCATGGATGTTTTAAAAGTGTATATTTTCCATTGCGGCCCGCGGCAGAAGCAGCATTGAAAAGCATACACTTTCCGACCACTATGAAGGAGGTCGCATCCAAATAATAGAATCAGGACTGTGACTCCTTGTCAGGAGGTCTCGATCCACTACGGTGCCAGTTGGGCACTCCTCCGACCGGCATTGTAGTATGGCACAAAGTGTTAATGGCATAACACTATATCTTCTTGATGGAAAAAGTTTCATAAAAGAATGAATAAACTATAAATATTGCATCAAACTTTTGCTATGTGAACTTTGATTACCCATGGACTAAAAGGTTAAACAATCTAGGACTACTCTGATACACCCAAATTAATTAATTTATTCAGAGGAGTGCACTCAGGGGACATTTCTCCCAACCATGGGAATGCATCGCATATCAAAAGGTTCACCTTGCCAGGTCGAAATGGCAGTTTAAAACTGCACTACAGGCTGCAGTGGTAGGCCTGAGACATATTTTAAAAGGCTACTGAGTGGGTGACACATAGAGTGCAGCATGCTCACTAGTAGCATTTAATTTACTGGCCCGGGGCACTGGTAGTACCATTTGCTAGGGACTTACAAGTAACTTAAATGTGCAAATAGGTGTAGCTTAATTTTACCAAGTTTGAAGGGGAAGGCACAAGCACTTTAGCGCAGGCTAGCGGTGGTTAAGTGCGCAGAATCCTAAAGCAAACAAAAACAAATTCACCAAAACAGGAGGGGGGAAGGCAAAATGTTTGGGGGAATATCATGCCAAGGATGTCAGATCTAACACTGACAAACAGTTTATAAGTAAATGTGACAAGCTTTAATACGGAAAAGGGATGAATAAAGCAGGTGTGCTAAACACACAGCGGGGCATATCTACAAGGACGGCGATAAGTAAACGCAAAGCGCGCTTAGCGCTTTTCTACTTATCGCCGTCTATCGCTGGATTATATCGCCCTGTTAGCGCGTTATTTACAACGCATTTCCCAGGGCGATATAATTACCAGCGATAGCGGGAAATCGCCGTTTTGCAGGGAACATCGCTGGTTTTCCAGCGATGTTCCCTGCAAAACGGCGATAACCTTGCTGATACGACCCTGTGGTCGTATCAGCACAATCACCCCCATATTAAGTATGCCTAAGTCTGCATTTTAGCAGACGTTAGTTTTTGGCGAAAACAGCAATTTTCGCCCAAAACTAACGTCTGCTAAAATGCGTTGGCAGCCTTGTAAATATCGCGATGTGCACATCAGCGATATTTACAAGGTTGTACTGCTCAGTGACGCCCACTTTGCATCTCATTAGAGATGCAAAGGGAGGCGTCGGGTAAGGGTGCTAACATGCGCTAATGCATGTTAGCACCCTCTTGTTAATAGGGCGTATAGTTTTATCTCCGCTTTTTGGCTTTACAAGCCAAAAAAGCGGAGATAAAGCCCTTGTAAATATGCCCCACAGCATGCTTTTTGGTTTTTAGAAGCCAAGCCGCACATTGGGTGGAAAACCTTTACATTCTACCATACCTGTTATTATTCCATTGCTGTTTTCCAATGTTCCTGTTTTATTTGATTTAGTTGTCAATCTTACAGATTTTATGTTTCCATAATTTGTGTATTAGAATTATGTGTTGTGCTTTATGAATGAGCCGAACATACCTAGACAGATAATCTATAATTAAAGATTAATTTCTATACACTTCCACTGAATGTGACGTACTAGTATTTTAACAATAGTTAACCCATTTACACATTTAATAGAAATTCTAGCTCATCGCTTGAATATATATGAAATAATAATCAGGCATTTTTAGAAAGTGTGCCAAGTGGAGTGCCTACTTCCTGGGCATGGCATTTGGATATGGTCTGAGGTACATATTCTTTTTAGGTGGATGTTGTGCGAATGAGTGATGTGGTCTTCTGGTGGGGGAAATCAAGGACAGAGACCCCGCCCCCCCCACCCCATCATCTCTCTGGGTAGGATTGGATTACATCTGCATTAGGGCTGGCGTCCTGCAAATGTGTTTTTGGCCTTTGGAAATATGATTTTGGCCTTTGCCTCAATTTTCTGACTTATGATGCCTATAGAAGAAGGGTAAAATATGTCGCTATGGGTAACATAATTTTCCCATGTGTTGTCAATTTGTGATTGATTTAAACGTTGGTTTCTGTTTGAGCTGCAAAGAATGCATTGCAAGGTTGTGACAATACCTTAGTGTCAACAAATGGAAAGGGAAAGAGGAGCATCGATGCTCTCAAATTGGTGCCAGCTGTGATAGCCATAATTATTCTTAACTATTAGCAGTGCAGATGATATATCCTCAAAATTAAACCAGATGTTTCCAAAATGCAAAAGGTAGGAAAAAACATTGGTCCTTCGTTATAGTAAAACACACCAAAATCCATGTTTTGACATTATATGCAATTGTGATAACTTTACTAATCATTGAAAGAGGAAAGGCTGCCTGGACAGATTTAAACAATTCTATTTATACTGGCGAAATCTCACATACATTTTGGCATTTGAAATGCCAGAGGTGACACATAATGCCAGAGATTATGTAATTAGGCAGCATGTTGTGTAAAAGAGATTTAATTCAGGTAAAAGTCCTATTGCAGGAGCACTGGAACAATGTGAATGAACCAAGCATGAACGTCTGTTCATCATCAACACAGCTTTATTTGATTAATCATAGATAATCATAAAAGCACAGCAAATAAAACAATTTCCATAAAATCATAATTTAATAACGATTTTAAATAATGTCTATCTAATTAAGCTTAAAAAAGAAGTGATTTGCAGAAACGAATAGCAGACATGAATAACCATCCAACAGATTTGCAGATAGGATTAGATAAAGTGCTGGTTTAGATATAAAAACCCAGATTTTTTAACAATTTGTAGCAAAAACCAACATTTAAAATGTTGATAAAACCTGCAGAAAATACAAAGGGCCTGATTTAGATTTTAGCGCACGGATTACTCCGTCACAAACGTATTATAAGTTCCATATAATATAATGGACTTGTAATAAGGCAGACAGGATATCGGGCACCTTTGTGAGTAACCTGTTTGCTAAACTCTAGATTAGTCGCTAAGTGCAAGTTATTGTCTGTACAGAGAGTTCATCACAGGGGCATAAATGTATTGTTGATTAATCAAATTGTCCCAAGATGAAGCTAAAGCTTCCTAGGCAAAACCTAGTTAATGGCAGAATTTCCCAGGGCCTATTGACCCACAATAAATAGGGCCCCCCCCTACAGAGTAGTTTGTATGATGGTATATTCTTGGAACAATGATTTCCTCAATTCTTCCCCCTCTCTGTTTGCAGTGGTCACTCCTTATGGAGGTTTTTGACCTATGAAATTTCCCCCTTGCTGATTTGATTGTGCAATGTGTATAATTCTGCTCTAGCAAGGCCATCAGCTAGCTGCTTAATATGCCGAAGCCAGGGCCTTTTATGCGAATGATCGCATCCGAGGCAATGCCCATGTTGAAAATGGTTTGTTTGTTACACCAGACTGACAAGCATAGGAAAAAGGGGGCTAGTTTGGTTTGATCTTTCAGGTAATTGAGATCTAATTTCTCATGAAGAAAGTAGTGAGAGCTGCGGAATGATAGACCTAATAAGCGCCTCAGAATCCTTTTTTTTCAATTTGCAGGCTTTTATTTTCACTATATCCCAAGATACTTGCTCCATAAGTAAAAATAGGCAAGCATTTACATTTGTATATTTCCAATAAAGCTCCTTTGGTTTTGATCCCAAGACTCTTTGCAAAATTATACAAAACCCCAAACAACTGGTTCAACTTCAAACACCTATTGGAGAGGCAGGCGGCTGTTGGTCTAATGTTGGGCACCAAAATTAACTCAAAAACTCTATCTGGGATGACTTTTTAACCGAGAGGACTGTTTAGTAACTTTTTTAGCACAAAATGCATCTTTCATTTATTTATTTTGACATGGTAAAACTGTGACTGAGGCTATAGTACATACTTTCTTTTGCTGTCCTGAAGGCTCCTCCCTATTCAAAGGTGGGTTATTGGTCATTTTGCATTTCGTTGATTGAAGGAAAGCATCTCTTATCATTTGTCTGCAAACTCTGCTGCCTCATCTACCCTACTATTTTGTTGGATTTGTTTTTTGTTTATTTGTTGCTGGATGGCTTCGAATTATGACTATGGGATGCAGGCACATATGGGATTAAGGGGTGTAAAGAGTCCCACGAAAGATGGCTATCAGTTTGACCTGGAACATACAGAAAGACAGTGGTCTAGTTGCCGTGGAGGTGGATGATGGGAGGACACCACAGAAGAGCAGCCAGAATATGGGGCGTACCGGAACACAAGCAGGGGGCGGAGGAGAGCGTCTGGAGAATGAAAATGGAGCAGCAGAGAGAGGAGGAGAGCGTATGGAGAACAAACACAGAGAAGACAACAGCGGAACCCGAGCAAAGGCTGTGTGACCGGAGAATGAGGTTGAGTATCCACGGGGGCAGCAGTGGCACAGGACGCCGTGGGGTGCTACACCAGTAATACCAAGGGAGAGAGTAGTACCAGGAGTAGCAGTGATCTTCAGGAGATGCCATTCACTACTCTTGGAAGATTAGGAATATGGTGTAGTCACGGCTGCCACAACCCTGGAGAAGGGTCATGGCCCCAGCCAAGTAACAGTTTTCCAACTCATACACTTATGGAGGTGGTGACATAAGGGGAACAGCCCACAGTGAGACACCGAGTAGTGTAAACAGGAGACCTTCGATAACAAGGGGTTTCCCTCAAGGGGTAGGTGGCAGTTGCACATGGAAACACTAGATTTTGAGGTAACGGCTCCTAATTATTTTCATGTGGTTTGCTCCGAGGGAATACAATCCTCTTGGTGAACCGTGAGAGCGAGAGACCCGCAAGAAGGGGTGGAAGTTTGAAGTCAGGGAAACTTGAACACCTGGGGAGAACCTGCATAGTGAAGAGAACTGAGAATTAAAAAAAAAAAAGGAAAACTCCTATAAATATTCATAACATTGAATCCATACCAGGTAGTTGAATGGTCTTTGTGGCCGATAACAACATTTATGATTATACCATAGTAGATTCATGGACCTTGGAGGGACACTCGGCAGATTTACTAACATTTGGCATGATGCGCTGTGTCAAATGGAGAGGGCTGGAATGTCTATCTATTTAGATATGGTACATTCCTGCATTCCCTCTGCGCTGGCGCACTTGTGGCTGCCAATTGCTAACACAAGCACCCTTACACCATGATGCAAGGGTACATGTGTTACAGCCAGGATTGCTTTTGTGCAGCAAGACTCCACTTTCTGCACAAAAGCAGTCCTCTGAGGCTTTTTCAGAATGAAGCTCACATAGAAAGGGGAAAAACAAAGAAAAATAAATCTATTTCTCCTTGGGAAAGCATATTATTTTAACTCATTTCCAGGTTTATAGTGTAGGGAAATCTGGGAATGCACTTAAAAACCATGGGTGTATGCATAAGTCCACCCCATGCTACACCCATGGAATGCCTTCCCAGGTCAGAATAATGCAACACAGTGACTTGCAACTGCCATTCGTTACTCCAGATTTACTATGCCATGCAAGGTGACTCAGTGTGGCATAGTAAATCTCACTAAGGGCTTGAGATGCCCTTGTGTCACCTTGCATGACGAAAGGGCAACACAAGCCCTTGATAAATCTGCCCCAAATGTATTATATAGATTGTCTTAGATTGTTGTCTAAGTCATGCCTAGCCTAACAAAACACTTAGTTTACATGTGAATATATTATTGCTATGATGATAACTGATTAGAATGGCTAAGGGCCTTATTTTGAGTTTGGCAGTCTTGGAGCAGGCCGCCACACCAGTGCCCCAATCCAAGACCGCCAAACCCATACTGTGACCGCATGCCAGATTCCAACTGAAATCCAAGGTGGGCGATCCTGTGGCAGCTGGCTCATGGCAGTGACGTGCTGCTAAGGCTCATATGTGAGCCTCCCTGAGCCTTAGCAAGGCACCACAATGGGAACCCCATTGCATGTTCCTGCAGGGCATGGACAGCAGGAACTGGGGGTGCATGCATACATAGGGGCACACCTTCTGCCCCCCTGCATGCATCCCTTGGTGCAGAGGAAACAGGAGGCCCTGTAGGGCCCCCTTCATTTTGCTCCATCATATAAACTGTGGTGGTGAGGAAACCAGTAATATGCTTGGATATTACAAGGCTCACATCACTGCAAGACCGCTGTCAGATAGCAGTGGTTCTGTGGCAGTCTGACAACCAAAGTTGAAATAGCGCAGGTGGACCGCCAGTCTGGCAGTCCACGGACCGCCACCACATCTACGGGGGTCCAACAGACCGGCATAGTCGTAATAAGGCCCTAAGTCTGACTGGTTTTCTCAAGTGTATGCAGGTGGATGAGACTAAGGCTTATATGGAGAACAGTATTTGAATTCATTGATACCAGATACTATAGACCACAGAAGAAGAGAGCATCTAAGAAAGAAGCTCTTGTAATGAGAGCAGTCAGTCTATTGCAACCACTGGCATCAAGCCCTAACCCTTTTTCCATAAAAGGTGCACCACACAATGCATTTAATGCATTTCCTGCATCTTCTTCCATACAAAAGATATTAGGAAAATCACTCTTGGATCACACAATGGTACCAGTAGCACCAAAACCAAATCAGATGTCTCTTAGTGCAGTCCAATAAGTCAAAAATGGAATTGACCCAGGATTCCACACAATCCCAGGATAATCAGTAGTAACAAGAAATTAAAACAGTAAGAAATTACAAATATTTTTGGGAAGATTTATGTTAAAAAATCAAACCTAAAGTAAAATATTTGCATTTTATTGTTATGTCTTAAAATTAACATAAAGTTATATAGAACTAATTAACATGTATGTGCTTATTTTTAAAAAAATTATTAAAATATTTAATCGTATAATAATATTTTTAAAACATTAAATTAAATATAAGTATATATTTGTAAAGTCTTTATTTCCTATCGGGATCAATTTTAGGTTTGTCCTTCCAATAATTTTTATGGGAGGGTGTTGCAATACCATTGGTTGACGTGTGATTATGGGCTTGCTCCAGGTCTGAGCTGGAGTACATTTACTGCTGTTTTTTTCTCCTGAAATGGCTCTAGTAACTGCAGTTTGTGAATAGCAAATGCCTCACTCTTTTCTGAGTGGGTGTCTGTCCCTCCCTAAACTTCTCCATAGACCTCCCTAAACTCATTCATACTTCTCCTTGTAATAAGCATTCACCTTTTCCCAGCTGCTCTACTGGTCCCTCCCACATTTACTAGTAAGTAGTAAACATACCTGTGTGGCAATTTCTACATAGAAAAGATAGGAGAGGTTGAGGTGGAGATTCACACTTGTAGTCTTGTGAATTGCATTTAGTAATAGGTAAGTAGTATTACTGTTGGCTTTTGTATTGTAACATGTAGTTTGTGAATTAAGCCCATCATCTTTTCTGTCCCCTCTAAGGAAAAGAAAGACCTTTCCCCATCTTCTCCAAGCCCCCCTTCAGACGAAGATGACATGGAGTAGAGACTTGCCATAGGAAAAAGAGGAATAAAAGGTCTAGAATGTATAGTTGGCAGTGAGGAAAATGAAACAGATTTGAGAGTGGCTCTGAAGAAGTACAGATCACTTCTATTATCCTGCTTCCATCTCACCAACATCTGCTTCCATATCTTTAAAAACCAGCACCAACAACCCCTACCACAATCGCTGCCTGCCCCAAGAAAAAGCACATGTTGCTTATCTCCACTACAGCATCTGTCATTGTCTCTGTCAGTAACTCTTCTCCCCAGTGAAGGACTACTTTGCAATTAGGCCAAATGAGGACTGTAATGCAGAGTGCACAGTTTGCAGTAGATTCTTATGCTAGGGGAAGCCAGGTGAACATGATGGTACTGGGGCCAACATTTAATCCTGTAGGGAACACAACTTAAAAATATGGCTGTTGCTGAGCGAGAAGAACCTGAATAGGAGGAGGTGCTGATGATGAAGAAGATGTTATCAAAAGCAGCAGCCCTATCGCTCATTCTGTGTTGCAACTGCACCTCGCACAAGAAACAGAGGTCACCCAAAATCATACAAGCAGCCTACTTCTATGGAGGGGAGAGAATGTGGTGTTACAGCCACAGCAGCAGACTTTGCAACTGGGGAACCGGGTTTGAGTTTCAGCATCAGCTCGACATCCTGTGATTCTGGGCAAATCACTTATTCTCCCCTAAAGTCTTGTGTAGTGTAACGTACGCTCATGTAAAGCACTCCAATTCCTTCTGGTCAAGCCTGCGCTAATATAAAACTGCAAAAAAACTAAAAAATTAAGTGTTTTGCATGCTTTTGTCATTGGGTTATACTTAGACTACATTTCGGTGATATTTGTGCTACATTTGCTCCCTTTTCTCTCTGGTGGCCATCTTGGGAGACTTATTTTTTATGAAGCACCCTAATTCCTCATTTACTGCAGTGTCATCCTTAGAAAAGGCTTTCAGTTTTCCACTTCGATTCCATCAAGATGGGGGTCAGATGTGCCACACTTTTGGCATAAATTCAGGTTGTTAGCACTCTAGTTACTCACCAGAACACTGTAGTAAACTGCTGTTCACCAGGGAATCAAGTGGCAGTCTGCTGCTGGTGTTAAAAGTGCATATTTCAGTCTACATATCAGAACGTTTTAATTTAATAGAAGAAGATATTTCAGAACTCACTTAAAATGTGTCCTTATTTTTCTTTCTACAGCACTAACCATAATTTCTATGACAAAATGAAACTTCTCAATTTGTTCCTTTCTAAATTAAGTGTTCTAAGTTTTACCAGCTTGATTCAATCAAGATGGCTTCAGGTGTGCCACACTTTTGTCATAAGTAAACTGTCAGAGCTCTAGCTGTTCTTTAGAACACTCTGGGGGGCTGCAGTAGTACTCAAGGGAATCAACTGACAGATTGCTCCTGTTGGAAGTACAAGTTTTACTGAGAATGTCAGACTTGATTCTCATATGGATGAGAAGCATTGTGTATATTTACAGAAAATATGCTTTCATATTAGCTTCTAGAGGGGAAACAGTCGGAACAATGCGGGCAGTGCAACATGTGTTCCAACAACGCAAGCACCATAATGCTTGCCTTAACCATGCATATGCCTTTACCACGTCTAGCTGCTGCTGGGCGGAAGCAGGAAGGATCGGGAGAGGACACGGTGAGGTGGGTTGGGCTGGGGTCGGGTTTTGGGAGAGCGGGGGTAGTTTTTAAGGGTTGGGGTAGTTTTCAGGGCTGGGGGTAGGGGAAGTTTCCCGGGCCCAGGGTATTTTTTATGGCTTGGGGGAGGGCAGGGTAGTTTTTAGGGCTTGGGGGCAGGGAAGAATTTAGGGTTTGGGGAGGGGGTTGGTTTTAAGGAGGGGGGGGATAGTTTTACGTCTCAGGGCGGGGGCAGGGTTTGAGATAATTTTGAGGTCTGGGGCAGGGTAGATTTTAGGGCTCGGGGGTTGGGGTAGTTTTTAGGGCTTTGGAGAGGGTGGGGTAGTTTTTGGGGCTTGGGGGAAGGGTAGTTTTTAGGGGGAGGGTGTTGGATGTTCAGGAGGGAGGGGGTAGTTTTAGGTCTCAGTGTGGGGGCAGGGGTCGGGGGGTTCGACTTACCTGATAAGTCTTAACCACACATATGTCTTTGCCATACATGCCTTAACAACACATTTTTCATTGTAAGGCATGAGTGGTAAAGGCATATGCGTGGTTAAGACCGCGTGGACCCGGCATGCGTGTTAAACACATGTGTGGATCCCACACAACCTTCTAGAGCACCTTCTATAAACTCTATGGGAAAATTATGAGAAAACTGTTTTCTCTCAAACATGATTCTTGAAATCCCAGCAGAAGGCTTTTTCACAGGGTAAAATCGCCTTAGTAACAAATGATTTCTATTGTAACTAAAATCTGTTATCAACCTTTATACGTTCTCCTTTTTTTGACCCTCAAATCCTGCTATTCACTACAATGCATTTCAATGGGGTGCTATCATGTATATTGGGCCCAAGATGGCTACCATCACTTTCTGGTTGAAGTGCTGAGAGCCAATCAGATCTCACCATGAGTTTTGTGCTTAGACTCTGCCCAGATATACAAATTTGTTTTTCTTTAATTTCTCGAAAACTACTGAACAGATTTACACCAAATAACAAAAAGCGTGATCTGCGGAAGAAAATCTACCTTTCTGCCTAATTTAGTGTAATTCCGCCCAACAGTTTTGGGCTGTAGTTGTGTTCAAATCTCCTATGGGAATTCAGATGGGAACCATACTTTTTTTGACCCCTCCGTTTTCCTTGACCCCCGCTAGATGGATAACCCTAAAACTTTCAATGCACAGCTAAAATCACTGGGGCACTGTTTCTGGAAAATGGTGTGGCTCAATGAGGGCTCAAACCCTACCATCGCTTGCGCCCTCCCATCAGAATATAAGATACTCAGGAAGGACAGACCTGGCGGGAGAGGCGGGGGAGTGGCGATTATATATAAAATCCCACTCTCCTGCCAACCAATACCTATGATAGAGCTAGAAGGGGCAGAGGGACTCGGTTTCCATCTGACGATCTCAGCGCACCAGTCTATCGCGGGTGCGATAATTTATCGCCCACCGGGACCCGCAGGAAGGTTTCTGGAATCCCTGGGCCATGCTATTACGCCCATTGTCTCTAAGTACAGCCAGTGTCTGATTCTGGGGGATTTTAATATTCATTTCGATCAAACGACTGATCCAGAGGCTATGAAACTCTGTGAATTATTGAGTATTTTCAGGCTGACCCCATACGTGTTGCTACCAACGCATGAAAAAGGTCATACTTTAGATAACATCTTTTCAACAACTGGGCTAGAGCCAATCGTCCCCTTGCCAATTATTTGGTCGGACCATTATTTGCTAAACTTCAGGCTAGAAAAGGTTCAAGCTAAGTCTCAGTCTTACTGTAAAAATCGGTCGAAAAGCTTTAGATCTTTCGATCAAATAACCCCTGAGGCTTTAGCCAATATACTGGACCGTTATCCTATACTAGTTAACAATAATTTAGATCATGATGTACTCTCTTTGGAAGGCTGGCTTCAGGAGTCGACCATGCAGCTAGCCCCTATAAAATCACGAGCAGCCAAACAAGGCAGAACCTCAGCACCGTGGTTTACTGAGTCCTTAAGGAAAAGTAAAAGTGCATGTAAAAATCTAGAACGTCTATGGAGAAGAAATTTTGATCCTATACAGAAACTTACATATAAAGTGGCTTTGAAAGCCCACTATGTTAAAGTCCGAGCGGAAAAGAAAAATGTTTTGGCTATAAAAATAGAACAAGCCGAAAATCGCGCTAAAGAATTGTTCAGGATAGTCAAGGACTTCTCCTCACCTAATGCTTCCAAAAGCTCCCTTGCCCCTACCGATGAATGGACAAATGAAATTGCACAATATTTTTATAGGAAAATTAAAACTATTCAGGATTCGTTTAGCAGCCCCCCCCTGGACAAGGAGAGCGATACTGTTAGGCCTCTCCCCGTATGCCTCACTACGGAGAATACCTTGTTGGACTTTTCTCCTATGCCCATGGCCACTTCACTTAAAATTATGAAGGCCTTGAAATCTGGATCCCCTCAGACCCCTGTCCAGCAAAAACACTGGCATCGATTGCCGAGGTAATTAATCCAGCTGTTAACCAGATACTGAATCTATCCCTGTCAGAAGGAAGAATGCCAGAAAATTGGAAGCATGGAAAAATTCTTCCGCTCTTAAAAAAACCATTAGCTGACCCCTTGATAGTCAGCCATTATAGACCCATATCGCTTTTACCTTATTTCTCCAAAGCTTTGGAGAAATATGTGAATGCCACTATCACAGATTTTATCGAGGTGAGCCAGGTGCTCCATCCAAGTCAGTCAGGTTTCAGAGCTAATTTTAGCACTGAAACTGCTCTATTGGAAATTTCAGAGACGATCAAAACCACGCTTGACAGAGGAGGAAAGGCTATGCTGATATTATTAGATCTTTCGGCGGCCTTCGATACCGTGCCACATGATCGCCTCCTTCATAGATTGAGGGAGAGCGGCATTGGGGGCACGGTGTTCAGATGGTTCTCCTCTTTTCTGGACAATCGCCAGCAAACAGTCTGGGCTCCTCCTTTTTCAGCCCTCATCCCCCATTAAATGTAGGAGTGCCACAGGGTTCTGTTTTAAGCCCTACGTTGTTCAATATATACATGGCCCCCTGGCTCCTTTAGCTGAACAATATGGAGCAAAAATTATATCGTACGCAGATGATACGCAATTGCTGTTTACCTGTGAGAAGGATGAGGTGCTAAATGGCAATGTAGTAAATGTATGCCTAACCAAGGTGTTCGATTGGTTTAGGCAAAATCAACTACTCTGCAACTCTGATAAGTCGGAAATTATTCCCCCCCGACAACCCAGTCTTCACTGCAAAATATCTAGGAGTGAAATTAGATTCTGACATGACTATGAAGTCCCAGGTTCAATCGGTTGCTGGTACCTGTTTTGGACTTTTAAAAATGATGCAGAATTTTCTCCCCTACTGCCTATTTCTCATAGGAAAACAGTGGTCCAAGCACTGATTATGTCTAGGCTGGACTACGTTAATGTGTTGTATCTGGGCCTTCCGGACTACTTACTTAATCGTCTTCAGGTATTCCAAAATGTGGCAGCTAGGGCCGTGCTTATGGTAGGACCCAGGTCACACATGTCTCCCCACCTTAGATCCCTGCACTGGTTACCAGTGAAAAAAAGGGTCAGTTTCAAATCCCTGGTGTTGACCTTTAAGGCCCTGAATGGCATCGGGGCCCCATACATCAGGAATAAGATTCAGCCCTACAAACCGCCCAGAATATTGCGGTCATCTACCCAGCTATTGATAACTGTGCCTAAGTTTTGCCGATCTCGCAAGGGTGGACGCTCCTTTCAAGTAGTCGCTGCAAAATTATGGAACAGTCTCCCACTTTCCCTTAGACAAGAATGTGATCTCCTTAGCTTTAGGCGAAACTTAAAGACCTGGATTTTCCAACAGTGAGTAGATTCTCTGCTCTAGCTGTCTGGTCTTTTAATTGCTCTGTTCTGGGGTCAGGACAGCGCCGGGACACTCCTCGGAGTCGCCGTGTGCTTAACAAATACCCCATAACATAACATAACAGGGACCCTCAGGATTGAAGAGCAATTAATTCCCCAACTTAAAACGTGCCACAGGGCGCGTTTGCACACATGTCACCTCATGCCCCGCCCCCTTCCTTCACCACTGTGCAAACGCGCCCCGTGGCGTGTTTTATGTTGGGGGATTAAATTAAGTCCCCTTGAATCCTGAGGGTCCCTGGGGTCCAACTAGCCCACCAGGTACCTTCAGTAAGCGCCACAGAGCTGCGTTGCAGAGAGGTGTAAAAAGGGGCGTGGCTTGGACCACCTCTCTGCAACACAGCCCTGTGGTGCTTACTGGAGGTACCTGGTGGGCTACTTGGCCCCCATGGACCCCCAGTATTGAAGGGGAATTAATTCCCCATTGTAAAACGCGCCACAGGGCGCGTTTGCAGTGTGTTGCTAGGAGAGGGCGGGGCCTCGGCACGATCTCCATGTTTTTTTGTTTTTTTTTTATTTAGAAGGGGGGCTGCGTGGCCCCCCTTCATTTTACTTTTTTTGGGCCCTGGGGACCCCATCCCCCAGGGCCTTACCCCCATTTAAATAAAAAATAAAAAATTGAACGGGAAGGGGGCCGCGTGGGCCCCCCTCCCGTGGCCAATTCCAGCCCCGGGGACCCCATCCCCCGGGGCATGGGCACATACATAATAATTTTTAATTATGGAGGGGGGCTGTGTGGCCCCCCTCCTGAGGCCTCTATTGGCCCCGGGGACCCCATCCCCCGGGCCCGGCCTTTTTTTTTTTTTTTTTTTTTTTGGGGGAGGGAGGCCGCGTGGCCCCCCTCTCGGGCCACTTCTAGCCCCGGGGACCCCATCCCCCGGGGCTGGCCCTCTCCGTTGGACCGTGGGGGGGTCCCCAATTCCCCCACGGTCCCGCCGGCTCCCCGCGTCCTACGGGAGCCGGCATTGCTTTTCCACATGGGGAGCTGCTGACATGCAGCTCCCCGTGTGGAAAAGCAATCTGCTTTGCTTCATTGAAGCGAGAGCAGGTTTCCCTGCTCTCGCTTCAATGAAGCAAAGCAGTTTGCAGTGACAGGGCGGGAGCTGCGTGGCTCCCGCCCTGTCATTGCAAACAGCAGTGTCCCGGGGGTGGGCACCCCGGGACACTGCAGGAGCCGACCCTGGGGGGTGGCAGTCCCCAGGGCCATCACTGGCTCCAGGAGGGGGGCCGCACGGCCCCCCTCCCAACATCTGCACAGCCCCGGGGAGGTGGTGGTCCCCGGGGCTCGGGGGTCCGTAACGGACCCCCAAATTTACATTTTAAGTGCCCCGGGGAGGAGCCCCCCCACACAGGTATTTTTTTAAAATGAAGCCCCGGGGGCTGGCGGTCCCCGGGGCTGCGGGGGGGCAGTGTGCCCTCCCCCGCTATTATAAATAATTAAAGCCCCCGGGGTGGCGGTCCCCGGGGCTTGGGGGGATGCGTGCCCCCCCGCAAGTCATTATTCAAGCGCCAGGGAGGTGGTGGTCCCCAGGGCAGTGTGGGGGGCATTGGGGCCCCCCCCACACTTTTTTTTTCACTGCCCGCGCTTCGTTTTTTTTTTATTTTGCAGTCGGATCCGCGGATCCGGCGCGCATTCTGCCAATTTTTTTTTTTTTATGCTTTTTTGGGCCCTGGGGGACCTTGTGGGACCCCCTAAGCAGGCCTAGGGGGTCAGGGTGTTTCTACCCTGCCCCCTTTCCTTCTTTCTCGCTTTTGTTTTACTCTTTTCTTGTGACTCGGTTCTACCGAGTCACAAGATGGCTGCCAACACTTCCTGGTTTGGAGTGTTGACAGCCAATTAGCATGCAGCTCGTGGTCGGGAGGGTGCGCGGATCCACAGCGGCCATAGATATCGAAACTTTAATGTTTTGATTTTCTCAGCAACTACTGAACGTATTTACACCATTTTTAAAAAGGGTGCTTTCTGATCCAAGCACTACCTTTTTGCCAAATTTGGTGTAATTCCGTTCAGCAGTTTTGGCTGTAGCCTTGCATAAAGTTTCCTATGGGAAATTGATTTTTGACTCTTATTTTTTTAATTTCTCCAGTAATTACTGAACGGATTTACACCATTTAAAAAAAAGGTTGCTTTCTGAACCCAGTGCTACCTTTTTGCCAAATTTGGTGTAATTCCGTTCAGCAGTTCGGGCTGTAGCCGTGTCTAAAATTTCCTATGGGAATTAACATGGAGAAAACACGTTTTGAGACCCCCTTTTTCTCGCCCCGCTTGATGAATCACCCCGAAACTTTCAAGATAGGAGCGGACCGGAGCGGGCGATTTGTTTTGAAAATTTCACGAAGATTCGTCAATCGGCGCCAAAGTTATTGGGAATAGAATTTTGCGATTTTCCTATGGTAACTAGGTCCTAACTATAACTACCTACTGGCGACCGCCAGTAGGTAATATATATATATATATTTATATATATATATATATATTGCTCATTATCAGTTATCAATTCAATACAATTAGTAAATCTCAGTTATTCAAACATAATCCACATACGCTGTATTTGCATTGTGAGGAACAAGTCATGTCACAAGTATTCTTTGTAAGGAAATGGTTATTAGTTGGAAAGGATGAGAGTCCTTCCCAAATAGCAAGTCCAATCTCTTGGCATCTCCAACACATAAGTTCAATAAATAAATCTGTTCTAAACAAATGGTAGCTATGGCAAAGAGAAGAGATGCTTAACGTAAGGAAAAGTTTGCAAAGTATTTTGTTGCCTCATTATAAGTGCTGTAGGATATAATGCACTTGTATTGAGGTGTAACCCATTTGCCAAACTCTGCATCAGGCCCATAGTCTTCTTAATGGAAATCACAATCTTTCATTCGGACAAGGTTGAAGGCTGTATCAACGAGATCCCTCAAAGTGAGATGCCCATTGGCTGAGGTCCATCTGAAGCATTTGTTTTTGGTGGGAAAAGAGCAGGGCGTAGAACTTTTTTATGTGCGGAGTTCTCCACTCAAACTGTGGAGTCTCTGCAGTCATAAATTTACTAATAAATCTGAGTACGTGAATACCAAAAAAGAGTAAACTTACAACAAAGTGTAGGTTTACCTTTGTGAATCAGGCCCTAAGTTTTTAGATGCTTGCACACATGATAACACAATAAGTGATACAATGATGCAAGACAAAAGCCACACAAAAGTGTGGACCAATGATAGCATGCTTGTCAGTGTGGTTCTTGGTATCAGAGAATGCAATTGGAGGCTAGTTTTTAAAGCTCAGGGTCATTGCTCGTGCTTCTTTCACTGTCCCCAAATGTCCAAGATTCATTGCAGTAGGTATAGGAGGCTTCAACAGAGAGAAAGAGGAGAGGAGGGCAGAGCAATGGAAAAAGCAAGAGATCAGAGAGGGAGAAGAGAGTAGGGAAGGAGCGAAAGAGAATTCATAGATAGAAAGAGAGAAAGCAAAGAAAGGAAGGGAACAGGACAGATTTTAGTATTTTTGCAGGCCTGCTATTGGTTTGACAGTCCGGTCATGCTAGGTATGGAGAATGATGAAAAGTGAATTAAGAATCCTAACACAATTAAAGAATGAATAGCATTTTGCACATCACTACTAACAGACATAGTCACATACAGAGACTGATGTTAGCACACAGTGCACAGTATTTTCTTGAATGCAATCACAGTAGTTCAAAAATCCTTCACCATTGATATTAACACTACAAAAAATTAATTTGGCTGGCACTTTTTAAAGTTTATTTGCTCAAACCTAACCATTCCAAACTTCCCTGGAGTTTTTCAAATAGGCTTTCACTTTTATCTCATAACCACTGTTTCAAACTGAGTTTATCAGAAATGAATCATGGTAAGCTTTTCCTTAATGGCTGATAACCTCCACAGGGGCTGGGCAATGCTTGTTTCTGCGCATTCGGTTTTGCCTCATTACACTGCAACAGATGTGATTACCTGTTGATTTGTCAAGCCATGACATGTCACACTTGCCGAAAGGTCTCATGAAGATGGCAAGCACAACTTTTCAGTTTTCTAGGTTGATAATCAAACACACAGTTGTGTGTTATTTATCTTTACTCACCAAAGTTTTGTCCGATTTCAGTACGGAGATCTACCACCATGAGAAGGACATCATTTGGAACGTCCTTTGCAGAGGTACGCCAGGGTGAAAATGAAGGAGACAATTTAGCAAGACACCTTGCTGTGCTGTGTGAAACGGAGAGGTCAAGAATACCCTATAATTAACATTATATGGTGCATCCCTGTCCTCTCCTTGAAGTTATGCACAATGTGCTGCCTTGTGCCAACGCAGGCTCCCTTGCGCGGTGGTGCAAGAGTGCCTGCGCTGTAGGCAGGATTGTTTTTGTGAAGGAAGGGGCAACTTCCTGCACAAATACTAATCTCAGAGACATGTTCCTTTTTCTCAGTGTGGTGCAGAATGCAGCACACTTAGGAAGAGGAAACAATGAGGAGAAATAAAGATATTTCTCCATGTTGCACCTCCCCTGGAATGGCATAGCATTTTGACGCATTTCCAGGTTTACCAGTCTTGGATGCATGGAAACATTCACTCTCCACCATGGAAGGTCTCCCTGGGGTAGAGTAATGTAAGGCAGTGGCTTATGCTGCCTTGCATTACTACAGATTCACCAAGCCATGCAGTGCAATGCAGGAAAGTTTAATTGTAGGTTTTGCGTCACCATGCGTTGCCTTGCAAGGCACAAGGACGATGCAAAAAATTGTTAAATATGGGCCTGAAAGTTCAGCATTTTTCATATTGTCTTTTTAGAGTTTACAAATGGTTTCTATATTTTGATTAAATAAATTGGATTTATCTGGGGTGGGGGTTCACATCAATACATTTCATTATGTATGATGCTTAAGTCATGCGTCAGCTTATAAACGACTTCTGGATGATAATGAGTAGGAGGGGTTGTGGAGGTAAAGCCAAAGAAAACAAGAGTTGACCTGTCAATCAGGCTGGTCTTCCTCCAGCTCCCAGAGTCTGATTAATGGCTGTGCTCATAGTCTACAACCTTGAGGAAGAGATGTTAATCAGAAGACTTATTTGTCCTCTGAAAAACGGTAGCTTCAAGTACACTATTGTTTCTGTATGTTTAAATACTGTAAATAACTGAATTGAGAAATACATCACATTTATCGCAATAAATTGTGTGCCAATTAGATCCTAAGAATAAACAGCTCTGTCCCTTGTAATATAAAAGCTTCACAATATATTTTTAGCTCTTGAAATTACTTTTCAATAATGTAATACACATCAATAAGAAGTATACTCTTAAGGATAATGTATAAGCTTTTCAAATCATTCTAATATATAAAAAGCACAATTGGTAACATTTTTAAAAGGAGTTGAAGTCAAGAAATTAATTAAATGTAAAATCTACTATTTATAACTCTTTGAAACATTCCCAAAGGCTTTGAAATGTGTAAAAACCACAAAAATCACTGGCCCGATTTATCAAGGTTTCACGCAGCACAACAGATTGCAGCAAGACACCGTGCTGTGCTGCAATGCGTGAAAAGGAAGAGGGCAGGAATACACCATATTTAACATTAAATGGCTCATTCCTGTCCTCTCTTTGCATTGGCACACAAGCTGCTGCATTACGCCAACTCAGGCACCCTTGCGCCGTGATGCAAGGGTCCCTGCATTGTTTGAAGTATTGTTTTCGTGCAGGAAGGAGCACCATCCTGCACAAAAACAATCCTCAGAGATATTTTCCTCTTTCTAAGTGTGCACACTTAGAAGGAGGAAACAACGAGGAGAAATAACGATATTTCTCTTCGTTGCACCCCTGGTGGGCAGGCATACAATTCTGATAGGCATACAATTCTGATAGGCATACAATTCTGGTTCATTCCCATGTCTACCAGTGTTCGTAAATCTGGGAATGGTCCAGAATACATGGGTGGATGTGTGGGAACACCCACACTCCCCCCGTGCAATGCCCCCACCATGCAGTGTAACACAAGGCAGTGACTTGCACTGTCTTGCGTTGCACCAGATTTACCACCAGATGGCCCGAATCTAGGTTTTGCGTTGCCCTGAATTGCCTTGCAAGCAC